>CM070058.1:19013926-19613926 GCA_036320875.1 Cotoneaster glaucophyllus
ACATACTGCTAGTGTCAATCATGGTTTTAGGACAAGTTGGCTAATGGAAAATCTGACTTCCTTGGGTATATTTACTTCTTGGGTTTCAAATTTGTTCTTGGGGTTTCAGAATTTATTTGTTAGAGAGATTTGCTTAAAGGCTTGAGCTTGCATCTTCTTCATTTATGAACCCTAACTGCCAAACCTTCCTCATGCATTAAATACCTAATCATTGTATATTAGGGTTGCATTGTTTTAAGGTTTTGCATTTATGTCTTGGTCTGGTTTTAAGCTTTAAATTTGTTTTAGACCAAGCTTTTGGATTCAAGTTAGATTCTTTCTTCAACTTTTGACTAGAGAATCTAATTGGTCAGTTGAATCCAGATTTCATGTGTATATCATAAAATCATATCACATCATTGATCGTGTTGATCTTGGTGCCATAAGGTGATGAGCTCAGGAGGAGCTGCCACTTCGTGAAGACCGAAGGAGTCCGTCGCATGTAAGGCAACGTTGCACAAAGGTAAAGCTGCTCCGTAGATAGGGATCTAGGAATTGAGCTTGTGTGATCTTTGTATGTACCTTTTTTTACACTAGTGGATTGGACTCAGTGGAGAGTCCCCGATTTTTTAACCCAGAGGTGGGTTTTTTCGACCAAAAATATCTTGTGTTCAAGTTATGTTTATTGTGTCACACATCCCACACACACATACATGGTACATATATATGTTGAACATCTAAATGGTATGTGTTCACTGTTATGCTCACTTGACACATTGATAACTTACAACGAACTACAGCCTTGCTGATTAGAATAATTTTTGGAAACTGAAATTGGTATTTGAATGTTAGATTTACTGACTAACAAATCTATCTTAGTTGACTAGCGGGCTTGACTAGCCAGTCCAGCGGATTATAATTTTTATATACAGGGAATTCCACTTGTACCAATTTCAAACACAAAAGGGTTCAAGGCTCTTTAACATAGTTGGTTGTATAAAAGTGAAGTCATAGGCTTAACCTCGTAGGGACATCAACGATGGGGTAGAGATCGCAAAAGCTTCGAATATGGCCCACAACTACTCTCAACCAAAAGCATTCTCGAGTTGCTTCATGTAAAGCGACAATTTCAACATGGTTAGACGAAGTGGCAACTAAGGTCTGTTTAGTTGACATCCAAGAGATTGCGGTGCCTCTAATGGTAAAGACATATCCCATTTGAGAGCGTGCCTTGTGCGGATCAGATAAGTATCTTGCGTAGGCATAACCAAAAAGGCGAGAATCGACTCGAGAAGCAAGGGGTGCGGCATCACTCGAGGATCCGTAGGGATAGAACAAGCCCAAATCCATAGTACCCTTAAGGTAACAGAAGATGTCTTTAACACTAGTCCAATGTTTGCGTTTTGGTGCATTACTGTATCTTGCCAAAAGATTAACAGCGAAGGAGATGTCGAGTCTAGTGCATTGAGCTAAGTACAACAAAGCGCATATCACGCTTAGATAAGGAACTTCAGGCTCCAAAATCTCTTCATCATCATTCTTTCGGACGGAAGGGATCTCATTTTGCATCTAGCTTTCAAACGACCATAGGAGTACTCGAAGGCTTCACCTTATCCTCAATAAAATGGCGCAACACCTTCTGGGTGTAGTTCGTTTGACATACTAAGATTCCATTCAAATGGTGCTCTATCTCGAGACTGAGACAGTATCGAGTCTTTCCTAGATCTTTCATCTCAAATTCCGACTTCAAGTGTGCGGTAATTATCACGAGCTCTTCAGAAGTTCTGATGAGATTCATGTCATCGACATATACTGCAACTATCGCAAAATCGAAATGTGACTTCTTAATGAACACACAAGGGCATAGTTCGCTGTTCACATATCTCTAACTAGTCAAATACTCACTCAGACGGTTATACCATATTCTTCCGGATTGCTTCAAACCGTAGAGTGAATGCCTCAGCCGAATTGATAGCGTGTTCGGGGTTTGGAAATATTTGATCCAGTCAATGTAAGTCCCTCGGTAATTTCCATATCAAGATCCCCATAGAGATGCCCAGTTACTACGTCCATCAGCTTCATACTTAGTTTTTTAGAAACTACCAAACTAATAAGGTAACGAAAAGTAATCACATCCATAAGTGGGCGAATAAGTTTGGTCATAGTCAATCCCGAGGCGTTGTGAGAAGCCTTGCGCAATAAGACGAGCTTTGTACCGCATAATTTTGTTCTTCTCATTACGCTTCTAAACGAAAACCCACTTGTAGCCAACGGGCTTCACATGTGGAGGAGTAGGAGCTACAAGTCCAAACATCTTATGTTTCGCAAGTGAATCGAGTTCAACTTGGATTGCTTGTTTCCAGTTTGACCAATCGGTTCTACGTCAACATTCATAAACAGGATGCAGTTCAATGTTATCGCTCAACATGATCTTAGTAGCTACTGCATATGCTAATGAATCATCGACGATCATCTCATTTCTACACCACACATCATCTAAGCTAGCATATTATATCGAAATCTCATGATTCTCGGGAGAAGGATTCATCTATTCAAGGACGCTTTCGTTATCTAGAATTTCCTCATGAGTTAGATAGAATGAGTAAGTGACAGTCGGATTCACGGTAGGCTCTTCAGAAGCCTGTATCGTGGGTTTCCTCTTCCTGGAATGTGAATCCTTTGAACCAAGTGGTCTGCCACCCTTGTGTGTAGGGGTAGATGATTGGCTAACCGTTAATGTACGTCCATCTTTGCAGGCATATTCACAGCTGAAATATGTGATCTTGTCACTCGCGCTAGATAAATGAAAGCATATGGCATGCTCTGAGTTATGCTTTAGAGATCTAATATGCATTGCACTTGAGTTTCAGACTGAGCAGTGTGGGGATCTAAATTAGACAAAGTGGGAGTCGTCCACGATAATTCGCGTCATTCTTCATGAACGTTGACGTTCTTATCTCCCCTAACGACGGGAAAACTGTCTCGTAGAAGTGACAATCCTCGAAACGAGCGGTAAACAGATTGCCTGTCAAAGGTTCTAAGTAGCGAATAATCAAAGGAGAATCATATCCGACATAGATTCCCATCCTTTGTGGAGGCCCCATTTTTTTATGTAAGGGCGACGAAATCCGCACATAGACTGCACAACCAAAAACGTACATATGTGTTATGTCGGGTTTGTATCCGGTAACCAACTAAAGGGCGCTATATGGCTGGGTTGCAACAGGCCTCAGGCAGACTAACATGGTTGCGTACATTATTGCATGGCCCCAAGCAGTGATCGGAAGCTTGGAAGCTTGGTACGTATGACCAACGATTGAGCAATCATTTGTAAGCGCTTAATGAATGCTTGTGCCAGGCTGTTCTGGGTGTGAACATTCGGTACATGATGTTCAACTTCGGTACATAGTGGCTCTCTGTGGGGGCGTATGGTCGTAGTATACAGACCACTCGGGATACGCTCAATCTTCTCTCGAATACGCTTCTGGCCATATTCGTAGGAAGTTATGCACAGAAATTCAACTCCGTTTTCTAGGTGAGTTTCAGCGTGGTAATTGTTATCTCTAATGTCCTTGAAACTCAACAACATTTTTCCGAAAAGTGGAGAATAGAGTGCCTCATCAATGGTCAAGATTGTACCATTGGACAACATTATACGTACCTTACCATATCCTTCGATCGGGTTGGATGAGCTTGAAATGGTTGTCAAAGATGCATTCTTAGGTATGAAGTTGGTGAAATAGATGCGTTCAAGTAAAACGGTGTGCACGGTTGCACTATCTACCAAACCATAAACTTCCCCACTAGTCATACCTAGAATGAAAAATTAATTTGAATCGGTCACATGCATAAACGTTCTAAAAAAAAATATCAATTCAAAATAATTTAAGTATTCAAGGATGGTAATTATAATATCCAAAAATAAATCACCAACAAATAATCCAAACATAAAGGAAAATTGTTCAAAATTTAACCAAAAACAAAAAGGGGTTTGGCCATTACTGTGGCATTAGGCCCCAATGTCTTATTTCAACTAAAAAAAAATAGTTTATGTCTAAGATTCTAATTTTCCATAGGGGTAACGGCCTCTTGAAAGTCAAAAACATCCATCTTTGCACTCTCTGGTTCGTCCACTTGCACAAAGTTTGATTCAAACCTCTTATGACGAGAATGATATTCAACTGCAACCTTATGCGGAGCTCAGCAAACACATGACCAATGGTCATTTGAACCACAATGATAGTACATAACCGCATCCATGGTTTGAGGTGCTTTGCCCTTATTCTTGAAGGTCCGGGCCTTGGGAGTGAGGTTTGGACACTTCTGGGCTTTGTTTCCTCTCTTAAATGGGCCTTGGCTTTGTTGACCTTGACAGGGTGGCTTCTGGCCGTCCCTACCACGCCTCTTTTTGTGTTTTGGCTGTTGGTTCGTGCTATAGTGTGTTTTAGGCACATCGGTCGCGCTAGTAGGTCGAGCTTGATGATTCTTCATCAATAGTTGATTCTGCTTTTTAAGGGAGAAGTAAAACAGAAATTAAATTCGAGAACTTAGTGAACTTTTGAGCTCTATATGGTTGTTGCAGGACAATATTAGTAGCAGAGAAAGTCGAATAGGTATTCTCCAGGAGATCATTTTCGGTCAAAGTTTCGTTACAAAACTTGAGAAGTTATCGGATTCGACAAACTTCATAATTATATTCATTCACAGACTTAAAGTATTGGAAGCACAAATGTTGTCAATCATGTCTTGCTTCAGGCAAAAAGATGTCCTGTAGGTGATCAAAACGATCAGCCAAAGCAACCCATAGTGCTTGTGGATCCTCCTCAGCAAGGTACTCGGTTTGCAGGGCGTCGAACCAGACACCCCAGCACAACCTTTTTAGGCAGTCGTGTCTTGGTGCAAAAAATCATGGCAAAAAAAAACTGTGGGTTCGATGACGACCCATAAAGGTAAACGAAGAGTGGAGACTCTCAACATTTGTGTGAGAAAACCTTAGAAAAATTTATCGAAATTTCAAAGAAAAACCGATGAGATTCAAAACGAATCTCGTCCAAAAACTTGTCGGGGGGGATGGGGAGGGAAGACGATCTACAGGTCGTCGGGACAAGGACCTAAGATCAAGATTGGGCTGCAGGCCCATCTGCAGGTCGTCAGGTGTGTTCTGGGTTTCAAACCAGAAGCCCATGGCTCCAGCATATGGTCTCGTGGCTCGGCGCGGCTCAGCCACACATGCTGCAAGCCTGGACTAGCGGCTCGAGTTGCGGCTCAAGGTCATAGGTTTGAAGAACCCTAGTGTTTCCGATTTCTATTTGTTTTTTTCATTTTTTTTAATTCAATTCAATGCATATTATATAATTTAATGCATGAGCAGTTATTTGATGCAATTCATGGCAATATCAAATTCACATAATTCAACAATTATGAATATATAACACACCCGACCTTGATATTCCTCGAACACCAAGGTAGGCACGTGCTGGGCGACACCCGAAGGTGACAAAGCCATATTATGATGCATGAAAAATAACAAACATAAATAAAAGTTATGCCCGACCCTGATGTTCTCCTAAACATCAGGGTAGGCAAGTGCTGGCCGACACCGGTGACGAAGCCATATTACAATGCATGAGAATAAGAAATAAATAAGATTTATAAATTTAACTAGAATTAATATGCAAATGAGGAACGTGTTCAGAGCATATAACTAATTTAGAACACTAAAAATAATAATATAAAATTGAATGAACAAAGGAATGGGTTCTACACTGAGGGGACTCGAAGATGCCGATGTGGAAGTGCCTTGACATCTGGATTGTACGCCTCAATTCTAATGTCCTAAGGGGGCGCAGAACAAACATGAGTGGACCAAGTTGATATATATATATATATATATATATATATATATATATATATATATATATAATACAAAAACAGTTATCAACATACTAACGCCCAAAGTTTTATGAAAACTAATAGCATAATATGTAATAGGTTTTCCGAAAACCCTAGCATGCCATAATACTTCTCATAAATTATATCTCGTATATAAGTGCTAGCTAGTGGTATCAATATTAGTATCAGTATCTCTCGCCCTGAAGCCAGTAACATATACCTCCTGCCAACCATATATCTCCCTCAGCCATATATTTCCCTTAGCCTTATTTCTCCCTCGCTCGTAGGCAGAACAATGACCACTAGATACATACAAAACATTGAATATACTCTTTCCAAACATAGGTACATATATCTCAAAAACATCTTCATAGTTTAAAGTCATCCATCATCTATACTCTAAAGAAGTGTATAAAAACATGTTCTAAATAGTATATCGTCATCCATCAGATATCCTACAAAGAACATGTGTTCGATAGAAAATATGGTATTCCAAAATATTCTAAGCAAGCATTAAATCATGTTTTTCATGTATGCATTTCTAATATTAAAACATGCATTTTAGAAGGGGTTCACTCATAGATACTCCATAGTCGAAGAGCCATGCAAACTAGCGAAGACGAAAACCCCGCTAACAATTACCCCTAAGCACATAAAGGGTCTAATTAATAAAACTCCATTCAAAATATTGAATTTGGGAAAATGGACTTAAAAAACGGATTCAGGAAGTCAAATTACCCTAAGAAGGGTCCCGGGTAAATTTCGAAAAAGTCAACAAAAGAATATTCCACCGAGTTGGGTTTGGGAGTTTGGGCCGAAAGATCCTAGGCCCAAAGGCCTGGGTTATAAGGATTAAAGGGTTTTGGGTCAAAGGGAAACAGGTTGGCTCTCTTGGTTTGTACACACGGGCCTAGGCTTGAAAGCCCAGCCCAAGGGTTTGAGTTTCTAAAACAAACTAAAAAGGTTGGGCTTAGGGGTTTAGTGGGCCAAAGGCTCGATGCTGGTCACGACCGGAAGGGCCTGGTCTCCTTGGTTTAGGCTTGAAAGCCCGTGTCTCGCCAGGGAAGACGGCCGAATTTCGGCCGGAGAATTCCCGAGCTCTGATCGAGCTTGATACTTAACCAAAACATGCAATTCAATATACCAATTTGAAGCCCAGACAATAAGGAATCAAGTTATACCAATCTCGTGGCCGCAGTTGGCCAAAAAACGACCAAAGAGCATCGGTTTCCTCATCGATAATATGGGAAACATCCTACAGTCACCAAAAAACAACTCAAAATGTCCTAAAACTCACAAACAACACTAACCCTACGTCGAGGATAAAAGAAATTCATTGGAGTTCGACAAGAGAGGAAGAAAACAGTGGTATTCGCCACTGCGGTGTACTACGAACCTGTCCTGGGTTCGAGGTCTTGCTTAGGAGGATCCTCGGGTGTGTGCGTGTGTGTGTTTTAGAGAGGGGATGGATAGTGCAGAAAGGGGGAGAGAGTTGCAGAGAGAGTTTTAGGGGAGAGAGTGAAGAGAGAACCGGGAGAGAGAAGAGAGAAGAAGAGGGAAAGAGAGAGGTGCCACTTGGCAAACGAGGAAGAAGGGAACTGAGGACACAAATCAGGGGGTAGGCCCCTTTGGCTCACCATTTAAGATCAAAAGCAATATATTAAACAACCCAAATGAAAAATACGATAATACTCCTTTCGTTCCGTAAACTTCGGGACGAGTTGTTACAATCTAACCCCGTTAAATAAAATTTCATCCCGAATTTTGAAATAACTTGCCACACTGAAATGCTTGAAAATAAGAAGAATAAAAATATATATACGTAACGAAGAAATCACGTCGGAGCGGTTGCACAAAAGGAAAAATGCCACACCACATGATTGGGTTGCAATGATTCCATCACTCATGCCCCAAGCTCATACCTTCTTTCCCCATCAGTGTAAAAGTAGAAACATACTTTATAAAGGTATAAAATTGAAAACATATAATAGTGTAAGGTCAAAAATATGTATGTAAAATACGATAACGTCAAAATAGATATGTAATAACAAAGAGGTCGAAACTCATGCTGAACTTAAAACTTAAAACGGAAAAGACTTCCCCCAAAACATTTGTAATGACATAAAACGAATATATAACTATAATAAGATAATTTAAAATACTTGCACTGAAAATCCAATTCGAACATGAAAGTGGGTCTTGCCTCAGCATACGTAATGTCACGTACCCCTAGAATATATGTGTCTTTGGGTCGAGCCCCAATGATAACTAACAGTAATCAATATCGTAGACGGGTCTACATGCCCACTTGCTTAACAAATTTAACGAATAAGCTATCGATACTAAAGTCGGCCGCTCGCGATATCGACAATACATTGTCGTCTCGGTAAGCAAGTGAGAATTTTCCAAGGATGCCGAAATACCATTTGCCCCACAACGTGAGAGTGTGCAAAGATCGTCCGATTCTCGCCTCGACCTCATTGTTGTACCGTACCAGAGCGCACCAATCAGATCTGCTAGAAGTGTTTCGACATCCACGTACTCACAAACAATAAGATCCTGAAGTGAAGCAGTGGAAAGATGCGTTGAGGCACACACATCTCCTTATCATGCTATAATTCATAGGCATCATATCATTAGAAAAGTACTATAGTACGATATGATGTTTATGAGTTGTAGCAAGATAATGAGTGGTGACAATCCATTTCTGCGTGAAGATAGTGATTGGTGATGCAATCTGCTAACCACCTGCACTTCATCCTTCACCAATCTTTTACTAAAAGACGGCTTAACCTCACACTCACATGGAACTCTTTCTGGTAAGTTTGGTAAGCTTGTGAAAAGATTATGCTCTTAACGTTCCTATCCGAATCAACATGAACTGGGTGCACCCTTTCGCTGAATCGATCGTTTGTGAATTCCTCATTAATTGAGCAAGAAACCATGTTGAGAAGGCTAAAAGAACACTCAAGAATTTAAGGGTCAAAACAAGTCCAAGGATATTTTGTATTTCACAACTTCCAGTGAGGATTTTCAAGTTCCAATGGTCGCAACCTTTTTCGAAATTGATTAGAATAACTTCTGTTACCGAAGAGTCTCCCAAGAAAAGTATTTAATCTAAACAAAGTCAACGCTCGAAGAATTTGGTGTGAAGCTGACAGTCAAAGGTTAGGGGACTTGACTTCGCTGTTGGAGTAGGCAAGAAAGTTATTGATAGAACAATTGTCGAGAATTGTTCTAAAGATCCACACGAATTCCTTAGCAGGAATGAGTCCAAGAACATTGATTCGATCCCACCAACTACCACTTACTAAATGTTGTCACAACTAGGGCTTACTCGCTTTCTCTAACACGCACTTTGAATGTTTCAAGTAATTTCCAAAGAGATATGACTCTGCCGCCGTTCCTAAGAAACACATGTTGCAGAGTGACATTACCGTTTCAGATTTCCAGTTGGTCATAACCAACTCGTACCACTGAGACTTTTCCGTTTCCTAACATTCCTATGTAGATCCGACTTCGCCCGCAATTCCTAGGGAATGCATGTTGCAGAGTATCGATCTAATGTTGAAAGTCATCCAACAAACTAATTTGTCACCGATGAGGCACAATCCCTACACGAATTTTCCTTTTTCTTTAATATGATGTGACTATTCATGCAGTATGAAGATTGCACAACCATGCTGAAAGACAACAAATCTGGAAGTCGTGACATCCAAATGATGTCATGACCGACAAACTACTAAAGTAATAGAAGATCCTAATTATGCTCTAAACAAACCACGCTCTGATACCAAATTGACACGCCCGACCCCGATATTCCCCGAACACCAGGGTAGGCACGTGCTGGGCGACACCTGAAGGTGACGAAGCCATATTAAGATGCATAAAAAGTAACAAACATAAATAAAGTTATGCCCGACCCTAATATTCTCCCAAACACCAGGGTAGGCACGTGCTGGCCAACACCCGAAGATGACAAAGCCATATTAAAATGCATGAGAATAAGAAATAAATAAGATTTATGAATTTAACTAGAATTAATATGCAAATGAGGAACGTGTTCAGAGCATACAACTAATTTAGAATACTAAAAAAATAATATAAAATTGAATGAACAAAGGAATGGGTCCTATACCGAGGGGACTCGAAGATGCCGATACGGAAGTGCCTTGACGCTAGGAATGTACACCTCGATTCTAATGTCCTGAGAGAGTGCAAAACAAACATGAGTGGACCAAGTTGATATATATATATATATATATATATATAATACTAAAAACAGTTATCCACATCCTAACCTGCAAAGTTTTATGAAAACTAATAGCATAATATGTAATAGGTTTTTCCGAAAACCCTAGCATGCCATAAAACTTCTCATGAAACATATCATGTATATAAGTGCTAGCTAGTGGTATCAGTATCAGTATCTCTCGGCCCGAAGCCAGTAACATATACCTCCTGCAAACCATATATCTCCTTCAGCCATATATCTCCCTTAACCTTATTTCTCTCTTCCCCGTAGGCAGAACAGTGACCACAAGATACGCACAAAACATTGAATATACTCTTTCCAACATAGGTACATATATCTTAAAAACATCTTCATAGTATAAAGTCATTCATCACCTATGCTATAAAGAAAAGTATAAAAACATGTTCTAAATAGTATAACATCATCCATCAGATATCCTACAAAGAACATGGGTTCGATAGAAAATATGGTATTCCAAAATATTCTAAGTAAGCATAATGTCTCATAAAACGTAATCATTAAATCATGTTTTTCATGTATGCATTTCTAATATTAAAACATGCATTTTAGAAGGGGTCCACTCACAGATACTCCGTCGTCGAAAAGCCAAGCAAACTAACGAAGACGAAAACCCTGCTAACAATTGCCCCTAAGCACATAAAAGGACCAATTAATAAAACTCTATTCAAACGATTGAATTTGGGAAAATGGATGTCAAAAATGGATTTAGAACGTCGAATTATCCTAAGAAGGGTCCTTGGTAAATTTCGAAAAATTCAACAACAAGTTAACAAAAGAATATTTCAGAGAATATTCCACCGGATTGGGCTTGGGGAGTTTGGGCTCAAAGGTCCTAGGCCTAAAGGCTTGGGTTATAAGGATTAAAGGGTTTTGGGTCAAAGGGAAACGGGGTGGCTCTCTTAGTTTGCACACACAGGCCTGGGCTTGAAAGCCCAACCCAAGGGTTTAAGTTTTAAAAAAAAATAAAAAATAAAAAATAAAAAGGTTGGGCTTAGGGGTTTAGCGGGCCAAATGCCGGATGCTGGTCACGGCTCGAAGAGCCTGGTCTCCTTGGTTTGGGCTTGAAAGCCCGTGACTCGCCGGGGAAGAAGGTCGGCTTTCAATCGGAGAATTCCCGAGCTCCGATCGAACTTCGTACTCAACCAAAACATGCAATTCAATATACCAATTTGAAGCCCAGACAATAAGGAATCGAGTTATACCTATCCTGTGGCCTGCCGTGGCCGGAGTTTGCTGGAAAACGGCCAAAGAGCCTCGATTTCTAGTGTTGGTCGGAAAACGGCTGAAGAGCCTCGATTTCATCATCGAAAATCTGGGAAACATGTCTTAGTCGTTTTTGCGTCCTACAATCACAAAAAAATGACTCAAAATGTCCCCTAACTCACAAACAACACTAACCAAGAGGTACAAGGGGCTCACCTACGTTGAGGATAAAAGAAACTCATTGGAGTTCGACGAGAGAGGAAGAGAACAGTGGTCTCCACCATTGTGGTGCACTACGGACCTGTCTTGGGTTCGAGGTCTTGCTTAGGAGGATCTTCAGGTGTGTGCATGTGTGTTTCAAAGAGGGGAGATATAGCGCAGAAAATGAGAAAGTTGTAGAGAAAGTTTCGGGGGAGAGAGTGAAGAGAGAACCGGGAGAGAGAAGAGAGAAGAAGGGAGAATGTGAGAGGTGCCACTTGGCAAACGGGGAAGAGGGGAATCGGGGACACAAATAAGGGGGTGGGCCTCTTGGGCTCACCATTTAAGGCCAAAAGTAATTTTTTAAATAACCCAAATGAAAAATACGATAATACTCATTTCGTTCCATAAACTTCGGGACAGGTTGTTACAATGTAGAATCTAAAATTCGCAAAATGTAATGTTGGGTCATGCATTATGGTGAATGTTCATGCTATCAGGGCTGCAAAAATACCGAGATAAAAATCGTTGTTTTGGAAGAACCTGATTACGTGATGATATGGATGAATTGGTTTGATGCATAAAGCTTCCTCGTTAGATTCCTAAGCGCAGCGGTAGGAGCATGCCAATAACGTGTTGTAGCCTATTTTATCTGACAATGGGAAGGGGGCCATCGACAAGGAGAGATTGAGAGAGATATGTGTTTGTAGAATTGTAGGGAATGTGTGTTGTTATCCCTCCTACGCAGTGCCTTTATTTATAGTAATAAGGGAGAGAAGAAATCCTTCATCCCCAAGGAATACAAGTCATAATAGGAAAAGGTAACTAGAATCAAACCTAATCTAGGATTACACAATTATACTTTAATAGGAAGTTTACAACAAATAATAAATTATTGAGGGGTTAAAACATAGCCCTTTTCGGTTGGAGATGGTATATAAATATAGTTTTGTTGTAGGCATAATTTACTGAACAATTATGGAGGCCAGAGAGAGGGGGTGCGACGCATAGAGACAGAAGAGAGAGTGTAATTGTGAAGAGTGTTTTGTTCCACCCATTGTGCCTTTATTTATAGTAGTGGGGAAGGTTAATTACTTACCCTAATAGTATTACAACTCTGATAGGATAATATCTAGTCTAAGAGATATGGTAGAATCCTATAATAATATCTTAGATATGTTAGGATTTACACAATCACATTCCTAATCTAATAGGACTGCAATAAGTTTGACATTGTTTTTTTAAAAATAATATTTCATAGGACTATAATTTTGAACGGAATTATATTTAGCCCTTGTCGGTTGGAAATGGTTTTAGAATCTCTCCCCCAAGAGTTTCGTGGATAAAGAAGATATTCCGATATTCCGCTTAGACCCGACAGTTTCTTACACGACACGGTGACACGACACGAAAATGACACGCAAATAACGGGTTTCGGGTTAACACGATAACTAATCGGGTCATTATCGGGTGATCCACTAAGAACCCGTTAATAACGGGTTCTTAACGGGTATACATGCAGGTAACATGTGGGTAACCCGTTTCGACCCGTTAAGAAAAATAAATTATAATTTTAAAGTTTAATTACTAAAAAATTTATTATAAAATACAATAACCATATTGTATATATTGGTACATTCTATATTAAATATATATTTTTGTATTATTATTCTGTATAAGTTAAAAAAAATTAAGTTTTATTCATTTATTTATTTTTATTACGAGAGTTTCTTATTATCATTAATAAGATAATTTTACTTAACATGTTGTTGTCTAAAATTAAAATCAACTAGTATAGTATTAGTATAGGCAATAAGACATTTCTACACGTATGAAAAATGTGAAAAATGTGAAAGAATATATAAACACTCGTGATTCATCATTCCTCCACGAGTAGATAATGGTTACACTTACATTATCGTTTAGATTTTTAAAACCCTCCAAACCATCATGAATAGTGTTTTTTATTTGAGTGTAAAAGTAATAAAATTAATAATAATTATTGTAGAAGTGTAAGAAATGTAAAAAATAAATAAATATATATACAATCACTCGTAGTGACAAGCTTTACAACTTTCGTGTAGGGGTCAACTTCGAAATCCGACACTATAATCCATAAACCTTAAATTTGTATTTAACCGTCGATTGTAGTTTAAGCTTTATTCTTTATATTGAATTTCATTTTTAAAATTTTCTTTTTTGAAAACATGATCTTCTGGGGGATGTAGGAAGATGAATAGTTCAGATCTTTGATATCACATCCCAATATTTACGATTAATTGAAATATGAGTCGATGTTATATAGTTTGTAGAGACTTTATAAACACCAAGCAATATTTTCACTAACGGTAATACTCTGAACATAATATCAACGATCCGAACCGTTCATCTTCCTCTATCCTCTAATAGATCATGTTTTAAAAAAAAAAAAAAAATCTGAAAGAACAAAATTTGGTGAGAAAAATGAAGCATAAATGTAAACAATAATCGACGGTTGAATTTTGATCTATGATTTATATGATTATAGTGGCACATTTCAAAGTTAAGCCATTCACGAAAGTTGTAAAGCTTATCATTACTAGCGTTTATATATATTTTTCTATATTTTTCACACTTCTACATTAATTAAAAAACTATTAAAGACTTGACTTAAACAATAGCCACATGATAAATGAGAAGAGAGTGCTAATGTAGAAAGCCTCATTGAAAATATCATCAATATAACTCTTGAAGACAATATATCAAGCAAAAGTTCCAATACCGTTTCCCATGATGATTGATGAAAATTGAAGAGTTTGATTGTAAGAAAATGTGCAAGGTTCCAAACCTTGAAACATAACTCCCTTAATTTTGCAAATCTTTTGAGCATTTGATATTTTGTAATGTTCTAATATTTTTTTTTAATTTTTTATTATGCTCTTATTTTGGGTATGTAAATCTGTAATACTTGAAAGACAAATACGTTTTTATGTTTTGAATGTGATAATATGGTATGTATATACTGATTTAGTATTATTTTTTTTATTTGATTATTTATTGGTTTAAAATATATTTTTCTTAACGAGTAACGGGTCGGGTCATATTACCTGTTAATATTATCGGGTCGATTTCGGGTCGGGTCATTTTACCCGTTTATTTTAACAGGTGTTACACGACACGATCCATTAAGATATCAGATATGACACGAAAACGACACAAACACGAAAAACACGACACGAATGCCAGGTCTAATTCCGCTAAGCTGCTTTTTGCTCTACGCATACGTTTCTCAGATGGTCAAAGTCAACAATTTATTTCCAAAAGGAAAATCCAATTTTTGGGAAAAGAAGAAATAATTAAAAAAAAAAAGCGTAACATGTTTTCCACGTCAGAAGACTAATAAATAAATTTATATTAAAAAAGCCGTACTAATTATATATATATTTTCCCTCCTTATTGAATCCTCTTCACAGAAAAAAGCTCCGTTTGTTTCTCTGCAAATCCGCCATTCTCCATCTCTCTCTCTCTCTCTCTCTCTCTCTCTCTCTCTCTCTCATCTGCATTTTCCGAACCCGGTTTCGAACTCGTTCCTGACTCGCTCCTTCTCCTCTTTCTATGCACATAACATACGCAAATAGAAAGTGAATGGAAGGCGTTGCTCTCTCTGAAGATCTCTCCGATTCCACTCAGCGTTCCGACTCGGACAGCGACCAGCGAGTCTACTTCGTTCCCTACAGGTCTACCTCTTTTGCCTCCCGATTTTGTTTGCGTTTTCACTTCCCACGTCACTGCATTCCCCAATCCAAGCTGATTTCTTTTTCAAGTTTTTTTTCCGCCAAATATTGTATGCATTTTTAGTGTATGGCGATTTTCCAGAATTTGAAATACTTGGGTAGATTAGGAATTTGAATTTTAAAATTTAGAATTTTGTTATTAGTTCTCTGAATTGAGATTTGGGAGTGATTGGATTTATGCACGGAATGTTCATATGTGAATTGGGTTTTCAGTTGGTGGAGAGATGCACAGGAATCAGTTTTGGGCGATTCTGATGGGAAGAGAGGGATTTTGTACGTGGCTTTGCAGGCTTCTTCGTATGCTGGCCCTATGAAGCTCATCAATAACATTTTCAACTCAGATCTTGTGTTCAATCTAAGGAGAGAGGATGATAGTGTACATAGTGGTGAAAATGGAGAAGTCGGTGTCTCAGGCCGAGACTATGCATTGGTGCCCGGAGAAATGTGGGTTCAGGCACTCAGATGGTGAGTGATTTTTAGTTAGGTTTTTTTTTTTTTTTTTTTGCCATTTTAATTACATGGGCTCTTCACTCTTGTGAATATGATTGGAATGAAACATGAGTTAGGTAGTAAAAAGAAGTATTCCGATAGTTGCATCTGGTCTGTTTTCCCTCAGAATGATCTGTGTTTGATGTTGCCACTTGTGCTTTCAATGCTTTTTGGTGGCATGAATAGCTGATAGTACAGTCCTGTTCCCAAAGTTGATTATTGTTGTACATTTTACGTGACATTCACACGCTTTTGTGGCGCTGTGATGTTATGTCACATTTAAGTGGTGTTTTTATTTATTTATATTGAAATGGATTGACATGAATTGCTCATGTTTATTTCCCATGAATGCTGCAAGTACCGTTTTTCACGTGTTTAACTGCTGAAATTTTTACCCTTGCTTTGGTTCTACTTCCAGATTAGGCAGTTGAAATTTTAACCCTAATCTTCTAAGAGAAAGAGATTTAAAAAAGATAGCCAGTTCTTTGACCGGACTGTAGTAATTTAATTCCTTTAACAATATCCTCATTCAGATTATGCAGTTTGAAAATAATCCCCATCTATTAAACTTTGAGAACTATTAACACTTACTCTTGGATTAACACCCGAAGAGCAAACCTTTTGAGCTCTCCAAGGTATGTATAATTGGAACTTTGCATATTTCAAAAAGTCTAAACCCCTTCTAAATGTCAAGGGAGTCGTAATAGTTAATATTGTTCGTAATTTGTATTATCAATTACCACATTGTTGAATCTCAGATTTCTATGGTAATTTTTTATGAATCAATTTGGTATTTTGGAACTCATAGAATGCTGTAAATATGATGCATTTCCATCAGATTGAAAGTCATGGGATGCTCTTAGTTTTTAGTGGATAAACATAGTTTGTTAAGTATCTTAGCACTGGTATGATTGTTGTATGCGTAGGCATAGTGATTCTAAAGTTGCAGTGAAGGATGGTAGGAGTTTTTCAGCTGTGGAAGATGACATGACCGATGTCTATCCGCTACAACTCAGACTTTCTGTTTCACGAGAAACAAATTCATTGGGAGTAAAAGTTACAAAGAAGGTCAGTATATGTAGTTTACGTCTTTTTTCTGTTTTTGATATTCAGGTTTATATTTGATTTATTTTTGGTCCTGGATCCATAATGCTTAGATTACTAAGGTTTGAACTGTTAATGATAGGTTTATGTGAACGATGAGGCATGTGGGCCGTCTTATGGAAATGTCTTAAGCATGAAATTATTGTCACAAACATACA
This sequence comes from Cotoneaster glaucophyllus, assembly GCA_036320875.1. NCBI lineage: Eukaryota > Viridiplantae > Streptophyta > Magnoliopsida > Rosales > Rosaceae > Cotoneaster > Cotoneaster glaucophyllus. The sequence continues at coordinate 19,030,999 of CM070058.1, forward strand.
TTGTAGATAGGAAAGCTTGCAACATCAGTTTACGAGCTGTATTAGGGTATAAATAATATTCTTCTTAGTTTATGATGCAAGACCATAATCAAGTTTTCTTCCATTTTGGAGGGACTCTCACTTTCATTTTATGCCTCTTTCACGCTTTTCATTTTTCCCATAATTTCTTTTAACTTTTAACTTCTAAAAAAAATGTTGATATTATGAAAATGAGGATGAAAATTAGAATTTTGGGATTTAATTTCCATTGTAGAATTTTAATTACTTTTATATTCTCGGGTTGCCTATAAGTAGCCCGTATTCAGTTAAGGAGGATAAAGGGCTTGATGTTAGATGGAGATTGTGGATGAGGGGGCTTGTCCTCATTGAATTTTAGGGGAAAATGGGATTGAAGGGATTAGGCAGGGTGATCTATTGTCAGGCTTCCTTATTCACCTTGGTGGTATACCCCAATATCATCTCGTAGTTTGAGCTTTTGCTTTTGGTGGAAAGATGTTCAGTGGGTAGAAAAGGGACAATGGTTCAGATATACAGTTTGGTGGTGACTCTACTTCTCATTCGGTGGATGGGCAGAACTTAAAGAAGTCTCTTTTGTTGGCATGTTTCTGTGCAGTGTTTTGGTTCTGGAACAATGTACCTGGATCTTCCACCTGGGAGAATCAGAATCCTAGAGCATTTTATTCCTAGGACTCCATGGTTGAGAAGGTGAAGTAAATTGGAAGATACCCATCTAGTTTCTCATTGTTTTATTCACCTAGTGAGGCTGCAAAAAAGGATTGATAAGTTCATGCATTTTTTGTTGTGGAGGGGTGAGGGTGAGGTGAAGAAAGATCATCTGGTGAGATGGGATAATGGTGGTGTAGGTTTTTGTAATTCTTTGTAGCACTCAGTTGCCTCTAGTCAATGGGCTGTATTTTATAGTGGTGGTTTAGTAATGTCGTTTTTCATATTTTAATGATGGATGAGAATACTTGGTAAGTATGGTGATTAGAATGGTGGGTGGAAGTTAGGGCTGCCTTTTTTATTTAATCTCTTATTTTCCTTTTGAGGGACTGGGTTAGGGGTTTTGTTTGACAACTTAATCTCTTGATACATTTGGAAAATTGTGCTGTTGAGGTGATTAGTATAATTTAGGAAAGGGAAAATCTGATTTAAAGGATAAAATTGAATTTTGGAACATTCCTAGCGTAACTTGCTTAAAGAGGCTATGCTCTGGATCTTTGTGTTTTGCAAATGATTTATTGCTGAACCCACTACCACATATATGCTCTTAAACTTTTATTCAACAATGTGTTTCTAACTTTTGACGAAAACAAATTTGACTTTGACTTGCACTGCTTTGTGAACAAGTAAAGGACGGAAGTGTACTTATAATTATGAGTCCGTTGGGCTGCAGTTTTTCTTTTTATTCTTTTGGTGAACAACCTACATATTATGAGAATGACATATCGTTGATAGATTCCCACTTCGCATAGTAGTGTATATGTCCTGAGCCTCTCCACCCACTGCCAATTGGTTTTGAATTGATGCTTTAATTCTCTCATGGTATCAAATGATGCTATCTATGTGTCAGGCCCTACGGCTTCTTCTACTTGCCCCGCCACCCAATTTAGCTTGTCCACGTGTTTTGATAAAGTCACGCCACACATGAGTGGGCACATCGAGAGAATCTCACATGGGGAATTTAAAGCCTTCCAAAGTAGAATAAAGTGTTCTTGGCCTCCCATCCATTGCCAATTGGTTTTGGGTTAAATGCTCTAATTTTTCACATGTAAATTATGTATGCTGATTCCTATTATTGCGGGATTTCTTTGTCTTCCACATCGTAATTTGATGTTCTATTTTGTTGTGTATGCATTTCTATTGTAGGATAATGCAGTTGAGTTCTTCAAGAGAGCCTGCAAAATTTTCAGTGTGGAGTCTGAGATGGTACTTAAGTTCATTATTTTAATGCGTTCTTTTATCAGGATAAAGTGGCTGGCCTTTTAACTTATGTTATTGCACCAGTTACGCATCTGGGACTTTTCGGGGCAGATAAACTTATTTTTTGCAAATGAAAGAGCCAAGTCTCCAAGAGACTTTCAACGACAGTCAGGTGAGGTAAGTGGCAGATTGATGCGATACATTTGTTAATTCATACTCATCAATCGTCTGCTACACTATACTCCAGAATCTGTTTCATGTTTCTAAGTTTAAGTACTATTCTTGCTGTCTTCTCATATTTTAATTTGTCATTTTGTTGCACAATATCTGATAGATGTAATTGTATGTATGATTTTGTGCAGATAATGTTGGAGTTGCAAGTTTATGGGTTGTCAGATTCCTTTAAGTGCAGGGAAGGGAAAAAAGATGAGATGGCCACACAACATTCTACCATTGCAAATTCCTGTTATGGTGCTTCAGTTATGATGAATGGTTCTGTGGGAATCACAAATTCTAACTTTATCCGTTCATTATGGGGAAGCTCTTGCGAAACAGGTTCTTTAGGATTGACAGGATTACAGAACCTTGGAAATACTTGTTTCATGAATAGTTCCATCCAGTGTTTAGCGCACACCCCAAAGCTTGTGGACTATTTTCTTGGAGATTATGGTGGAGAAATAAATCCAGACAATCCATTGGGCATGAACGTAGGTCACCTTTCATTGCACTTTCTTAATATTCATGACCTGATGTTGGGCGATGAATGTGTTAGCTAGATATTCCTCACTTTATCAAGTGTATCTATGTTTCTTTACAGTCTTTTAACTTTATGCACTCTTTTGTCAGGGGGAGATTGCTTTAGCCTTTGGAGATCTGTTAAGGAAGTTATGGGCTCCTGGAGCAACTCCAGTAGCCCCAAGGCCATTTAAGTCAAAACTTTCTCGATTTGCTCCGCAGTTTAATGGATTTAATCAACATGATTCCCAAGTTAGTGGTGTTTCTTGTTTCCAGAATTGCTCTCTTTTGGGTTCAAACATTTATAAGGAGTTTTCATTTATCATATCATATTATTTCGTAGGAGCTCCTGGCTTTTTTGTTGGATGGACTTCATGAAGATCTTAATCGTGTAAAATGCAAGCCTTATGTAGAAGTCAAGGATGGTGATGGCCGACAAGATGAAGAGGTTGCTGATGAATATTGGGGAAATCATTTAGCCCGTAATGACTCTATAATTGTTGACGTGTGCCAAGTGAGCATCTTCCTCAGATTTGTCTTTTGCTTCCACTCTTTGCTGAACTAAAATCTGATCAGGAATGTGTATTGCTTACTTTTGTGATGCACATGATGGTGAACCTCGCAGGGTCAATATAAGTCAACATTAGTTTGCCCTGTTTGCAAAAAGGTGTCTGTTACATTTGATCCATTTATGTACCTGTCACTACCATTGCCTTCAACGATGATGCGGACAATGACTTTATCAGTGGTCAATACTTATGGATATTCTCAGCCGTCTCAATATACCATTACTGTGCCCAAGCATGGAAAATTAGAAGATCTCATCCAGGGTTTAAGTGTTGCATCCTCATTGGGGAATGATGAAACCTTTTTGGTGGCTGAGGTACTGTTTAGTGTTAGAATATCTGATTGGGGTTCCTTGAATCCCAATGATATTGGATGATATGCATGTTTACATTTAGACACACACACACGTGTTTACATTTAGACACACACACACGTGTACAATATATATACACATGTCCTTTTGTCTATAAATTGATCTCTGAAGCTATATAGTTCTGTGCAGATATACAACAATCGCATTATACGCTATCTTGAGGAACCAACTGATTCATTATCTTTAATTAGGGATCAAGACAAGCTAGTTGCTTATCGGTCAACGAAAGATGTTGAGCAAATCCCTTTGGTTGTGTTCATGCATCAGCTGATGGAGGAGTAAGTTTTATCTTCTTTTTTGAATCTTATTTTATTGCAATTTTTGTATGCAAGTTTCACAGAGTTAGGGTGTAAGGGGTGCTGTGAAGGAATTCTTTCCTTTTTTTTGCATATAGAAATACTATATCTCAATTGAAATGGGTGATAACCTGTGTGAATAAAGTTAAATTGATGGGTGATAACTTGTGTAAATGGAAAATCATGTTTTATAATCTTACTATAAATATTCTGAACTTGTGTATGAAATCTTAGTTGCCTTTTAGGTTCACCTGCGCACACAGCTTACACATATGATTTCTTTTAAGAATCACAGTGATGTTAGGTATTTGTCGACCCAAGCTACATTCATTGCATGGATGTGAATGGCGTTTGCTATCCCTGACTGCCTGTTATAGTTTGTGGTCCTTAACTGTATGCCTTTTTAGGATAAATCTTAGAACCAACTCCCAAACAGATTTTTGTAAATAGACTCCATTTCTTTTGTTATAGCACTTATCCAACTATCTCACTCACCCATCACTTGCTATAGCTTCTTGATAAGTAGTTGAATCTCCTTGACTGATGTTACGAGCATAATTAACTTCGTCTTGGTCTAACCCAAACCTTGGTTTCTTCTTGTTTCAAATGGGTTTGTCTAGTGCTATGCATTTTTGGAATTCAGGTGAATTGTGGGTTGGAGTTCAAACCCCTTAGGATGTTTGACGGATTGTAGCGCCTTCAACCTACCCTGTTTCTTGCTCCACCTGATTCCTACTTGTGAATGATGCCGATGCTTTTCAGACCACACCTCTTCTGCACTCTTAAAACCAAGAACTGTAGATGGTGACCTGTTAATCAAGTAACTTGCATGATTAACAGTCTCTACCCAAAACTTTCAGGCTATCTTGCATGAAATCGCATGCTTCTCTCTCTCTTTCCATGAGAGTTTTGTTCATTCTCTTAGCAGCTCTGTTTTGTTAGGGATTCTTCTTTACTGATAAGTGCCTCGTGATGCCTTCCTGCTTACATTAATCGGCAAACTCCTTGCTTGTATTTACGTTGTTACTTCTCAGTTACTGGATCTTCTAGTTTGATTCTTGGTTTCTGTCTTCCATTTCTTGAACTTTGTAAAAACCTTGAATTTCTGCTTCATGAAATAAACCCAAAGTGTCAGATGTCGGAGTGTTATCTGCACTCGTACTTGTCAATGATACCTTTCTTTGCTTCCAGAGAACGCAATTGCAAAATGTCATGCCTTTTAGGAAGCCTCTCTTGTGCAATTCTTGAAAACCCTTATAGCTGATGTGCCCTAGCTTGTGATGCCAAAGTTCATGACTTGTCTTCTATTCTATGCTTTGTGGAAACAACTGCTCCCCCAACTATCATTGTCCCGATGAGCTTGTACAACTTATTGTGCTATAAGTCAGCCTGCGTTACCACCAGTAATCCTTTGGTCATCTTGAGTCTTGTTGCTTTAGAAGTATACCCATTGCTGGCCTTGTCTAAAGTACCTAAGGATATCAAATTCTTCTTCAGTCTAGGAACATATCTAACATTCACCAAAGTTCGTATCACTCCATCAAACATCCTAATTCTGACAGCGTCGATCCCCCCTATTGGACGTGGTGAATCAACCCCCATTAAAACTTCTCGGTTACTGACCTCGAACCATTCTCTTACCACACACATGGAATGTGCATTCGGTCTCCAAAACCCGATTTGGGAAACCCATAGAGCCCGATGTTACCAAAAGAAGCTCCTCATCACTCTCTTCTTTGGTGACTACGCTAGTTGAACTTGAGTTGCCTTTGTAGAAAAGTTCGAGTACCCCAAGGGATTCAAGATTCCTAACTTAAGCTTTTTCGTTGGAGAATCGTCCCTATCTTTGTTGGAACACGTGGCCCGATTCACTGCTCAATGTGGAGATATAAACAGTGATATTCATAAACTGCGGCTGTTCAATTTCTCGTTAAGCGGCTCAGCATTCGCATGGTACATCAACCTCCTACCCAACTCCATCCAAAGCTGGGAGGAATTAGTTGAGAAATTTCATGAACACTTCTATTAGCCAGGAATGGAAATGTCAGTTTCTTCTTTGGCCAGGATGGCTCAAGCGTCTGACGAGTCATCAAAGGAGTATTTTACGAGGTTTAAGTCGACAAAAAACTGGTGTCGAGTACCTTTTCTTGAAGTCTTGAATGGCTTGGATGTGGAGTATAAAAGGAAATTCTTGGGGGCAAACTTCTGAGATATGTACGAACTGGCTCAACATGTTGAGCAATATGATTATTTGCTCCGAGAAGAAAAGATCTCGAAGTCCCCATACCGAGGAACGATCTACAAGAACCCTATGGTCGTTATGAATTGATCGAAAGGGAAGAGTCCTAGTATGCCAGAATAGATGCGGTCGAGATAGTAATTGACAAACCGTACATATGCAAAGCATTGGTTGATGCTAACTCCAAAGATGTCAAAACCTGCTCGGCCTCTGAGGAAGCTGCTGTCAAAACATCCAAAGTCTACACTTTCGACATCACCAAGGCTAATCCCATCTTCGACTAGTTGTTACTTGCAAAAATCGTCAAGCTTCGGCCATGACACAATATTCTCAAGGCTAAAGATTTGAAAGGAAAAACGTATTACAAATACCACAATTTGAACAAGCATATGATAAGCAACTATGTCGTATTTTGGGACGCCATCCAAAGTTGGATCGACAATGGTAAACTTAAGTTTCCCGAGAAACAAATGATCGTTGATGCCGATCCTTTCCTTACAGTGACTGTACGCATGGTAGATGCTCATCTACTTAAGGATAAAGAAAAAAGGAAGGTCGAGTTCGTCCCAACGCAATTCATCCTTAAGCGGAACTCTCAGCCACGATTGAAGATTGATTTATCTGCAAATAAGCCACCCAATTACTTTTCGAACCTGGCTTATGTCGAGTCAATGTTAGACTCAAGCGCAGAGGAAACTGATGGGCCGATTGTCTTATGTAGTCGGTGCAAATGAAATGTCATCTTAACTAGGCCGAAGGACAAACCATTGCGGGCTGAAATACTGCAATAGGTGCCCACAACTGCGGTAACATCCCAAAAAGTGCTCGGTGCAGGCCAACCCCAAAAAGTTTTTGATAAGCTCGGCCCTCAAGTACAGGATAACAAGCCGTCTACAGCCAGACAACGCCTTGATTTCGATGCGCTAGGCCGAATAAGACAAATGTTCTTGTAGCTTGCCGAGGGCACAAGACTCGGCCGTAGTGGCAGAAGGCTCGGCTGCGGTCGTAGAAGGCTCAGCTACGGTCACAGAAGGCCTAGCCGTCCCCGAAGCCCTGGAAAGAAGGGCGTCGAGCTCAACTTCCCATGAAGGCTACACAAAAAAAGGTTGTTAGAAAAAAGAGAATTCAAAAGGATGACAGAGAAGGAAGTTGTTTTAGACTTGCCGAGAAGAAATTTCGGCCATGTCTGTTGGTTCGTTGGTCGAACCCAAAGAGCTTAATGGCCGAGCCCAGTGTTTAAGATAACTTTTCAATTCATGCGGCCGATGAAGGTTATCTACGTTTGATGGCCACTGAGGTGGCCAGGAAATATAAATAATGCCCTTCGGTGCATAGAATTTTCGATGAAATGAGCGATTGGGCATCTGGCATTTAATGTTTTTATTGGTTTAGAATTCTAAGGCAGAACTTAATAAAAGACAACGATGATGAGTTTTACAAAGGTCGAAGTAACCTCTTGAGGAGGGATGCCGAGGTCCTGGTCCTGGGGATGAGCCAGCGTCTCTGTCATTGCTTCTGGTTCAGCAAGAGTTACCGCCTCATGTCCTGGACCTACTTCGGCCGCTTGGGGGTCGATCTGTCCAGCCGCCTCGATCGTCAGTTGAGAATCACCCTACGGGGATGCAACACCTTTGCCTTTGTCCAGGGGCAAGGGGCTTGTCGTTGGTGGTTTAACCTGTTGAGGGCGCCTCATCGGCAAGTATACCTCGCCCTCGTTATCCTGATTATGTAAGAAGATCGTTTGTTAGTAAGGAAACTCGGCTAATATGAAAGAGGACATTTTTAAAGGAAAACATTATTGAAAGGGACTATCATACCTCTTCTTCCAGGACAATCACTGGATTCTTTAGATTGAGGGGAAGGTTTTGTTCGGCAGTGGCTGCCTCATCCAACGTAGCAGCTACTAGGCCTACGTCGACGGAGGCAACGGTTGGCTTTGGGGGTGCAAGTTCTTCGACCACAGGGGCAACAACCGGTTCAACTTCGACTGCGCCTTACATGGTGGGTCGAGTTGCAATTGCCTGCCATGGATGAGATCAAAGGGTCCCGTGGTATCGCTGCCGAGGCCTGGATGACGGGAGTAGGGAGAGGAGTACTAGGAGTGGTTGCTCCTGTGGTCTGGCTGGAAATGACGTGAATCTCCCATTTCCCCTTATTTGCCAATTTCTTGATGCGCTTTTGGGGCCGGGCAGCGTTACCAGCTATCTCGGCCTCCAGGCGAGGCCGTTTGCTCGATGCTGTCGGCGCGGGGGTTGCAACCTTATTTGGAGGAAAGGCGAGCCTTTTCTTTGCTCAGTGCTGGTACATTGGGTATCTGGAGTAGTCGGTCGAAGATAGAATTTGGTGCACTGCTCTTGAAATTCCTTCTCGACTTCCTCGCATTCCCTCTTTGAGGAGCCGGAGAGGCGCTATCGGCTCAAGAGTGAGCGAGAAGTGAGGAGTGGCACAGGGCAGCCTTGGAAATGGCCCAATTGACGAGCCAGGAAATAGGGATGATAGACTTCCCAGCTTCCTTGTCGAGCTTTGCAATTGTAGGAAGGTCACGAGTTAGGGTGAACGATTCCCAGGATTGTCGAAGGTCGGCTTCCTCTATTTCCTCCCATGCCGACGCTGGAAGGTTGATGGAAGATGGGTATGTCTAACGACGGTAGATCAGGAACTCGTTACCTGACAGGTCCTCAAGCCCGAAGAAATATTTGAAGATCTCTTCGGACGAGTGGGTAGGAATGGGGCGTGAGGCCAACTGAAGACCCATCGCTTCAGAAGAATTAAAGCTTGGGATTTCTGACCTCGGCGTTGAGAAGTAGACCTGCATCAAGAGTTGGGAGACCCAAAACGGGCCGTTCTTGTGGGTCGATCTTCTCGACGGAGGCCTTGGCCAAGCACCGAGTCAGGTTGGCGAGGATGGCCGGGCAGGACATGGCCACTGGCTAGAGCTTTTGGCCACCTATATGTTCTCGGCCAAACACTTATTCGACTTGTTACAAAAAATGTATTTATTGTACCAGTAGAACAAGGCCTCATGTTCTCCTTCTTAAGCTCTTTTTACTCGGAACTAGCAAAGTAGTTGATGAGGGTGTTGTAGTGGAAGAAGTTCTTATGGAGTTTTTGCACTCCAGCTAATTGGTCTTCACTGCAGACAAACTGCACTTTGAGATTAGCCAGAACCAATTCTGAAATATAGTGGTAGTCTATCTCAACATGCTTTGTGCGAGCATGAAAAACAAGATTAGATGCTAAGGATATTGCTGAGATGTTGTCACACCAAAGTTTAGACAGTGTAGGTAGAGGAAAGTGAAGATCTATGAGAATTTTGCAGACCCAAGGGATTTCTGCAGCTGTGTGAGCTAAGGAGCGATATTCAGCTTCTGTAGATGACCTAGCAACAATACTTTGTTTCTTGGGACTCCAGCTACTGAGATTAGAGCCTAAGAGCCATTTGTTGAACGTTTATCAAATGTATAGCCAACCCAATCAACATCAGAGTATGCTGAAAGATGGACAGGTCCATTTGTGAACCACAAACCATGTGAAAGAGAACCTTTAAGAAATTTGAGAACTCTTTTAGCTGCCTGAAGATGTTGTTCCCTAGGAGCATGCATGAATTGGCAGATCTGGTTCACAGCAAAAGCAAGGTCCGGTCTTCCCCGAAATACGATCCTCAGTGGATCCATAAGGGTCAAGGGTCAACGAACAATTATTATCCTTAAGAAACTGATAAGCAGACAAGAGATTATGTTTCATGTAGGGAACGTGTAAAACATTTCATAGCTGAAAAGAAATATGTGGAGTATGCAAGGATGATGAACCAATATGATGAATAGAAAGAGGCCTTTACCATCACCAATACATATCCTCGCCAGTATAGGGAGTAGGAGAAGAGATATTTGCAACATCATTGGTAATGTGAGAGGTGGCACTTGAGTCAATCAACCAAGACTGAGAGGGTTTGGCAGAGTGATGGACACACATAGCAGCGAGTTTGGCTGGAGGAATCCGACCACAGATGTCTGGATTCTTGCGATCAAAGCAATTAATAACCTCATGACTGGTAGATTCACAGATTTGACAAGGAACTTTGAAGGTGGAAGAACCTTGAGCATGGCGGGGGCTTTGATAACTACGAGTGCCACGATTGTTAGAGTAATTACCACGGTTGTTATGGAAGTTGCGATTGCCTCTGTGAGAGAAGGAATTGCCCTTATTATTCTTTCCACGATTGTTAGATTTTGGTTGGTGCCATGATTGGAGTTGGAGCTGAGCAGCAAACACAGATGGAGTGGGTAGTAGAGGGGGCTGAGATTGCAACGAGAAAGCTTGAAAAGGCTCAGCTGCAGAAGATGAACTGACATTTTTGCGTCGAGCCATAGACAATTCCTTAGTGAGAAGAAGGCCATGGAGCTCAAGGGATGTAGAGGACAATCGAAGCATGATTGAGTCTATGAAAGACTCAAATTCATCAGGCAAGCCATGAAGTGTGGCTGCAATAAGGTCTCGATCAGATACAGAGGCACCAGCAGCTTGTAAGGAATTTGAGATTTCCTTAATTTCTTGAAGATACTCAAAGATGGAGTGAGATCCTTTCTGTACCGATTGAAGATGCGACTGCAATTGATGAATGTGAGCCTTTGAAATTCCACCAAATCTCTGTTCAAGCTTCATCCAGAGTTCTCGAGAAGATGAAACCCCAACCGTGAAAGGGATGATTTCCTCAGAAAGTGTAGAATTAAACCAGATCAATCAAAAGCAGGATTGATGCTGCGATCAGGCAGAAATGGCGATGGACATGCTTCAGTTCCATCAATGATTCCAAGAAGCTTGCATCGCCTGAGGATTGGGCCAAACAGTGTGCGCCATGACAGATAGTTTGATCTTTTTAGCTTAATCGGGCACCATGCTGCTGATGTTGTGAATTGTAAGAGAGGTGTAGGAACTCAGAGGACTTGGATTACCAGAGAAATTAGGGTTTGGAATTGACGGAGAAGACGATTCAGTTGGTGGCGAAGATGATTGAACCGCCATATCTTGCAAAAATCAAGATGCAAGAAAATCGGAGAAGAAGAACTAAAGAATCAGAGGAGAAGAAGAACAAAAAATCGATCAAGAATCAGTCGATCGATCGAATGAGAGGAAGGATGGATCGATGCTGTTAAGCAAAATGGCGTGATACCATAAAGAAACAGAAAACTTCCTCTGTAAGTTTTCAATTGTATTTACTTAATGAATAATTGTACACTGAAGCTATATATATAGCCTTTGGCTATTTACATATATACCCCTTAACTTCCTACTAACCTTATAACAACCTTAACTAATCACAACCATTAGCACAACTAATTACTTTTAGTTGTAACAAACTATTTAACAGTAACTGAAATGGATGACTTGTCATTCTCCCTAATATAAACATCATTGTGAAGGCAACCAGCGACGTCTTCAGTTTGGATAAACAGCACTGGAGCCATAGAATCAGCTGATCAAGGAGCACCTTCAATTTGGATTGACAGCATTGCTTGGAGGCTGATTGGTTATTTATCCAAGACTCGATCGACAAGGATTTCCGAATCCCTGTTGGTAGAGGTTATCTCATTAGCCTTCTCGGCGAAGTGATGTGTTACAGGTTACTAGGTTCGGCACATTGAAAGCCGAGTTTTGTTTTATGATTGGATATTCACAAGTATCTTTTAGAGTTCCGCATTCTACATTTACAATCAAGACGTATATCTCTTTAGAGTTCAGCATTTCGACGTGCTTATACTCTCACGAATATAATCACTGTGACCGAACCCGGTGCCGATGATCTGTGAACTTCGCGGAACTAGCAACCTTGTCTTCAGGCTCTAGAACCCAAAGGCCGAGACTTGTTCCTTCCTAGGCCGCAACCGTAGGATTGAGAAGTCAGTAGCGCGCTCAACGCAACATCAATATATTTTACGCCCCAGCTGAACTCGGTCGACAAGTTGGCACGCCCCACACACAACTGAAGGACGTAGTTAGCTCATTAGTTACTCGGCATGTGCGCCACGTAGGCTTGATAGTTTTTAGGGTCAACAGTATGTTAAATTACTAAAAAAGAATGTGGTATTTAATGTGATAAGATAATTATCAAAGACAATAATGTAGGGGTAAAGATTGTAATTTTGTAAAATATGTGGGATATACTGGCTATTTGAAAATTCCATTCAATAGGTACTGATTACTATGGTTTGAAAAGAAAAAAAAAACACTTTTTTTCAAAAGTAGGGTACCATGCTTCTACATTTTAATACTTTTCTACCATCATTGACATCAGTTTTTTAAAAAAGCACCTTTTTCTTTGTTTTACCATACACATTTGATGTTCTAGATATTTTAATAAGTTGTTGTTTTTAAAAGCACCACAATCCCAAACCAGCCCTTAGTGAGATAGATCTCGATGGAGCTCTTGGCCTTCTTGAGAATCTTGTCCATGTCTCTTCTGTTATGGTCGTAGGCTTCTCACCAAGGAGTGCATCATCCAACTCCTGCTGTATCAGTACGTTCTTCATCATCCTTTGCTAGTCTGTGAAGTCATACCTTCCATCAAAAGGTTTTAACGCAGGCCTTAAGCTTCCTAGGTCTAGGGACGTATTTCCTTTTGACATCGCAGAACACCTTGAACCAAGCTCTTGATACCAATGGCTATAAGTTCGACACCCCTCTGGATCTTGTTATTTGATCTTTCTGGCACCAACTAAACTTAGCAAAACTATAGAACAACTAGAAACACACAAGATGTATACTGATTCGGCATAACTTTGGCTTATGTCTAGTTGTGATTTCTCTGGGTCGAGAAACCACGACTTCTTTGATTAATAATATTTGTACTTTTGCAAACCCTAGAACTAATCTGTCTCTTCCCCTAGTTGTCTCTCTGTTTTTTCTCACTTGCTTTTCAGCCTTTCCCGCACCTCTATTTTTCTCACTTGCTTTTTAGCCTTTCCCGCACCTCTATTTATAAGTATAGGGTGTGGTTTACATCCTATTTTCTGATTAGGTTTCCTATTCTATTTGGGATAGGAATGTACACTCGATTCCAATTTGACTTCTTGGATTCCTAATCTAATTGTAACAAGAAGACTTAATTCTTTCCTAATCCTTGTAGGACAAGAATCTGTGCACCTTTAGGTTTTGTAATACAATCCTAAACGACATAGGACTTTAACAAACGACAAACCAAATCCTAACAAAAAGTTTCTTGTACTTTTGGAGAAGTAATTAAACGTATGAATATATGTATATGCAAGCTGAGTCACCATGGAAGAATGGGTTTAGTCTGGAAGACCGGAAAATTTAGTGACGGTTTGGTTCTAATCCATATATGAATTCAGAAGTGTCAAAAAAGAAAATAACAGTTATTTTAAGCCGAAGCAATATGGGGGTGTGTTCATCTTTTACATCTTGCATTTTGACCTCCTAATAAGTTGCAAGTGTTTAAGACAAATAAATCTTCTCTCTGATAAGTTGGTTGTTCATTAACATGCTGGGGTATTGTGTACAGTAGTTGATACTGAAATAATTGTTCTTTCCCAGATTATTCATGATCTCTTTGATTGTAGATATCATTACAATAACAGCACCCTCACATCTAACCCCACAAGAAAGAGATGATCTTTTTCTTTTTTTTTTCCCAGTCTTCCACACACTCACACACATTTTTCATTTCCTGTTTTAATAAGAATTTTATTGTTCTTGTGACATTGCCTGCCCTCAACCATCTTATTTATTCAATATTGTCAGGCAGTACATGGATGGGAAACTGACTTCAAGCTTTGGAATTCCTCTTGTGTCAAGACTACCCAATTCTGCTACTGGATCTGATATCTGCAACTTATACTTGAAATTACTTAAGCCATTTCACACACCCGCAAAAGATTCCCAAAAATGTTTTGATAGTTCAGAGGGCACCACTCTTGAAGAAGTCACTGGAACACAGGATTCCACACCTCCTGTTATAGACGGGGGTGTGAACCCCTGTAATGGAAGTGAGGCTGACTCACCCTTTGATTTTGAATTTCAGTTTTACATAACAGATGAAAAGGGAATTTCCAAGGATAGAAAGATAGTAATGAATGATATAGTAGAGAGGGAAAAAACCAAGCGGTTAAATGTCCTTGTATGTTGGCCAAAAAAGTACATCAAACAGTATGATACTCGCCTTCTTTGCTCATTACCAGAGGTTTTCAAGACTGGCCTTTTTGTAAAAAAGCCTCAAGAGTCCGTTTCTCTGTATAAGTGCCTTGAAGCGTTCTTGAAGGAAGAGCCTCTTGGACCCCAAGACATGTGGTCAGTGGGTACACTTGAGCCTTTTTACTTTGGCTTTAAAAGCATTTTGTGTTGTGTATACCTAGGAGTTGGAAGAGCTCAAATATAGATATGTAAGGTGTATGCACTTGTTTTTTGGTAACTGGGTATGTTCTGTGAAATTGTTGTTTATTTTACTCATTGCAGTAATTTTGACCTCAAATTTGGTATGAGTTGGTAATTTTTTTGTTTTTGGATTAGGATTTAAAAGCTCTTCTGTTTGATTAACAGTCTTATTAATTGCTTATGCAATACATAATTTCAGGTTGCATGTGAGGTCATTGACTAAACTCCAAACTTTTAACGTCGTCACTTGTTCATCATGTTTGTTCGGCTTAATTCTTCAATTAGTTTCTTCCTAACATCTGTTAAATGAGTAATTGCAGTTTTATGTTTATTTACACGTTAATGTTATAGTAATTGCAGTTTTATGTTTATTTACACGTTAATGTTATCACAACACCTTCATCTACTCATTGAATTTTGGCAAACGATCTTTGTAATGCTCAAAGTAGTGGTCTTTCAATCATTACTTGTTATTGTTGCTCAGTTTTCGGAATAGACACACTCAGAAAGTGGATAATGTTATACTCTCATGGTTATGAAGTAGAACATTGTATTTGGAGTCTTATATAACCTCTTAACCTTTTATTAATTATTACATTGTGAGAACTTGTTATCAAAGTTTATCTAATGTTAATACTGTTATTACTATTTTAGGTACTGTCCTGGCTGCAAAAAGCACTGTCAAGCCAGCAAAAAGTTGGATCTATGGAGACTGCCAGAGATCTTGGTCATTCATTTAAAGCGGTTCTCATATAGTCGTTTTTTTAAGAACAAGCTGGAGACTTATGTCGATTTCCCTATTGACAATCTTGATTTGTCAACATACATTGCCCACAAGAGTGGTCAGTCATGTAATCGTTACATGCTGTATGCAGTTAGTAATCACTTTGGAAGCATGGGAGGTGGTCATTATACTGCATTTGTCCACGTAAGTAGCATTTCTTGCTTTTCTTTCAGTTACATTTCCCTTTTTTCTACTCTTTAATCTGATGAACTTCCCATATACTTTATTTTTAGTTATTTTCTTAACCAAATAACTTCTCAGTTTCAAACAATTTATGAAATGAATCAAAGTAAAAATGTTTCTAGTTTGAACTCTTATTTTTAGTTTACTTGGTATAGTAATGCTATTATCCATATGCCGTCCCTACCCCATGCATATTCTTTATTTTCAGGAATACTTTCAAACTTCTCCCATAACATGAGGTGTAAACTTTAAGGTGAACTGTTTGTGCTTATTTAGGCATGAATGACAAACTAATGGGTTTCTATTAGAAAAATCCTTTTTACTTTTATATATGCATGTTCACCTATGACATCATCTGAATGTGGTGCTGTTTGTTTTAGGCCTGAAGTGATAGTTTGATCATTATATGAAGAGATCCTTTGTAACTTGCACTTTATTCTGCCTTTTGTCGAATATCAATCACTTAGCACAATGCAAGCCCTTAGCTGACTTAGACTTCCTAGAGCTAGGTCCTAGTTTCCTCTACTGTCAGAGTGCTCCTTTAGTGGTGCATTAAGCAAATTAGGATTCAATCTTTTGTAGCCTACTCTCTCCTCAACCTGTTGTCTCATTGTCTGAATTGCGCTTGCTTATCAAAAGAAATCTCACAATGGGTGTGGCCGCTCTTTGAGTGTAGCCCCACAGTAATGAAGTGTCAGGATTGGAGTTTGCAAGGTTTCTTTGTGCCTCTGCAGCTATTAATACACTTGGGGGTTCAACACCTATGTAACCTCTCTGATCTCCCATTGTCAAAGTTATTGTATTGGAATCTTTACCGTGTTATATGAATGATTTGAAAGCATGCAATAATTATTGTTTTGCACTTGAAATTGTGGGTAATTTGTATTCGAGTTGAGTCTTAGATTTATATTGTTTCCCTTTTCTTGTATGGTATGATTGGATCTGTACGGTAACTTATGTTGGTTGACAGAGAGCGCTTAAACCGTATTATTTTTCTGATGTAGCATGGAGGTGATCGGTGGTATGACTTTGATGATAGCCACGTTAACCCTATCAGCCAGGACAAGATAAAGTCTTCATCTGCTTATGTTCTTTTCTACAGAAGAGTTGTGGAAGTGTAATATCAGAGCTGTGAAATTTATTTTCAAGATCAGTCCTGTGGTGGAATATATTTCTCTTTCACCTCAGTCCTCGCACTAACCACAAAATTATCATTCTTTTGTCTTTGGCATCGTTTAGTTCGGATTGAGAACTTCCAGCATGGATAAAATTGAGGGAAGTTCTTACGCTTAGAGGACGGTGCTGAAGATGATTGTAACATAGTAGCAAAATGAAGGGATGAGTGACCACATCGAGGATGCTATGTGCAGTTATAACCATCCATGAAGGGGCATGTACTACCTGGAGTAGAGAGATTTCTGATAGGGTCTGCTCTATGAAAGTGTAATTTTTGCTTTTAGATATAGCTGATGAGATTGGCGATCTTTATTTCAGTCATCTTGCAAACAGGGACTGCCGGAACAAGGTGCTGCACTGCCGATGACCTTAAGGTCGTGTGACAGTAATACTTTCCTTGGGGCAGAAGGAAACTTGTCCGGCTGCGCACTGCGCAGGTGAAGTTGCCTGAAGTCGGAAGAAAGAACGATGTGCTCCTTTATTTATTTTATTCTTTTTGGTGTATTTTTTATTGGTTGGTGATGAAATTAGGGCATGAAAGAACTGTATGATCCTTACCATGAAGCAAAAAAGGTTCATCTGATGAATGTTCCAACTGTAATTTAGCCAGATTTGATTTTTTTAATAGAGTGCTGCATTTTTCTATTTCTCATTTGGTCACGGCGGGGAAGCAGGTAAAAATAGAAAAACTCACATTGTGATTACGGATAATCAGGCTCGAATTGATGGTTTCCACCACATCAAAGTGGATGTTATGATTTTTTCTCGTGTTATTGGTAAAAAATTTCATTTGCTTTTTCAATTAAAGAAAGAAGAGTTTATTGTTATTATTTTTCAACTTTTTAGTTTCATTCATCATCTCATCTTTGAATCTCGAGAACTTACATGGCACGGTTACACTGTTATGTGGCTTTACATGCTAATAAAGTAAAGACGTAATTTTAGATCGGTTTTTTAGCCAAAATGGTTTTTAAGATTTGCATAACTTCTCACTTTGGTCTTTGAGATTTGAAATCGATAGAATTGGTCATTGAGTTTGTCAACCATCAATCATTTTGGTCGTTCTTTGAAATATCTCAACTGAATAAGGATAAAATGATAAAAAATACCCTCAAATTTTGTCAAATCATTTTGCCCTATTGTTTATTAAATTGAGGGTATTTTTGTTATTTTGATCCTTACTTTCATCAAATGATCAAAATGATGGTAGACAATCTCAGGACTATTTCTATTGATTTCAAATCTCAACAACCAAAGTGAGGAGTTATGCAAATCTCAAAAACCATTTTGGCTAAAAAACTTATCAAAGGTAGACGTGAATAAATTTTCGGTTTCAGGAGAGCAAAAATAAAACATGAAGAAAAAAAATATTCCTTTTTTCATGTTGGGGCGCCATTTTTCGTTTCTTTCGTACAACATTCATCTCACATGTGCATAATGAGCATGATTCAATTGCTTTATTATGTAGAACTTTGTCATTGACTTGTTGAAATTACCAGTCCCTGGCTAGACTGATTAGATTATCTCCAACAATACTAATTAAATTTTTCTTATTGTATCTAGCCAAATGATACAACGTTAACCACCGCTTCCAAAAATATTAGTATTTTAGCTTAAGTTAAAATATTTTAATATTTTTTTTCTTTCTAAACTTAACAACTCAAGTCCTTTTTCTTCTCCTGAAGGCCACACACGATGCAATTTTATAGTATTTCATGCTTTGCAAAAGTTTAACTTTCTCTCTTCTAACTAAATTTAGCTAGTTACTGTTCACAAAGTTAAGATAGTAGCCATTTAGATAACCTAGCCTGGTTTTTCAACATTTTTTTTTAAAATAGCAAAAAAGCCTCCTTTAGCTAGATTGTTGGAGATGCTCTCGCAACTTAAAAGGACAGAAGGATGCATGCATGTTTATAATTTTTACTGAAGCAAGATTTCACGTAAGTGTTTATCTTGTATTTATTTATTGTATCATGTTGGAATTGGACCACGTTTAGTCGTCTTTCCTGTCTTGGTTGTTGATTGCTACGTTGTCCGAGTAGTAGTATTACGTTCCTCTCCACTTGCATCGCATTAAGATCGATCTACACCTTCATTTCTGGTTATCAATTGTGCATATGTGAAAATTAATTAAAAGGCCTTCAATATCCACATAATTTAGCTCCATTACTTCTCTACTCTAGTGTTGGTCATCATATTTAGCTCCATCCTATAGGTTTATTTCAACATATATATATATATATATATATATATATATATATATATATAGAGGTAATGCTAGGGAAACCAAAATTTGCAAACCAAATGATGTGTCACCAATAGGAAATAAGCACATTAATCAACCCTTAAGTAATAATCCAATTATCAATAATCACATCATTTAGTTTGTAAATTTAGTTTAAAAAATCTGAAAATTTAATTTCCCTCCTCCAAACTCATTTTTTTCTAGCCTATAGCCCATCATATAATATTTATACGAATAAAACCCAATGAATAGGATCCAACTAAGCAACTTACCAAATTAAGTTTGTGTGTCGGTTTTTATATTTTTTGGATACCTAATGTACCCCCATATATGCCAGTATGAAAAGTTCTTGTAATTTTATTTTAATTGATCACGTACATTGAATTTGGCAAGGTCTTGTAGCCATGGAATATGGTTCTAGATGGAGGAATTAATTTGAATTTTGTTTTAATTTCGACAATAAATTTCAATTGGAATATATGCCTAACTTAGTGTTTTTGTTTTTTGGTTGAACCTAACTTAGTGTTTAATTTCAACAATATCTATTATTTAATTTTATGAAAATAATTTACCTACTATGAAAATAACTTACCTACCGTTTAATTTACCTATTTTTTCATTTTTTACAAAACTAATGTGCCTACATTTTAATTTTGTAACAAAATTAATTTACCTACTTCTTTTTATGGTATTAGTACACATAAATGTAGAATATATGTTCGTATATATTTGATCTAATTAGGTTTTGGATTGGAGGAGTTCACACAAAATTAAAATATATCAAACAAATTAAATGTCTAAAAGAAACGTATAAGAGATATAGTGGCATGATTTTGTAAATAAACACAAATTCATTGACATCTTTTATCCAACATGACATCATATTCAAAATTTGGGTTTTATTTAGAAGTTATAACATATGTGGGTTTTTGTCTAGAGTTTAAAAGTTGCAAGAGCTTAAATCTAAAAAATCCTTAAAAAATTTGGTCTGCTTAGCATTATCGAATCATCAACAACCACATCTTATATATATATATATATATATATATATATATATAATGTAGTAGGTCTTTAAGGAAAGGGGTCCTCATTTGACGTAGCTGCTGAATTCTTCATTGACAATAAGTTATGAAATTCTTTTAATGCTGAATGTTTCCGTTTTGCAGGATGAAGTTTTGGCTCTTCGACGAGTGCTAACATGGGCGATTAGACTCAACTTGTCAAGACTAGAGATTGAAGGAGACTGAAATTTAGATATGAGTTTAAAGAAAGAGATCAATGTGTCATGGAATATTTGACCAATTGTCCAGGATATTGGGTATTTAATCGATCAAATTTCATCCGACATATCTTTTGGGGAAAAAAATTATGGTGGCTGATGTCTTAGCTTCCTTAGGACAATTATATGATCACTCATTGTACGTGGTTTAGTAGTTTTCTTTCTTTTAGAGTAAGCTATAGAATTGGTCCTTAACTTTTACTATGGTTTACTATGGTTTAGAGGTCCTTAAGTTTTATTTAATGTAGAAAATTGGTATGCTATTAAATTTTCTGTCAAAATTGTTGTATGAATTTAGTGAGGGAAGAAAGAGGAAGATCGGCCAGAGAGAAGAGAAGGGAGAGAGGGACTTGATGAATTCTGTGTGTGTTATTCCTCATGTCTTGTGCCTTTATTTATACTAATAAGGGAAACTGAAATTTGCTCTCCAAGTAATACAAGTTGTACAAGGAAAGATCTTTTAGATCTCTAGGATTCCTGTGCATAATCTACTAGGATTTACTTAAAGGAAAACTAATGAAAAGGACTTGAAAATTTTGAAAGTTAATCAAAAGCCATGTAAAAACTTTATTTAATGGTTAGGACAAAGCCCAACACTAAACTAGTCCAATTAAAATGGCCCAAACATTGAGTTCCCTATTTTACCCCTGATGCTAAGCTCTACCCGTTCAATAACTCTTTCCCTTTCTCGATCTCTCCGTCTACTCTCTGCTATTATTTTTACTTCCAATTCAATTCCACTTTTTCCATTGTTGCAATTGAATTGATCGAATCTTTCTCTCTCTCCCTCTTTCGATCTCTCCACCCAACCTGTTTTTCATTTTCAATTCGAATTCCATTTTTCGAATCAACTAAATCGATCGAATCCGATAGCACGGGTGAGCGTCTTAGCATCGAGCCTCTGGAGCTCAGTTTCTCTTGTGATCAATATAACACGCTATCTTTCTCGTTCGATCGGTTTCTTGTTTAAAAGATTTGTTTATTGCGATTTCGTTACTGATTTCAATTTACGGTTCTGTTTTTGTTATTGAATTTCTGCAATCGAATAATGATGAAGGTGAAGACGACGGCGACCGGGAAGCTGGAGCTGCTGTGTTTGTTTTTGTTGTTGAATTTTCGGCATTGGAATTCTTGAGTGAGGAAATATTTTTCTTTTTTCATTTAAAGTTACTGAGTGCGGGTTTGACGCTCCCCTGATTGTTGAAAGTACAACAAAGAGGTTTGATGGAGGAGTGCCATTTTTTTGAGCTTTATGAATGGCTTTTTCCTTTTGGGTGGGTTAGTTTAGGAATTAGTTGCTGTCTTTCTTATTTACCTCTAATTGGAAGAGAATTGCATTTCTGGTTAACTAATCAAATTACGACATGGATGATTTTATTAATTTAATCAGTAAGAAACAAAAAGGGGATAAGAAAATCTTATGAGGGATCTAATATATGAAAAGTAGTACTAAGAACTTTGAATTTTGCTTAAGAAAGGTTGTATCTGAGCATTTTTTACTACCCCACCTCCTTTGTTGGCCGCTGCTTATTGCTGTGAAGTGTCAAGTCTTTCTTTATAACCATTATCTTATACTATACATCACCAATGTAATTGCTTGACATGTAAGTGATGGTTTTTCCCAAGGTTTCAGGGATGCCTTCTTCCAACTCCTATCTATGATTAAAGGGAAAATATGTGTCAGCTTCAATACAAACACTATTTCTGAAACTAAGCTAAAAAACTCATACTATTTTTGGAATTATAGCAAAATTACCCACATTGTTTCTGGAACTACAGCAAAATAACCCACACTATTTCTAAAACAGAACCAAAATAACTCACTATTTCTGAAACAGAACCAAAATAACAACACTAAGGGCAATGATTTGTATACTTCACTAAGGGGTGATTAGACGTTCACCAGATTAAGTTGCTTGTAAAAGGATAAAGATCAAACAAATAATTCTTGCAGTCCTGCCACATGTTGCTCATTTATATAGAACCAAAATAAATACTATTTCTTGAAGGAAACAAAATAACTCATACTATTTCTGAAATAGAATCATAATGGTTTAGGTGGTAAATTTGGGTGTAAATTTGCGAGGAACTACAGCAAAATAACTCACAATATTTCTGAAATGGAACAAAATAAACATTGTTTCTGAAACTATAGCAAAATAACAAACATTATTTCTGAAACTGAACCAAAATAACCCATACAATTCTTGAAACTATAATAAAATTACCCACGTTTTATCTGAAATTGAACAAAAACAATGCACACTATTTCTGAAAGAGAATAAAATAAACACTATTTATGAAACTATATCAAAATAACTCACTTTTCTGAAACTGAACAAAAACAACGCACACTAGTTAGCATTTAGTTTAAAAAATAGTGATAGTGTTAGTGTTCGATTTTAAGAAATAGTCAGTGTTTAGTTTACGAAATAGTTAGTTTTTTGTTTAAGAAATAGTCAGTGCTTAGTTTACGAAATAGTGACAGTACTAGTTTACGAAACAGTTATAATACTAGTGTTTGGTTTGAAAAATAGTCAATACTTAGTTTACGAAATAGTGATAGTACTATTACTTGGTTTAATAAATAGTCTATTTAGTTTACGAAATAGTGATAGTACTAGTGTTAGGTTTAAGAAATAATAAGTGTTTAGTTTACAAGGTGTTCGGTTTAAGAAATAGTCAGTGTTTAGTTTACGAAAATAGTAATAGTACTAGCGTTCAGTTTAAGAAATAGTCAGTGTTTAGTTTACGAAATAGTGACAGTACTAGTTTACGAAACAGTGATAATACTAGTGTTTGGTTTGAAAAATAGTCAGTGCTTAGTTTACGAAATAGTGATAGTACTATTACTTGGTTTAATAAATAGTCTATTTAGTTTACGAAATAGTGATAGTACTAGTGTTAGGTTTAAGAAATAATAAGTGTTTAGTTTACAAGGTGTTCAGTTTAAGAAATAGTCAGTGTTTAGTTTACGAAATAGTAATAGTACTAGCGTTTAGTTTAAGAAATAGTCAGTGTTCAGTTTACGAAATAATCAATGTTCAGTTCAAGAAGTAATGATAGTATTAGTGTTCCGTTTAAGATATAGTCAATGCTTAGTTTAAGAAATACTGTTCAGTTTAAGAAGTAGTCAATGGTCTGTTTAAAAAATAGTGTTTGGTTTAAGAAGTAGTCAATGTTCTATTTAAGAAATAGTGACAGTATTAATGTTCATAAAACTGAATAATGAATTTTTATTTTTATTTTTGATTTTGTAATATTATTACTTAGTTTGTTCTAAAACAATTGAAAGAATAGTCAAATAAACAAATAATAAAATAAAAATAAAATGTTTATGGAGTGAGGTGAAAGGAGAGAGAATAGTGGGGAGATGTGAAAAAATAAAATAAAATAAAAAGAAAAAAGTTGATGTGAATGTGTGAGGTGAAAGGAGAGAGAAAAATGGATGGGAATATATGAAAGAGGGAGAGAGAAAGAAGTTGAACGGTTAAGTGAGGAAGAGAGTATATGTGTGTGATGTGATGCGCGGTCCCGCGCGTCAGTTTATGTTTTTTTTGTTTTTTGTTTTGTTGTTATGTAAAATTTTGGTCATTTTCATTAAAATTTGAACCCTTTTTATTAAAGTTTAACCCATTTTTATTAAATAAAGTTACTAGATGGTTTTTGGT
This sequence comes from Cotoneaster glaucophyllus, assembly GCA_036320875.1. Taxonomy (NCBI): domain Eukaryota; kingdom Viridiplantae; phylum Streptophyta; class Magnoliopsida; order Rosales; family Rosaceae; genus Cotoneaster; species Cotoneaster glaucophyllus. The sequence goes on from CM070058.1 coordinate 19,054,858, forward strand.
TAATTAAAAATTTTGAGAAGCTCTTTTCATTAAAGCTCTCTTATCAAATTGGGAATAAAAATTGTCAGGATATGGGTTTTCAATTGGTGGAATGATTGCAACAGATTTAGGAAAAAAAAAGAGTTGAAAATGAATTAGTTTTTGTTTTATTTCTTTTTGGGCTCGATGGCAATTTCGTAAATAACATGAAGTTGTATTAACAGATTTTGGTTAACATCTGTTAGGGGCAAAGCTGGAAGAAAAATTTGATGATGCATGTTGGGCTTTGCTTCAGCCCGTGGGACCTTTTTTTTTTTGGCCTGTTGTATGTTACTTGTGTCATTTTCATTAAATGTCAAGCCCTTTTCATTAAATAAAAGTTGTTAATGGTTTTTGGTTAAGAAAATGTTGGTCCAAGCCCTTTTCATTAAAACTCCCTTTACTTAATCACACTACTTATGAAATTAGAACTACAACACTCCCCCTTGAGTGTGTAAATACTCAAATAAATGGCACATCAACTCTTCATGTGATAATGTAGAAATAGTTAATGAAGTAGTCTTGTCTAGTCGGCACATTGAAGCAAATGCGAGTTTAAAAAATAAACGGAAGAACACATAAGTAATTAAACTCACAAAACTTGGCTATGGTAGAACTCAAGGTACGATAAAAGTCATAGTCTAATGAGAAAGGTGAGAAGTTGCATTAAGTTAAAATTAAACGTCTTCAGGACGTAAGTAGAACACACACAAGAGTATGACCAGCCTATGATAAGTGCCTCGTTAAAACCTCATTAGGTAGCAAAAATCCAGTGGAATAAATGCTCCTAATATAAGAAAAAATAGTACATTAAGGTTAAGTAAGTATACTTCTGGGACTTAATGATTGAGATAGTTTACGCATACTAATTCCTCAGACAAATTTCTGGAAGGTTGACTTCAACAGTGACTTCATGAAAAGGTCAGTAAGGTTGTCTTGGGATCGGATATGCTTGACTTCAATCTTCTGATACTTTGCTAATGTGATGAGGGCGCAATATGCTTGGTGTTGGCTTTGTTGATGTATCATGTCTTGGTCTAGTTGATACCTGCGATATTGTCTTCATAGATTGTCTTTGTGACTTAATGATGCATAAAAAACCGCAGGCACTTTGAATATGCTCAACAAGAGCTCTCAACCATATCTCTCTCACGTGTGGCATAGTGAGGTAAGGTGAGCTTTGGAATGATACGAAGATTTGGCAACTAAGGTCTATTTCGTGGACCTCAGATACTGTGATATCCCTAATAGTAAAGACATAACCATTTGGAAACTTGCCTTGTGAGTATTTGATAAATAACTAATGTCAGCATAACAAACAAGGAAAGCATCATTGCGAGGATCAAGGGGTTGGATCCATTCAGGATGCGTGGGGATAAGCCCAAATCTATAGTATCTTCAGGGTAGCGGAAAAATGACTTTAATGCCAATTCAGTGGATGCTTGCAAGTGCAATGCTGTATCTTTACCAACAGATCAACAGTGAAGGAGATGTCATGTCTCATGTAATGAGAAAAGTACAACAAACCACAAAGTTGAACTTAGATATGGAACTTCGAGTTCCACAACCTCTTCAAGGTATTCACTGGCATCTAGCGTATGGACCATCATGGCCATACTCAAAACAACTCCTTCAAAGTGAAGTTCGACTAGTATACCATATTATTGTTAGAACAATGCGTGAACTTCAGGTAAGACATAAATAGGTTTTTCCAAGATCCTTCATCTCAAATACCGTCTTCAGGTGCGAGGTAGTTTGTTTTCTTAAGCTCTTCCAGAGTCTTAGCGAGATTTATGTTATCGACATAGACTGCAACTCTAGCAATTCAGAATACTTCTTAATTAACGCGCAAGGGCACAATTTATTCTCCTATTCTCAACCGATGGGTATACCACATCCACCCGGATTGTTTCGATCTGAAAATTGAATGCCTCATTTGAATTGAGAGAGTGTTCTGGAACTATTTGAACCAGTCCATGTAATTCTTCGGGAAGTTACATGTAAATCTCAGTATTAGTATCCCCATGGAGAAACACTAATTGCATTGATAATGATGCAATTAATCACATGATGTTTCAGAAAAACCTTGCACCATATGGTGTACATTACATTGCACTCTTTCATTCATCTCATTACGCTTCATTTCTAGCTTGTAACACAATAGGGTTACCTTGGACAATGTAGGAGCGACAGGTTCAAACACACTTTGAGAAGGAATCTAATTCAACCTGGATTGTCATTTGACCAATATGATCTACGTTGTCACTAATCAATGAAACGTGGTCCGATATCGTTTATTTTCATTTATGTCGGTAGCTACCAGATAATTGAAAACATCGATGATAATCTCATTTCAATTACATATCTCAGCTAAACTATGATATTGAACCAAGAACTTCAAGTCTCGGGATAATCCGGATTAATATCATAGGATGAAATGGTTGAGACATCGATCGAGTATGGATTTATTTTTTGCCATATTCTTCCACTTTTAGGGAAGTGAATCCCATGAGCAGAGTAATCTGTAGCGCATCTAGCCGAAGATAGATGATTGGCTATCCACTAAGGTATCAGGCCAACCAACAAGGGTGCCCAAACGTCCTTTAGGGGTCGCTAACCGTCTTTCAGGGGTGGCACACCCTTCAAGGATGTTAACTTGACATTTGTTAGGTACGGGTAAGCATGTTTGTAGCTAGTATATGATCTCATCACTTTAGCTAGATCAGATAAATGCGTTTGGAGCAACATTTTGAAAGCTAGAATTCATCACACTAGCTTATCATACTTGTGCGGTACGGGGATTAAGAAGAGACATAGTGGGCTACATCCACGCTAATTCCCGTCATTCTTCAAGAATGTTGACGTTCTTATCTTCCCCTTAACCACGGGAAGACTGTCTTATCAAAGTGACAATCCGCAAAATATAAGTGGTAAAAAGATTGCTTGCAAGGGCTCATGAAGAGCTGTTTCAAAGGAGAATCAAATAAATAAAGATTCAAATACTTCTTTGAAGACCCATATTGGTGCATTCTGGCGGTGCAACTTGGCATATAAAATGCACACCCAAATGCGTAAGTATGAAACATTAGGTCGCGCCCAGTAACCAACTGTAATGCCAAAAATAGATTGGGTGGCAATGGGCCTCAGGCGGACTAACATAGCTGCATACACATTCATAGCTCTAGGCAGAAACCAAAAGCTTGGTGCGTTCACCAAGTTTCCGGCCATTAATTTAATTGTGCTTTATGATCACTCTAGAGGCTGTTTTGGGGTGAACATAAAGAATTCGATGTTCAATTTCAAACCCAAAAGGTATGCAATACTTCTAAAAAAAAATATATTCTACATAAACTCTCCGGCATCATCCAACCTTCCAGACTTTATAGGATAATTAGGGTGGTGAGCCCTTAAGGTAAAATCGACCATGGGACCAGTCACTCTCTAAAGAGAAGGCATAATATGTGCTAATTTATTTGGATAGTCAATGCCCTATTGGCAATCCTATGATCAAGAACATTTATGATATGTTTATGATAGAGAAATGTCTCATGAATCTAACTTCTTTAGATCACATTCTCTTAACTACATATTCCTTGGACTTATCGTTTAAGCATATAAGGTTAAATGAGACGGCTTTAAATGATAATCTTTGCCCTTGCATCAAACTAGATTAGTTTAATATGTGAAATGTTCGTAAAGTATCATCTCATGATTTGCTTTACATTTCCAACATGTACAATGCCACCTCAATGCTACTTGGCACCTTCTTTGAAGATGCCATTGCGGAATACCTACCAAAGAAATGAAGAAATTTTAGAAGTTGCTCACAAGATCTTAACTTAATCCAATATCGTTTTTTTTTATTTTTTTTATAGCAATATTGGAGATGGATTGATGTTGGTTGAATTCGGAAGAACGACGAGATTCAAATAAAAAAAATTCTGCAACTTGACCCAACCAGACTGGATTAGCCCTACCGGCGACCCTCACCAAGCTTCCCATCCTACTCTAAAGCTAGCAAGGGTGCCACGCCAGCCAGCTCCCCACGTATAAACAATATTTGTTCTCTTATAGGTGAAATTTCGTCAAATCAACTGTGTACGAAATTTGCATCCACATTTGCAGTTTCAAGTTCAATACCCACTATTATTCATGTGTTGGTGGAGATCTTAGAACTTCTACTCAAGGGTAATAATAGCATAATCATTTCAAATTAGTGAAGGGTATTCTAGAACTTTACATTCATTGTTTGAGGGTGTTTACTATATTTAACATACCACACCGAAGGGGTACTGATAGGATTTTTAGTCCTTGCGCAAATAGGGTTAAAATCACTTAAAATACTTGTAAGAGTACAAGGTAATTGTAATATAATCGCTCATGCAAGGTCACTCTCCACAAGGATTGGATGAATAATTTGTAATTAAGTTAATCCTTAATTAATTAACTAAAACATATTTTGGCAATACATTGAGATTTTGAAATTTAAAAGATTAAAATAACAATAAAAGAAATCTGGAAATTTGGGCAAAACAATAGCAAGGAGAGAAAAATGTTTTTTTAGAATAAAACAATTATGGAAAAGACTAGGGGTTAGCCGTCACCATTAACAATATTATGCAATTTTACCAATTACTTATGAATTTCCACATGTATGCTTTGAAAGTTAGGTTTTCCTAATGTATATTTTCCTTGTGATGTTCAAGCGAAAATGTACATCTAACATGCAACCTGACTGTGATGTTCAGATCAACTAGAAACATGCAAGACTCATTAAGCTTTGTGAAAAACCCTTTGAAAACCATGCAACCCTTAAGAACGTAATGTTCGCCTTAAGTGAAATTACAATTATTAATCACAAGATGCCCTCCTCAATTTTAGGGTGATGTTCCAACATAAATTACATCAAATTACTTGTCTAATTACCCTGATGGTGGCCAATTAATCACTAAGTCAATTAGATAGTTTAACACGGTGATTAATAATTCAAAGCAAGCGTGCATCCATTCAAAAGAAAATTAGTAAAATCACATATTCATGCTAAGGCTCATGACCTCGCCCTAGCAAAAAGAATTAGTTACGCATACTCATAATAAAAACCAAAGAAAATATCATTAAGTAGAAAAAGATTGAAAATACCTTGTGGGTTAAAAGTCCCAATGTAACGTAGAGAACCCTAATGGCTAAATAGCCTTTTTTGTACTACTGCAAAATAAAATCCTTCCTAGAAAAGGTCTTCTAAAAATTAGGAAATAAAATAATAAAAAGATAACTTTGAATCACAATCCAAATCAGGGTAGGAAATCTGCCTAGTAGAGAAGTAGCCACGTTTCTGGACCTTCAGGACTCCAAAATATGCCCAAAACGACTTGAATTACCGATTAGGGCTTCCTCTTCAAGTTTTCAAGTACAGCTGAAGTCCAAAATTCATCATCTTCTAGCTCAAAAGTCACAAATAAGATTTGTAACACAATCTGCCAGCACCGCGTGCTGGACATAAATTAATTCACCACAATAGAGATGCTTCGGGATAAAATTCTGAAAAACCTCTATCGTTTAACTATTTTAGGCTAAAAAAGGATTCGCATGTACTACATTGAAAATACATAGTAAAGCATCAAAACCTTACCAAAATAATCACCAAAACATACCAAGAATGGGGGAAAATAAATAGTATAAAATCGACTCATCAATCACTTTGGTATCTCAATTATTCCTGCAAGGTCCTTTAGGGCAATAATTCTTTCTTGGGCCATCCGTAACCTTGTCATGATCAAGAATTATTTTGGTATTTCAAATTTTCAGAGGATTCGAATTAGGAACTTTAACGAAAAGCTCCTGGTACTGTTCACTTTAATGAAAAACCACATTTTTACATTAAAAAGTCAATTTTTGTATTATTCACTTTATCCTTTATTTTGTCATTTTCGTTAAAACTCAAAGTTTTCAAACCATTTTCATTAGTTTTCCCTTAGAATTATAATAGTTTGTTCAACCATGTTACAAATGGTGCTAAGTTATTTGTCGATGAGACATGGTGTTTCCATTTCCTATGGCAGCGGTTCCCTCCCTTCAAAAGTGATAACGACAGCGCGATCCGGTCATTTATTGTTTTCATAAAGCTACTAAAGTAAAGAAAAATCACCCATCCAGTCCATCGTTCTGGACGAGAGCCACTCTCACCCCACACATGATTCCAAAATACCAACTACAAGATTTGACGTTTCAGATTCTGTACTCTTAACCCAATCCAAATAGACAAACCAATGAAAATCCTCTCTCTCTCTCTCTCTCTCTCTCTCTCTCTCTCTCTCTCTCTCTCTCTCTCTCTCTCTGTGTAGGTATTAGTATTGTATATGGCACTTTTACGGGACCACGTACATAATACTGTTCATTCTACAGCAAAATAAGTGGGCATATCTGTTCATTCTACAGCAAAATAAGTGGGCATATTTGCAGGCGAGTTACAGTCCACAACAACGTCCTTGGATTTCAACAGAACGTACCAAGTTAAATGATGCTTGTACGATTTACGACCCCACGTCTCTCATTCTTGCTTCCTCTAATCAACCCTAGGTGATGATAATCAGAACCCATCAACGGCGAGTGGACTAGCTAGGGTTAGCCACGTCAGCATGACCAAAGCAATACGCATGCATCCTGTAGTTTATGTGCATGGCCCCTTGGTTAATTAGCAACTTAATGGGATTAGTTAAACACACATCGTTCACAGAGATCATACAAATTAGTTGAATGAAGACGTTATTAATTGAAGATGCATATACAAGTTGCTTAATTAAGTTGAGTAATGGAATTTCTTAAGTTGAGAGGGAGACATTTATGCATGCAGCTAGCAAGTAATCAATTACTTAAGTTGCTTAATTAAGTTGAGTAATGCGAATTTCAGCCTAATTAGTTGCTTAGTCTTCTATTAAGAAAGTGACCCACGACTAATGATGCAACTAACCTAATTGTGGGTACAATCTCTAGCGTGGTTTGAAGAAATTTTGCAAAACCGAGTCCAAGGAGGGACTTGTGGTCAGCAATCTGTCATGTTTTTTTAATATCATTTTCAATATGGTTAGCTATTGACCTGTGTCATCTTCAAAAGTTTTGTTTTTGAAACCCAAGGTATTGTCTGCATCTTTGCATATTATTCGTTCCACCAACTAGGTGATTATTTTTGTACTTTAACTGTGATTTGGAAGTATAATGATACAAACAGTAATTATGGCGGAACGAATTTCATTTACCTAATTTTTGAAACTGAAAATAAAGATAAATTAGGTGATTTTTTTTTTTTTGAAAACTAATTAGGCGATTTTGTAACAATCTAATTTCTGTGGCAGCTAGTTTCACTAAAGTGTCTTGATATTTCTATCCCTTTTTAATATTATAATAAAATTATTATTGTTTTGTCTAAAAAAATAATATAATAAGTATTAGTAATCGGTAAGCATTCCATATTCAATCCGTAAATGTGGTAGCAAAAATTCGTTGTCTCCAATCTTGTCGAATTCGCACCTACAAAACAATCAACACCTTTATTTAAGGCCAAAGCCTCACGCACCCACGAGGATCTGCGTTGCCTAAGTCAATATATTTGAAAAGAGTGAGTGTTTATGGCATGTATGTGTAACAAAAGGTTACAAGTAAATGGTCGAGATGAGGTATCTATAGGAGGTGGCCGACCATGAGTATAGGGTTTGCCCTAATCATGGCGGCTTCTGATTGGCCAAGGTGAATCATCCGGATGGATGAGGAAGGTTAATTCTAATATTTTGATTAAGAGAGAATATCTTAGAATTGCCAGGTAAGTAACCTTGATTGATTGTGATGAAGATTTCTTACCTGTTTGAGTTGATCTTCAAATAGGAATGAATTAAAGATAGGTTTTGGTGATTAATCCTATCTTTAATGCCTATGACTTTTCCATGCCATGAGCAGATAAGCTTGATGGTGTCATAGGCAGCTTCTTGAGCCTCCAAGGATGTTGAGATGCGCGTGGGAATATTTGAGAGCCCTGCCCATTTAATGAGGGCAATCTTTTCTTCTTGGGGATAAAGTCCAGGTGCCATCTTCTAAATTTATGGGATTATTTTTGCCTCCACAAATGTCTCACATCTGCTGGGCCGTATGCATGAAAGGGAAGTAGGTGTAGAAATCCCAAGCTGATTAGGCAAGCTGGGAGTTATTTCCTAATTTGATGTATCTTCGCTTTGACTTGGAGTGTAAGCCTTCTAGGAAAGGGAATCCAATTGCCTCCTAAAATCTATTTCAGCCTACCTTAAGTAAGTAGGGTTAAATAAATCTAGAGAGCTAATTTTTTACCCACCAAGAAAGAGAGAAAAAGGCTACAGGATATTGTAAACCCCTCCCTCAGTTTTCTTCTTTGCTTGTCCTTGCGAAGAGTCGATTGTTGTTCTTGTCTCCTTCTCTATGCCACACCAAGGTAAGAAAAGTTTAAATTTTTCTTTTTCTTTTTTCAATGGGTGCTGCCATAGGGCAGCCGTCGTGAAAGGTATGGTGAGCTGTTGTGGGTGGCGGCATGGCGAGGTCAGCTGGCTGGGGCCAGGTGTTGGCTGACAACAGTCGGGAGTTGTGGTGCAGAAGTTGGCGCGACTAGGGCCGCGTGAGAGGCACGAGGCCTTGCTAGTAGGTTGGTTTACTTGCTAGACCTATTGAGAAGAAGTCAAGGACTTTCTCTGCCACTCGTGGGAGTTCAGTTGCTTCTAGAAAGCTTGTTATCGGGCTATTTCTAACATCCGTGTTTGGGGATAAAGTGAAGTATCTAGCTGTGGCTAAGTCTGGATTAGCTTCTGATAGGCTCACCACTATGAGAAGTGGGGAGGAAAGTTCATCACTTGGGAAAGTGGATTCGGCGGCTAAAGAAGCGTCAAAGCTTGTTCCTTTTGCTACTTCCACGTCTGTGTTGCCTACCAAGAAGCAGGGAACTGCTCGAGTTCAATTTCTCAATTGCCGTAGATGGTGCAATTGAGGATGAAGCTACCAAGATTGCAGATGCTAGAGATGGAGTGTCGGATGAGCAAACAGCTGAGTGCAAAGTTGCTGTTGAAGGCATGATAGTTGCTGAGGAGCCCAAGGTCATCCAAACTACTAATAAGCCGTCTTCTTTGTTTAGCTTGGGTCAAATTTTGGTGACCTTTGTGCATGTTTATCAATTTTCTAGAAATTTAATAAACTGCTTTCTTCACTTTACTCAATGTTCATTTTTTTTTTAAACTTTGCTTGCTTGAAGCTTCTAGCAAAACTTGTACCCATAGAACTGTCGGCTAGGCACACTGCTATGAAATAAGCAGACGATCTCACATAGTCATTATGTCGTGAGCTTTGGCTTCTTGGGGCATCACAACATGATAAAGATTTGTGGGAAACAAAAATCGCTAACTACTCACATCAAAAGTGTGTAATGTAGGCATTCATGGGTAGTTTACCCTCTCCCAATGCTCTAAGGGGTAGAGTATACCCATATGAATGTCAGAGAATTAGTTTATAATCTCATACTCGAGAGTAGACACAGATGGATTCCATGGAATTAGTTTACCCTCTCGCACTAGAGAGCAGACGAGATGGGTGTCGGGGTATTAGTTTACCATCTTACCTTGGAGAGCAGACCCAGATAGGGGGGAATTAGTTTGCCATCTTGCATTGGAGAGCAGACCTATATGAGTGTTGAGGTGTTATTTTACCCTTTCGCACTGGAGAGCATAGCACGATGAGTGTCGAGGGAATTAGTTTACCCTCTTATGCTGGAGAGCAAACCCATATGGGTGTCGGGAAATTAGTTTACCCTCTCGCGCTGGAGAGCAGACCCAGATGGGTGTCAGGAAATTACTTTACCCTCTCGCACTAGAGAGCATACCTAGATGGGTGTCTGGAAATTAGTTTACCTTCTCGGGCTCAAGAGAATTGAAGAGCATACCCAGATAGGTGTTGCAGGATTAATTTACCCTCACGCACTGAAGCATAGAAGAGCATACACATATAGGTGTCAGGGGAATTAGTTTACCCTCTCGCACTAGAGAGCATGTAATAGAATACTTAGATAAGTGTGGGGGATTGGTTTACCTTTCGTACTATAGAGTATGGAAGTCGTTGTTGTGAGTGCAGCTGAGGAAAGCTGGACTATTAAACAATAGAAATAATACTCAACTTGTGAATTCTTGTTCGGCGATCTGCTTGAGACTTCGAACTGATTGTGAAACCCATGTGAAGGGTGTATGTAAGGAGCATCGTGAATTGCTTTCAGACTTTATCCAAGTGTTGCATCATCCTTGGATGTTCTGCCATGTACTCCCTTGAGGCTTGGTTCATCATCAGTTGAGAATCTGAATGGATTGCAAGCTTCTTCACCGTTAAGTCTTTCGCTAGCCAAGGGGTTGCTAATTAATGTCTTGTTTCTGCTTCATCGTTGAATGTTTTGAAGCATAGAGTGTCGCAGGTTTGATCGGTGCGACTGGGAGTTGTAGAGCATAAGTCAGCGCGGTAGGGAGGGCAAGATCGGCACGATTAGAGCCGTAGTCCAAGATCGGTGCAGTTGGAAGCAAGATAGGCGCGATTGGAAGCCGCAGAGCAGGGCCATTTTGGGCTATATTATGTGCAGCATGAAGAATTGGGCCACAAAGTCTGTGGTGGTTGACTAATGGCGTTGTACTACTAGTGTTGAACCGTCATGGGTGATGAGGACAAGGTCTTCTCTTGATCTTTGGTGGTTGGAGGAACTTTCTTGCAGGTTGGGCTAGTGTGTCCCTCTTGTGCTTATCTGTCGTCTCGATACGCTGAAAGTTATGTAATTGCTTAGTCAAGAGAATTATACTTCTTTTTGCATTTGCCTCTGTTAAGGCAGCGAAGCCTCTAGCTGCCAATCGATGATGACTTACTGGTCTATGATGCTCTCTTCCTGTCTTGCTCCTATATGCCTCGGGTGAGGTGTACATGGTTCATATCTGGCTGGTAAACGAGCTGACCACAATAGCACTGCATCTATGCTTCCTTATGTCTTTTTGCTGCCTATTTTGATGCATGGTAGGAAGAACTCATTGTGGGCCAGGTCGATAGTAAACACTTTGCCTGGAATACTGGTCGAAGTGTGGTCTCAACCATGAACGTAGGCTGACTTGAGGACTAAGTCAGGATTGTATGCTGCCAGAACACACGGTTCGTGGTTAGTTGAGTTGCTTCTTGCTGGGATATTGTTGGAAAGAGCCAGATCATCTGCCATTATCCTGTAATGGAACTCTTTATCAGGGGCACGTTGCATCTCAATGTGCTCTAAGAGTTGATGCACTAAGGTCGTCTGTTGTCTGACTTGTCAAGACATATGTTGATCGCTATTGAGGGTGGAAGAGTTCAGATGATGGGCATCTCCAAGAGTGGTGGAAGTGTAATGAGTTGTAAGTGCAAAACTCATACTTGGTTGGGGGAAACTTGAGATCATGTTCCCACCTGGTCATGGGCTGGAGTGCGAGTGAGCTGGCTGATACTCCGCAAAGACCTGGGGTGCTGTAATGGTTAGGTCTCTTGCCTTGGACATGCTTTCTTTACTGGCTGGGCTAACTCTACTACCTGCGTGTGGGCCTGGGCTTGCCAGGTAGCATGGTTTATTGCAACTGTAGTAGATTCCTAGGCTTGGATAGTCTGGGCTGCTGTAACCTGAGATGTGGGTGCCTAGGCCTTCTTCTCGTGGTATGCATATGCTTCATATTGCAAGGATTCCAAGGCTACTCCTAAGTTGTGGTCGTGGTTTGCTCTGCGGTGGTGGGGCTCCGTGTTTATTGGGCTTATTCTGCCGTCGTACTGAGCCTTAAAGATTGTTTATGCGAGGCCGCGTTGGGCGTCCCCAAGGGGAAGCTTTTTGTAAAAGTGGCTGAAACTCTCAGTTTTATAAGGTTAAAGAGGCTGCTATAGAATGCCAAGACATCCCAGTAATGGAGCATTTATTTCAAACCTTTTTTTGCTGTTATTGGTCTCTTAAGGGGCCATATTCATCACCATATTCAATTGTACACTTTGAATCTCTCTCTACATCGGAATCCTTATTCAATTCTCCACTTTCAGCACCATTTTGCCTTATTTACCCTTAAATGGCTCTAAAATACAATTAACTGCACATTAACACAAAAGAGAGTAAAACGCAACTAGTTTAACTCAAAAATATCACAAAGAGACTAGGAATAGATGGTATAAATGTATGAAATATACGAGTTATCAAATACCCCCAAACCTGGTTTTTGCTAGTCCTCGAGCAAAACTAAAGCTAAAACGAACAAAACAAAGAAAAGTCTAACTATACCACTTTCGCTGGCTAAACGATTGCACTGAGTATGTGCAACAAGCCTTTAAACCTGTAGGTGCCCCTAGTAGGAGGAGTTGTGTCTCCTGAGGGTTTACAGCGATGAAGCCCACAAACATCTACAGACTCGACAAATAAATTGGTTAAAGTATACTTGAAACAAACTAATAAGAACCAATGAAAGCTTAGTCATACATCCAAACCAAAAGTCTGCCACTTCAAAGAATCGTATCATGTGTAAAGTGTAAAAATATTACTCCATGACTCTTGACTTCAAAGACACCATACTCAAATGCCAAAGATAGAATTCACCTCAACTCTAGTTCTCACAGATATCACTCAAGTTTTCACTCAGTTCCTAAGGTGTAGTCTCTCCACAAACACATATGTGAGTGAAATTATGTAAAAGGGATTAAAAAATTCTCACATATGAAATATGAAATAAAAGCACAATTTCTAAACAGATCTCATGAAATGAATCAAATACTAAGAATATAGATAGCACACATACTTACCAGCACCCATGAATATATCCCCAAAGATCAGCTAGGTCTTTCACAAGGTTGTAATGTAAGGCTTAGGCTAGGGCTACGAAAGAATTGATAAGAAATACTAGAGCTTGGGACATACCAAAGTGTCTTTTTGGTGAAACAAACAAGGTCTCCTCTTGAATTGATCTTCGTTGTTTGTTCTTGGCGTCCAGGACACACGTGCGATAGTGAAGGATTTGGAAATTGCATCTTCTTTATTCTTTTTTTTTTGTTTTCCTTTTTCTTTTGTTTTTTGTTTTTTTTTTTGAAACTTTGTTTTCCCTTGTTTTGCAATTCCAGCACATATTACCTGCCACATTCTTGATCTAGAGCTCAATCTATCTTTGTCTTCATCACTTTGGTATTCTTCAAACTATAAGGTATATGGCTAAGATGGGTAGAGTTTGGTGTAGGTGATGAAATAATCAGGTTAAAAGTGTTTGACTGCAATAATGATGAATGGAACACACAAAAGGATGGGAATTAGGCCTTTTAGTGGTTAAAACATGCATAGCCTAACATCGTCTCAATGGGTTCATTCCTAAGTGATAACAAGCACATGGTATATGCAACAAAGAATTATTCTTAGCATTCAATCAAAGAAAAATAATGAGATCATTTAAAGTGAAATTGAAAGAAAAAGATAGGAATAGAAACACTTTAAACCCTCTCATAGAAGCAAATAGGCTCAAAATAGATCACTAGGGTAGTCTCCACTATTCTTCTTCCATAATTTGAGCATGGTACTTTTACCATCATAATTCCAAGAGTAACAGCTTTCTAAAAGAAAATAAGATACAAAACTTTTTCATGACAACACTGTAGTTTTGTTTGTAAACATAGCCCTCATATACATTCACATTAGTAAGCAAAAGCAAACTTAACCAAAACTAAAAACAAAGGAAAACTTTCAATCCCACACCCCCAAACCTAAACTAAGCATTGTCTTCGATGCGTAAACAATGGATGGAATGCATTAATGCAGCAAGGTAGAGTGAGCATGTAATGAAATAAAACAAAAACTAAAAGACACTAACAAACGAAAAGAACACAAACCCAGCTAGGTTACCTCCTAGAAAGCGCTTTATTTAACGTCTAGGCAAGGTGTGGTGGGTATGATGGATGAACGCCTAGGGTGGCAGAAAGTCAAGGTACCTCTGAACCTTGGTCGGAATAAGTGGTTTCTTTCGAGGGACTTTGAATATGGTGCGTTGAATTTCCACAAGGACATGATTGTGATGGCGTTTTTGTCTCTCCTTGTGAATAAAATGCGAGACCATATCCTCTTCCTTTGTTTGAGATGGCAGCAAGGTCTCACTATCGAACTTTAATTCTTTTCCCTCTTGAAATGGGAGCAAATCATCTTCCAAAGACTCCAAAGATGGCACTTGAAAAGATGTAAAACAACATGGAGAATCCGACACAGAATTTGAAAAATAATCAAATGAATTAGAAGATAGAGGAAAAGCTTCAAACATTATGTCTAGCAGAGTTTCACCAAGCACATCTATGGGTGGCTCATCATGCTACTATTTGACAAATCTCCCTGGAAAAGGAATTGGCGGAACATATGGATTGGGAGGAATGTAAGGTTCTTCATCTTCATAAAGCTCAGGAACCTCACTATGAAAATATACACAACAAGCTTCCTTGGGTTGTTCCTCTTTCTCTTCTTGATCATCACCACCGGATTGATGTTCATTTAACGCTTGGACAATTTGCCTCAACTGAACTTCCAACTTAGTTAGTCCTAAAGAGTGGTTCTGAATAATGCTACTCGTTGATTGTTGAAATTGCAAATTGTCTTGAGCGAGTAGCTTCAAAGTGTCCTCCAATGTAGTGTCAAAGGATTCTTGCTGTGGTGAAGGTGCAAATGCTTGATTTGGAGTTTGTATGTTGTTCCAAGAGTCATGATGAGAGTTTCTCCAAGCGGGGTTGTATGTATTTGGCAATGGTTGTGAGTGCTCTCGAACAAATGTAGGAAACTCATCTCTGTTTGGGCAGAATTGAAGGGGATGGCCAATTTTAGCACATAACGGACATTCACCATACATCTTGGTTACAAATTGAAAATCAAAACAAACTAAATTGTAAATGAAAAATCTAAACTAAGAAAACAAAAACAAATAGGGTTTATAAAACAAGCAATTAGAGGGGACTGAATCAGTCCCCGACAATGGTGCCAAAATTTTGTTGTGTTCCTTTCATGTGCAAATATAAGGATAATATAAGGGCACAAGTAAGGGTGTCGAACCACAGGGACTGATTAGAACTCTACAAATTACTAGCTTTATGTGAACCCTCACTAACAATGAAAATGAAAACTGAATTTAGATTTTTGTTTTGGAAGCTAAAGTAACTTAAAATGCAAGACAAGATAAAGATGAATGATAAATTGATTCAGAAACAATGGGAACGGAACTAGGGATACCGACTTCACCATTACAAGCCAATTCAATGAAAATTACTTCAAAAAGTATTCAACCGTCCAATCTGCAACTAGGGATCGTTTTACTTATTTATGATCATCCATTTGATGTGTGGTTGTGATCAAGTACTCCTAATCTGAACCTAGTTATGATGTTCAACTTAGATTACCAATTAAGAATCCATTAAGAACAAGAAAACTTCAAAGAACCAAAGAAATCACATGGCAAGATGTATGCATAGCAGTTTCTTCATTCATTCACATGTCCACCAAGATTAAGCATGATGTGTACTATAACCTTGATCAAATAATTCATAAGCAGCCCTAATGGTGATCAAACATTAAGATTTACAAACAAATTATACTATAAAATCAGTGAATGAAACAAGAACACAGATTGGTAATTTGAATACTTTAACTTAATAAAATAGAGTAGATTTGCAAGGCTACATCGAAATCCCCATCTATGAACCTAATTACACAACATGATTATAGAATATATAAATATCAAGAACACATGAGTGAAATTAAAGTTCATAGAAGAAACCCCTTTGAAGCAATTATGATGTTGAACTTCTCCAAGAACAGCGCGGCTGCGTGGTTTCTTTGGTGGTTACGGATGGTGAATGGAGAAAGGATTTTGTTTCTGGAAGAAAGGCCAAAGAAAGAGAAGAGAGAGAGCTATGGGCGTCCCCAAGGGGAACTTTTTGTAAAAGTGGCGGAAACTCTCAGTTTTATAAGGTTAAAGAGGCTTTTATAGAATGCCAAGACATCACAGTAATGGAGCATTTATTTTAGACCTTTTTTTTGTTGTTATTGGTCTCTTAAGGGGCCATATTCATCACCATATTCAATTGTACACTTTCAGCACCGTTTTGCCTTATTTACCCTCAAATGGCTCTAAAATACAATTAACTGCACATTAACACAAAAGAAAGTAAAACAAAACCAGTTTAACTCAAAAATATCACAAATAGACTAGGAATGGATGGTATAAATGTATGAAATATATGAGTTATCACGTCTTGGTCTTTGTCCTTTGATCTGTAGCCTTCAACGTAGGAAAAATTTCCTACCATTGTGTTCTTTCCTTAGGGATTGAACAAGGAACTTTTCTAGGAAAAATTCAATGACTAGGAGCGTGTTGGAAATTCAACATAACAAAAAATTTGAAAGTCAATATCTCTGAAAAGAGTGAGTGTTTTCTAATGGACTTCGATGCCTTAGTCAGTATCTCTGAAAAAAGTGAGAGTTTAGGACTTGTATGAATAGAAAATGCTTACCAGTAATTGGTGAAGATGATGTATTTATAGGAGGTGGCCGAGCATAGGTATAGGGTTTGCCCTACACATGGCGGCTTCCGATCTGCCAAGGTAAGTCATCTAGATATATGAGGAATGAGTAATTCTAAGGTATTAATTAGGAGATAATATCTTAGAATTATCAGGTAAGTATCCTCGATTGATTGTGGTGAAGATTTCTTACTTATTTGAGTTGATTTTCAATCATGAATGTTTTAAATGTGGAACCATGATTTTCCAGAGCCGAAGTAAGGTTGATCTGAATACAGTTACTTTAGAAGTCCGGTCATGGACTCACTAGCTCAAAGCGAAGCTGGATCAGACAGAGTAGCGGTGCCACCATCATATATTTCGAGGCAATAGCAAAGTCTAAGCAACTCTACTAGATGACCATGCTTGTTCTGCAAGACACGCGATCTGATCCAGATATTGACACAATCAAATCCTTATAAGTTTGTCTGATTAAAATATTGGAAACTTTCCATCCTTTGCTTCCTCCTGATCATGGACTAAACTTGTAATCCGACAAATCTCTTCAAAGTAGTCTAACTTCAAAGTAATAAGTAATAGAATATAGCACGAGCAAGCTTGTGGGCCCAACACAGAGCTTAAAAGTCTTTTTAAATAACATTAATTTGAAATGCCTCCTAATCTTGGTATTCATGAGGATTCCCACTGCAATTATTGAAGTGCCACCTTAATCCAACAACAAGTCTAATGACCATGAAAAATCCTTTTACTCTATACTTGTTGTAATGTATTTGTCGGATCAAGGATGAAAAAAATGATAAGTCTTACCCAGAATGACCTCCAGAGTTCGGGTTCGGATGAGATTTATTTCCTTGATATGCTACCTTGTTCATTCACCTTGCCTCATCCAAGTCTGAGGATTTTAGATATTGCAATGTGTAACTAAGAAGTAGCTTCCTTCTTAGTCTAGATTGTTGGTCTATCCCTAGTGAATCTTAAATGAAATTTATCAAGGACTTGGTTGCCTATATGCGGAAACACTTTTTGAATCCTTTTATTCGAACGTATGCATTGGACCTGAGTGTTTCTGATCGAATTATGTTTATCTGGCTTCTTGCTTGGCTAAGGCACTTTCGCATATCAGAGCTCTATTGGAATAAAATTCCTCATGAGGATTTCGTAGTTTGAATGCCTTCTTCAAACTTGCTTAACACATGGTGTTACAGAACGCACTTGACTTAGTACGTTGGTCTAGGATATAAGTGATCGTACTCGGGGTTGGGACTCATAGCCACCCCTTGGATGATTGTCGGATCACCCTTTCAATCATTCCCTAGAATGACATTGAGCATGGGTTTGAATATTATAACCCATAACCTTCAGGTTGCACAATCTTTCTAGAGTGTGGATGATGCATTGGACTTCTGGGTCAAAGGGCCAAGTCCTCATGCCAGTAGTCCGCCAATCGTGACCGCCCCTTATTACAGTTTGAGTCTTTCAAGCTACTAACGGAACAATACGGAGTAGGCTAAAGGAGACTTTTAGACACTTTCACTTTGAATTTTTAGATTTGGGATTATGCGAAGTTTCAAAGTTCTGTATTATTTGGGTTTTAGGGTATTCCCACTACCACAAAAAGAAAAAAGAACGAACAAGTGCGTAGCATAACTCTGAGAAGAGACTTGTGCCAAAAAGCTTGCCTACATATCCCGGGATGGGGAATCAAATTACTGGTGTAGTTGAAGAGAGATGATACAATGTAAAAAATTGTCATTGGGGATCTTTGATGAATAGCCCATGGTGAGGCGATAAGGAGATCAGTTCTCCAAGGACTTGTCTATGTATAGACGGCAGTGTGTTAGGCAGAGTATCGATTGAGCTAAGCGATGTTCCATCACTTGTTGAATGGAATTCCATCCATAGGCTCTTAATTGTAAGTTCTTTTGCCTCTCATACCCTACGATCTTGTAAGGGCCTTCTCAGTTTGCTTCAAGCTTACTTTCTCCTGGTATCTTGGTATTCTTGAAAACTTCTCTTAAAACTAAGTCCCCAACCTATAGACTCCAAGGCTTGACACCTTTTTTGTAATAAGACCTGGTCTTCTATTGCTGGTAAACGGCTAGCCGGACTTGAGTACATTCTTGGTGCTCATATGTGAAGTCAAGGTCAGACTTCAAGATTCTAGTGTTCTCTAGGACGGTCCGTCCTTTGTATAATTTGGGCATTACAGTAACTTAAACTGGAATGAAAACTTTTTTTCCATGGACAATGGAGAATGGAGTTGCTTTAGTCACTTTACGAGTGGTGGTCCGATATGCCCATAAAACTCCAGGTAGTTCTTATGGCCATTTACTCTTCTTCTCTAATCTTTTCTTCAACCATTGTAAGATGGTTTAGTTTGAAGCTTCCCTTCCTATTACACTTCAGGTAACACGAAGAGGAAGTGAGGTGATGAATGTCTAGTTCCTTGTACCAATCTGTAACTTCAAAGCTGGTAAATTGCAGCCCATTGTCTATGAGTATGGTATGGGGGATACCAAAACGACATATGATGTTCTTCCAGATGAAAGCTTTCACCGCTGCCCTAGTGATCTGGGATAAAGGTCCTGCCTCGATCCACTTGGAGAAGTAATCCATAGCCACTATCAAGTATTCTTTGTTACCTTGTGTCTTTTTTAGTGGTCCGATGAGATCAATGTCCCATTGCATAAAATGCCTTGCCTATGTTAAAGTGTTAAACTCTTCAGCGTGTTGATGGTTCATAGGGACGTACCATTGGTATTTGTTGCAAGTTTGAACACAGTCGATCGCATCATGTCTCATGGTGGGCCAATAGTACCCTGTTGTCAGTCCTTCTATACTAGTAACCTGCTGCCTGCATGGTTCCTACATATGCTAGAGTGGATATTTTTTAGAATCTACAAACCCATCTTCAAAATGACACACAACATGTAGGGTTTGGTGTAGAACGTTGGTATAGTTTTTCGCGTTGGACCGTGTATCTCCTTTTGGACTAGTTTCTTGGCCAAATGGCGGTCTTCTGTAGCTTCCCATCTTGGATGTAGTCAATTATCTCGTCTATCCAGTTCTCCCTGGTGTCGATAGTAGCTACTATCTCTGGTTTGAGTTGGTGAATGCTTGGAGCTGCAAAGTACTCGAACGAGATTGTACACCAAAATGTGTAATCAACGATTGAGGCGATGTGGGTTAAGGCGTCAACATGTCTTTTCTCACTTCTGGAGATGCTGGATTCCATACTTGTTGAAACCTTCGACTAATGCTTTGGCTTTAGTGAGGTAAAGCCCCTTCAATGTGAATGTCGTAATAACCTTTAACTTGGTTTACTATTAGCATAGAATCGCAATAAATTGATAGTTATTTTAGGAATTTTGGAGTTTTTAGAAAATTAATTGTAATTTTATATGAACTTTTTGAAATAATGTAATTTAATAAAAATTACAGTGATTTATTGGAATTAATGTAAATTTTTGTAAATTAGTGTTTCTTTATTGTGATGTTTTTCCATATATGTCATCGCAGTTGGTCACCATACCGCTTTACCTCCGATTCAAGTCAAAATGACCCATAGGTAGAGATGGCGGTTATTCCGCTAGCAGGGACCAGCGGTACCATGACAGCCACCGCCGAGTTGGTGGCCTGGTCCACGCCAGAAGCCCCAATTTGTCTGGTTTATTCACAACCGAAAACGGCTCGGTGTTGTGGGGCGAAAAGAAGGTGAAAGTCTGGGTGATCTATAGAGTCTTGTCCTTAAACTGGATTACTCGCATAACGCAAGCCAAGATCGTGGCCGTTTACGACCCACAACATCGACGAGCGGACATCAAAGTCAACAACCTGTTGCCTCATGACATGGGAACCATCATTTGCACCAAGTGCCCCATGCTTGCCCCTACATGGAGGAAACTCGCCCCCGAGGTGCATGAGGTGATGAAGAAAAAGATCTCATTAAGTGTAGTTTTTTTTTTTTTTTTTTTGCTGTACTTTTAGTGTATTTTTTAACTACTACACTTGTTTTTTTTTTTTTTGTCTATTTCAGGTCAACTTCGAGATCAACATGGAAGTACTGGGTATGTCCAAGTACATAAATCGGGTGTGGAACCCTTAAAGTTTGTAGAAATGATAGATGAGTGATATTAGCTCTGCAGTCATTTTTTTATCCAGAAATTTCTGGTAAGGTTTTTTTTATATTTCATTTCAATTTTCTTAATTTTAATTTTTTATTCACTGAGGAAAATCGAAGGCAAATAAGGGTAAACCAGGAAGTGATGCAGTACCTCTACCACTCAAGTTATTGACCCCTCACTTTCTAGGTCGAGGCAAGGTTCTAAAAGACGCTAGGCGCTAGTCGGGCGGTGGGCTAGGGCGAGCGGCTAGGCGGACTAGGCGGATTTAAGTAAATCTGTTATATTTCATGTAAATAAGTGTCTGTTTGTACTTAATATATATATATATATAATTTCATGATAAACTACAAAATAGAATGACATATATACTATGAAGTATTGGAACATAATGAAAACATGGGGAACAAGCCTATAATGTATGTTCATTTAAGTATTCAACAAGTCTCTTACAATTTATTGAAAAAAAAAATTCAAAATGAAAGTTATCTATTTTCTGTCTAAGTGAGTTGCAACCTAAGTGGGTGCCTAGGCGGTCTACACAGGCGCCTCAGGAGGTTTAGGCGCTCTTTCTTAATTTTCAAATGCCTAGGCATTAATCGGGGCGATGACCAGCCGCATATCGCCTAGGCAGGGATTTTTAGAACAGTGGGTCGAGGAACGACATGAGAAGGTTTGTTTTTCTTGGAGGTCGACGCCTGAGGGATGCGCATGCCAATTATGACAACTAGGTGGCTGACGACGTTTATGTAAGCACTTCATTCAAGCTTTTAGTTTCAAATTTGTGTACACTTAAAAATTTTAAACTTATGTTCGATAATTTATTTGGTTTTTATTTTTTATTTATTTATAGGCTTTTATGTCATAGAAGAAAGACGAGTACCTTGCCAATCTCCAGTAACAACTGGACAGGCCAATGGAGCAGCTGACACTTGATCCAGATGTGTCTCTACAATTGCTGAAGAACGGGGTTGGATGACTGAAAGGCCAACAACTTTGCGGCTTAGGAGTTTGTTGGATTCGACACGTCGGGGAATCTTCTTCATCTAGCTATCAGCCTCCAAGCGAGACATCTTCCAAACTGTAGAAGGTGGAGATGGAGTTAGGGGCCATTCGCCAGCAAGAAGAAGCTTGGGAAAAGTTGCGCACTAGCTAGATGAGGAGTTACGGAGGTACATTGTTGCGATGGCGCTAGGGCTGGTCCAAACAGTTGGAGCCCTGGGCAAAAATTAAAAAAAAAGGCCCACAAACCTACAATATGCATAAAAAATTTATGTTTGTTATGTCATTTTTTTTCTCCTTTTCGATTAGGTATTTGAAGGATTTTCGATAATTTGAATAAGTATATTTCTTTGTCGGGCATTAAGTTCGTCGTACATAAAAGACAAAGTTACATCGTAATACTTGGTTAATTGGTCATAAAGAAAAGAAGATTGTCATATAATAAAAAATACTAGTCAATCGAGCAATACTTGACGTTTAAAGTGTCTAAGCACATGACTTTGACAATGCAATTTTCCGAGCAAAATCTTTGTGAATTTGGTAGAATAGAAAGTTCCGATTTTGTACTGCCTGAAAGTGATCTCATTTTTTTGAATAATCTATGCGCTTGTCAAATTAAATTGGTAAAGACATACATACATTGTTTTGTTGAAGGATAAACTTAAATTGGAATGAATATCAAAAACCTGCACTTCTCGTTAACCTTCTTACTGGATTAACCGAATTTTAGTAATTAGAATCAAAGATAAAAGAAATTAACACTCAAACAAATATTAGTAAAACTTGAAAAGAAAAAGGCGCAGAAACTAGTTCAAACCCCCGACCTCCTTATTACTAAAAAAGTAACGGCACCAACACCTCTAGTTAACTTTCTCGTTCAATTAACCAAATTTTATCAAATATAACCAATTGTAAAAGAAATCAACAATCAAACAAAAATTAATAAAAAAATTGGGAAGAAAAGGACACATTGGCTAATTAGAACATGGATCCTCAATATTTCTCGAGAACAACAAAACCAGCGCCTCTAACTTGATGAAAATGACTATAGCTACACATTTTGATAAGTTGAGGGACCAATGGTAATGGATTTTTAGTTGAGGGACCATTGCTCCAATTTGATTAAAGTTAAGGGACCATTGCTACAATTTACTCTTCTACTTTAAGTGTTTGCGTAGAGTATATCCTTAATAAAATCCTTGATTCCTTAATTCTTTGCTTCTTTAACAAACTAGCAACACTCCTGGACTCAGAGTTCTCTTAAATAATATTTCAAATTTGAAAATTCCTCTAGATTCTGTTCATTTATAAATTACTACCCTTTTTTTTTTCGTGACCATTAGACCCGGCAGTTTCTGACACGACACGAAAATAACGGGTTTCGGGTTCAACACGATAACTTATCGGGTGACCCGTTAATAACGGGTTCTTAACAGGTATACACGTGGGTAACACGTGGGTGACCCATTTCGACCCGTTAAGAAAAAAATTATTTTGATAATTTTAAAGTTTAATTACTAAAAAAATTATTATAAAATACAATAGCCATATTAATATATAAAATATATTCTATATTAAATATATAGTTTTGTATTATTATTCTATATAAGTTAAAAAAAAAAAGTTTTAGTCATTATTTATTTTTATTGTGAGAGTTCTTTATTATCATTACTAGGATAATAAATTTTACTTAACATATTCTTGTCCAAAATTCAAATAAACTAGTATAGTATTTGTATAGGCAAGAACTAAGAAGACATACATACAAGTATGAAAAATGTGAAAGAATATATAAACACTTGTGATTCATCATTATTCCTCTACGAGTAGATTATGGTTACACTTACATTATTGTTTAGATTTTTAAAATCCTCCAAACCCTCATAAATAATGTTTTTTATTTGAGAGCAAAATTAATAAAATTAATAATAATTATTATAGAAGTGTAAAAAATGTAAAAAAAAAATATCCAATCACTCATAATGACAAGCTTTACAACTTTCATGAAGGGGTCATCTTCGAAATCCAACACTATAATCCATAAACCTTAAATTTATATTTAATCGTCGATTATCATTTACGCTTTATTCTTGTTACTGAATTTCATTTTTAAAATTTTGTTTTATGAAAACTTGATCATCTGGCGGATGTAAGAAGATGAACGGTTCAAATCTTTGATATCACGTTTCGATATTTACGGTTAACTGAAATATGATTCGATGTTATATAGTTTGTAGAAACTTTATAAACATCAAGCAATATTTTCACTAATCATAAAACTCTGATAATAATATCAACGATCCAAACCGTTCATCTTCTTGCATCCTCTAATAGATCATGTTTTCAAAAAAGAAAATTTGAAAAAAAAACAAAATTTGATGAGAAAAATGAAGCGTAAATGTAAACAATAATCCACGGTTAAATTTTGATCTATGATTTATATGATTATAGTGACGAATTTCGAAGTTAAGCTCTTCACGAAAGTTGTAAAACTTGTTATTATGAGCGTTTATATATTTTTTCTTGTTGTGAAACATTCCTGATTAAAGTATGATTGTGTAAATCCTAGGTTAGATTAGATTAGGGTTTATCCTTTCCTATTGTAACTTATATTCCTTGGGTGCCAAGGAATATCCTTTCATCTTATTATTATAAATAAAGGTTCAATGTAAGAGGGATAAACACACAATGCCCCTACAATTCTATAAACACACATCCCTCTTTTCTCTCTTTCTCTGCCGCCGGCTCTCTCCCTTTGTGTCAGATAAAATAGGCCACAACATTTCTATATTTTTTATACTTCTACATTGAAGGGTTTGATTGGAAGAAAATGTGCAAGATGTTCTAATGTTCCAATGTCCTTAATTTTGCAAATCTTTTGATCATTTGATATTTTGTAATGTTCTAATGTTTTTTTTATTATGCTCTTATTTTGGATATGTAAATATACACTTAAAAGAAAAATGCGTTTTTATGTTTTGGATGTGACAATACTTAAAAGAAAAATGTGTTTTCACTAAAAAAAAGTATTATGTTTTTTATTTAATTATTTATTGGTTTAAAATATATTTTTCTTAACGGGTAACGGGTCGGGTCATATTACCTGTTAATATTATTGGGTCGATTTCGGGTCGGGTCATTTTACCCGTTTATTTTGACGGGTGTTACACGACACGACCCGTTAAGATATCGGGTATGACACGAACACGGGAAACACGACACGAATGCCAGGTCTAGTGACCATGAGTATAACGACGAGCAACGCTCATATATATTGTCCGCCTCAACAGACGTAAAATACTCACGATTAGATTATAGACAATTTTTCTTAAAAGTAATTTTGTTTAGGGTTAAAATAGTAGCATCATTTTAAACCCGTGGTTTGATGAGCATTTTTAACGATGAACTTTAATCAAGTGGTATTGAATTAAGGGAGTTTTAACGAAAAGCCCGCGGTACTGTTCACTTTAACGAAAAACCACATTTTTACACTAAAAAGTCAAACCTGGTACTATTCACTTTACCCTTTATTTTGTCCTTGTCGTTAAAACTCAAAGTTTTCAAGCCCTTTTCATTAGTTTTCCTTTGAATTAATGGGGAGCGAAAGTTGAGAGACAGGTTAAATGCAAAATCTAAGCTAAATATTTGGGTGCATAACCATTTCAATTTTAGTTTTTAGTTTTCATTTTCTGTATTTGTATGTGGTGAAGTATATAAAAAAAATGAAGGGATAAAGAAGAGGGAGTGATTATATATGAAGGAAAATGATGAAACAATGAAGAATTAAAAAAATAATAATTCTTAAAAGTGAAAATAATGGCTTTTTTTTTTTTGTAGATTTCATTTACGGTTTCTCATACATTTCTTTTACCTCTCTTCTCTTGCCATCTTCTTTATTTCTTCTATATCCCTCATTTTTAACATATATATATATATAAATATACAGGGACGAAGCCATAAATTTAACTAAGAGGGGACACCTTAAGGACAAATAAATCTAGTTCTTTTACAAATGTGGAAAAAATTAATTACAAAATGCCTAATTTTATTCTATTGTCACCATTGAATTTGACTTTAATGAAATTGTGTGGTTGAGATTGTGTGGCATGTGTTTTAATCTCAACCACACAATTTCATTAAAGTCAATCCAACGGTCAAGAGGGTATCCTTATTTTTTTAGAAAAATGGGGATCCCTCTTGGTAAGGGGCATGTATACATACATATATACGCATATATATATCAAACGAGCTTAACTTCGTTCAATATCAACAATACCCTAAATCAAACACAAATAGGTTTTCCAAACCTAAGGCTAGTACTAAATTTTCCAATATAAAATTATGAATCTGATCAAATGAAACGACATCTCACCGTCTGCGCATTTAAAAAAAAAAAAGATATTAATAATTATCTGAGCTCTCTCTCTCTCTCTCAGTAAAAGACGGGTGAAACATGCAAGAACGTCTGCATCATCTATATATCTTATGAGTAGTGGCATCTCTCTCTCTCTACCTCGTGTTGCTTTAGTCATGACAGCTCGAATACAGTACTGATAAGCTGGTTGTAAAATTATAAACAGCCAAACATATTGATGTGTATTATCCTATGGTCCTCCGGGTGGATTCCCAGATGCATGGAATATCACATTGGTTAATTTTTTTTGTGGTCCTTCCACCAAAAGAGAGAGAGAGAGAGAGAGAGAGAGAGAGAGTATGCTTGGTAATCTAACAAACGCATATGTAACTGATTACTCAAAAGATTAAAATATGTTCAACCTGAACGAATCACAGGAGTAGTACTTGCTTCTTAGACAGTTAGGGAAAATCAATTTAAACACGTAGTTATAGGTAGTAAACAACAAGTGAGGTTCTAAAGAGGTTTCCTAGCTCCAGGGTCAGGAGACTTCATCAACCTCAATATTTTCAAGTAATTGCATCATACATACATACATACATAAATATATATATATAGAGGGAGAGAAGCCTGTAGGTACTTCTCACGGGAGGGGGTATTTTTTGTATACCAGTTTGTTTTAGTACAAGGCATTAGTCTTTTAAGTTCCCTTTCCTGCAAAAGCCTGGTCTAGCTTTGGTTGCTTGTTGGCATCCAGCTTTAATCCAAAGTGAATGTGGGGAAAATGTGCCCACTGCAACACAAACGACCATTTTCTCAGTTGATATATATAGGTTTTATTCTGACTAGCACATTCACATTGTATCATAAATGTATTCTCTCTAATTACCATATTGCACATCGTTTAAGAAAAATGCACATAATTCATACTACTGCAGACTCTGTTAAAAGAGTGTCATACTTTGTACAATGAGGATGCCGGCAATTTGTGCTCATGTTTATAAATCAAATTATTTGGTTACCTTTATACTACTACTGTCTTGCTTCGATATCTTATTAATTAAAGGGAGAAAAAGTGAAATTAATTAGTATAATGGTATATAATGTAGCTGCATATGTCTGAAAGATTATAAGCTGTTGGAACTTAATTAGAACATATATCTGCATATTGATGGTCACTCAATCCTACTTCAATATTGACAAATGAATGTATGAGCCTAAGCCACTGGGGTTAGTCTAGTGGTGAGGGTGGATTGGAGTAAGCTAGGTCGAGGGTTCGAAACCTTCCAATGTAACCAAAAAAGTATGCATGATAAGCTAAAAGAACATAACAATATTAATTGTAGAAGCAAGTCTAAGTAACCTAAACCCTAATACATATATAATCAAGTTGAAGGTGATGCTCCTGAACGCGGTGTGGCAAGAAGGACTTAAGCCTAACTTCTATATCCTGGTTGAGGACAATGAGATGACTAAAGCTGTGCTTAAAATATTTTTGATTTAGAGACCTTTCCTTTTGTCCTAGAGAAGGTAATAATAAATAGCTTATTAGAGCTGCACTTTCTTTAGATCATCCTTTATTTGAAGTTGAGCCACCAAGCTCTCTACATTTATTAAGTCTGAGTTGAATGTACTTTTATCTTCGAGTTAATGAATAATTTCTATGTGAAAAAAAAATCCAAAAACAGACTGAAACTCTTACAAAATGTCTCGATGCAATTTTAAGGCGAGCTACCGGCCACTTAATGTAATGGATATTTACTTCTCCAATATGGGACACTTGTGTTAATAAACAATTGCTAAAATCTTGTCCTTTGGATGTACTGATCCAAATCTTGTAAATATAAATAACATTAACCTAACTTTTAATCAAAATAATCATTAAACGTGCTTCTTGCTACCTTAACCATCAAGGAAATTTGCAGTCTTTGACTTCACATACTTAATTTGTTATATATTAACCGTCAGGATCAGATGCTAATTACTGACAGGCAATCCACACAAAATCCAATCTCCATCCTTGTTTTGTATATATTACTATCATAAATAAAGTTCACATGCAGTTTTGCATAAGTATACTTATAATCTTCAAATTGCAAAAATCCATGGATAAGTTATGTTGAGAGCTTGATCTTCTTATCTTGCTGAGCTGATTTTACCTTTGGCCTTTTATAGAATTAATTAAGTTAAATTAACAAAAGGGAATTGTTATTGGTATTTAAATTCTCATTTTACGCTCCAAACTTTTTATACTTAGACAGAAAAATGCACTTGTGAAGTGTATAACAAGATTTTTGAAATACAATAACAGTTGAGGAAAAACAAAAATCAATCATTTGTTAACAGAATTTGTATGTTGATCGACCTGAATTTCCTTTTGTTACTATTAGTGATAGTCGCGACTACTTAAGGCTAGGAGGAGAAACTTATATGAAACTGGAAGAATCCCTACTTTCATAACTTCAAATATTACCAGTAATAACAATTTGAATATAGTGGGAAATCACTAACATTCCCCACGCAACGCAAGTCTTCTCTACTTTGGCTTTTGAAGTTTGTATAGCACTAATCAGCTTATGCCTAAATTATGCATTATACTTTCATTAAATTGCTTTTCGACAAAACTCTAAACCCTAAACTCAAAATGCATAACCTTTAAATCCAGAAACAAGTAGTTCTTTTTTATATAAGCATGATAAAAACAAACACAAGTAGAGGATCCTATTTTTCCAAGGACTTGTCAAACCGTGAGTTTCCTCTTTAACCCCGGGGTCATTTTTAGGCCACAAAATACTTTTAATATAAACTATTGGGTAAATCATATTGTAAGATGTCAACGAAGTGAAATTTTAACAAGTGATATTGAACTTAGTTGGACAGGAATATTGTTTCAATTACTAGAAAGTGAAATGAGCATCAACCTATGCTGAAATATTAAATTATTTATTGACCTATTAAACTTTTAAAACTTTTTTTTTAAGCTTTCGTCTATATGAAGTAAGATTTTAATATTCCCCGTTTCTATATGTTCATGTATTCAA
Source organism: Cotoneaster glaucophyllus (assembly GCA_036320875.1). Taxonomy (NCBI): domain Eukaryota; kingdom Viridiplantae; phylum Streptophyta; class Magnoliopsida; order Rosales; family Rosaceae; genus Cotoneaster; species Cotoneaster glaucophyllus. The sequence continues at coordinate 19,083,957 of CM070058.1, forward strand.
CCATCCAAGTGATGAAACCAAAACATTCATTTATATTTTATAATAACAAAGTGTGAAATTTTAGGCATGTTTAGCAACCTTTTCGAGTTTTGGTACATAACCTGTAGGTTGTTCTTTGATTGGCTAGTCATACCATATTTGCACACTCCTGTATGATTAGTATTTTTTTTTTTGACAGAATTTTCTTTTAAGTTCTCAATTATTATGATATATTGTATGACTGTTAAGTTATTTTCAAGAGCCATATATTATTAGGGGTGTGCTATCCACACAACCCCTTTTACTTTTCACACACTCCTTGTTAATTTCAGTCTTTTGATCTTCTTCAATTCATCCGATCTGACGGCCGAAAATTAGAAGGGTGTGTGAGAAGTAAAATTATTATGATGTAGGCCAAAGATTGATTTATATTCTTATAGATGAAATACTTACATCGGTTCTCGATCTGCAAGAATCAAATCATCCCTCACTATAACGTAGTATGGATCAACTTGGTGGTTCTAATATATACTACCAAAATATAACTTGATAGTCCTACCATATCATAATGAGCTAATAGGCCTCCCATATGAAATATGAAAATTTTGAGAGACATGATGGCTGCTATGTTATCAACCCGTAACTTACATTTTTAGCTGCCTTGCTAAAAGCTTCCCTATGACTAATGTCAGGATTACTAGCTTTAATCCTTTGGATCTCCTCCCTGCAGAGACAGAGAGAGATTAAATTAATTATCTTATCAGTATTGCATCTTCAAGGATAATTTCATCTCTTAAATAATAATATTACTTTCATCGATAACTTGTAGCAACAAAATGTGTGACAAAAACAACGATTAAAAGTAAACTTACTTGATAAACCTGTTATATGCTGAGGGAACCCGCTGTCTTTTCTCTGGTGCTATCATATACGTATGCAGAAACAATTAGTTCGAAGAAATTTGTTTTATTTTGAGAATATAATACATTGTGCAAATGCTTCCCATGAAACCAGTAGGCAGTAGGCAGTAGGACAAAATTACATCATTCGATCGAGCTAGCTAGCTAGCTAAAATACTTTGCACCTCATTCCAATGATATATATGGCTAGATTCCACACTTCAAAAGTGCAACCTATTAATTTATTTTCTGAAATAGTTATTGTACTAAAATGTGAAAGTATTAATACTCATGAGCACAGTTTCTAGGACGTTGCTATCCATTAATTTACGGGTACTGAAATCTGCTATGAAAGGTCACCATCCTGGATGGGCCATGAGGAGGTGAGGACAAATCCCTAATTGAGCACTTGTAAATGGTGTTTGCATGAAACTTTTATATTCAAACTAAATGGTTTTAGATTTTTTTTTTCTTATACAATTGATATCTATTTGAAATCAAGTTTAAATTGCACATAAAGAACTCGACTCGGTTGTACAGGATGGACCACATTCAACTAACCTAAATAAATGATATTAGAACATGATCACTTTGAAGTATATTGGGTAATTTTGCCTTGTTATTTACTTTTTTTCCAATTGTGTGGAGACATACGTTGTTCAAAGCTATCACAAGATAATTTATTAACCTAGGTAGTTGGTTTTGCATTTAACATTTGGTATGAGACATTAAGTGTTAGAGGAAGGGGCGAGAGATTTTTCAACGTGGCGCAATAAGCCATATTTTATTATACAAGTGGAGGAAAGTTTTTTTTTTTTTTTTTGAAGTGTCCCTTTCACTTATATAATTAATGACATATAGCTTAAGTGCCCGTATTCTGCTCACACTAAAAAATTTATCGGGAACGAGGTTAGTGGCTCCATTAATTTAAAGTGAGTCATATTATTTGTGTATACAATTTGAGAGAGAGAGAGAGAGAGAGAGAGAGAGAGAGAGGGCGAGAGAGACTCACGGGGTATGGGAGAGACGACTCTAGGTTGTTCATGAAGCTCTAGAGACTCAAATGCATGACCAAACTTGTTGGATTTGGATGATGAAGACGACGACGACGATCCGCAGTTTTTATTTGAATCCTCGGAGCTCAGGTGTTGTTTCTGTAATTTTCGTTAATAAATTATTAACCAAAAAATAATTAAATTACATTAATATATATTAGTCAAATCACAGTCAACACTTTGGCTCGAAAAGAACTTGAATTGAGATTTCAGAGACACACTCAACACAGAAATACATAATATTGAGTTGGCATTGGTTGAATAATCACTGCTCGATCTTTACTACTTCTTGAAAAACTAAAGTTCACTGTGTCTAATCCTTAACTTATCATGAATAAATTCACTCCCACACTTGCACATAAAACTACCTTGTTCACATACACCCCATCAAATTCCTTGTTGAAGTTTAGGGAATCCGAGTCAAAAAAATATTGTATATTGTTACCTAAGAAAAGGAGAGCAAAATGCACATATTTGTAATTTTTTTTTACAAACAATAGTACTAGTCTAATTTAAACTAAAAGAATTATAGGGTTTGAACTTCGAGTGCAGGGCAATCCATCATTTGCAGAGAAAAATGCACATACATTTAAATTAATAATTAATGTATGAGTACCTGAGGAGGATCTTGAGGAGGAATGGTAGTCGACTGAAGGGAACCTCCAGTATTAACAGAAAGCAGATTGGCACAATGCCCACATCTCACCGTCACCATATTCAGTAAACTGTTGCATGGAACACTCACCTGCACTATTCGATTCAGTTATCTATACGTATATAATGTAGGAGGTACAGTAAATTATTACCTAAATACTTAATTTATTCTTCTTCAATGAAAAATAAAAGTAACCAGTATACTACTAATAAATGTGAGATTCTAGCTAGGTTAACTTAGCTAATGCTTAGTATCATATTGATTGATTTTTAGTTTAATTTGTTGGCACCTGAATCTTTATTTCTAGCTCTCTCGCACACACTCACTCAAAGGCGTTAATGTAACCATCATATGATCGTAACTAAACCCTATTGACCAAACAAAAAATCAAACCCTAATTCATAAAACAGAAACAAATCCTGTATGAGAACAAACCAGATTGCATTTATAGTCATAACAAATCCTGTATGAGAACAAACCAGATTGCATTAATTTATAGTCATATGATCTCATTATGAAGAACTCTATCAATTGAAAACAGTGATACATAGGACACGCATCAGCGATATGAGGATGAATAATCCAGTTATAAAGACGAAGATGATGATCAGAAGGAGAAGAAGAACAAGGAGAAGGATGAAATGCCCAAATGCATCTGAAAACCTGTTTTCTCAAATCAACAAAGTACGTGCAGAATTGATCTCAGACCACACATGAGCAAATTGCAAAGTCTCTTGGCCCCCTTCATTTAATTACCTAAGAGCTAAGACACACACACACACACACACACACAAACTATGTCTCTCTGACTGATTCACACTCAGGCACACAGAAACTCACGCGCACATAGAGATGCTATTCTTTCTTTTTCTTTTTTTTCCTTTCGGTGCCCCTTCTGGCTTTTCTGCCTGACACACCCGCAAGGAAGATGATAAATGATAGAAAAGAAATAGCTCAGTGTATCAACAGAGAGAGAGAGAGAGAGAGAGAGGACGAAAGAAAGCGACGTGACGGGAACGGAAACCATTAAAGGCCATGACCAGCAGGATTATCCACTCACTCTTCTTCACTATCAAACATAACTACTCATGATTAAAGGAAGAGAGCCGAATCATCATCATCATCATCAACTATACTAATTTAACCACTGTACATTCTGCAGTGAACTCTCCAGTGTTTAACATCGTCATTTTCCGTATATATATTTTCTCAACAATCACAATACATAGAGTTCAGAAAGGAAAAAGAAAACAAAGGAAATTATTTTAAAAGGGCTTATTTATCAGAGGCACCTTATGATGAAACAAAGAAGAAAAAAGAAGCACTATTTGCTGCTTTGGCGCTATCTCTTTCTCCCCCTCACTCCCTTCCTCAGACTATATTCACAGGTTTTTGTAAAGAGTAAGGAAAAGGTGCCTTCTGTAATACATTGGTATTCAGAACCTGAAATATGTAACAACTGGATCACATTTATTCATCGAGAGGGAGAGAGAGAGAGAGATTATAAGTAAGGAGTAGGAATCTGCACAAAGTTGGGCATATATAGCTTGGGATCTGAAACTTCAACCCTAGCTAATAACCTAGCTACTTGTTGCCCTAGTTCATGGCCATGAGAATCCCGCAGCGGAAAACATTCAGGAGATTTGTTTGCTATCTTTAGCCGGAAGCAATATTCCCTCACTTTTGTTATTGTTATAAATCCACCTAACTCTTTATGGGGTCGATTGCAATTCTACAACTACTGGTCGATCTTGACGTTCATAAAATGATTTTTTTTATTATTATTATTTTCATGTACTTGGAGGCCTGCAGGCCAAAACCCAGGTAGATTTCTTCATAAAATATAAGGTAGGAGACAGATTCTTTGATCAATTCCATATGAATCACAAGAATTCGCCATTCTTGGCGTCAATTCGAGTACTTAAACTTTAACCAGAAAAGGGCATTTTAAGTAGTCGGTTAAGGACCAAAATTGTTCTATATATTCACAAAAACCTCATTATATATTCTTCTGCACTTTAAGTAAGTTGTTATTTTCGGGTACATAGAGGGACATGACGAATCAAATTCATTCTTGATCTGAAAGCTAAAATAATGAAAGCCCGGATATTGGTCAATTCAGCTTTTAAAATACATGGCACAAATAAACCTTAGAAATGAATAATTAAGGACATGACTGAGAGAGAGAGAGAGAGAGAGAGAGAGAGAGAGAGAGAGAGAGAGAGAGATACCGCTAAAATGGTGTTGCAGAAGTTGCAGTGAACATAACAAACACGTTCAGATGCCATCAAATCCATTGACATAATATTTCAAAGTTTAAATTGTAATATATAGCCTGATCAGGTAGTCTTTCTTGAGAGAGAAAGGCTAAGGTGTGAAAACAGAAAAAAAAGAAACAAAATATAATTTGTGATTAAAGAAATAAAAAATGTACAGAGAAACGAACACAAAGACAAAAGATGAGAAAAGAAAGAACTTTTTATGAGAGAGAAGTAGAGAGAGAGAGAGAGGATGGGACTAGTCTGGTCGGAGTGAAGTGGGAATGGATGTAAAATGTAAGTAGTGGTTTTTGTAATATGAATATATAAAAGGTGGTTTTATGGGAAAGGATGTTTGTGGATCATTTTAGAGAGAGAGAGAGAGAGAGCGAGAGGTGGTGATGGTGGGGTTGGGTGTGTTATGATTGAGGGAATGAGTGGGTCGGAGTGACCCATCTCTTAACCCTCCTCTTGGCTTTCTGTAGCGGATGAGGGGGGCGCGATCGAGATATTTATGCTTGGAATGTTTAGGGAAGAGAGAGAAAAAGAGATCTTATTATTGGGATGAGATGAATGATAAAGATACGAGGAGCTTATGGGAATGAAATGAAAGACATGTAAAAGTTTTGGGAATTGTTGTTAACACTCTAGAATTCTTAATTTGCGTTTTAAATTGTTTATATTTAGAGAAAATAATACACTTATGTGGAGTGCTAATAACAGTTTCCGAAGTTTTTATTTGTGTTAATAAAATAAGACATGTATAAGTTTTATTGACACGAAATAATATACTTGTACCGTATAGTTAGTTGTAATCTGAAAGATGTGCTTAGAATGTATGTCATGTATTTGTATTTTGTGTGTCTGTCAAATGTCCAAGCTGGAGAGAGTGAAGGTGCTTTGCCTTATTACTCATTACTCATTTCTCCTTGTTATTTCTTGTTTTCAATTTTTTTTTCTACGCATGTTCAATATTTATATTATTTTCATTTTTGATTGATTTTGTTAGAGGGAAAATTTATTTTGTCTCTTACTTCGACATGACATTTATGTATTGCATCCTAACCTACTTTTAATTCTATGTTGTGAATGAAGCTTTAACCGCACAAAACCTTATTTTTGTTTTTGGGAAATGAGACCTTTTATTGTCGGGAAATTTTATTTGAACTCATACAACCTCTTTCTACACCCAACTTACTCTTTACATCCATATTATTTTTAATTAAAAAATCAATTTCTCTTTTATCCCAAATTTACTATCTAAACTACCCTCACAAACTCAATTCAATATATAAAAATTCATCTTTACACCTATTTAGAAAATAAAATCCCAAATGAGTGAATGAAGAATTAAGATTTTGTCATGGCAACCAATTGTTATAGATGAATTGATCAGAAGCATCAATTTGTTCTTCAAACTTTTGCGACGTCGGTTTGGAGTGCAAGGTAGTTAGGAAATGATCTTCACCAAGCTCTTAATAGAGTAGTCCAAGTAGCTAGCCTGAATGTGATTCGTGGAACTGAGTGATGAATTTGTAATTCAAGATTAAACAGTTCAGTAGCTGTTAGGCAAGCAGTTGACTAGTACTTTTGGAATTTGAATTATGTAAACTTATGTGGACACCTTAGTGAAAATAAATTTCAGTAGAACTTCTCATCATGTTTTCTTGAAGGATCATGGCAGTAATTTTCATTGGAGCGATATATGCTACTTTTACAGGCATACATAGTTGAATTGGAAGCAGACCTGAACAAATAACGAGAAGATGACTCACACTTTAAACATGCACTCGTAATGACATGGAAAACATTTCGATGTGTTGAAAGTTTTCTGACTCTTTTGTTTCTTGTGGTGATATTGCTTGTAATTATTGCTTTTGCTGATCGAGTTAACATGAAACTAGAGAGGAAACAAAAAGCAACCAGATTTGATTATTAGGGTTTATTGATAAATTTTAGTTTTATTCTTAATTTCATCTTGTACTTGATGGTAATTATGCAATAGGATAAAATAGACAGTTCATATTTAGAATTTAAGTTGGGTGTAGAATGATGTTAGATGAGTTCAAATAAAATTTTCCTTTTTAATTTGTCGGGAACTAGAAAATCCCATTAAATTCCGAGATTAATGTTTGCATCCTTTGCTAAAATGTTAAGTAATCATTTTAGACCAAATTGATCTCACTGATACTACCATTTTAGCTTGGATAAATTGTACTGGGCATTCTCGCCAACCAAGTATAAAAGTCTACATATGATGCTACAACATGCGCAACCTCTGTTGAAGAATTATATTTGTGTAATTAGATTCATAGCTTGGATAAATTGTACTTGGGGATTCCATGATACACTTGTGGAGTAAGAGATAATTCAGAAAATTCTGGAGTTGATACGTAGACTTTTATACTTGAATGGCAAGAATGCCCTAGTGATGCTCATATTCGTTCCACATGCAGTTCAACCACCAAGAAGACCTGAGTTGCTGACCACAACTTGTCCAAGCTGTTATGCTCATGGCAAGTAGATAAGGCAAGGGAATTAAAGGTAGAATTAATAACTAATTCCTACCTTTACGCATTCATCATTAAAAACATATTCTTTCAAAACAAGGAAGCTCAATCACATCCAATCAAGGATTCTCCAAGATAATCCTTAGAATTTTTCTTGTAGCATTATAAATAGGGACGTTAAGACCTCGTACTTTACTACACGACTTTTCTTACTGTTTTTGACATGTGCTTTAGTCTTCACCTAATATATTGATCATTGCTTTATGTATGAAATATTTTTTCATGTAACCGGAATACAAGCGGTACAACATTTGTCATAATACAAGTGGAGAGATGATATATTTGTTAAGTGTTCCTCCATTATATTATCACATGTGTTGTATTGGCTTATCTTTTTCTAGGTATGTACATCGAAAAATTTCTCATCATGCATGTATGAATGTACCCAATTGAGTAGAATATATCTCTTAGTCAACCGACTTATATAAAATATAAAACAAGAACCCCAAGGTATTGCTTTTCTAAAATAGTAATGCTAGGTAGACCAAAATTTTAAACTAAATTTGCAAACCAAATTATGTGTAACCAATAGGAAATAAGCATGTTAATTAACACTTAAGTAATAATCCAATCACCAACAACCACATCATTTGGTTTACAAAACTTGGTTCAAAAATTTGGTCTCCCTAGCATTACCTTTTCTAAACTTTATCACGCGTCGTCATTGTGGGACCATGATTTTCTAGAGTCGGAGTAAGGCTGATTCGAATATCGCTACCTTAGAAATCCATTTATGGACTCACCAGCCCCTAGCGCAGCTGGATCAGACTGGGCAGCGGTGCCACCATCAACCTGTTTCAAGGCAATAGGCGAAGTCCAACCGACTCTACTGGATGACCATGCTTGTTCTGCAAGACCAAGATTTGATCTGGATATAGACACAATCAGATTTCTCATAAGTCTTGGAGTTCCTACAATCTACGAATTGGCATGCACCGCAGGTAATTACAACTTCTAAAAGAGTGCAATATCTATTTCTAGATATCTTCTAGGATACTCCTAGCTTAGAACGAGGATTTTATCATAAAAGGTCTCTCCCCATGGTATAAATACACCCATCTAGGGTTCGTCTCTGGTAACGCAATCTCAATACTTTAATTCTTTCGCCCACTACTTGAGTCTAAAACTGCTTACTAATTTGAGTGTCGAAGAACCTTTGGCCGGCACACACCCACACCTCCGATCTTAAGCTTGCCCTTGGTTGTTCTCTATTTTGTAGGTTGCTCAAATTTGTGCCTCCAACATCCGCAACGGTGCACATATTTGGTTCCAACAATTGGTGCTTTCATTGAGTGTAAACTCATATTCATCTCTACTAGATCACCCTACCACTGACATGTTTGCTAAAGAAAGCTCGGTTAATGCCAACTTTAACCCTGTTGGCAGGGATAACCCGCCCTCCGGATGCATCCGTTGTTCCCAGAATGGATAACTTGTTACCTAATGCCTCTGTTACTCCTGGAGCGATTAATAACCCGTAAGGAGTAGCAGCTACACCAGAAAATAATAAGGAACCAGTCAACAGGCCCCCTCATTCCATGAACCAGATCTTGGAGACCTTGATGAAGATTAACACCTCCGTCGACAAATTATAGAATAACCAAGTAGCTGCTCGAGTCAAAAGGCACTCTAATTTCGTGGGCATTGAGAAACGTATAAAAAATATGGAAAACATGAGAAGGATAACCCTTCAAACCCAAATTCCTGTTTTCGGTTATGCGAATATAAGCACCTTAACCCTTAAAGGAGAATATATAGTCGTCATTGTCCCAACTTCATTAAACATCACTGATCTAGGCAAGGGTCTCTTACGCGACGAGCAAGTCACTAACTTGACTTCTGCCGGCAGGCTCCGAGCTTCGCAAGACTCTCTTCCTCTGAACATGAAAATGGTATCGAGAGCGGAGCCTCATTGCCTAGGGTTTGATGAGCCCAAATCCTCTTAAGATCAAGAGCAACGACATCCCCTAGATAAAGAGAATCCCAGAGGTTGGGTCAAAGATGACCACCCTCGCATCTCTGGCAGACCAACGGTCTAGATCAGAAGCCCTATTTCAAATCATTTTGTGGTGATGTCACCTCGTACTACCATATTATGCACTATCGGAATGTTATGACGCTATAAAACAACAATAATGCTTGGATGTGTAAGATGTTTCCGTCTACCCTAGAAGGACCAATGATGAAATGGTACTCAGAATTGCCAACGAGGTTAATCGATTTCTTTGAAAGCTTGGCTTACATCTTCATCAGCACTTATTCAGTATATCACGATGTGCGCAAACACCACAGAGCCATGTTTAAAATGGCTCCTCAATCCAGAGACGAAATCCTTAGGGCCTATCTGAAGTGCTTCCACACGGAGTTGGCAAATAGAGAAGCCCGATGATAAACTAGCCAACGTTCATTCACCCCTCTCCCAGAAGCAAAACAAAAGGAAATATGAATACGCCACTCTGGAAAATGCTTAGATATCGCGGACGACCTCACATATTGGAATGATAAGACTAGAAGGATAATGGTCGAACCAGACTATTCCAAAAGGACTAATAAAATAAGAAGTGACAGAGACACTTAGCCCCCTGCCCTAATGCCAAGCTGGCAAATGAAGACGTTGAGACAAACAAGCCTCGCCCAAGTTGAAGCAGTACATCACTCTGAACACCACCATCAACAACATCCTCCACAACATAAAAGATACACCCATCATTCGTTGCCTAATACCACTCATGGAGCATCTAGCGAAGAAGAACCCGAATGAATACTGCTATTTTCACAAGAGCATTGGTCATATTACTAGGGGTTGTCGCATGCTAATGGATTATATAGAAGAATTGCTCAATCAAGGACATTGTTGGGAGTTCGTCAAGGACAATGCAAGGAAAGAGGGTTCAACCGAACCTAAAGATAGGGACATGTTGGATAAGCATACCAGTGATAAAGATCAATGTCCGGCAAAAGTCCACTCTTAACAAAAACTGCATCTACGGAGGACGCAGAATCTCGAAATGCGAGGATTCAAATGAGTGGACTCCGAGAAACCCGATACCCATCACCCTAAGATGAACCCCTTGCTGACGCCTTCAAATCGAATAGAAAATGATACCATTCGAACTATATGCAGTTCAATTCCATTCCGGACTTAATCGCAATGGTGTCGTCTACCCAAAGACAAATCCATGAAGAACTCATCTCCTAACACTCCATCATAGGCTTATCGTCAAAACTGTTTCTGACCCACATGTAGGTGACCAGGTCCCAAAAGAACTTTCGCTTAAGATTCACAACCATTCCAGACATCAGACAATAATTCTCCATCCTTAATCCGGTCAATGCAGAAAGGTAAATGCAGAGCAAGAAGTTTTCCATGGGTTTAATATTTTAATTCGGGGTACCGAAGTAAGGTGGTACTCAAGATATCACGATAGACATCTTTGTGGGCACTAAGCTTGGGAGGTGATTTTCTTCTAAATTAAATTAACCAATGGGGCTTTTAAGCTCTATTTCTGGCCCACAAGCTTGCTCGTGCTCCGCTCTGTCACTTACCACTCTGAAGTTAGCTTACTTTGGAAGAATAGTCGGATTAAACTATAGTATACAAAGAGAAATCCGACCATGATCATTTAGAAAGACAAACATTCCTTGGAAATTATGCATTAGTATGGGAAAACTCCAGAAGAGCGTGAGTCTCGTAAACAGGCAGGAGAAGTTCAAGTTATGAATGGAACAAGCCCCCATATATCTTAGTCGAATAACAAATGGATAAAGAAAATCAAAGAACTTAACAATTACGACTCTTCATTAACAATATCGTCTGCAACACCCCCAAGACTTGTTGGAGGAAGTTCGATAGAAGCAACATTTAGGTCAACTAGATCAGCTCCATTCGGTCGTCGCATCAACTGCAAAAGATAAAGGTACTAGCAAACCAACCTCTCGAATCTTCGTCAACAAACAACCAAAATTACATTCATCGCGGTGATCCTGACATGTGTACAGGTGAGGTAACCCCAATTATCCTCGCAGTCCGTTGCCTCCTTATATAACCATATCTTTGTAAGATCCACTTCATTCTACTAAAGGGTTTCCTCTTGGAACTTCTCAATTTGACTTACCTCCTATTGAGAAACATCCAAGTCTAACTGAAGGATGGATTGATCGGTATCCCAAGAACATTGCTCTGATGCCAACGTTCGCCTTACTTCCCCTTTGGCCTTTAATGCTTGGACTTTTGTTGATTATGAATCACCTAAATGCACCAGTAAAGCACCCTTCTCAATCCCCCAAGCTCGTTTAATGTCTAAAAGTGCTTCCAATTTAGAACTTTTCTCATGTAAATCCCTCTCGAGTTTGATTCTGCTGGCCAGTTCACTCTTGTAAACAACTTCGAGTTTGGAAATCTTATCCTTCTGGGCACGAATCAAAGCCTCCATCCAAGCACTTGCTTAAAGAGAGTATGATATAAAAAGGAAGAAAAAAAAAGAGAAAAACAATGTTAGAAATGGAAGGACAGTAAAAAAGTTAACCGCGCATCTACTATGATAGTATTCTTTTCAATAGGTCATCCTCAACCATCACCTCTTTGAAATCAATAGGAGAAACGGTTTAGTGGACCAAAGCCTGAGCATGCCTAACATCACGCTGACCACTTGCGTCTATGGGAAGTGGTATCGAATCATGGGTAAGCTTGATTACCAAGCATGATGCTTCGCTGTAGCTGCCTTCCGGAGCAACAAATCGAGTAGGTGGTACTTTTGGGAATTACCTATCATTTCCTTAACTGGAGGTGAGACATGGGTAATTAAGGTGTTGAATCGCAAATCAGCTAAAATGATGTTCGAATCTGAGAGCCTTAATGTTGCAGTTACTGTTGCTGTTTCGACAGCATTTAATTATGTGCTGCAGTAAAAGTTTTTTTCTCCGATAAGCCTCTAATAGGGCTCCCAACTCTCTTGAGAGTAGGTTCTCTCCTTTATTGCCATCGGTTATTAGAAGTTGCTGAAAGTGTTCCTTAACCGAAGAAATGAGGTCAACGGTTTTCGACGTTTTACCTTGACGACTGCTGGAGCTACTCGTCAACTTGGCCCTCTTCTTGGAAGCCTTGAAGTGAACCTCTTTTGGGATAACCTCTTTCGGTTTCTTCCTCTTCTTCTTCTCGGGCTTGGAAGCACCTTTAGCAGTTTTTGGGTCCAGGGGTAACCTGGCGATCTCAACATCAACCCACGTCGGGTTTGGGATAAGATGATTAGAGCAAGGGTCCATGATGGCATCATTCCCATGTACTTTCTCTTTCTCTGGGGCAATGAGCCATCTCCAGCTCTAGTACGCAGAAGGGATGATATGGAAAACTATATCAATGAGCTCAGGGTAACATGGATCAAGGTTTTTAATATCGATTTTATAGTCAAGATTGCTGGTACGTTTGTTAGGGACTCTCACCCTAGATATATCTTCTTCCCAATTTCCGTTGACAAGAAGGGTGTCTTTGTATCAATCTTTGTCCTGCCAGGGCAAGTCAGTGTTGTATGCAGACCACTTGAGGTTAGATGGCACTGAAATTAGTACCGGGTTTCAGTTCTCCTTCGCATTGCGTAAAGGATAAGAAACTTTGGAATACCTATTTTAGCCCCATACCAGTTGTTTAGACACCAGAAAAAAGTGATAATGCGTATTAAAGATAAGTGAACTTACAGAGGCCAATTTGATAGAAGATTAAAATCTCTTTCAATAAAGGCGATTGGGGTCGGAAGGTTTAGGGAGTTTACCAATTACATCATGGTTATCCACCCACCAGACTCTGCACCCGTTCTATATATGGGTGCGGCCCGCAAGGAAGGTAACCTCTTCTTATTTATTACAGACTCTGAAAATAAGAGAAAGTATAAAGGTTAGCATAAGGAGCGAGATGAACAGATGAAGTGGTTGATGTGGTAGAAACTAACACACAAATTAAACCCTGTAAATTATGCAATCGTAGTACGAGTAGGGATCGTTCTATTTCGGGGATTAGAAGGGCTGCTAATCAACACAAATTAAACATATAAAACTGAAAACTAAGTTAAACTAACATCAAAACAATGACTGGGGGGATTTTGGACAAATTTGATGAAAACAAAAGTAAAGAGTAGCAAGTAAATTAAGATGTGAATAAAATATGGGTGAAAGGCTAGCTAGAGGATTCTTCTCCATACATGAAACATATGCATACAAATTAATTGTGAACTGCACAAATTAACTTTAAGATTTCCCTAAATTCATTGAATTGGACTCAGGGACGCAACCAAATTATTCTTCTCAAGTTCCCTAACTATGAAAAGCATGATAGAGATACATCTCAAAGATCATTAAGTTCTGTGAAAAATCATAAGCATTGACAAAGCATTCGTAACTATGAAAAGCATGATACTCCAGCCAAGAATTTACTTAACTCAATCATGACTAGTGACTTTTACTACTTGCAAATATAAGTTCATGATGATTAGGTGAAATTCCCTTATATTCTAGCATCAAATCCATGCATGCAAACTAAGTGTGCACCCTTAATAAACATAGAAGAATAAGTTCTCTATAAAGCAAATAAGTAAATTGCTGAAACAATAACTGGATGCGATCAATTTATATAAAACATATGATCATGGCTTCGAATTCACCTCTAGCTAAAAAGAAACTTAGTTACACATGTTCGTCATAACTGAAAAACAATCTAAAATAAACATTGAAACTTAAAATAAAGACAGAAAGAACCCAGAAAACTCCAACACTTCAATGGATGATTGCAGGTTGCGGTACACTCTTCTTCTACCTTCTCCAAAGCTGCGGCACATTCTTCTTATATATAGCAGGGGCACGACATACTCCTATGAGGAGAAAGATTAAGTTCTTTGCATAATTTTAGGACTCTTAGAATCAGATATGATGTATTGGAATGTGATATGGACTCCCCCTTGCAGCTGGAGATAAGGTAAGGTAAGATAAGGATAGGATAGGATTAGATAAGGTTGGATAAGGTTGCTCTTTCTTGTCTAATTCCTTGTCTTCCAAGCCTCAATTTTAATTCCTCCAGATTTTAGCACATATCTAGCACTCTTTAAACACCAAAAACGTCCATCCCATATGCTCTCCATGCATGCTATCCAATCCAAGTCCAAAACTGCTCCAAATTGCTCCATTTTTCCATTTATTGTCATCTTTACCAATTAGACCTATAATAATACGAAAATAACATAAATTACCAAAATAAATGGAAATTAACTAAGTAAATGCTAAGAAATAAGATAACAAAGTCGCATAAATATGCTCCTATCAAATTCCCCCACACTTAGCTTTTGCTAGTCTCCGAGCAAAACAAAGAAAACAAAACAAAACCTAAACCTTCCAACAATTGCCTCAGGGATTTGAAAAAGCATTCTAAGTAGCAACCAAGCAAATAAATAATGAGATCATGCAACGACTTTAGAAAACAAGAATATCACAGATTAATAACTCTCCAAACAAAGAATAGGCTCAAGTCTCTTAGGGTTGTAGTGTTAGTTTGAGTTTCTTCCTTCAAGCATGTTACAAAAGCTGATTTTTTTTTTTCTCTTTGTGATTACATGTGAATTCGTAAATGACAACTACAACTAAGCATTAACCAAAGAGCATATCAAACTTCCACCCATGTTTGTAACTTTCTTTAACAGTCATGCAATTAAAAACCAAATCCTCATCATTGTGTTGGAAGGTACCCTAAGACACAAACAAACAACAAAAACGACTCTTTTTTGGTATTTTCTCAAAAAATTTCGATTTTT
This sequence comes from Cotoneaster glaucophyllus, assembly GCA_036320875.1. Classification (NCBI taxonomy): domain Eukaryota; kingdom Viridiplantae; phylum Streptophyta; class Magnoliopsida; order Rosales; family Rosaceae; genus Cotoneaster; species Cotoneaster glaucophyllus. The sequence goes on from CM070058.1 coordinate 19,099,163, forward strand.
TTCAAATTTTTGTTATGACACACAAAACACTTTAAAATAGTGAATAACAATATTAGTAGTGATAGGTGGTGAAATTCGAAGATAAATCATTAAAAGCAATCTGTTTACCCCCCCCCCCCCCCCCCCCCACACACACACACTTAAACCAAACATTATCCTCAATGTTTTAAATATAAACTTAAACAAGAACGCAATATAAAGATAACTAACAAACAAGACAATCATGGCAAAGTAAAAACAATAAAGAGAAGGGTAAAAGAAAGCAAATCTGGTTGCAGGAGCTGGAGATTTCAATGTCTCTTTATTCGAACACATGGGTTGCCTCCCAAGAAGCGCTTGCTTTAACGTCTTCCAGCTGGACGACACCTCCATTTAATCCTCACTAGGACCAGCCTCATGGAGTTGATCTTTGAATGGAAGGTGATACTTGAAATGATCTGGTAATGGTTTAAATTCTAGAGTGGGTGCCTGAATCATTGAAATCAACAACATGTTAGTAGAAAACGAAATTGAAGTTTGAGGAGGTGGCTTACCTGTGTGCTCCGACAAGAATTCAAGGACAAACACTACTTCGAAAGTTTCAGGAATGTTGCACTCTGCCAGATTTGATATGAGGGCAGTGACTTGTCCCGTGTTATAAAATCCAACTTCTTTGGCGATGGTTGTCTCAAAAACATCCTCTTTGATGAATTCTAGATATTCCCCAGCCACTTCTTTCTCTTGAATCATTCTTCTTGTTGTACAAAGCTCTTTGAAAAATTCAGCACATTCTGGAACTTGATTTATTGTACCAAGAATCAGGATATTACTTTGCACCTTTGGAAAGGTTTCGAAGATGTCTTTCTCACTCTCTTCTTCCTTGGATTGCATAAACCTACGAGGAAAAGGTACATTTGGTGGAATAAGGTTAGAACCAATTGAATTCAGATCAACCTTACTAGAATTGGATGGTGGTGGAGATAGGGTAGATATGGCAATAGGATTATAGATGATTGGCTGCTGCGGCAAGGCTTCTTCTAAGCTTGTTGTGGTTGAGTCTTCCTCCTCCTCTTTGGACAACAGCTCTTTGTCCACTTCTAGGTTATGTTTAGACATCTTTGGTTCAGCTCCAACCTCCATACCATTTTCCAAGGTGATAGCTTCAGCAATTTCAAAATCTCCATTCGAATTGACAATAATTGAGCTGGAGAGTTCGCTTTGTTCTTGAATTTGTCCCATGAATTCTGCAATCTGTCCAAGTTGATTTTTCACGTCGCTCATCTCTTTAGCTTGGTTTTGTAAACCCTGCGTCAAAGAAGTTAGTGTTTGAAGAATTTTATCATAATCCATTGACGAACCTGAATTTGGTTGGAATTGTTGTGGGGGAGATTGTGGTGGCTACATAGGTCTTAAATAGAACTCCTCAGATGGCTGCCAATATCCTTCTTGTTGAACTTGTTGAGGTTTTATCCACAAAAAAATTGAATGAACTCTCCAACCTGAATTGTAAGCGTTGGAAAATAAGTTGTTCCTTGATTGATTATGGCCTTGATAACCTCAGGCATTGACACTATCCCAACCTCGATTCTCAATTAATTGAAGATGTTGATTAGTTTGTTATCCTTGCCAACAGGAAACACCAAATGTAGGGACACTTTGCATTGTGGACCCTTCGATATACTGCGACATAAGAGAAGTAAGATTCGCCATTTGAGCTTGAAGATTAGCAATTGCCATATCTTCCTTCTCTAGTACCTGAAATCAAAGAAATAAAACTAAATCAAATATCAAAAGTGAAAAAAACAAAAAAAAAAACAAAGTGATTAGCAATTTTACTAATCCCAAGCAACGGCGTCAAAATTTGATGTGGTAGAAACTAACACACAAATTAAACCCTGTAAATTATGCCATCGTAGTACGAGTAAGTAGGAATCGTTCTATTATGGGGATTAGAAGGGCTGCTAATCAACACAAATTAAACATATAAAACTGAAAACTAAGCTAAACTAACATCAAAACAATGATTGGGGGATTTTGGACAAATTTGATGAAAACAAAAGTAAAGAGCAGCAAGTAAATTAAGATGTGAATAAAATATGGGTGAAAGGCTAGCTAGAGGATTCTTCTCCACACATGAAACATATGCATACAAATTGATTTCCAGTTATTATTTCTGTAAACCATGAATGACAATGCCCTAAATTAATTGTGAACTGCACAAATTAACTCTAAGATTTCCCTAAATTCATTGAATTGGACTCAGCGACGCAACCAAATTATTCTTCTCAAGTTCCCTAACTATGAAAGCATGATAGAGATACATCTCAAAGATCATTAAGTTCTGTGAAAATCATAAGCATTGACAAAGCATTCGTAACTATGAAAAGCATGATACTCCTGCCAAGAATTTACTTAACTCAATCATGACTAGTGACTTTTACTACTTGCAAATATAAGTTCATAACGATTAGGTGAAATTCCCTTATATTCTAGCATCAAATCCCTGCATGCCAACTAAGTGTGCACCCTTAATAAACATAGAAGAATAAGTTCTCTATAAAGCAGATAAGTAAATTGCATTCATGTTTTATGAAACAATAATTGGATGCGATCAATTTATATAAAACATATGATCATGGCTTCAAATTCACCTCTAGCTAAAAAGAAACTTAGTTACACATGTTCGTCATAACTGAAAAACAATTTAAAATAAACATTGAAACTTAAAATAAAGACAGAAAGAACCCAGAAAACTCCAGCACTTCAATGGATGATTTCAGGTTGCGACACACTCTTCTTCTCCCTTCTCCAAAGCTGCGGCACATTCTTCTTATATATAGCAGGGGTACGGCATACTCCTAGGAGGAGAAAGATTAAGTTCTTTGCATAATTTTAGGACTCCTAGAATCAGATAGGATGTGTTGGAATGCGATAAGGACTCCCCCTTGCAGCTGGAGATAAGGTAAGGTAAGATAAGGATAAGATAGGATTAGATAAGGTTGGATAAGGTTGCTTTTTCTTGTCGAATTCCTTGTCTTCCAAGCCTCAATTTTAATTCCTCTAGATTTTAGCACATATCTAGCACTCTTTAAACACCAAAAACATCCATCCCATATGCTCTCCACGCATGTTATCCAATCCGAGTCCAAAACTGCTCCAAATTGCTCCATTTTGCCATTTATTGTCATCTTTACCAATTAGACCTATAATAATACGAAAATAACATAAATTACCAAAATAAATGGAAATTAACTAAGTAAATGCTAAGAAATAAGATAACAAAGTCGCATAAATATGCTCCTATCAGTGGTGGCCATATTTTTTTGCTAGAACAACAAATTTTCTAGGAAATATGAGAAAAATAAGTTCGAATTGGAGAAAAGAACTGTCAGTGCATTTCTGGACAAACAAAAAAATTAGGGATTTGATAAGGAAATGAGCATAAGGATGCGATAGGTATTTAAGAAGACATTTCAAATCATATAGCCGTTGAATGTGGACCGATTTCCTTGGGATCAACAAATCCGACGGTTAAACATCAGTGAAGAGTATCATAAGTAATTTCTTGTTTTTCGTGCTCACACAACAAACACAAAGTTTCATCATTACAGACTTTATGGTATGGTACCCAAGGCAACACATTTGAGTCTGAAACGCCTCCACCTCATATCAAAATATTAGATCACCACACAAAGTTTGAAGACCAAACAGTACGTATTCCAACTTAGTCCAAAAGGTGTGGTCTTTGGATAATTATTTATCCTTAAGAGGAACAAGTTGCCTTTCAGATGCATAGTTAGAGGCAACTCTGGGAACATAATAGGGTCGGAACAAAGTTGATCCGAATATTGTTACCTTAGAAGTTTAGTCATGGGCTCACCAGCTCTGAGCGAAGCTAGATCAGACGGGGCAGCTGTGCCACCATCACCCTATTTTGGAGCAATAGGCGAAGTCTGAGAGACTCCCACTGGGTGATCATGCTTGTTCTGCAAGACACGAGATTTGATCTAGGTATTGACACAATCAGATTTCTTAAAAGTCTTGGAGTTCCTACAATCTAGGAATTGTCGTGCGCCGCAAGTAATTACAACTCCTAAGAGAGTACAATATCTACTTCTAGATATCTTTTAGGATTCTCCCCAGAGTATAATGAGATTTAGGAAGTCGTTCCAAATCACATTCTATATAATCATATAGACAAGTTAATTATATTGGATAGTAGACATGAATAAACTATCAAACCAAACAACGTGATCAAGAGTATTTGTATTTGAGAAAAACCATATTGCATTTGTAATCCCAAACTGAATAGGTACTCCAACCTCTTTTGGTTAGCTTGAGTAACCATGACATACTGGTAGGTGTCACTCGTGGCTTGTGGAAGCCCTGAAGATGTATACACACTAAAAGGAGAATTGAAAGTAAGTTTCAATTCACAATCGATTAGCAAGAGTACTAATCGCCCACTACCTTGCTAAAAGGAACCTAATAGATCGCAAACCGTGTAAGGTATTGATTGAAAGATATAATGAAGATGACTAAGGACAATTAAATAGTTTAATTGTTTATGGCAATGATGAATTAATATATTAATTAATCAAACGAATAAGTTCGTTTTAGACCTTGAATTAGTGTTGAGCCTCAAGGCCCTATGGGCTTCGAATTGTCAAGCCCATTAACTTATGTTGTATGACAACTTAATTACTAAAATTCAAAAGGCCCAAACAACCCCAAAAGCTTGGGAAAACTGGCCACATAAGAGAAGGATAAGGGAAGGGTCTTTTGGTCCAAATTGCTCACAAAAGTTGGTGAGTATAAAAGAAGCATTATAGCCTCATCCCTCATTAAGGTTTCTATGAAGAAAAGAGAGCTTTCTCAAGCCTTAGGACTGGTTCTCCCTAGGAGAAATAGCTAGCAATCTTCTTCTCCTAGCGTCACTCACTTCTCCTTCATTCATCCGTGGTGTCGAAAGTTAGAGGTCTCCTACCATGGGGACTCTTGGAGAATCCATTCAAGCTTCCAAATCCTAGAATCCAAGAAGCAATGATGCAAGGAATGAAGGCCCTCTCATGGGTGATTAGCCTTTACTTATGCAAAAAGGAACTTCAAAGGTATAAGAAATCTCAACTCCTTTCTTTAAGATTTGAGTTGAGCCTTGGTTAATCACCACTACTAGGCTTTGAATTTCATGGTTTAAGTTATGTTTTAAAGTGTATAGATGCATGCTTCTGCCATTTAATTGTTAAATGCATTCATTATGTTGCTTAATGAACTTAATTTTTCAAATATTACCCTTCAATAGGCAAGTGAATATAGTATGTGATGATTGCGCTACCAAAGATGAACCCCAAAAGGGTGTATTTATAGTAGTTGAGAAAGTCATTTTAGGATATATAATCCATATTAAGTGAGAGAATCTAGAGGATATCTAAGAGTACATATTGCATCCTCTTAAAAGCGTGAATACTTACGGCACATGCAATCCCTAGATTATAGGAATCTCCAAGAATATAGGAAACTTGGTTGATTCTATATCAGATCAAGTTTCCGTATCTTGCGAAACAAAAATGGTCAATCTCAACAAAGTCGACGGACTTCACCCACTTATCCGGAACAGAATGATAGTGGCATCGTTGTTCCATATGTGCAGCTCGATAAGTTCAGAGTTGTTGAGTCCATGACCAGACTTCTAAGGTATTCGTATTCCGATATGTCTTACTCCTGCACTGAAAAATCATGCTTCCACAATCATCATTAAGGTTCTACGATTGTTAGCTCATATTAAAGGTATCACGAAAATACATCATTATTTATCACTTTCTTAATTTTTCCAGTATTCATCACTATTTCTTAACAACATGCATATTTATTTTCAATACTTTTTTTTCTAACGGTTGTGTTGTTAAGCATAGTGAAGAACTGAAGAATATAGAAAACAGAGAGAGGGAAATAGAGAGAGAAGAGAGAAAGCTTTAGAGAGAAGTCAGAAAAGAGATACTCAAAAAATCTTCAATTGTTATTCTTCCGTTTTCAATCTTACAATTATATCTTTCTTTTTCTAGTTACAACAACCTTATCCTTCTATTACAATATTATCCATTACAACTAAGCCTAACAACCTTTATAACTGCCTAGTGTAATCTATCTCTCCAATTACTGACAAGTGGCGCAATCCTCATCATTCATTCTTCATACTCTAACATCCCCCCTCAAGCTCATGGTGGGATGAACCAAGCATGAGATTGGAGCAGTGAGTATTGAATAAAGGAGAGCTAAGTCCCTTGGTAAGGATATCAGCGAACTGTTTAGAAGAAGATACAAATTGAACCAAAAGCTTATTTGCTGCAACTCTCTCTCGGACAAAATGAACATCTACTTCTATATGCTTAGTTCGCTGATGTTGAACCAGATTGAATGATAGAGCGATGGCAGACATATTATCACAGAACAAGACTGGAGTATATTGAATTTTAATCCGCAGAAAGTGAAGTAATTGCTGAATCCAATCCAACTCAGCAGCTGTAGAAGAAAGTGCCCAGTATTCAGCCTCAGTAGAGGACCTGGATACAGTCTGCTGTTTCTTGGATGACCACGATATAGGATTATTACCCAGAAACACAACTAAACCTGTTGTAGAGCACCTGTCATTTGGGTCACCTGCCCAGTCAGCATCACTGAAAGACTTTAAGATCATCTCTCATTTGGTATAAGTAATCCCAGTAGATAAGGAACCCTTAAGATATTGTAAAATGCGCTTAACTGCTGTAAAATGAGACTCCATAGGAGCCTGCATAAATTGAGAAACCTGATGAACGGAGAATGCAATATCCGGCCTTGTAAACACAAGATATTGTAGTGCCCCAACGATACTTATATACAAAGAAGGATTATTGTATAGCTGGCCATCATCTTTAAGCAGTCTACTATAATGAAGACAAGGAGTTGCAGCAGCTTTGGAGTCTAACATATCTGTTTTCTTCAACAAGTCTTGTATATATTTTTCTTGAGATAAAAATAAACCAGCCTTGGTTTTGGTGATCTGAATTCCCAAGAAGGAGTGCAAGAATCCAAGATCCTTAATATCAAACTCCTTTCTCAAATCAGAAATAACCTGTTGTATAGCATCAGTGGCACTCCTAGTTATTATATTATCATCGACATACAAGAGCAATATCACAATTGAGCTGCCAACATGCTTCACAAACAGAGAAGTATCTAAATAGGTATTATTGAACCCCAATTGTGGCAAAAACTGAGTAAATCTGTCATTCCAAGCTTGAGGAGCTTGTTTTAATCCATAGAGGGATTTGTGTAGCTTGCAGACCAATGAAGGGTACCTAACATCTTCAAAACCAGGTGGTTGAGAGATATACACCTCCTCTTGTAATATGCCATGCAGAAAAGCGTTCTTGACATCTAACTGCCTTAATTCCCAATTAAACTGAGAAGCCAATGCAAGAACCAACCTTACAGTTGTTGGTTTTACAACAGGGCTGAACATCTCTCCATAATCAAGACCTTGTTCCTGACTAAAGCCCTTTGACACTAAACGAGCCTTGTGCCTTGCTATTGTCCCATCAATATTTCTTTTAATCTTAAACACCCATTTACAACCCACCAAATTTTTCTGAGAAGGAAGACTAACTAAGCTCCAAGTCTTTTGAGAATGCAATGCCTCAATTTCCTCTTTCACAGCATCAAACCACACAGGAACCTTCAAAGCATTTTTATAAGTTGTAGGTTCTATCTGTGTAAAATCAACAGTAGAGTCACTGTGTAGTGAGGCAATAAGAGCTTTCTTCTTAAAGATGCCACTTTTAGACCGAGTTTGCATAGGATGAAGATTCATAGGTGGTATACTCATAACCACTTGCAAACTGTCAGTACTAAATTCAGGTGCCACTGCTGCAGGAGAATCTTGGGCAATAATGGACTGAGAGATAGGTATAGGTGGTGGTGGAGATGGAGGAACATGTATATTTGGTGATGAAGATGGTTCAATAGGGGATACCAAAATATTCTGAAGGTTTGTGACCAAAGAAGGGGAAGTGACTGGAACATGTGATGTTTGTGAAGGTTGTGATTTTTCAGTAAAGAAAGCATAAGGAAAATCTAACTCATCAAATATGACATGTCTTGAGATATAGATTTTCTTATGACTTAGCTCATAACATATGTAACCCTTATAACAAGATGCATAACCCAAGAAGATACATTTCAAAGTCTTAGGTTGCAATTTGGTGGTGTTATAAGGTTTTAAAAGAGGATAGCATGCACAACCGAATGCTCTAAGGTGCTGGATATCAGGTATGGCAGAATGAAGACTTTCAAAAGGTGAATTATGATCAATAACAGAAGATGGCATTCGATTTATAAGGTAAATAGCTGTCTGACAAGCATAAGACCAAAACTTTGATGGTAATTTGGCATTTTGCAGAAGTGTAATGGCAGTTTCAACAATATGTTTGTGTTTCCTCTCAGCTAAGCCGTTTTGTTCTGGGGTATAAGGACATGATTTTTTATGAACAATACCATTTGTCATGAGAAAAGATTGAAATGTGTGTCCTATGTACTCTCCTCCCCCATCACTCTGTAATATTTTTATCTTTGCAGAAAATTGAGTACACACAAACTGATAAAATGTGGCAAAGACAGAAAGAAGGTCTGATTTATTGATTAAGGTAAACATCCAGCAAAATCTGGTACATTCATCAACAAAAATGACATAGTACCTAAACCCATCAATGGATATACATGGTGCAGGTTCCCACAAATCACTATGGATGACTTCAAAGGGAATTATAGATCTAGTTGACATAGATTGAAAGGGAAGTTTAGTAAACTTTCCTTCCAAACAACTTTGACAAACAATGGGAGATGTATCCTTTACAACAGACACTTTGGACTTTTGAAGCATAAGGGAAACAATAGGGTTTGAGGGATGACTTATGCCACAAGGTAGAAGTGACAAGTTTCCCAAGACAGGCAATGGCTTGATTTGATGAGAACACTGGTGCAGAAGGAAGTGCAGCTAAAGACGGAATGGGATAAAGTCCATTATTGCATAGCCCCTTAAACAAGATTTTCCCGGTGGCCTTGTCCTGAATCCAAAAACAGTAAGCATCGAAAATTAGCCACCAATTGTTGTCCAAACAAATTTTATGAACTGACAACAAATTATGAGACAGTTTGGGCACATAAAGAACTAAATTTAATTTGAAGGATTGAACTGGAGTTCTTAAGAGAGAATCGCCTATATGTGTAACATGCAAACCTTCCCCATTAGCAGTTTGCACAGTATCATGTTGGGGATATGGCGAAGCATGGGATAAATTGTTCAGATCATGTGTCATATGGGTTGGTAGCACCAGAATCTGTTAACCAAACTTGCTGGGGAACTCCAGTGGATGTAGAAGCAGACATGGAAGGCATGGCATATGAAGTAGAGGCTGACATTTGATTAGGCATATGACTAGGGACCATATTCATCATTGAAGAAGGCATCACAGAGTAAGACATCACAACAGGAACATTATACATAGGCTGAGAAGCCATCATTGCAGGATGTTGTACTTCTGAGAATGTGGTATGCATTGCAGCCATGTGAGAAGGATTATTCTTGACCTTATTTCTATAGAAGCATGTCTTAACTCTGTGATTACTCCTATCACAGATCTGACAATTTTCAGAAACACCATTACTTCTATAAACACAATTAGCAGCAGTGTGGCCTTGCTGTGAACACAACTGACATATAATAGCAGAAGAAGATCCACCATCATGAAATTGTGAGGGACAACCAAGAATTCCAGGCGAAAAATCATGTATAACTTGTTTAGGGTTATAATATTTCTGACCTTGATTGTTATAGGACCTTTGACCTTGATGGTTGAAGACTTTGCCTTTGCCTTTATTCTTGAATCGATTGCCAACGTTGTAGAAATTTGTTTGTCCAAGAGTGCCATTATAACCATGGTTCCCATGAAATTTAGAATTTCCAGGAAAACCAGAAGATGCAGTAACATTATGGTCCATATCTGAATTCTTGACTACCATTGCAGAGAGAAATGGAGTGGTTGATACATTCTCAATAAGTGCTTCCTCAGCAAGTAACTGAGCACGAAATTCCTTTAGGGAAATGACATTTTCTCGATCACGAATCACACATCGAAATGTGTTGTATTCTGCAGGTAACCCATTTAAGGCCAAGACTACGATATCTTCATCAGCAAACATGACTCCAGCAGCTGTAAGATAGTCTCTTGCTTCTTTGATACGTTGAAGATACTGAGTAACTGAGTCTGCCCCTTTCTTGATTGTTTGCAGATCAGACTTCAATTGAAAGATAAAGGTCTTATTGACTGTAGAAAACTACTCTTGAAGACGAACCCATAATTCTCTCGCACTGGAACTACCAATAGCACACGAGATGGCCATTGAAGACAAAGTAGCAGTAATAAGTTGCATCAATGCTCGATCATGCATTTTCCAGACTTTGTATGCATCAGATTCAATTCTTGATTCAGACCCACTAGAAGCAACTCCGGAATCACAAGGACAGGGGTTGGTGCCATCAACAAAATCCATAATACCATAGCCTTCGAGCATAAGCTTCATCTGAAAATGCCTTTGAAGATAATTCGTATCGTCTAACTTGACCGTCATCGACGTTGAAACCGACGAAATCAACCCAGTAATCGATGATTGTCGAATTTGCAATTGCGAAGCAGTAACCATTTTAAGAAATTTCTCACTGAGAACAAGCGTCAAACACTTGGTGTGCAAGAAAAATAGAGGAAGAAGAATACCAAGAAGCCGATAAGAAGTGCCCAGAAAAACAGAAACGAACCAGCCAAAGAAAACCTTAAATCTTGATGAGAAGCAGAAGCAGAAAGATCTCAGGATCAAAGAAGCTTAAATCTAAGCTATACGGGCGAGTGATACCATGTTAAGCATAGTGAAGAACTCAAGAATATAGAAAACAAAGAGAGGAAAATAGAGAAAGAAGAGAGAAAGCTTTAGAGAGAAGTCAGAAAAGAGATACTCAAAAAATCTTCAATTGTTATTCTTCCGTTTTCAATCTTACAATTATATCTTTCTTTTTCTAGTTACAACAACCTTATCCTTCTATTACAATATTATCCATTACAACTAAGCCTAACAACCTTTATAACTGCCTAGTGTAATCTATCTCTCCAATTACTGACAAGTGGCGCAATCCTCATCATTCATTCTTCATACTCTAACATGTGTAGGATCAATCCAAAAGCATCCATCTCAATTCCAGTTGATGACCTTTCAGAAAGACAGTAAAAAAACTAACAAGGGAAAAGGTATTTTACTATTTTTCTTACGTTTGCTTTTGGTTTATGAGTTATGATTCTCTAATCAATCTGAGAATTCTTCACATTTTGGCAAACTGTATTGTTTTTTTCTTTTTATGTATTAATTTGGATTTTGGTTCAACTGGAGGAATGACAAAAGAAAAATTGTTATTGATTGCATTAACAACATCAAATAGGTACTTCTCCCTTCACCTCAAACTTTCGTTAATCGCGAGTATGGGTTTTATCATCTGTTTTAAATGATTTTATTATTGCAGTCCTAATTAGGTTAGGAATGTGATTGTGTAAATCCCAAGAAATCCTTATAGGATTCTACCATATCCTATCTTTAGATAGTATCATGTGTTAGTTGTAATCCTATTAGGGTAAGAAATTTACCTTCACTACTACTATAAACAAAGGCACAATGGGTGAGAAATCACACCTCATAATTCACCCAATTTATGCGCACCCTCTCTGTGAATCTCTCTATTATTGTTCAATCAAATAGGCCTATAATATGTTATCAGTACGCTCTTAGCGTTGTGCTAAAGAGAGATTTATTCATCTTCAATCAGGGGAGTATTACTTTTTAACCAATGGAGTATTACGTTTTAATCATTCTTTTTGTGATTTACTTATTATTTTAGAGTGCTGATAGACCCACCCATTGTCCTATTTCTCCACCCATATTATTATCCCACCCACCATAAAAAAATTAAAAAATTAAACATCTTATTTCCCTACCCACTATTAGTCCTAAAATAACCTTTATACACCACACCTCCAATGTCTTGTTTCCACCACCAGTCCCTTCGTGAACTAACATTACACCAAAATCAAGATTGCAAATCTCTAACAGTCCAAATTGAACAAATCAAGAAATTAACTGATATGGTGAAAAACTAAAAAGAGTGAAAATTTATAATCTTGAAAGTTGTAGTCATTGGTTTTGTTGGAGAGTTGTAGAGAGCAAGAGATTTGCTTCCTCAATTCATCTAATTTCGTTCGAATCAAAAAAATTAAGTCCAAAAAGTGAAAGTAAAAAAAAAATCTGAAATAGTAAAAAAAAAAGAAGGCGAATCTGCAAGTAGGGGAAGCAGTTTAAGAGGGAGAGTGTACCGGTAAGCTTCTCAGCATCGAACCAAGACTATGATTCCCCCTTTACCCTCTTTGAGATTGGTTTCCAAGAGAGAGGAGAAGAAACAACATAGCCGTCGATAGAGAAGCCAGAACAAAGAGATGAAACGTAAGAGAAGAGAAGAATGGGGAAGAGAGAAATGGGGGACGAAGCAAGAGACGGTGAGGAAGAGAAATGGTTAGGGATTTAAAAGTCTTTTTCTAAAAGGATAAATATGTCATTAACATTTTCATTAAAAAGGAGTGGGAAAATAGGACAATGGGGTGGATTTAGCAACACTCTTATTTTATTGAATTAATATATTTCTATTGGTTCAATTTATGTTGAATGTGTTGAATGTGATACAACGGATTGGAGACGAAATCCCAGATTATGGAGACGAATCTTCTACAAATTCAAAGGCTCAAATTGTTTTATGCCAATCAGGTTCTCCTAAAATCCAAGTGTGATATTTTCAATGATCATGATGCATGAAAACATTCCCCATGACGCATGAACCCCTACATTTATATTTACCTTCAGATCCTATATAAATATATTGCATATATTTTTCAATATATATTCCAGCATATGCAATTTATAAAATCAGTATGTGGAATTTGTGAGTTAAAGAAAAACATGAAAATAAAAGCATGAATTAGGATTTAAAAACAAAAAACCCCTAAAATCAAGAAAAAAAGGGGGGAGAATCAAGCTAAGCTGCGCTTTTAGCGTTGAGCAAAGCCGCGAAGGCAAGCATATAGGCTCCAAAATGACGACTTTGTCGTTTTCTTCTCGAATTGAATTGGGCCACCACCTGCAGAGCCCAAAGTCCAAACTCATCACCATAGATGACCTGTAGTCGTCCTTCCTCGGTGGAACCAATCGTTTCTAACGACAAATCCACGAGATTCTAGTCGCGATCTCATTGGGATTCTTCAAGATTCAACTCGAATCTCTAAGTTTTTGGACCTCAGTGACGTCGAGATCATTCTCCGTCGCTGTGCAGTAGGTTTTCTGACTAACCTACGATTTTTTCGACCTTCGTCTGGTTTGAATCGTCGCCAACCTACCCCGAGCCTAATACGTTTACAACAAAGCTGCAGGGTTATTTTACATGGCAGCCAGCAAATACTTCCCAAATATTTTGGTGTGTCATCGGCTAAAGCTTAATTAGACTATATTTTCTTAATCGATAGACCCGAAGCCATCTAAAGTGAATATGACCCAATGTCATTATTTTGTTTCCACGATCAACCCTGTTTAGTTCCGATCAACCATGTTTGGTTCCACTATTAATGATCAATATTTTATTATTTTTCTTTGAACTGTTAACATCCTTTCGTAGTCCTGAAGCTACATACACTTGAGTTTTTGAAGCAACCCAAATTACACTTTATTTATAATTGTATTTTGCGCTCTTACATGTACCTCTTTTATGAACTAGAAGTTCATACTAAACTCGAGCTTGTAATTTCAAATTTAGTGCCTTTGATACCCGAAGTTTTCATAAAACAATAAACTCATGAAAACCTGAATTTTTTTCATGTAAATTATGTCTTAGTACCCGAATGTTCTAACTTTGATGCTTATGTATGTTTTATTTCCCATAGCACCAATCACAATCTTGATCCCTCCATTCGATTTCACTAGTTTGGATGTTTCTCACAGAAACTACTTTATATGGGTACAAGATGTGAAGCTCCACTTGACTATCAAGAAGCTGAGAAACCATTGAAGCTAACAATGGTATCGAAGAGCTGAATAAGCCTCCTCTATGATTTTCATTCGAAGACACATGCTTGAAGCATTACAAACGGAAGTATACGTCACTAAAAAATGATTCTATGGCTCCTTAGATCGCTCTACAGACTATTTAATCATCACGTTGCCTGAAGCAAACTATGATTAAAACCTTTATGTCCATGAATGTGTACGATTCTGAAGCTTATAAAATTCGATTGAATTTTGACTGGAGAAGATTTTTCATGTCCTTCCAAGCAACATTGTAGAAAGCGAAAGTTTACAAAATCCTCGAAGCTGCTTACTACCAAATATGTGAGAGAAAGGTACCCAAGTGATTCGGCTGGGAGGTACTGAACAATATAGGCTCAGTTTGGCTAAAGTCTATTGAATGTCCTAACCTACTTTTGGTTAGAGCCTATCGAACGGCAATGCCCTACTTCGACATGGATGTATGAACAGATTTGCCTAGTTCTGCTCAAACCTTTCAAACCTAAGTTTGTCTCTCTCTCACCCACTCTAGGGTTTGTTTTACAACATATGGTAGAATCAAGGCCAGCCATGGGGTGGCATCATGGCCAGAAGCGTGATCCTTGGCACCTACAACCTCAAACTTCAAGAATAAGGAATAGTATTCTCGAACCTCGACCCTGCAGAATCTACTTCCATTTTGATCGAAGAAATCATTGGTTACACACTTATGTATGCCCCTACCAATGTCATTAAAGAGTACCATTCTCGTAGTCAATCTGTGAGACTAATTTTGCTCCACCTAAGACATTTGGAAAAGAAGAATTTTAACCGGGATGGCCTTGTTGGCCGAATCCCCTTTGTAAACAATTTCCTATGTTCCCGGATTCAAGTTGGTATATGTTTTATTTCTAGATAATCTTTTGGATATTGTCTTCAAATATGAGTTAATTGAATCATGTTTCTATACATGTTACCAAATTTAATTAAACACGTGATTAGGTATGAACGTTGAAAAGTTAGTTGTCTAGATGAATATGCTATTATGCACACTAACTTTATACCTAAATCACCTCTCTAGAAATGACTTCAGGTCTATCCAACCCGATTAAGAGTATTGGCACGCTTCTCGTTGTATGAATGATACATAATTACCAATTTAAGAGACCTTATATTCTCTCTATTCCAGAAGAACATCGTTAAGTCTTAAGGATATTCAAGATGACAATGATTATGATTGAAACCATTACAGGAAATAATAGGGTTAATGAGCTGCCTCCCAACTGAGACGTGCCACACGTGACATGCCTACAACTGGGTGATTCGAGCAGTTTACTTATTTTGGCACGACCGTTTAGGACACTTAGGTCCAACAATGATGCCACGTATTATACGACGCATCTCCTTACCCGAAGTAAAGATCTCCTACAAGCACACTTTGCCAAGCCTACTCGTTGGAGAAATTGGGTTTCTGTACCATCCGTAACAAAGATACGAAAATGACCCTCTTTTCACAATAGATTCAAAGGAATAATTGTGGACTAGTCCAACCAAAATGTAGACCATACAAATACTTATTGTTTTGGTTGATGGTATCAAAAATATGATCATATGTTTGTCCACACACACATTGTTGCTAAACCTCCTGGCCGATTTTTACCCAAGGGTTCACCACCCTTATTTTCCCCTAAAGTCTAGAAAACTAGATAATGCCCGAGTGTTATCAAATGTTTTCGATAAGTATTGCATGTTTTTTAGGTTTGTAATAGAAAATCGAATTCCCCGTGTTCACCACCAAACAACCTCGCAGAGCGATCATAAAGCGCAATTAAAATGATCACCCAGACCTTGTTAAACGCACCAAGCTTTCATTTTCTTCCTAGGGTTATGTAATCTTATATGCAGCTATGTTGGTCTGCCTTGAGGCCTATTTCCACCCAAC
Source organism: Cotoneaster glaucophyllus (assembly GCA_036320875.1). NCBI lineage: Eukaryota > Viridiplantae > Streptophyta > Magnoliopsida > Rosales > Rosaceae > Cotoneaster > Cotoneaster glaucophyllus. The sequence continues at coordinate 19,115,241 of CM070058.1, forward strand.
CATATATGACGTTACAATTAGTTACTGGGTAAGAGCCTAACGCTTCGTGCTTGCGCATTTGGGTGTGCATTTTCTGTGCCAAGTTGTGCCACTGTAACGTACCAATATAGGCCCTCAAAGAAGGCTATAAATCTTTGTCAATTATGATTATCCTTCGAACTAGCTCTTTGGAGCCCTTGCAAGCAATATTTTCACCGCTTATTTTGTGGATTGTTACTTCAATAAGACAATCTTTCCACTATAAACGGGAGATAAAAACGTCAACGTTCCTAAAGAACGACACTAATTCATGTGGACGTTACCCACTATATCTCATCTCGATCCCCGTACAGCACAAGTATAATAAGCAAGTGCGATATTTTCTAACTTTTAGAATTTGCTCCAGACGCATTACTCTAGTCTAGCTAAAGTGACACGATTATATACCAGCCACAATCATGACTGCAAAAATAGACGTACCTAACAACGTCGAGTTAACATCCCCAAAGGGTGTGCCGTCCCTGTTGGACTCTCAGTACATCGGCAGATAGCCAATCAATTTGTCTTGACCTGAAGCGCGACATATCACTCTGTTCATAGGATTCACTTCCCTAAAAGAATAAGGTCAAGGCACAAAATGATTCATACTCAATCGCCGTCAATCATTTTCATCTCATGTGATTAATCTGAATTACTCTTGAGACTTGAAGTTCCTGGTCCAGTATACTAGTTTAGATGAGATATAGAATTGGAATGAGATTATCATTGATGATGTTTTCACTTATATGGTAGCTACCAATATAAATGAAAATGATGATATTAGACCGTCTTCTGTTGATTAATGACCACAATCCAGGTTTAATTCCTTACCAAAGTGTGTTTGGAGATGTCGTTCCTGAAGGAAATTATTTGAAAAAACTAAGTTCATTAAGTAATATAATGAATGCATTTAACAATTAAATGGCGGAAACATGCTTGTATGCACTTTAAAACAAAACTTAAACCATGAACTTCAAAGCCTAGTAGTGGTGGTGAACCAAGACTCAACTCAAAACAAAATGAGTTGAGAAACTTTTATACCTTTGAAGCACCTCTTTCCTTAGCAAAGGATATTCACCCATGTGAGTGTCTTCTTTCTTTTCTCTCCTTGATCCTTGGATCCATGGGTGTAGATGGAAGAACTTTGCATCTTGGCTCCATATCTTCTTGGATTTGAATGGAGGAATGGATTCTCCAAAAGACTCCAAAGTTGGACGTCTCTAAGTTTTGACACCAAGGATGGTTGAGGAAGAAGATGAGTGACCATGGAAGAACAAAATGCTAGCAAAGTTCTCCCATGGTGGCCGGCCTCTTTGAAGACAAAGAGATAAATGTTTTCTCTTTTTTGCATCTTAGAAAACCCTAATGAACAAAAGGCTATAAAGTTGCTTTTATACTTTCCTTAATTTGAGTGGCAAACTTGTAATAAGTCCAAGACCACTCATTTCCTCTCTATGGCCGGCCTCCTTGTGTTAGAGGGCCTTGTGCTCTTTTGTGTTAATTTTTCATACAACTTAAGCTTATGGATTTGACCTTTCAATGCCCATATGGGCCCCGAGGCCCAAAACTAACCTGAGGTCTAAAACGAACTTATTCATTAGATTAATTAACATATTAATTAATCCTTACATATATATTAAACTATTTAATTGTCCATACTCGTCTTCGTTATATCCTTCAATCATTACCTTACACATTGTGCAATCCATTAGGTTCTTTTTGGCGAAGCAGTGGGCCATTATAACTCTTTTTCTAAATCAATTGTGAATTGAAACTTACTTTCAATTCTTCCTTTAGTGATTATAAATCTTTGGGGCTTTCACAAGCCATGAGTGACACCCAGCTGTGTCATGGCTACCCAAGCTAATCATAAGAGGTTGGAGAACCTATTCAATTTGGGATTATAAATGCAATACGGTCTTTCTTTAATACAATACTCTTGATCACATTGTTTGGTTTGACAGTTTATTCATACCTACTATCCAATGTGATTCTCTTACTTATATGATTACCTTGTATGTGATTTGGAACGACTTCCTAAATCTCATTCATACTCTGGCCAGATTCTTAATCATATCATAAAGTATTCTCCCTCAACGGTTTGAAGGTTAGAGATCCCTTGTTGCACATTCACATGTCCCTATGATTAAACTAGCTTAGCCCCAACTATGCCATGGACACTTTAATGGAATGCCTTTAACACAATCAAAGACTAAGAACCTAACCACAAAACAACTGTGATATCTCAGGTCAAAGAATTATTTTGCATTATCCCAACTATGAGTTCTCAAGTGACATAAGTATGAGAACTCCTCATTAATCGCGTTCAATGAACTCATTCTCTATTGAGCACTTACATACTTGTCTTGGTATCAGTCACACCAATGACTCAAGACCAGTCACTCTCCCGGAGAGAAGTCATAACATGTACTGATCTTAACAAATCGTCAATGCCTAATTGGCAATCCTATGATCAGAAACGTTTAGGATATGTGTACGAAAAAGAATGGTCTCATGAATCTAACTTCTTTAGATCACATTCTCCTAGTTACATATTTTTTGGACTTATTATTTAAGTGTATAACATTTAATGAGACAGCTTTAAATAATAATCTTTGCTCTTACATTAAACTAGTTTAGTTTGACATGTGAAATGTCCGTAAAGTATCATCTTATGATTGGGTTTAGGGCACATTTCCAACAGTTCCTACACTACTTAAGGTAACCCTGTCGTGTTATAAGTTAGAAAGGAAGCGTAATGAGATGAATGAAATAATGAGATGAATGAAATAATGCGATGTAATGCATGCCTTATGGCGCAAGGTTTCTCTTAAACGCGCAATGATTGATTGCACCATTATGAATGTGGTTAGTGTTTCTCCACGGGGATATTGATACAGAGATTTACATGTAAGTTTTCAAAAAATTACATGGACTAGTTCAAAAAGTTCCAAACCACATAACACCATTTCAACTCGTTTGAGGCGTTCACTTTAAGGATTGAAGCAATCCCAGGTTAAGTTATTATTTAATTAGTAAGGGATATGAAATTATGCCCTTACGTGTTAAATTAAGAAGCTATATTCCGAATTGCTAAAGTTGCAGTTTATATCAATGACATGAATCTCACTAAGGCTCCAAAAGAGCTTGAGAAAACTGCCTCGAAGTTGAAGATGGAATTTGAGATGAAAGATCTTGGGAAAACTCGTTTATATCTTGACCTGGAGTTCAAAGCACTGTTTTGACAATATTTTAGCCTACCAGTCGAACTACACCCGAAGGTGTTACCTTTGAGTATACCTATGATCATCCATACGCTATATACAAATAAGACCCTTGAAAAGGTTATAGAATCTAAAGTTCTATATCTGAGTTGAACTTTCCGATTTGTTTTACTTAACTCATTGCATTAGACATGACATCTCTTTCACTGTTAATCTATTAGTAAAGATGCAGCACTGCTCCTACACGCACCCAGTGAATTGGTATTAAAGACGTTTTTCTACTACCTTGAAGATACTATGGATTTGGGCTAATCTCTATGCATCCCAAGCGGATCCAACCCCTATGATCCTTGGAATGATGCTTTTCTTGATACTATGCCACATGTATCAATCAGACGAAGGCATGATACGTCAATGCCAAGACATATTATGTCTACATCACATCAACAAAGAATTAGGAGATTGAAGTCAAGCAATCTGATCCCAGACAACCTTGCCAACCTCTTCACGACGCCACCACCCAAGTCTACCTCTAGAAGCCTGTTTGAGAATTGGTATGTGTCACTATCTCATATGCAATGCTTGTAGTTCTCATTTGGAAGTTTTGCTAAACACATGGGGTATCCAGAAGTATACTCACTTGATCGTAATGTAATCTTTTTCCCTACGCTTAGGAGCATTTTTCCTACTAGATTTTTGCTACCTAACTAGGTTTTAGTGAGGCACCCATCCTGGACTGGTCATACACTTATGAGCTTGCTACTTGCGTCCAAAACACGTATAGTTTTGACTTAATGCAACTTCTCACTTTGCTCCTTAGTCTATCGGTTTTTATCCCACCTTGGGCTTTAACATAGCGAGGCTTTGTGTGTTTGACCTTTTTTATGCATTATTCCGTTGATTTGAGACTCGCATTCGCTCATTATACCAACAATTTCATCAATTGTATTTACTTTATTGTTGAAGACCTGATGCGTTATTTACTTAAGTATTTACACACTCAAAGGGAAGTGTTGCGGTCCTAATTAGGTTAAGAATGTGATTATATTTACATACTCAACGACTTCATCAATTGTATTTACTTCATATCAAAATATTTACTCCGCATACTTTTCTCAAATATGAATTACCCTGTAGATTAATAAACTAAAAGATTGTAACTTACGCGTAACACACCATGATTAAGAAAATACCTCTCGTCGTGCACAAAAAGTGCGTGCAGAAAGGTTAATTAGAAAAATATTTTTTAAATAATCTAAATTGCATATTAATAGAACGTTATTTGTCAACCGAAATAGGGTGAAAATACTATTTAGTCTTCTATGACAACAAAAAACTTAAGAGCAGTGACGTAATTTTACAAAATAAAATTTTGCTATTTTTTATTTCAGTCTCACTTACAGATGATTTTAACATCTTTAATTTAAAAAAATAAAACTCTCTCTCTCTCTCTTCTCCCGCGATCTCTGTAACTTTCCTCCTCTCTCCTTCAATTTAAAAAACAAAAATAATTTTTTTTTAATCTTTCTTTTTTTAGTGAAACGATAGCGTTAGTAAGTTAAACGTTTGATTAGCCACTGAAGGGGTTCAAACCTACGCCGTCATGCAAGGGGGACAACACGTTTCCGTCACTGTATAAACGGGCCACTTGCAAATTTTTTTAATATTTTATAAACACATGATCTGGTTGGTTTAATCAGATGCGATAATCAAAGAGAGGAATCTACATTTTCTACGACCAAGCGAACGAGAAGAATAGAGGGTTAGAATGGCCGATTCATCTTCCTCTCCTTCACAGTCCTTCGTTACAAAGCATTGGGAGGGTTACAAGGATTTCTGGTGCGAGCGATTCTCCTTCCTCAACAACTACTCCAAGTTCGTCAAGCGGGACAAGCCCCTCCCTCCCTGGTCCGACTCCGACGTCGAAGCCTTCATTGCTCTCGACCCTGTCAATGGCCCCGCTGTAATTTCTTGCCCTTCTGTCTTTCTTCCATTTTATTCCTGTTTATAATTGTTTAGGGTATATTGGTTTCTTTGATTTCGTGTTTTTCTGACTTTTGTGGATCTGGGTATACGTATTTTTGTTTCTCTTTTGATCTTTTTCCTGTTTTTTCATTTGGGTATTTGTTAATTTTTCTCATTGATTCAATTTTGGAGCTGTGCCCCTTTTTGTCTAATTTCTTGATTTCATTTTGGAGCTGTGCCCCCCTTTCTTTTTTTCGAGATGAATAATGTTGGTTTGAGTTGATGTATTCATCTGGGTGAGGTTTTTTTTTTTTTCCGTCTATCGTTTCATTATTTTTTTCGCTTATTGTTTATGCTTGGTGCCTTTCGGTTACGAATGAGTGAGGTTGGTGCTTTAATGTTCGGATGGTCTACTGGCGGGGTGTTTAAATGGCTTAGATGTGATTCGAGACTGTTGTTCTTTTGGCATGAAAGTAATCAAAATAAGCGACATGCATTGTTTGGATTTGAATTTTAGTTTAATGATGTTTTGAAGAGAAAGAGTAACGAACCTGAAATCAAACTGATGCGCATGAACTAGTAGAGAAAGCAAAGAGCTATGTGGCTGGAGACTCCGTCCTTATTTTCTGTCGTGTATTTCTGGTGGCATTTTGTTTAGGACCTTTTGAAAATGCTTTGTAAGCAGACATGTCTGGTTATTTGTGGAAACAGTCAATATTCTTGATTGTTAAGAAATTTTGTCTAGTTACCTGAGCAAGCAAGTAAACAACTAATCAGTCTTGCCCTCGGAAATTATCGAGGTTCACTCCAACCAAACTGTATTTTGTATTTCCAGTGTGGGAAAAGAAACACGTATAAATTGCCTCCACCTGAAATGCAGCATAAATGAAGTGGAAAAGCATATCTGATTTTGTTTACCTTATATATTTAGATTTCTTATTTATTCTTTTGCAGCTCTAAGTAGTGGCTTTGTGCCACTTAGTACTACGGTCTAGTGATATTCCTCTTCACTTGTAAGTGAGAGGTCTTAGGTTCGATTCTCGCCAAAGGCGAATTTGAACCACATTATTGCTAGCCCATTTTGAGTCTAAGCCCACCTCCTCCCCCTTGGTGTAAATAATGTCGTTTGTTCAAAAGAAAAAAGAAGTGGCTTTGTATTTCTTGTTCAAGACAAAAATGAAAGGTTTTCTAAATGCAAACAAATACCTTTTGCTAATCTTGACTCCACCAACACTGTTCCCATCATGTGTTATACTATTTTCTGGTAACCCAGTTATTTTGCCTGCAACTTGAGAAGTTGTCTGCTAATATGATATCCGAGTCTCATCTTATGGTTCAATGATGCATTTTCTGTACAGCTGAGGTGTGTTTTCTTTGAATAGCTGAGTTAACACGCTTTTTTTTTTTTTTTTATTTTTTATTTTTTGCAGCTGAAGACTGCTAGGGAAGCAGTGAACTTTGGTCTTACAGGAAGTGTTATTGGAGCAGTATCGACTGCTGGCTTTGCGTGGAAATATTCAAGGAGTTTACACGGTAACAATTTGCCTTTTCTTTTAGGGTTTACGATTCTATATGAACAAGTAGTGCACAAGGATCAGATGTATCTGGTTCCTTGTTTTTACCTTCACTTATTAAGATGGCTATTAGTTGGATCTCTAATTATAGCACCACTTGTTCGGTTCGGCCTGACATTTTTTTTTTGCTTTAAAGTTCAACATTTTCTTTAAACAACCTTTCAAATTTGTGGATGAATAAAAGATGCATATCTAATAATTGGACGCATCAACACATGTTGATATCTTATTGATGTAAAGTTGGTGTTCAGTGGCAAAAGATGCTACTTATGAAAATGATAGTGCCTATAACTGGGTATGATAAGATGGACTGACACTGATTTCTATCAGTGGCAAAAAGAAAATATCGTATGAATAGTTCATTGTTTCTTTCTTATGTTTCTTTTTTCCATTCCACTTGGCCTGCATTGTCTATCTATATTCTTGAAGCATAAATTTCTGAAAAAGTTTGGGTATGCTTTGGGTGTACATGGGTGTGCCGTGCAGTGGAAGAAATTTTCCTTGTAATCTAGGTTCTTGTTTCAACTGTTTCCCTTTCCAAGAGCCGGACTTTATTATATCTGTACCCTCATTGTTGAAAGCAAATTAAGATTAAGCATTCAAGCTTTGTGATGATATTCCCTTTGTCTATTTGAGTGAGCTTATGCTCGTGTCTACAGAATAGGCTGTGAAGATATTAGGAATTTTAACTTGCAATCTTCGTATGTTTCAATCAGGAGCATAACGATTGACGATGGGTTCTTTTGCATTTGACAGGTGCTGGACTGTCCTTTCTAGCTGGAGGTGTTTTTGGCTGGACATTTGGACAGGAAGTTGCAAATCACTGGCTGCAACTTTACAGGTTCGACACCTTGGCTGCACAAACCAAGTTCCTTGAGTGGTGGCAACAAAAGAACGAGAGACCATCCTAAACATGGCTTGCTCTCGGAAGCAAAGATAATAACCGTTGGCTTCCACTTCTACAATAAGAATCAAACACACCTGTGTTGAAAATTGTAATGGGAAAAGATTGTGCTAGATTGTTTTCTTTTGGGCTCTGAAGATAATCAATCTGATGAAATTGCAACATTTTGTGGACTTTGTAGATTGTGATGGATTTTTCGTGTGCGGAAAAAATTGTTGCATTTGGTGATTATTTCAGATGTTACAGGTGACGTGCGATCTTGGTTGCGCATTTTACTTATGACCCAAGCAACGCAACAGTCACTTGTAAGCTACATAGATCACAAGACACGGACTCTACATACTAAACTTCCATAGTGCTCGCACCTGAACATAACCGTTAGTCAAAATCAGTTCATGTATTATCTCCAAAATAGTAAAAAGTCGGTAGCAAGATTACAGTCTCTCATGCCAAACTCGATACAACTACCTGCAGGCCACAGTGGGGAGGAGATTCCCCGCGGAGTTGGGAGCGAATGCCATTCAAACAGAAGTAACCTGAGAAGCTGCATGAGAAATAGCACAACAGTTGGTGAATCTTACTCCGCAAAATGGCGGCACCTTGACATCAATGAGAAACTAGGCATGAGATGCAAGAACACAATTTTGTTTTGTATATTGAGAAAGCAAGGCAAATGTCAAACAGTTTATTATAATATAATAGGAATGTAGTCATTGTCGACGCTTAAGAGGAAAAAAATCCAAAAATTTAGTAGTAAATATATGCGTGTCACATATAAAGAGTACGAACTGTGAAATCTATGTTAATACATCAGGAAAAGAAGATGAATCTCATATCGATTAGATTGTCCGAACTTGCATCTCACCTTAAACACCTGTACTGCAATGATGCACCCGCGATCACAAGCGGCAGGATGACCTCCCTTCCAACAAAGACGGCATCCAAGATTAAAGGTCAAAAGTTCTTCGGAGTACACTAACAAAACTTCTGTCATGTCTACAGTAGTTGAGATATAAACAAACAAAATTTCTGTACAAGACTAGGTAAGGAAGTTGAGCTCTACCATGACTGCATTTATTTTCCAAACCTTCAAGGGTTTGCTTCCCCCGTTTTCTGAACACTAATTAAGGAAAGCAATTGTTGGATCTGAACCCAAGTTGCTTCCATCGATTTAAAATCGTTTTTGGCCTGCATAGCTTTCTTCACCCAAGTTTTATCATGCATACAATGATCCAGAAGCAGCTTCTGGCTGTGCTCAAGCTTGCAACGGAACTCATCCATTTCAGTTTTGTGGTTGGAATTTAACTCCTCCAATTTCTCCAAATTAGCTTTTTCTTCAACCAATTTTTTCTCAAGCTCTTCAACCCTTGATTTTTGTACAATGATGCAAGCTTGCAACTTTTCTTCATCCGCTTGAGCTTTTGAAAAAAGGCGATTATAGACTTCTACTTCTTGTTCCAGTGCTATCTTCTGATTAAATTTTTTTCTAACTTCAGCTACGGTTCCATTGGCCTTGTGGTACTTGGACTTCACAGAAGCAAGCTTCACCTGGACATTTTCAATGTTTGCATACTCAACTCCAGTTTGGTCATAGGCGTTTAGCAAGATTTCCAATGACGACTTCAAGTTCCGTAAACATTCAATTTCCATGACTTCATCCAGAGATAGTGTGGTGATACTTTGGATCTTGGCCTTGGCTTGAAAAATCTCATGGGAATCAGGAATGGGAGCATCTTCAGTTATAGCCAAGAGACAAGCATCTGGATGATGATGGAGATAAGTATCCAGAAAGTCCAAAGCTCGGGCAGAATGCAGGGGCTTTGACGTCTAAAGTAAGAATCAGTAAGTATCATAACATATAAGTGGATACGAAATAGTCGAGATAGATACAAATTACCTTGACATCAAGATTGTCATGAAAACGGGAGCGGTAGGAACCACTTTCTTTACTTGTAGTATTTGGATGAGATGACACCTGCTTGAAGCGGGGATTGAGCTACTTGAGGGGGCCGAGATTCAGCTGATTCTTCACTGGGAGGAGATGAAATTTGACTAGGAAGCTTCGCATTTGAAGCATCCGCAACCTCAGTAGGTGGCACATCTTCCAGCTTAGGAGTACTATTATATTCAGTTACTTTAGCAATGTGTTGCATATCTAGATCAGATTGTTGTCTTTTTGACAGAGGATGACTCGTGCTTTTCCCATAGATGGCTTCCTTAGCCTGAGAATAGAATTCAGAATCGGACTTCGTTAGGTTAATCAAAAGCCGGTGCACTTCTTCTTTGGTTATCCTTGTCTTTCCAAAACTTTTGCCTCGTCCAATCTCGGATTCATTTTTGGATTGATGAGTGGTTCCTTGGCTTGCCAAAACCTTTGACTCAGTTGGGTAGGCATGAGATAGATAATTCCCCTTTATTATACTTCTCAAAAACTGAAATGCTTTTTTGGTCGTTCTTTTCTTACAATGAGCTCTCCCTCGTCCACTCAGGCATTGAAAAGTAGGCAGAGGATTTGCTTCTTTTCCATCCTCAACTTGCGGAGCCACACATTTGATTCTTTTTTCTGGTGGGTGTACTTGCAGTCGGTCAGAACTGGGGCGTTCAGTTTGTATAAGGGTTGACTCTGCATAAACAAGAATAAGAAGAGAAAGTTATGAATTTTGAAGATCAATTATTGAAGCCTTCAAACGTAGTCAGCCATTGGAAAGGTCAACTCATGTAACAACTATTGAAGCCTTAAAAACGTAAGCAGGTTGACCAACCCAGTTAAACTTAAAAGCAATCTGAATAAAGTGGAGTACAAATTAAGATACTTGATCCATCAGCCTTTACAATTTTGTTGCAGTAATTCATTAGTATTAATATATTAGTTGATTGATAAACAGTCTCACACAATTGATTAGGCATGTATTAAGGATTGAACGTACCTTTACGCTTCTTCAAAGCATCACTTGCCTTAAGGGGAGGAAGTGGTCTGTTCTGGTCCAAGTCATGAAGCTTGAAAAGATGGATTAAATTTTGATCACGAGGAAACACTTCCTCATAGTATTTTGTCCACCAGCCTTTGAACGATGAGGTGGCTCTAGGTAGAAGTGAAAATGGAACAAATTTAAGTTTCTTGAACAAGTGAGATGCGGTAGCCTCAAGCTCCTGGAATTGTTCAAAACTCTGAAACACTGTCCTCTCAGAAAAGTCGGTATTGAAAGAAAAGAAAGGGGGAGCAGGAACGTCCTGAATTAAGCCGAACTGACGGGCACACAGATTTGGGCAATATACTTCCACACCACAAATTTTTTTTCCAGATTTTCCACAAGTGATACAACCAGGAAGATCACGGCTAACCAGAAAGCTTGCCCACATGTCCAGGATTGTAGAAATTCCAGTTTTGGTCATTTCAGACTGAGGAAAGATCAACCATCGAGGTAACGCATCTGACTTTGAATATGGCATGAAGTTAAAGTTATCTTCTGTGTCTAAGTGGCACAGGTACAATAAACAATCGTGAAAGGAAAACTCAGGTCCTTCGAAAAATACATATTTCAGTCCTTCACAAGTGAGGTTGGGAACTGAAAAGCAATTGGGACGTACTTTAGGAAAGTACGTGTGAAGCCAAAGTTGAAGAATCCAAATTGGACCACCAGCAGCACCCAACTCTGAATCAAGCAAGTCCTTTATCCCTCTATACAAGTAAGCAAGAACAAGGGGTCCTAAAGCGTACGGCTCACCCCTAGATAAAGCCACAGCCAAGGGTAAATTGGATGTAACAATCTTGAACGAACGAGAACAAAGTAGGTAACGACAAAGCCAGTAGTGAAGAAATGCTACATGCTCTTCATCTGTCACAAGGCCCTCAATTTTGTTATGTTCTTTAATAAAGGAAGAAAAAGAGGAGTTCTTTGTAATTCGAATGCCAAAGTTATCATGCGGAATGGAGATGGAATTAGCAACGAGAGCATCAAACTGGGGACCATCTGGTCTAAGTCCTAGCAAAGCACTGAGATCTAACAGAGTAATAGTAAGGGGACCATGACGAAGATGAAAAGAGTTTGTGGAAGTTGACCAAAAGCAGAGTGCAGCAAGTACTAAAGAACGATTGAAAGGGATGGCAAACTTAGAGAAATGGAGAATATCATATATTCCCGCTTTATGCCAAATATACCCCTTTTGATCTTCGACTCTTTCAAACCAAGGGACCCAATTAGGGTCGTTAGTAGGCCACAAACCACGGTGTTCATAAAACCTTTCGTAGAATTTGGCATTTTGATTGTTTATAAGAAACTCTTCAGTTTTCCGCTTAGGAAACTCACTATTATAACAATCAGGTAACCTTTTTGTGGATTTCTGAGCAGGACCTAAGATAAAGTGTTGGGAAGTCGAATCAGGGATAAGTACTTGAAAATTTGTAGTTTCAGTGCCTATTTGCTCCTTCAGGTGGTTCAATCTGTCAAGAGCCTTGGCGTTGGCGTCAGCCGATTCATTGCTGCTGGATGTAAGAGCCATGTTTCTACTGAGAGGTCCTCCTGCTTATAGAAAATTTCAACACAAAATAAAAATTACTATTTTTCCAGACTGGTATCACCAATCTTCCATTGTATCATTCAAATTTTTAATTTTAACCAAAACTTACATAAACAATTTGGGTTAAAAAAACTACCTTGCAGACTTGCAGTGCGCCTTTTTTTCCCCCAAAAAGCTCAAGAAAGCAACTGCATAAACAGATTAAAAGCAAATAAAATTAGGGTTACATGTATGACTTTGAGTAGTTAGAAAAGAAACGATCCGACGATTAAGACAAGCATGCAATACATCAGACAGAAGAAAAATAACAGAAATGGAGTAGATTATCAAACTAGGGTTAGGGTTTAGCCTTTAGCCTTGCACATTTCAATGGAAATAATTACTGCTAAGTTGAGGCATGGCATGAAAAAACTTGAACGCACAAACCAAAACAAGTAGATAGCTCATAAGAAGCTTTCCAAGATAACGAAGAATCATAATTTTTACCAATTCAAACGAAACAAAGAAGATCAGAATCAGTTCTCTTCTTTTTCTAAACGTTCTTGTTTTGTTGTTTGTGTTGGAAGAAGTGAGGGGATGGAAATCATTTTACAGTGGAAATGGAGCAACTGAAACCTGCAGGGAGAGGAGGCTGAGAAGTCTTGTGGTGTACTCTTCTATTACTGTTTCTGTCTTTTAAAACACGAAATATTTTTGCTCACGGGTCACCGCTCACCCCATCGATTAAATAAATTTTAACACTAAAGTCATGAACATGATTTAGCAAAAGTGCACCTTTTCAAACATTACTTTTTCTCGGGCAGAGCATGTCATTATATCAAACAAAGAATTTTAGTTGTTTTCAAGAAGTTATATTAAGGAGTTTTAAACAAAACACTTTCAGTACTTTTTATTTTTAATGAAAAATCATATTTTTACTTTTTTTTTTTTATACTATTCACTTTATTTGTCTTTTTTTATTAAAACTAAAGTTTTTCTGAACTTTTTGTTAGTTTTCATTTTTTTTTGTTTGTTAATAAAAGATCTTAGATTAAAATCTCGTGAAAAACAAATTCGAAATCAATTTATTTCTGTAATTATTAGTATATTGTAAAAAGAAACAGAGCCTTTTAAATTTTAGAGCTTAAATAAAATTCTTTTTAGAATGGTGTAAAATAAATATAAAAGTCTCTATTTTTGAAACTTACCATATTTAAGTACTTTACTTTACCACATTACTTTCCATCTGAAATTTCTACCATCCATAATTCAGATATTTTTATTCTTTTTCAATCATATTAATAGATAAACATTTATTTAAAAATTAAATTTTTATAATTAAAAAAAAAACTAATTCAGTTTTTATGAGCTTAACAAACTTATATTAGCAAAGTCAACATCAACGCAAAAAAAAATTTATGTTTAAAAATAAATCATAGGTACGAAAATATATATCGCTATTTAAGCTTTGGTACATAATTACATTACGGAAATATCGGTACATAAGTTTTGGTACAATTGTATCAGTACGCAACTATAGTATCTAAACATATATAGGTACGTTATATGCATATATGGAGAAATTCATGCAAGAATAGTTGATGATATATGACTTTTCTTATTATGGGATAGACAAATTTTAATTGTTTGTAAGAATCAATAAATAACCTACACACAAAACAAACTCAATAATTATTATTACAATCTAATTAATATCAAAAAGTTACAATTAAATGTCAAGGACTAGTGACACCCTGACCCGGAATGTCCACTAGGACTCCGAATCGAGCTATGCTGCCCGACACTTGGACGGCGACGAAGCCATAAAGTATGGTGATGTGAAAAAATGTGAATAAATTTAAACCTAAAAGTGTCTAAAGGCAAAAGTGCGCGGTGAGCGAGAATGAGCCAATTTCACACCCGATGTCAGAGCATAAGTAAAGTACAGTAGTCTGGGTAAGAATCATACCCTCAGAGGCAACCACCTATACTGAGATTCGCCAAGAATCCTCGTCGATACGAACCTTTAGCATTTAAAACCTGGAGGGGCGCAAAACAAGAAAATGTGAGTGGGCAAAAACAAAGCTTTTCAGAAACCATTTCTCTTTCCAAAAATAGTAACCCCTCACCGTAAAATCCATATAATTTCCCAGAAAATAATAATACATACGTATATAGAAATCATACTCGAGAGTAGGGAAAACCAAGTATATGCTATGTCAAGTACCTCAAAAATGAAATAAGTAAGTCAGGTGAAATAAATCAATGTAAAATGATGTGTCAGCCGGAGTCACCTAATGTGACCTATACGGTTGAGCCTATAGCTCATCTACCAATTCCTGCACTGTGGTTTGTACGACAGGCTGGGTATAAATAGATACGCTTCAAGTGCTATGATCACGTGAAGGCTGTGCGAAGTATCGCAAGTCACCTACGAGTCGGAACCACCTAATATGGTCTGTACAACAGGCTGGCACCTGCCTTGGATCCAACGTGAGAGTGTAGTGCGGGAGGTGAACGATCACGTGAAGGCTAGGCTCTGGCCTCGTGCGGAGCACTAACACCAGGGTGCAGAATATGAAGTACTAAGTGCAACCCAACATAATCATACACACTACAATCACTACCATCAATATATACTCACCTGAAGCTTACCTGAGCGTCTGCAGCGGCAAGCAACAATATGCACAACTATACTAATGCATATTCTAAAATGTAATGCAATTGACATGGCATTTAATTAGTAAAACCATTTAAAACAATTTATGGGAAAACGTAAAACATATATACGTATATATAGAAAACCAAAAGCCCACTCACCTGGAGTCCGCGCTACGATTCCTTAGCACAAACATCGAGGCATCCCGAACGATCGGTGCCTAGAACAATTATCAAATCACATCTCAGAATTCTTATCAATAGAACATGTAACTCACATAAAACACATCCTAAAGGACATTATAGAATGATTTTAGACCCATTGACCACAAGTCAACCGTCGATCAAAGATCGACGGTAGGGTCCACAACCCTATATAACTCGATCCGGAAGATCTGCATATCAGATTTCTGATCAGCAACTTCCAAAGATCAACATTATGCTTCTAGAATAACATACTAAATTTTTGTTACGATCCAACGGTTGGATCTCCGCCAATTGTCAAAAGCAAGTGACGGCTAACATTTTATTTTATGAACTTACTAATCTAATTCGAGAAAGATCCATACATCGGATTCCTGATCCGGAAGTTCCTAATGTCCTTAAATATTATGTATTATAATGTATCAAAGTTTGGTGACGATCCGACGATCGGATCATCGATTCTTATATTGACCTAACCACGTATCGTAATGAAATTAGGTTCAAATGATCAACCTACGTCATTCGAATATCAAAACTGAATTCAGAAAATTTAACTGAGCCTAAAAATAGTATTGACGGCCCACTGGCCACTCGCCGCCGTGGGTGGCGGTCGGCTGCCTCGACTCGCCGAAAAGTTCAACTATTTCTAAAAATTACCAAAATTTACAGGAATGAAGAACTCAATGAGATGAACAACTTTCATACCTGTGACTAAGGCCAATTTGGCCGGGAAAAGCTCCAATTTAACGAAAACCCGCCGGAACCTTTAACTTGGGTGTGTTTGATTCGACCTTGATTCGAACTTTAACACCCCTAAACTTGTTTGGGCTTTGTTTCTGGGTTCATGGAGAGTCTATTGGTGGTGGCGATCTAAGGAAATTGTTTCACAAACGGTGGTTCGAAGCCGAGAACCACCAGGACCCTTCAGTGGGTTTTCTCCAACATCGGGACTAAAACTCGTTGGTTTTGGTTACAATTAGCTGCTAGGATGTTGTGATGAGGTTTGGTGGTGATAGGGGGTTGAACAAAGTCGGAAATTTGGACAAAAAAATCGTCGGAAAACATTAAGGGAACTGGGTCATCACGCGGGTCAAGGGGAAACCCGACCCGTTCCCCTCCTTTTCTCCTCCCTCATTTCCCTCCTTTCCTCTTCTCTGGTTGGTCACTCTCTTCTCTCTCCTCTCCTTATTCCTCCACTTCTCTCCCTTTTCTCTTCTTATCTTTCCATCACAGCCGCCCATCTTTCTTTCTTTTAATCTGGGCCACACACGTGGCTCCATCAGATTATGCTCCAAAATATGGAGCCCTCTAGAATTTAATTAATTTACTAAAATACCCCCAACTTCACACGCTAATATCTCCTTCGTTATAACTCCAAATCGCGCTCTGTTTGCACCCACGCACTCGTAGCGACGAGTACTACGAGGATATGCCAAGAAAACAAGTCTTACGTGACACGACACGGCAATTAACAATGGTCAATGCATTTGCCTCGAAGGGCATTTTCGTTAATTCATTTATAAAAATTAAAATTTTTGGGGACGAGTCATCACAACTAGCATTTAGTTTTTTAATCTTGCACAAGGTTTTATTCTAAAATGGATATGTTTCAACGATTATCATGAAATTTTCTAAAAAAATATTTGGCTTCACTTGTAGGTAGAAAAGGTTTTACGTTTGACTCTTAAATACAGTGAGTTCGATGTTAATTTATTATTGTTGGTATATTGTGCGACTAAGCTCAAATCTCTACCTATTGGGCCTTCCACACTAGACAGAAAAATTGAGTTTGAATCCAATTTTAAAGGAATTAAACTACTACAAAGGGCTGAAAAATTGAATTATATGAGAGTGATTGGAATCAACTCCTACAAAAAGATGAAAATTTTAAATTATATGAGAGTGATTCTAATTATTTAGTTCAATATATTGAACTCATTAACTTGATTTTTGTACAATAAATGACCAACTTTTTAAGGAGGGAGAAGAGAATAGCGAATAGTAGATTGGAATCAAACTCACACCATTGTACCAATTGTTTTATAGGAATCAAACTCAATTGTTGTGGAAAGCCTGAGTGTAAATATATCATTATACAAAAAAATAAATAAAATTGAAAAAGAAAAGACCAAACAAAATTAAGATCAACAAGAAGAAGGTATTTTGGTTCAAATGATCCATTTTCAATTTTGATTACCAAAATGATCTACTTCTTGTAATGTGACGACTCGTCCCTAATTTTTCTATGTAATTTCTCCTTGATTATGTGAAATGACTATTATGCCCTTATCAGCGAGTGACGTGTATGCGTTTATATCACTCTTATTTCGTTCACACCTAAACACGTCGTTACGGGTACACGCGAGTTTTTGTCAGTAGGAAATCACTATTTCGGATAGTGTTAGATTTCCTTTTCTATATGAAATCCAAAAAGTGAAACAAAAACCCTATCCCTAGTTTTCTTTAAAGTCCTACCCGTGCACCCCCATTATTTCACACCCTCAAATCATACCAGCCAATCCCTTTCAGTCCTACACCCTAGCACCCAATCAGAAAATCCCAAAAGATTTTCTTTCTCTCTCCTCTCTCTTCTCTCTCTCTCATATACTCTCTATCTCTGCAACCTCCATAAACAAACTCAAATATTCACAAATCGAGCTCAAAAACCTTCCGATTGAACTCATCTCATCCTCACGAACACAACCATGTTCTTGAAACCCAAAATGGACGAGTTTTCAACGTCGAACTCGTGAGGTCTGAACTCAGTGAGTTTGAGTTCGTCGATTTTCAGGCCGAGTTAAGGAGTTTTGAAGGTCGAGGAAGTCTTCCCACAACCCCTCGAGGCCTCTAGGACCTTTTTCATAAAGCTTTGACGTGAAACAACTTGAGTTCGACGAGTTCACTTTTGGCCGGATCTTTCGAGGCTTTTTCCGGCCACTCCGTCCACTTTTTGGACCCCAAACAGGTATAACGCGATTCTACTCTTCCTAAGCTTCAAATCCATGTAAAGTACGTCAAAAATGGTTGAGAAATGAAGGAGAATAGTGAGTTTGAAATTTTTCCAGATTACCGGCGAAAATAGAGTTACAAACGGCAGCGCTGACGACGAGGTTCACTGGAGAAGGAGACGGAATATTCCGTCAGAGTTGACGGAATATTCTAACGGCTTCAGGTAACGCCGTTAACTTCTGTTAAGGTTTTAATGAAATATTCCTTACGGCGTCAGGCTCACTGACGGCACTGGCTTGCACGTGGGGGCGCGTGTCCAAAAATAATTTAAAAAATTTGGGGATGTTCATGACGTCGAGTAGATCAAATTCATGTATTTAAACCCTAGGTTTGAGCAAACTATGGGGGTTTTATTTAGATTTCCGTATATGTGCTTTAATTAATTATATTTTAGTTATTTCGCATATAGGGGAAACGTATCCCGAGGACGTACGGGGCCAAGCTAGGCTCTGGGGCTACGACCCAGCGACGTACTTGTGAGTGGGCAGTTTATTTCTATATATAATATATATATGGTTTATAGTTTCCACAAAATGCATTTAAATGAATTATGCCTATTATGTCAATTATAGTTTATTTTGGTAAATATGCTTGATAGAATTATATAATGGCTATGGCATGTTTATACATATATTCACCTGCTTATAATTATGGTACTGTGATAAAATATTAAAATGATTCTACCGGACGAACAGGTGAATTCAGGTGAGTTTAGTCTATTGATTTGAATTGTGTAGCCTACATATATACACGTAGTTAGCTTAGCATTACTACACCTAGGTGTTAGTGCTCCCACCCGGGGCCAGGGCCAGCCTTCACGTGTATGTTCACCTCCCGCACCGTATACTCGTCTTGGATCCAAGTTAGGTGTTAGCCTGTCATACATGTCACATTAGATGACTTCGACTCGTAGGTGACTGCCCTTAGCGCAAGCTTCATGTGATTGTAGCACTAGAGCGTATATTATTACACCTAGCTTATCGTACGTGACACATTAGGTGACTCCGACTCGTGTGTTAGTACAGACTGATGTTAGTATTTATTGCATGTTAGCATATTGTCAATAACATGCCTTCTTTCCATAGTGACTGAATTATTCATATTATGGCACATCTCTGAGTTATATTTATATGTTGTTGACATGCACCTGATTTTCCATACTTATATTGTAGTATGCTTGGTTTTTAAGGAAACTATACTTGTTTTACGGCGAGGGATTAGTACTTTCAAAAGCAAAGGTTTTTCTTATAAGCATTGTTTTTGCTGACCCACTCAACTTTGTTTTTCGCCCCTCAAGGACCTAGATAGCTGTACTCTTTGTGGCACTCGAGGAATTTTGGCAGTTCTGACATTCTCCTCTGTATTAGACGTACGAACTTATCACCGTTATATAATAAGTGTACTTTAGTACTTTGACTACTCTATTGTAGTCTTACTGTCTTTTTGTAGTGGGTTACTCCAACAATTGCGCACTTTATCACTACTTAGTATTATTAGTTCTATTTAGTTTTAGATTTAAATTTACTCACTTTTCACATCACATATCCTTATGGTTATGTCACCTCTCGGTGATGGCCAGCATGCTTCGACCTTCCCAGGTCGGGGTGTGTCATGTAAAGTTGTTAAAATATTAATTTTGTATGTAAAATAACAAAATAGTTGATTGAGGAAGACGTCACCAAGCAAACAAGGGGGCCACCACATGCACCATCATAGAGATAAATTTTTAGTTGTGACAGGAACACGAGTGGTACACCACGTGTTTTTATGTAAGTGGTCGGAAATTTTATTTTTTAAGTTATTAACTTTTTAACACACATATCCCACCATTTATATGGCGGCACGTGGTGTACCATCTCGTGTGACGGTCACACTGAAAAATCTCTCCACCACAAAGCCTAACAGCTCATTCTGAGCGGCTTAGTCGTTTTCAACATTAATTTTTTTTTGAAATTTGACCATTGTGCCACGTGGCACAACTTGGTTCATTTAATTTCCAAAGTGTATAAAAATCAACAGCCAAGATTAATCCAACGGTAAAAAATAAAAAAAATATTTTTTTTTAATAAATACCCAACCATCTTCTTCTTTCCCTACAACAACTCAATATTTATTTGTACTACAGTCTTCCATATTTGTTTTTCACTTCCCAAATTCTTTTGGTACAAGAACAAATGAGTGAGAAGGCAAATTGGTCGATCTAGGAAGACATTGCTTTACTTAAGCTTGGGTGCTTGTTACTCATGACCCAGTCATGGGAAATGAGACGAGGGTACAACACATGTAGAAGACGATTTATGCACAATTTGTCGAGCAAATTCAAGGCACATCCCAAATCAAGCAATCTCTGTCGAGTAGGTACAAACATTTACATAAAATTTAAAAGGTTAGCTAGAAGTCCTCGCAAAAGTGAAATGAATTTATAGAAGTGGCAATAATCGCGTTATGAGAATAAGGTTTTTTGCGAAAGATGAGGAAGTTCCATAGATTCCAAGGGAAGATGAACCGAATCCCACTTGTTAGAACCAAATCGTGCACCACCGTGTGTGGAGGAAGTGCTCGAACTCGACTACCTGCAAAACAATAAACAACCGTGAGTAAACCTAAAACTAGGTGGGGAGGTTGTGCCGGCAAAGGTTTTCCATCTGTCAAGTTAGTGAATTGTTTAGACTCAAGTAGTGAACAAGAGAATTCAAATGTATAGATCACACTATCACATCTTTATATACTAAAACCCAGTCCGAGTGGGTACTAAAACCCCTTCCAAATTCTTTCCTCTCTACGTTTTGTTTTAGCTTTTCTACAATGAAATGATGCGTATACCCTTGCTCTCTAGGTGTCAGTCATCGCTGCATCCTCTGCATGTTTCTATTGCTTCACTTTTTTGTCTTGAACTACCCCTTTCATTGTTTTCTGTTTTGTGGTTTTGCTATTCGTGGTTCTTTCTCGCTATCTTCTCTCTCGGTCTCACTCGTTCTCAGACTGGATAGTTTTTGGGTGAGTTATTGGAGTTTTTTTTAACCAAATCTATCAATTTTGTTTTGTTCAATTTTAAGTGTTAAAAATTGAATAGTTTTTTGGGTAAATTTTTTAATTAGATTGTGTTATGGGTTGTGATCAACCATTGGATTGGTTTGGGAGTTTTGATTTAATGAGAGAGGTGGGGAATTTTCTTGGGTGAAATTTTAATTAGATTATGTTTTGAGTTTGAGAATTTTCTAGCATGGTTATCCAATCATGCAATTTTTGTAATAGACTTGGAAGTAAATTGGTTTGAATGGTGTAATTAGATTATGCTATGGGTTATAACGAAGGATTTGGATTGGGTTTGGGAGTTTTGAGGGTGAGAGAAAAACATAAGAGAATAGCTGGAAGAGAGATTTAGGGTTGGGGGTAAAAAGACAGAGGAACAGAGATTTATGGGTTCTGAAACCCAATTTTTTTCACTTTTTCAATTTTCTCATCTTTCTCTAGCAAATTACTCAGACTGTTTTCTGTTCTTGGAAAAAAATCAGTTGCTTGAAATTACTTTCGTTCGTAATTCCTGAGTCGCTACGAATTTTGTTGGTCAGGAATCAATTATTTACCTATTATGTCTATCGTTTTCTGGTGAGTTTTTTTACTTTCTTACTATAGCTGATTCCATTTTTTTGGGTGGTTTTCCCTATTTAGATGGGTTTTGCATATGAATTTTGTTTTTGTTCATATTGTTAGATCCGTCATTTGGATGTATGATTTGCTTATATTTTTTGTTTCAGATGAAGTTGCTTCTATTTTTTGTTTCAGGAGACGTTGCTCTTCATTTTCTGGGGCTTTTGTGTGTGGCTTTCGAAGCTTTTTGTGCTCAAGGTAAATAATTTTGGTTTCTTCTTTTGAAGTTTCTGTAACAAAATATTTTTTTTTATGGTTAATCTCAGTTTAATACCCTGAAGTTTCTTGGTTTTCAACATTTGGTATATGAAGTTTTTTTTCGTCCCAAAGTGGTACCTAAAGTCATAATTTTGGGACACTTTCATACATCCGTTAAGTTTTTCGTCAGAACCTCTGTTAATTGATGATGTGGCACCCACGTGGACAATGATTGGGCGCCATGTGTCAATATGGGCCCACGTGGTTAATTAAAAAAAAAAACTGCTTTCTTCTCTTCTCTATTCTCTTCCCCGATCCGTCCGACTCCTCCCTCTTCACCCCCTCCCTTCTCTCTCCCCAGATCAACCTTCACTCACCCTAACCCAAACTACATCGCCCCCGTCGCCTTCCTCACCGCCATCTTCCAAACCCTAAACCTCTGCGGCTGGGGTTTGTTTTGGGAGACATGGGCTGCGGCTCGGCATTTTGCCCAAATTTCTCTCCCTAGATTTCGAAACCTTCCTCATCTGAATGTTCGATTTCGATCGACATTTCTCATCCTCCGAGTTCTCTGGTAGATTCCGAAGAAGAGCTTGAACACTGTCTTTTGAAAGAAAGAAATATCCTGAGCAGGCCTCCCAGCTTTCACTAGCCTATCAATGGCGGAAGCAAAGGTTTTCGCCCCAGCAACTCCACCTGCACTCACAATCACATCGTGGGTCGCCTTGAAATCCTTCCTCTTCCCAAAGTAATCCACAAAATACGAGAGGGTCTCGTTCGTGTGCTCGAAATTAGGGTTCGAGATCAGCAACTGGTTAAAACCTAAAACCGTATGGCTGGCCTCGAGGGACTGATTGAGTATGTTAAGGACTAGGGGAGCTGTCGGGGTGATGTGGGAGAAGCTCAATTGGAGGCGTTGGGTTACAGATATGGGGTCGGAGCTAGAATCCTGTAGGAGTTTGGAGGAGAGAGATTGAGCTAATTCGGACTGATCTGGATCTGTGGAGGCTGACATTGTAGTGAGATTTAGCGCGGACTCAGGTGTTAGAGTTTGGGTGATGGCGGTGAGGAAGGCGAATGGGGCAGTGTAGTTTGGGTTAGGGTGGGTGAAGGTTGATCTGGGAGAGAGAAGGGAGAGGGTGAAGAGGGAGGAGTCGGACGGATCGGGGAAAAGAAGAGGGAGGAGAAGAAAACAGTTTTTTTTTAATTATCCACGTGGGCCCATATTGACACGTGGCGCCTAATCATTGTCCACGTGGGTGCCACATCATCAATTAACGGAGATTCTGACGGAAAACTTAACGGATGTATGAAAGTGTCCCAAAATTATGACTTTAGGTACCACTCTGGGATGAAAAAAACTTCATGTACTAAATGTTAAAAACCAAGAAACTTCAGGGTAGTAAACTGAGATTAACCTTTTTTTTTAAATATTATGAGAGTAGAATTTTGTATGATCTGAAACTTGAATGTGTGGGAATACATTTGTTCCTGTTGTTTTATGGTTTTGGCTCATGTTGTATGAGTTAGTGTCTCCTGTTTTTCATTTTTTTTGTTTTGTTGTTTGTCATCCTATGTGTGGTGTTTTGTTATAGCTTAAGAAGAAATTGAAAAGGGTTGGTTATTTGGTTCTAGGCTTATTAATTGGTGATCTGCTTCTGGCATTTTAATTTCAGTTTTGGTTTTGTTTTCTTTGCTAGCATTAATTTTGGGTTGGTTTTTTAGTTTTTATTGCATGTTGTTTTGAGTCATGTTATTGTAGCTTTGAAAAGACAAATTCGGGGTTTTTATTTAGTGAACCAGATGAGTGAAATTAACTTGAAATGGGTAAAGGAAACAAAATTGGAACAAAAAGTTATAAATGTGGGGTTTGAGACCAAGTGTGCTTTGCAAAAATGTGTTAAGCTTTCTTACTAATACGGTTTGGAGTTATGCAATGCTTTAAAAAAAAATTTAAAAGAGCTTGGTGTTTTTTTTTTTTATTTCTAATGTTTTGATGTTTCTGTATGTAGAATTTGTGTAATGCTAATAAAAATATTAACTGCTTTTTTTTTTTTATCACTGTATACACAGTGGGAAGTGTGCTGCTCACATATGCAAAACAGGATATATGATTTATTTCATATAGCTAAAAAATGTTGGTATTATTATAATCGCTTTCTTTGTTTGGTTGAAATACAAACACATAAGCTTTACTGTGATTATAGTATGATCATACTAAATATTATGTGATCAATTTGAATATCATATCTCTTGCTGCTTATTTCTTGAATCTCATTTTATAAGTATTTAAATGCAATTTCAAAGCTTAGGTTGATTTTAGTAATTCTAATTCACTGGCTACTAAATATTCATTACAAAAACCTGTTCTAAGTGCATATTTACAACAATTTAATTGGACTGAATAGTTAACCACCTATGTTGATCAATTGATATGAAAAAAGTTTCAATAAATATTACAAAAAAGTTTCAATTGATATGAAAATAGTTAACCACCTATATTAATTTCTAGAAAATTCTTTATTTTCTTCAGCTAGGTTAACATTTGTAACATTATTTCTATGAGGTTCAGTGTAAAAACCTTAATAATGAAACTAATGCCATTTGACTTTGCTTGCACTTATTCAAGTGATGTTATCAGCATTAGTCTTCTTTGTTTATAACGAATCAGCTCACCTCTTCAGACCTTCACTGTCATATTTGACTCTAAAATCTCCAATCTTTGGATTCCTTCTTCAAAATGTTACTTTTTTGTAAGTACTTCTTACTTTAAACTTTTCATATTTCATAAACTTCTTTGAAGTTTATCAATATTTGCAAAATCTAGGGTTGCAGAAACCCCATTTTTATACATGTTATCATTTTTGTGATCATTTGATATTTTCTGCTACATAAACCTTATCAATATTTGCAAAATCTAGAGTTGCAGAAACCCCATTTTTAATGAATATTATTTTTAGTTGATACTTAGTTGATGATTAATATATTCTATTTTGCCAAAAACTTTGAATGTTCATTAATAAAAAATATAGGGTTAACTATTTAATGAATAGAATTCTGATGGTGGATAGCATTTCCTGAGTTATAAATATGGTCAATCTATTATTCAATACTAGCTAAATAATCATAATGTTTTGGCCACTTATCTTGAATTATGTTCAAATTGAAGAAGTCACATGTTTCTTAAATGGAAACATGTGTCCGAATTTGGCTTTTATAATTGAAGTCAAATTGACTTTGGCTTGAACTACATTTGTAAATCTCGTATTTTGCAAATTACTTTACACACCGTGACTTGCATTTCTAACTGTTTACTGGTCTATACTTTAGAGATAATGTACATCATTTTACTTTTTGTAGTGCATGTGACTGTGATCTTGAATATTTGATATTCTTTGAGATTTTCAGCATTTAGGTTTTGAAAATTTTGAACTTTAATCTTTTGTTTTTCTTCCTGTTTTATCAAGAATTGAGCCATGATCCTTTGATCGACATTTGAGGCAAGCTGTTTTTATCCCCGCTGGATGCCCCTTTCAAGTCAGGAATTTTCAGGTAGTTTTCTTTGTAGCTAAATTAATATTTGTGAAGTACCTACTCCGGGTTATTTAATGAAAATGTGAAGGGTTTATATTGACTTGACAAGTAATTTATTTAAAGCGTCTAATTGTACTTGCGTCTTTATTAATTTTATTTCTTGATCGTTTGAGGATGTCACATAGCTAACGTTAAGTCATCCAATACTACAACGTATATACAAACAGAAATAAGCTATCTTAATATTGGATGACTTAACATTTTTTGTTGTTTATTTTTTAGTTTTCATTAACCCTGTATCTGAAAAATAGTTATTTTTGAGTTTTGTAGGCTATCACTTTTACCAATTGTCAACAACCTTCTATAGGACTTTGCTTCTCGGTTATTTCTCTTGGAGTTCAAAAATTTTTAAACTACAATGTGACTCAAAAACTAATCCAAAAGCTTTAAAAATTGACTGTTTGATAATTTCCTTTCCAAAGTTCTGATTATGTTTGTACTTTTGTCAATCATTACATTCTTTATAAGTAGACAAAATTCACATTGTATTTCAACAAATTTTAACCGCTTTGGCTACGCTCTTAATTTTTTTTACTACAATGTGTTAAATATTTCTAATTACTAAATCAAATTACACTACAACAAAAATGACCTATGGATACAAAATTGAGGACACCATTATTTATTTTGTGGGTATAGAACAAATTTTACACACAAAAAAAATGTATTTGTTTCCTTTTCTATAAGGGCACCAACTAATGTGCCCATTCTCTACAAAGTTGGCACAAATAATTTTCTCTCTCAAAATTTTCAAAACAATAGATTCAAATATATTATTTGTGTCTATATATTACTTCACAAGACACAATTATTTTTTTCTAAGACTTATGACTCACACCTTACTTTCTCTCCCTCTTTTTAACCCACCAATACCCTCTCTCTCTCTCTCTCTCTCTCTCTCTCTCTCTCTCTCTCTCTCTCTCTCTCTCTCTCTCTCTCTCTCTCTCTCTCTCTCTCTCTCTCTCTCTCTCTCTCTCTCTCTCTCTCTCTCTCTCTCTCTCTCTCTCTCTCTCTCTCTCTCCCCCCCCCCCTTCCCTTAACCCACCCACCACACACTCTCTCTCCCCCCTTAACCCACCCACACCCACACACTTCTCTCTTCCACCCGTTTCTCTCTTTACCAAATGGATTACTTTGGTCTCACACATATATATTATATGTATTTAACTTTAAAATTATGTGGATCGTCGGATTGGTTGAGATTTAAATCTCAAATCGTTGTTTTATAATTAACCCTAGTAAGACCATCTCCAATGGTGGGCTAAAAGCCAAATTACCCCCCAAAATTTTCCCCCAAACTCACTCCAATCCAAGGGGAAAATTTGGGCTAAATGCTAAACCAAGGCCAGATTCCCCCCAGAATTTAGCCCAGAAATCGGTGTGGGCTCCACCGAACCGAGTGAAAATATTTATCTGAATTTAAATTTTTTTAGATTAAAATGTTCATAAATTTAATTTACGATAGTCTACATATTTATTTATTTTTTTTTAAATAATAATTTAAGAAAAAAAAAAGCCTAAGTTTATTCTTTAATAATCCCGGGCTAAAATTTTAGGGTAGAAAACTGTTTCTGAACTAAAAGCTAAATTTTTCGGGCTAAAATGTTTGGCTTTTAGCCCAACCATTGGAGATGGTCTAAGCTCACTCTCACTATCTCTCTCACCCGATTCGCCTCCTCCGCCCAAATCCAAATCGAGATCTCCGTCTTCCTCTGTCCTCCCACATCAGTGGGTCACCCAAATTCGTCGCCTGAATCGTGACTCCATCCACACCAGTCCTCAATCCTCAGTCTTCACTTCGTGAATTCGTCCAATGAATCGCGATTCCACCCACTGTCCACACCACCTCACCCGAATCGAGCTCTCGGTCTTAGTCCTACTCCTCCTCACTCCACAAGGTAAGAATATCATGCAATAAACTCAACCAAAGTTCATGGATATTGTTTTATTTTGAATTCGGTTAGTGATTTTGAATATGGCTTCTGAATTAGGGCTTTCGAAAACGGTCTCTGAATTAGGGTCTCTCTATACCCCTCTCTCTCTCTCTCTCTCTCACTCCTCTCATATCTGGGTTTTTCCTTTGTTTTTTTTCTTTGAAAAACACCAACACCACCCATGCATCATATTTGAGTTCGTGTTTTTTCGTTTCGAGTTTATATCTTATGAGATCTGACATATATATTTTGTATCTCGCCTCGTTGCTTATGGATTTGAGTTTTGAATTTATTTTACATTTTTTTTTCGTACTTGCCCGCTGCATGCAATTTTGGATATGAATATGATGGATTTTTGGTTAATTCATACTGTGAAGTTTCTCTGTGACTGGTTTGGTCGACCTGATCCAACTCATATTGGAGCGGTTTAGGGCCTTGTTCTCTCTGTCTCCGCAACCTCAAAGGCCCTACCCTTGTCACGCCCCCATTGCCGGTTCGTATTCTGTATTTGTACGGAAGAATTTCATATCTATTATTATATTTACGAAGCCATGTTGCTTAGAATTTTAGGATTTTGGATCTTCAATTTTTGGAAAAGCGTAAGTTTTTTTTTCTTGATTTATTAGGAGTTGTCTTGATTCCACCCCTCCCCCAATAAGTATTTGTTTGTTTTTTACTTTTCTTTTATGGTGTGGCAGCATTGAAAGAAGAGGATTTAGTAATTGGATCTAGGTAGAGATGAAACCAGAAGTGAAATGCAAAAAAATGTATTCAGATGTGAAGTTCTTAAGGTGCTAATGTTTAATCATGTTAGTACCAGTTTCATCATGGAAAATGCAATATCGTTATGCTGTCTATGCTAACTTAAACAAATATTTACTAGGTATGTGATTAAAATAAGCAACTCACTTTGACCATAAATAATATGCATACTTATATATTTCTTTGATTCAGGTGACCATGAGCTGAATGTATTATCTCCAACCCAAAAGTTACTTTTACAACCCGAAGTGAGGAATATGAATCTTTGAGATGGCAGATCTGGAACTTGTAGGTACTGATTTTAATTAACTCTTTGTAGGTGTAATTTTGGACTGATTGTGTTTTGAATTCGACTATATTTGTGTTGGCTTTTGATGAATATTGTAGTCTATGTTAGCTGAGTGAGTCTTTTCTCACTGACATCAAGCTAGAGATTATGTCAGTTGGTCTTCAACAATTTTTAGCCATGGTCGTTGTTAATAGCATTAATTCCATTTGGTCAATTTCTATGGCTTGTGCAAAGAAGGCCTACTAACGCACCGGTTAGAAGATGCGACCACGGGAAGAGGTCCAGAGCCGAAAGGGTAGAGGAAGACCTAGGAAAACGTTGGAAGAGACTCTAAGAAAAGACTTAGAGTACTTGGATCTAACGGAGGACATGACACATGATCGAGCGCAATGGCGTTCTAGGATTCATGTAGTCGACCCCACATAGTGGGAAAAGGCTTTGTTGTTGTTGTTGGTCAATTTCTATGGCTTGTTACAAAATGTACCCTGGTCTTTGTGTTTGAATACTGGAATCAAAATGAAGATGACAATATTTCTGCACCAAATCTGAACCTTGAGCAATTAGCCATGTAACCTTATGCAGAGTGTGATGAGTCTGAACAATGTAGTAATGCACAGTCGGTTGTTATGGAGGGTGGACTTATTTTTAATACTTGAGAACTTATTTTTGATGAGGACTATTTGTATACTTTCCGCATCCATTGTTGGTTGTTCTGGAGGGTGGAGTTGGTATATAAGAATCATCTTAAAGCAAGTGGTGGAAAGACCTTGAAGCAAATAAGAGTCCTCCCACAAAGGTATTCCCTTCTTACTTTCTTTATCCCTTCATTTTTTTTGCTCTTGTAAAGTGTGGTTTTTCTTTATCTTTGCATTTGTTATTCATGACTTCTGTGAGAGTCCACATACTGCATGTCATCTGATTAATTTGTTTATGGAGCAGCAAAGATTTGATGAGGTGCAAGTCCTGCTGGGAAGATGCAACTGTCCAAAAATGTTTGCTTTCAAGTTTTTTTTTTTTTTTTTTTTTTGTATTAGAGAGAAAATATGTAACACTACAATATATGTTTGTGAGATTCAGAAAGTGAAAGTTGGTTTCATGGTTGTAGGCTTTCTTCATTTCGTGAAAATTTAAATTTTTGCATTTCCGCAATTTAGTTTCAATTTTTCAAATTTTGATTTTTTTATTAATTAATTCATGTTGGCACAATTACAATATAAGTGCCAACATGGCTGGAAAAGCTGATCTGACAAAGTTGTCAGAACGGGGCACAAATAGACCATTATTTGTGCTTGCCTCTCTGGCACAAACACTCCTATTGTGCCTTTTTAGAAATGGTGACGACCATAGAGGGCACAAACATAAAGATAGTTGTTGCATTGTTGCTATTGGTCTATGAGCACAATTGTTGGTGTTTTTTGGCCTCAAAGGGCACATATAATTTATTGTACGTAGTGGCCATTTTTGTTGTAGTGTTATCAATATTCCATTTAACAAAAAAAAAAGTCCAACATTATTTTTATCATTCACAGATGTATGCTTTTCAAGCTTTTTTCTATTCAAATTTTAATGCACTTGATACTTACTTCAGAATCATTGGCATTTATCAAATAAAGTGACCAAATTCTTATTATTGATCAGTCAATACCTTCTTTCTTTTTCTTTCAAAATAATCAAATCTTCTTTTACATAATTATGTAAATTATTGAAATTTCAAAAGAAATTGATTTTTTTTATTATTTATATTTAGGCAGGCAAAGAAATTGACAAAGCAGAAAGCTTTAGTGAAACTTAGAAAGCTTCAGGTGATAATTTATCAAGTTATTCCGTGGTATGGAACCTACCTCAACTATGAGATCCCACATCGACCAACTGAGAGGGGGTGATGTGCCTTATATGTAAATGCTCCCCTCCATATAGCACGAGGCCTTTTGGGAATTCACTGGCTTCGGATTCCATCGGAACTCCGAAGTTAAGCGAGTTTGGGCAAGAGCATTCCTAGGATGGGTGACTCACTGGGAAGTTCTCGTGTGAGTTCCCAGAAACAAAACCGTGAGGGAATGGTAAGCCCAAAGCGGACAATATCGTGCTACGATGGAGTTGAGCCCGGGTTGTGGTGGAGCCCGGGTCGGGATGTAACAATTTGGTATCAAAGCCACTCTACTGTTCGGTGCGGATGTGCCGACGAGGACGTCGGGCCCTTAAGGGGGGTGAATTGTGAGATCCCATGTCGACCAATGGATATGGGGTGATGTGTCTTATATGTACATGCTCCCCTCCATATAGCACGAGGCCTTTTGGGAACTTACTGGCTTCGGATTCCATCGAAACTCCGAAGTTAAGCGAGTTTGGGCGAGAGTATTCCTAGTATGGGTGACCCACTAGGAAGTTCTCGTGTGAGTTCTCAGAAACAAAACCGTGAAGGAATGGTAAGTTCAAAGTGGACAATATCGTGCTATTGCGGAGTCGGACTGGGATGTGACATCAACTGTTTTCAAAATAATCACATGCTCTTTTACATAATTATATGAATTTTTGAATTTTTGAAAGAAATTTAATTTTTTATATATTCTGGAATTGACAAACAGAAAGCTTTAGAGAAAGCTAGAAAGCTTCAGGTAATAATCGTGAATATATTTTGGGTTATTCTTCTTTTCATAAGCTCGAAGTGCAAACGGTACTTGAAATGCAATGCTTATTTTGTGGTTCACAATTTTCCTGAAAGGTATTAAGATAGCTTCTTTTGTCAAATTTTCCTTCCTTTTTGGTTATGGTGGGAATAATACCGGTAAAAGAAACTGCACCTTTCAAGGAAAAAACACACCAGACAAAATCTGTTCGTGAAATATTTGGATAGATTTCGATCCTACGAGCACGTAGGCGAAAACTGGATAGATTTGGATAGACATATTTGGTTTCCTTCCTTTTTGGTTTTCCTTCCTTTTTGTCATGTTTCTTGACATATTTGGATAGATTTCGATCCTACGAGCACGTAGGCGAAAACTGTTCGTGAAACGGAATTATAACGAATGACTTATTAACGTTTAAAGTCAATGACATTTTGGTAATTTAACCTTCACTCCAGAAAGCTCCAAAAAATCTGGAGCAATCTAATGGAGCCACGTGGACATTTTGGATGGTTATGATGAACAGTTGAGGAGAGAAAGGGGAGGGAGAGGACCAATCAGGGCAGAGAACAAGGAGGGAAAGGAGAAAAAAAAAGAAAAAAAAGAAAGAAGGGAGCAACCTGCCAAAGCGAATCCAATGGACCCGCTGACCCGACCCGGTGCCATCTCCCTACTCCGGCCATCGTTGATGACGGGGATGGTGTCAAAATGACCCTATCTTCGAGGCCAATTGATCTCTCTCTCCTTTTCATCCTAAAACAGACGAAATGAGGTTCAATTTTACGAGGAACCTTAAGGTGGGTGCGACGGGTTTGAGTGGGAATTCACCAAATCTGAAGTTAACTCAGGCAACCACTACCACCAATGCACTTCCCTCAACCCCAGGAACAAAGCCCATGCATTGGATGGGGCGTTAGAGTTCGTTTTGGTGTCGAATTGAAACCACCCAAATTCTAGGGTTCCGGCGGTTTGTGGCCAATTTCAGGAATTTCTCGGTCGAATTGGACTTCGACCCAGGTATAAAAGTTGTTCCTCTCATTTAACTCTTCAACCCTGTAAAATTTGGTAATTTTTGGAGTTCGTCGGAAAACTGGGTTTCCATTCGTCCGAAATTGCCACGCACGGCAGCGCGTGGCCACTGAGCCGATGCCTCCTTTTTGAGCTAATTTTGATATTCTGAATCTATATTTGATATGAAATTGGTGTGATGTACTTGTTGAACATAGCTAGTGATTGTTAGTCACTTGAATGATTTTTCGAAAATGAGTTAGAAATTGAAATTGTGAACTACGAATGGCTTGATCCTTTCGTAGGGTACGTAGGCATTCTAACGAGGTTAGATGCAGCCATAATAAAATAACCCAAATTTAATTTTAGTGTGGTTAACTAGAATTGTAATTAACCGTTATATATTTACTTTGGCCTACCTTTACGTTTGGTTTCCGGATTTAGCTTCCTATTTCGAATTTTTGGGTCGTTACAATTCTCCACATTTCTGTCTAACTTCGAGTGATAGTTTAGTTATTTTCTTATTACTTTCTTGCAGGTTACATACATATGGTTTATACAAAGTAACAGTTTCTGGTGATGGGAATTATCAGGTATCTGCAATAATGAGAATGCAAAGTAAAAGGTTTGTCATTTTTTTATTTATATTAATTTCTTATTGTTTTGCAGATTAATAATTATGCGGCTGATTATATTTATTGTGTTATTGTGTGGTGTTGCTAGGTAGAAATTCTATTATGTGTTCTTTAGCTGATTTGGGGCAGGTAATATGAACTTTTATCTAAAGTTTATTTGTTTTGTTTCTTCACGATGCTTCATGTCATCCAGAAACAAGTAGTGTTTATCATCACCAAGTGGTACAAAAAGTATTTTAAATTATTTTTTAACCAATCTATCGCCAAGTTTTCCAATGGGTTTCTTATTTTATTGTCCATTTTTTCTTTTACAAGAAACCAAAGTCTTTCCATGCCCGAGAGTTAATTTGTGCTCAAAGAGTTAATTTGTTTTGTTTGATCATTCTGTTATAATATTCTATGTGGTTGCAAGTTTGAAGAAAGGAGGATAGGTCTTTTTGTTTGCTGAGAAAAAGGGGAGTAGGGAGACAGGTTTATTATATGAACAAAGTAGCATGGTTCATCCTAATGCTGTATAAGTTAGGTTACTGATTTGTTCATCCTAATGTTATATAAGTTAGGTTATTGATTTGTTTCCTCATTTCTTCATTGGTGATTCGTATTTTCAGTGATTTTAAGAATGGGTAATAAGTTTTTGTCAAGAGTTAATGTGTTCAGTTTCATTTTTTCTAATTTTTGTTCTATGTGGTTTTGTGTCATGTGATTGGAGTGTCTTGTGATTAGAAGTTCTAAAAGAGAAACATGACTTTTTTTATTTGGTCAGAGGAGGGGGACGAAGTTTTGTTCAAATTTGGTTTTTCCGATGGCTTTGGAAGAAATTATATCACTATTGCTATTATTGGTGTCCAGTTTGCAGAAATGACAAAGTATGCTACAATCTATTGCTTCTTTGGTAGAATTGATTCAAATTGGTAAGAAAGAAACTTTTATCTTTTCTTTTAGTTAAAGACAGTTAGGACATCAATTTGTAAAATATATGAATATTAACAATGGTGATAGAACCGCCAATCCATATAGTTGTAAATAAATTTCAACATATATGTAAATAGTATTGCATGTTGTTTGTATTTATAACTTTCTACATATTTTATACAGTTTTAAACCCGCAGCATCGCGCAGGCATCGTTGCTAGTATGACGTAGATGTGTGTATTTATACCATTGTGAGGGAGACCTTTTTAGGATAGAATCTTCATTCTAAGCCGGAAGAATCGTAGAGGATATCTAGAAGTAGTTATTACACCATTTTAGAAGTTGTGACTACTTGCGACGCATGTCAATTCCTATATTGTAGGAACTCCAAGACTTAAGGATCTAATTGTGTCCATATTCAGATCAGATCGTGTGTCTTGCGGAACAAGCATGGTTATCCAGCGGAGTCGCTTAGACTTCATGTTAAATCCCACATCACCCAGGGGAGTGGATCCTCTATGTCTTATATGTACATGCCCACCTCCAAATAGCACGAGGCCTTTTGGGAGCTCACTGGCTTTGGGTTCCGTAGGAACTCCGAAGTTAAGCGAGTTCGTGCGAGAGCAATCCCATGATGGGTGACCCACTGGGAAGTTCTCGTGTGGGTTCTCAGAAACAAAACCGTGAGGGCGTGGTCAGGGCCCAAAGCGGACAATATCGTGCTACGGCGGAGTCGAGCCCGGGATGTGGTGGGGGCCCGGGCCGGGATGTGAAATTTGGTATCAGAGCCAATCCCTGGTCGAAAGTGTGCCGACGAGGACGTCGGGCCCCTAAAGGAGTGGATTGTTAGATCCCACATCGCCCATGGGCGTGGATCCTTTATGCCTTATATGTACATGCCCACCTCCAAATAGCACGAGGCCTTTTGGGAGCTCACTGGCTTTAGGTTCCGTAGGAACTCCGAAGTTAAGCGAGTTCGCGCAAGAGCAATTCCATGATGGGTGACCCACTGGGAAATTCTCGTGTGGGTTCCAGAAAAAAAAACCGTGAGATCGTGGTCAGGGCCCAAAGCGGACAATATCGTGTTAGGGTGGAGTCGAGCTCGGGATGTGGTGGGGGCCCGGGCCGGGATGTAACACTTCACCTATTGCCTTGGAACATGGTGATGGTGAGTCTATGATCGGACTTCTAAGGTAATTGTATTTGGATCAGCCTTACTCCAGATCTGGAAAATCATTGTCCCATAGTTACCCCTAACTATGCTTTGGAAAGACAACTTGTTTCCCTTGAGGATTGATAGTTATCCAAAGACCATGCCAGTGAATTGGAATATGTACTGTTTGATCTTCCATCTTCGTCGTGCCATAAAGTTCACAATGATAAAACTTTATGCCTATTGCGTGCGCACGAAAAACAAAACATTACCTTTAATATTCTTCAATAATTTCAACCGTCGGATTCACTGATCCCAAAGTGAATCAGTTTTGCATCCAACAACTAGTTGGTTCAACTGTGCGATGTATATAATATTAAATTCTTCCTCCCGTTTTACCCAAACTTGCAAATCTAAAAAAGGCTCCAACTTTCTTCACATACAAATTCAAAATTTCCTCAGATTCTTCCATTCTTGATCAATGGCGTCCTCAAGCAAGATTCCTAACTGACCAAACTTTCACCTTACACCTTTCGCTCATGAGGGTTCACAATTGGGAAGAATGTTAGGCCTTCATTCAAAGACTTCAAGATGTTCTGTGTCAATGCGGAGTCTAGTGGGCACCATGCCAAGATATCCATACCAATTTGCCGCTTCATCTAATCCACAATGTCCATGTACCAAAATTTCTCCTTTTTTGTGCACACGTGACAAACGCAGAGTCTCATTGTTGTAAAGATTATGTTATGGTGCTCGAGGTAGCACGTCTGAATTAGAAACACCTCTACTTCAACGCCTAGAATTGGATCAGCACAAAATGATAAAAGACTAAACGGTACATATTCCAGTTGCCTCTTAAATGCATAGTTTGGAGCAATAGTGACCATGATTTCCTAGGGCCAGAGTAAAGCTGATCTGAATACAGTTATCTCGGAAATCTGGTCATGGACTTATCGGCTCCGGGTGGAGTTGGAAAAGACGGAGTAGTGGTGCCACCAATACCCTCTTCCAAGACAATAGACGGGCTCCTAGCTACTCAACCGGGTGACTATACTTGTTCCGCAAGATACGCGATCTGATTAGGATATGGGCACAATCAAATCCTTTAAGTCTTGGAGTTCCTACAATCTAAGAATTGGCATGCGTCATAATTAATCCTAACTCTTAAGAGAGTGCAATAGCTACTTCTGGATCCTCTAGGATTTTGCCAACTTAAAACGAGGGGTTCTATCTTAAAAATGTCTCTCTCTCTATGGTATAAATACACCCATCTAGGGTCATTTTTGGTAACGCAATCTAAACATTTGAATTCTCTTGCACACTGCTTAAGTCTAAAACTATTTACTAACTTGATCGTTGGAGAGCCTTTGGGCGGCACACAACCCTCTTGATAGGATTTTTACCACTTGCAAAAGTTGGGATAAAAACACTTAAAATACTTGCAAGAGTACAAGGTAATTATAGTATAGTCGGTTCTTGCAAGGTCGTTATCCACATGGATTGAATGAATAATTTATGTTAAAACCAAATCTCAATTAATTATTTGAAAACAAAATTTGGAACAAGTTGATTTTATGACCTAAAATATTAATAACGAATTTAATTTAAAAACAATTAAATAAATTGGCAAAGTAAAGAAAACAAAAGAAAATAGTTTTGGAAAATCAATTTAAGCATTAGGGTTCCACTGTTTACCTTAACAATTCTATGTAGATCTTCCAATTATTTATGAATTACCCATGCAAATTGGAAGGTTAGGATTTCCTAATATATGTCCTACTTGGAACCTTCAACATAGACCGTATATCTAACATGTAACCCGTCTGTGTGTCCAGATCAATTGTGAACATGCAAGACTCATTAAGTTTTGTGAAAACTTTTTGAAAAACCATGCAACCCTTAAGACATTGCATCCATCCTAAGTGAAGTTACAAATATTAGCCACAAGAAGCCTTAATCAATTTCAAGAACAGCTCTCCGTCAAAATTGCATCAAATTACTTTTTTAAGTATCCTAATGGTTGCCAATCTTCAAGACAAGTAAATAGTTTCAAACACGGTGATTAATAATTCAAAACCTGCATGCATAATATCATAAGAAAGTTTAAAAAAAAAAACTACATATTCTTGCTAAGGCTCGTGGCCTCACCCTAGCAAAAGAAATTAGTTATAAACAATCATACACAAACTATTATTAAGAACACACCTTGAAATAAGAGTACAAATCCTCAAAGCCTAGCAAAGTTCTCCAAATTGATCCCATTAACCTAATGGCCAAATAGCCTTATTTATACTTCTACAAGATAAAATGGTCTTAGAATAAAATTAGGAAACATTCTAAAATAGGATAACTAGGAAATGCATTCCTATTCTAACTTTAGGAAATCTGGACAGCCACAAAGAATGCCACGTTTCTTGACCTTCAGGGCTCCAAAACAGACCCAAAATGGCTTGAATTAAAGCTTGAGATGTCCCGAACATAATTTCAGAAGGCCTTGAATTCAAAAGTCATCATCTTGGACGCCAAAAAGCCCAAATAAGCCCAAAACGTCACTTTGACAGCACTGTGCTGCTCCTTTATTTAATCGCCAGAAAATAACCGATTGGTATTAAATTCTGGAATTTTGATACAATCATCTTGAAAGACTCATGAACATCCTCCAATTAGAATCACTCCAAAATTCGTCCATATGATCACTTTATGCTCAAGAGGAAATTGCATGTCCTACTTTAGAAATATAAACCAAAGTATGAAAATTCTACCAAAATAATTAATACTAAGAATAGGACAGTATAATATCGACTCATCACCTCCCCTATCCCATCCCCCTGCCGGTCCTAGGCTTACTCATGGTTGTTTTCTGTTTTGCAGGTAGTCGAGTTCGAAGCACTTCCTCCACACACGGTGGTGCGCGAATTTCATTCCAACACAAGCCTTCATCTTCATCAAACCCGTAGATATTGAACGACCCAACCCAAAAACCAACTGATTATGGTGGTCGTTGTAGTGGTGATCCTCGACGGCAATTCAAGAAATCATGAACTACCCGTGCTATCTCTTTTTCTTTCTAGAACGAAATTGCATATTTGTTTCCTTCATCTCTCCCTCTCTCTCTCTCTCTCTCTCTCTCTCTCTCTCTCTCCTCATTAGTGCAGCAAGTTATTTTTTCCTAAGTTACAAAACCGCTACGGTCACCTAGCCTGCCTAACCCGCCCATCAGACATCTAGACACCGGTAATAGTCTTGCCAATATGTTGAACGATTTTTTAATAGTCGCGTCGGCGTCCCGCTTCCAGCACATCGGCATCGCCTAGCTGCCTAGCCTGATTTTCATAACAGTGATGGCGATATACCAGTTAAATCTTCAGGAAAAACATTAGGAAACTAGTTGACCACGTGCACATCTTCAAGTCGTACCAGATTGTCTTCTTTCACTGTAACCTGAGGCCTTTTCATAGCATCTGTTTCAACTTTATGGCGGAGATTAATCCATGCTTCAGTTTCCTATGTTTTCCTATGAAAATGACCACAGGCATGCCTGGTCGAAAATCCACCAAGGCATGATTTTGATGCAACCAATCGTCGCTAAGATCACATTGAAGCCCACGATATCTAACATAATGAGATTAACTAACATCATTTGATTGGCAATGAGAACAGGGCATCCTTTATTTCCCATATCGCACATAATAGAAGTACCTTGTGGTTAAGCCGTTTGAGCAAACAAGTGTGATATGATAGTGGGTGACACACGGATCAATTGAAACACTAGCAAAGTGAGCGAGGATGTTTAGCATACCCATAATTAAGTCGGGATTTTAGGGTTGGGCACTTGGAACCGAAAACCAAAATCGAAACACGAATCAAATCGAACCGAACTGAACCGAATGGTTCGGTTTTTCAGTTTTGAAACGCTTTTTTGTTTTGAAACCAAGTCGCTGTTAGGAAAACGGTTTGGTTTGGTTTTGGGTTTTCAAAACCAAACCGAAACCGAAACCGCACCATATATTAAATTTCATGTTTTAATTGGTCTTTATCAGAGTCCATACATTTATAGTATAAACTCAACTACACTAGAATGCCATCCTTTTCCATTTTCCACCTCTATTCGACATAATGTCAACCTTTCTTTTTTCTTCTCATGGATGATTCTTGTGCTCGTCCTAAACAACCAGCACAAACCTGTAAAAGCAAGCCCCCCTTTAGCTACCAGTTTTGGAATATGGTTGCTACCGTGACTAGAAACAAAACGCACTCAACATTTTCCCTTCCTGACCAAAACCAGAAGAACTAGAAATCCAAGGAGAAAAAAAAATCTCAAAAACCGAATCGAAACCGTTTGAAACCGCACCGAACTGAACCAAACGGTTTGATTTTATATTGGTTTTGGCTTCAAAACCGCACTGCGCCCATCCCTTCGGGATTGTTTTTAGCATCATTGTGGGTGATATGTTAACACGGCCATGGGTCTGCTTTCCTCTTGCACATCCTGTTTTTTTATTACCCCAATTCTAATTTCCTCAGCCCTGGTTACCTTGGTTTGCCTGCTTGCGACCTTCCTCATTGTTGGACGTTTCTCTGACATTTTGATATTGTCTTAACTCATACCACTGTGCACCGGCATCCTGGTACTGAGTAGCCTGGATACTAGTTGACAACTCCCGAATACAGGGTAGCATTGCCTTGATAATGGTTGCTACATCCATATGTTAGTGTCGATATGGGTCAATTCCCATAAGTAAGTTTGGCTGATAAGGGACTACTCTTTGAGCTAAATTTGTTAATTAAGGGGCCACTAGTTAGACCGCATGTGTAAGAAATTGTATTGCCTCGTCGTAGTGATAAGTATTGCATCGGAAGAAATTCCAAGCACTGGTGTTGTTGGAACTTCCTTAAGGACGAAAATGGGAATTACCTATGAATTTAGCCCTAAAACGGGGTGTGTTGGAACTGGAACCTCCATTAGAAGATCTAGGATTGTAACCGCTTCATTTGAACGATTAACTATGCCAGGAACCAAAAGAAGGCTGCCCTTGGTGTTCTTCTGCTTAATGTTACCATCTTCATCACCAATATTGTCACTCAGGGCATTTTTCGAATCCTTGATGCGAAGTAAAGCATCGTAGAATTCCAAGTATGTAGTAAATCTCGCAAATGCCACCAGAGAACTGAGGGGTTTGTAAGTGACATTTTCGAAATCCTTGATGCGAAGAAAAGCCTTGTAGATTTCCTAGTATTATATTCCAGAGGCAGGAACCTGCTGCTTGAATATATCCAGTTTTCTCTTTCGCCTTCCGAGTATGTTCCTTCTTATACATCCACCACGACATTGCTATTCATTGCAAGAACCACATTGTCGTCACAATCTATTTTGATCAACCAGAAAGTTTTCCTGCTTCTGTATGGCGCATAACGTCTTTTCCACATGTTTGAACCAAGAGTCGACTATTTTGAGTTTCTCTGTGCCATGGAAGCTTCTCACTTGAAGACCAGTGGCAATCTCCAAGGAATTCTTTCGAGAAGGGTGGAAAACCTTAGGGATAGCGTTGTAATAATTGCTTTGAATTGCCCAAAATCAAGAAAAGATGGTGTGGTTCGTGCTCGACAAGGTGGTATAGTTTTGACATTAGAGATCAAGAATGACTATCGCTTAACATCATGTGGGTGATGAGTGTAGGACCACCTAAACTAGTGCTCAGATACGAAACTGACACACCTTGAACCAGAATGTCCATGCGGACATCAGAATCAAGACATGCTAGCCGAAACCTGAAAGGTGATGAAATCATAAAGTGAAGGTTTTGTGGAGAACTATGAATAAATTCAAAAAGTAATTGAAATGAGATTGTGCAATGTGCAAGTTAGAACCCCTATTACAAAGCATAATGTCAAAGCATAAGTACGAATGCTGCATAAAGTAAAGAATATTCCCATCCTAGAAAGATGGACATTTATTTATAAAGGAAATTTACCTCCTATGTAGTCCACTGTGTTATTTAATGATTGCTTGTAATCTTCGTTGCGACAAGAGCACCACCAATAAGACTTGGATGGGCGTAAAAACAGAAAACATGAGCGGGCCCAAGAATAAAGTAAGCACATAAGTTTATTAAGGGACATTTGTGGGCCCCAACAGTGGGAAGGACAAATAAAGAAAGAGTGTAGAGATGAGAGAGTGGCAAGTGAACGAGAGAGTGAGAGATTCTAGAA
The DNA here is from genome assembly GCA_036320875.1 of Cotoneaster glaucophyllus. Lineage (NCBI taxonomy): Eukaryota > Viridiplantae > Streptophyta > Magnoliopsida > Rosales > Rosaceae > Cotoneaster > Cotoneaster glaucophyllus. The sequence goes on from CM070058.1 coordinate 19,156,263, forward strand.
AAGAGAGAAACTAAGTGGGTTGCATGTGTGCGTGTTTGGGCTAAACCCACAGAGTAAACTATTAGGAAAACTAATGAAAATGGCTTGAAAACTTTGAGTTTTAACCAAAAGGACAAAAAGGTAGTGTAAGTGAATAGTACCAGGACTGACTTTTTAGAGTAAAAATGTCCTCAACGTTAAAAGTGAACAGTACCATGAGTGTTTCGTTAAGACTATCTAAATTATTTAGCCACCAGGCATAATTAGGAATAGTAAAAGTATATGGGCCAACTTGCCCACTTATTTAACAAGTCCAGCTAGCAAACCAACAGTACCATAGTGTGCAGCCTATAATATTGAACAGGCACTTTAGACCCATCTAGCTTATCTAGGCCTACATGCAAGTAGTCATGAGAAGGTCTCTCAAACTTTGGTAGAACCGGAACTGGAACCATAAAAAGAAATAGAAAACCTAATAGGAAAATTAGGGTATGGTACATAGCAAGCATAACAAGTAATAGGCACAAGGAGCGCGGGCACAAGAAGTATTGTACTACTAATGACAAGCAAATTTCGGTGGTATTTCTCTTCACTTGTAAGCAAGAAGTCTTAGGTTCAATTCTCGTCAAAGGTAGATTTGAACCACATTATTGTTAGCCCATTACGAGGCTAAGCACATCCTTCCCCTTTAGTGTAGATACCTAATAGGAAAATTAGGGTATGGTACACGGCAAGCATAACAAGTAATAGGCACCGCAAGGAGCACAGGCATAACATGTATTGTACTACTAATGACAAGCAAATTTCAATGGTATTCCTCTTTCACTTGTAAGTGAGAGGTCTTGGGTTCAATTCTCGCCAAAGGCAGATTTGAACCAAATTATTGCTAACACATTGTGAGGCTAAGCACATCCGTTCCCTTTAGTGTAGATAATATCGTTTGCTCAAAAAATAAGTAAAAAATAATAATAAACAAAATACAGACCCCGCTACCAAATTTTGGGGCAAGGGCAGGGCAAAGGCAAACACACATCTTAAACAGCCTTATTACGATGGCATCAATATAATATATACGATTTTACGTAATTATCACTGTTCTAAAAATATCCGCCTAGTGCCGCATAAGCGCTCGGCGGTTGGTTATCGCCCAATTAATCCCTAGACGTTTAAAAATTAAGAAAATACTACCTGCTTAGGTGCCTAACTAGCCCGCCCATACCTACCTAGGTCACGACTCTCACTTAATAGAAAATATATAACTTTCTTTTTGCATTTTATTTTTTGTCAATAAATTGTAATAGATTTGTTAAATACTTAGACAAACACTCATTATATGCTTGTTGCACATGTTTTTATTATGTTCTTATCCTGTATAAGCTATACTGTCATTCTATTTTGCAAGTATGCATCTCAATGCAATAATGTATCATTTTAAAAATAAATAGACATTTATTTATAGGATCTATAACAAATTTACTTAAATCCGCTTGACCCCGTCTAGCCACCTAGGCGGTCGACCTCAGCCGCCGCCCAACTAGCACCTAACGTTTTTAGAACCTTGCATGTCATATAGGAAAAAAGAAAATACAATATGACAATCACAATGGAATTACAAACATCATCCCAAGGTATACTATTTAGTTCAACAATGAAAACTTTGGCACCGACTTCCTCGTCAGCGCGTCCTAAGCTCATGATAAGACATTTCGACAATTTGATGCTGTTGTGTATAGTACCATAACAACATTAAGTTCCGAGTCCTAACATAGTTTGGCAAAAGAAGAAAAATATTCAAAGGACCTACAACACGAAGGAAATTACTGTATATCCATATAAAAGTTAATTGTCTACACCTATGTAAGGTTCAAAGATACCTAACATGTGCGACGGAAGTATACATTCACAAAAGTTATAAAATAAAACCAATTTACAAGCGGATAATGGTGTTCAGGTTTAAAAAGTAGAGCATACATTCTATAGTTTCTTTATTCTGAATCATATCTGAATCAGCAATGCTCTTTCCAAACGTAGACAGACTATCCACTGGAAGACGATGGCAAATGCGTCGAATCCACAGGGCTCTGGTAGTTCAAAGGGGAGATTCCACCTGCATTTAAATGAGCAATTTTCCGTAAGGTCGCAGTTCACCAAGCAGATCAAATCTTTAGCAGATGAGACAACAGAATAAACTCTAATAAATAGGTAAACAAAGATGGCAAGAGTAATGAACTCAAATATACAGAGTAAAATGACAATAAACAAAACTATGAAATCTTCACTCTTTAGTAAGGGACGGCGCATCTTAAACTCACAGATGGCTGAGAATTTTGCAACAAGAAGTTCTTTGGTTCATTTTTTACCATTCCCTGGTTGCTTGATTAAGTTTGCAATCAACTAGAGTCTAAATCATGGCATGACAATCAATTCAACTTCCTGCTCACCAACTTACACATATATTCTCCCCACACATCCTTTGAATCCTGCACTGCATTTCAAACCCTTGACTTTTTTTGCTTTCCACAACAATGCAGGCAAATTAGCCTTCAGACGTGAAATTGTTATATTATGATTCCACAACATAACACTTTCCGAAACCTCCATTAACATTTTTAATCGCATGCTTTCAACTGCTATAGATGACACGCCCACTAGATAGGTAGATAGACAAACAAACCAAACAGAAAGGCAAGCACTTCGCACCCTGAAGCTATATACCAGTTGACCATAGTAATGAGTGACTCCAGAAATAGCCAATTGTCCCTTGACTAATGACCCAAAAGAGCTAGCTTCATCCCCACTACCTCAACCTCGTTCACCTCTGTTTTTACACTCTACTTTACCATTTGGGCCTGTTGCCCACCTCTTCATCTTTTCTTTGCACCTCAGATCACACGAAACCCTAACACACCCACAAAGAAGTGGCCAAGGAGCCCTGTATCCAAGGCCATTGTTGCCACACTCGAGGAGTTGTTACTGACCTTGAGGACCTTGTCCCTAACACTATGTTTGGATTAGAGACTTCAAAGTTATATGGAACTTATGTTAAAATTGTGACAAAACTTGAGAGCCATAATAATTAGGTGCAATTAATTTGAGAGAACTATGAAATGACTCCGTCCCAATCTCGGTATTTTTATAGTGCATTTAGGGTATGTTTGGGTGAGGAACTTAGACAAAGTGATGAAGACATGGATCACAAAAAGTTAAATAGGAGGGATTAGAAATGCATCTACATGATCACTACAAAGGCATGTGGCTAATGCTGATGTGGTGCATTTTTAACTCCTATTTAATTTTTTGTGATCAATTTCTTCCTCATTATGCCTATATCCCTTGGAACTTGGAAGTTCATCACCTGATCATACCCTTCAAGTGTTTTATTAGTAACTATGTGGTGCTCTAGTAGTTCATTGGTGGAGCTCATGAGTGCATTTTTTAAGAATTGAGACTAAAGCTTTTTGGCCCCTCCTCCAAACACAAGGTGAGAGGACATGAATTTTGGGTCAAATGCCACTCGCCCATGTCAATCCAACTGAGGGTTTGAGATAACATGGTATTTGATTTCATTGATGGTAGTCCATTTCCTTGTATAAATATTGAGGAAGAAAGATCAACTCAGATACATGTTCTGCAAATTTCACGATACCCAGAATCCAAATATGCAGTGACTCAAACAATTTTGAGTCCATGAACAGGTAGGGCGAGAGTTTGTGCTTTCTAGATAAGAGAGGAGATTGGGACCAGACTGAAAGATATGTCGCAGATTTGGTGGTAGTGGATTTTGGCATTTCCTTTTCTAGAGTTACGAGGAACAATAGTTATAGATTAGACTGATAAGTGACGACCATGCATCTTGCTGCAGTCTTAACTGATGATACACATTTTGACAGAAAAGAATAGATTGTGAAAGAGAAAAACAGAGTAAGGAGAAAAGCAAGCACACATAAATGGTAAAGATATGTGACCAGTACGGAGCTGAGCTAAGTGAGTTGTGGAGCTGGTTTTTATCAACCATACTTTTGGATGAACTGATCAACAACAAAGGCATGGTTTCAGTACAAATACAAAGCCCACAAGGATTGTTGTTTGACTAATTACGTGACTGAACCAGCCTACCTCATAGATCAATACAACTATTCATATGCATTAGTTTTCAACACTTAAAAGCTCATCAATATTTTCAATGAAATGATGCCAAACCATATGGAAGCTGTAGCTCATTCATAAGCACAAGATATTAACTGATTGGGACAGGGATAGGTAGCGTAACTGATACAACATTGAGAACACTTCTTAAATTTGGTCCTAATTCATCTTAAGAGGCAAACAAATAAACCGAACCATGAATACACAAAGCTGATGAGAATGAAAGGTTGTGTATATTTGGTGTGGAAAAGTTTTAAAGATGAAGCATATCAACTCCTCTTAAGGTTTACGATCACACTCCATCCACAAACATCAAAAAGCTCTCCAACTTCTGATTACCAAACTGGGCCTCCATCTTATAAATATCCCGGCTTTACAATACCAAGAATTTAGCTTTCATTACTTGGAACCTTTAAAAAACTTCCAAAGATAATAGTAGCTGCTGCAACCCTATTCAAAGGCACATTACTAATGTAGGATATCTAACTTAACAGCAGCCATGTTTCAACTTTCATACACATATGCGCAGATGCACAACTACATTAACAATGAACGACCTCTGACCTTAAGACGCATAAAATTCCTCAGCTCAAGATGCAAACAATAAAGTTCTACATTCAGCTAAGAGAGCTTCCAGTGAAGAATACTTGTTCCTACCAAGATATTTGAAGAGAAAATGCTCCTATTTGCAGGAGCATCATTAGAGCAGCTACTGCCAAGGAAAACAGTATACACAAAAAGGCAAGTATAGAATAAGATTTTAAAACATGCTTTCACCTCTCTCATGCATAAATCTTGAACTCCCACAGTAATCCATGCTTATTCTTCCGCTCTACCAAAATGTTAAAATATGAAGCCACAATACAGAGAAAAGAAATAAAGACAACACAGTAATCAAATACCAATATATTTCATCAAGAGCAATAAACACATTAACCAACTTGAGAAAAAGAAACAAAGACAACACACTAATCAAATACCAATATATTTCATCAAGAATAGCAATAAACACATTAACCAACTTGAGGAAGAAAAAAAAAACAACACACTAATCAAATACGAATATATTTCATCAAGAAGAGCAATAAATACATTAAGCAACTTGAGAAAAAGACACAGGACTCATGCAAAAAACATGGAGACCCGACAGACAAGAGAAAAGTAAACTAAATAGAAAGAAAAAAAATTACAGGAAAAATCCAAGTGGATTCAGAGAAAAGGAAAATACAAAAATCACATATCGAGTTCTAAAATGCATAAAAGAAAAATCAATGCACAACTTACCTTATATAAGGAACTTCTTTGAGTTAATGCAATTGCTGAAAAATGCCTAATTTGAACTAGAACCTGTAGCACAAGCAGCTGGTTTATTGTGGTCATTTAAAAAAATTTCACCACCACTTTCTGATATCTGCTGATTGTCTGATCCAGAGACCGGACTGTCTAAACTATATGACACAGAAGCATCAATAACTCTGTTATTGTCTTTTGTTTCCAGACGCTCCATCATGTGTGATACAGTTTCAAACCCTGCATTAACCTCTCTTTTAACTTCCGAACCAAGATCTGCCATGGAAGTATTGTGAGAGAACAATCTCTCCTTCCAACCTTTTGTGCTTTTTGAAATTGAGTCTTTGTATCTAATTGAAAATGAGAACGTGTGATGTTTATGCAAAGAGAAAATAGGAAAAGAAAACTCATTCAGAAATGGTAGAATAAATTACAAAGGTTAAAGCATATTTATACCTCGTTGATACTGCATTAAATCGAGCTTTCAGAGAGTCTGAAAATGATTGCATGTCTGATGGGCCAGCTCTATCTTGGGTACTTGGGGATGACTGGCTAGGCGACCTCCTAAAGGAAAATGATAATAAGATAGTAGTAAATCAACAACGGAGAAAAAAAAAAGATGTGAATTTATGCACCAACATATATCTAATCAAGCTGAAGAATCTAGTACCTATTGCTCATGGAAGATCCTTGTTGATTTGGAGAAGAAACACTAGATCCAGACACTGAGGCAGCCACAGGACCAGATTGTGACGAATGTATGGGAGTGGTCATTTGAGAAGATTCTTCCCCTATATTCATAGGAGGCGAAGGGAAAGTTACTGCAACTGAAGGAGCCGGTTCACCTTCTTCTATCTGATCAGGGGAAGATGAAGCAGGAGCCGGAGGTGTGTTAGGATGGGTAGAGAAGACCAGGTATTGTGGGCGACCTTGAGCTGATGACCTATTTCTTTGTCCTTCCCTTCTGGCAATGTGGCGTGAACGACCCATTGCAGCAGCAGCAGCTAAGTGCTGAATTATACGCTCTTCAAGTTCAGCATCATTTACACCCATAGGTAACTACATCAGAAGCAAAATTGAAAAACTTTTAATAAGAATCTTCAGTTTTGGTGGGTTTATACTACATTTAACTTAATAACGTTAAAGAGCAAAGATAGAATACAAACATGCTGCAATTCAAAATCACCAAGAGTTGGATGATGAAATATTGTGGTATTTCGAGGTGGATTAGACCTAATACTTCTCTCTTGCACTACTGCCTCTAGCAATTCTTGGCTGTAAATACACAAAATGAAGCTCTTATCATTTTGTAATACTTGTATGAGAGATGAATCAAAGGAATACCAGGACCAAGAAAAAAACTACTAACCCAGTGGGATCCTTCAAGCTGATGGGTTGCCAACACATAGGACATTGGGAGCTTCGCTGACACCTACAAGATTGAAACAAAATTTCAATTTTTGATAACTTTCAACATTCACCGATATATCTTTTTAAAATAAGGCTTAACATAAAATCACTGTTGCAAAAACTTTCATAGACTGTTTTCACCGCTAAGGTAATTGCAATCGCTCCTTGCCCATTTGACACATGGTGTCCTTTAAATTTTTTGTTAAATATTAATTTAACTCAGATTTAAGAACCATGTTTTCCCTACTTAACTCAATTGCCTTCCACTGGTTTCTCCAACCCAACCCAACAGTCCCAACCATTGCTGCACCGTCCAACCTAGCCACTGCCCCTCCTCCAGTTAGTCATCATTGTTCTAACGAAGTTCGTAGATTTCTAATTCTAATAAAAACGAAATTGAAATCTTGGGTTTGCAGGAGAGTCATAACATATTCTCCACCAAGAAACTAAAAATGCCATTACATTTTTTAGGTAGTTTTGTTTTCTTTAGGGTTCTCTTGGCTGAAATAAAATTGCTTTTTCACCCCCTTGTTTTTTCGTTGTCTCTTGTTTACCTTCTCCTTGATCATTCCCTCTAATTTTTTTTTTTAAATATAATTATGTGTAATTGACTGAGCATTCCTTATATTAATTTTCCTTCCTTTAAGTGACTGCAGTCCATTGCTTTTGTTTGGAATTTCAAGCTCTGAATATATGGTTTTATATGGAATCAGAAAGAAATACAGAAATGTTTTCTAGGTTTAGGATAAGAGGGAGGAAACAGGACGTAAAAAGCTACAAACAGAGGGAGAGTGAATGGCAATTGAGTAAATAAGTAGGACAAACATGGGTCATAAATCTGTAAGTTAAATAACATATAAAATTAAAAGGAAAGCCACATGACAATTGGCAAGTGGGTGTTGCAGCAATTGATGCTATCATCCCTCATAAGTTAATAGGGAACTCGTAGAAACAAGCTTCTGGCATCATCATATCTATCTTGGATTCTTGATAACCATAATAACTGAAAGAAACGTGTATTTCTTCACGGGCGAAATGAAAGTTCATGAATCATGTGTGAGAAACGAGACAAACCTCAAGATGTCAAAGAAAGCTCATTAAAACTATTATTGCAAACAATAAGATAATAGAAGATAGGATATGAATTCTAATCCTTTCGGCTCAAATTAATATGCCCTAATCATTATTGTACAAGTTGTTAAGGCATGGTGTTGGTAGTACAAAAGTCAAAGGTATTACTAGGTTGACCATCATTACAGAAGTAGAAATTCGACTCCATATGAAGAGATTAATTTGAAGTATCCCTGAAGGCTTTAGAAACTAGAATTTACCTGTTAATCAATTTCCATAAGTTCACAACTGACCAACAAGTAAATATCAGTAAATATGTTCGGTAAATATTTCGTTTCTTAGCCTGGAGTAGTTATACCAACTATAACATCACAATTCGTAATGCACACAGCATTCCCTAGAAGTAAGATGTGGAACCAGAACAGGGATTCTGACACAAATGCCTAGATCTAATCTTTAATTCCAACAATAAACTATTTCCAGTCACATTATTTGGCTACCTTATAATCCTGTGCTACCATTCATAGGCATTTCATGAACAAGAACAAGAAAATCTAACTATAATATCAACAACAAAAAATTATAGAAGGGAAAAGAACTTTAAATACTAAGAAATGGGTATCAGAAAAATACCACTCAAGAATGCACTGAAGATGAAATTCATGCTTGCAACCAGTCAACTGCATACAGAAAACGACAATTGATTAAAACGGAAACCAGATAAGAAAAGATAATAGTGTCTCGACCATTTTATATATACCGTAGAAGGATCATTTTCACAGAAGGCCTCTAGGCATATACTGCAAGCATCATCACAGGCTTCCTGGATTCCTCCCTCCACAAAAGCTGCTGCTGATGTCAAGTGGGCATCAGATTTGTTGGTCTCTTCTATTCCCGAAACCTGTAAAGCAACGCTGTAAGCTTAGCAAATACAATTTGTAAAACTTCTTCCACGGGTACAGAGAAGCATAAATAACGAAGGTGAAGTACTAACGCAATCGAAAACAATGGAGTTTAAGATTATATCCTTAATCAAACAAATACAACGTATGTTATCTTACATTGTATTTACAACAAAAGGAACAACTTCAGCACTGAAAGGCCAACACTAAGAACCACAAATAATTTAACCCACCAAGATAATCAGATAAAAAATTCATAAAATCAAATTAAGAGCTCTCAAAATTACAAATAAATAACAAATTAAACTCCTTTCTTCCCCTTGAATTCAGAATTAAGTATTGAAGTACACTAAAACATATGAAAACGAACAATCAGAAGAAACAAGGGTCAATTAGACAGTGTTTAACACCTAATTTAAGAGGGAATATTACAATTCATGAGTTTCTCATATTTTCTTACCAATGGAAACCAATTTAATCATTTGATGGACAACCAAAACAGTCAAATCACAAAAGTGCTTAATTACCTCCATGAAAATTGCAAAGCCTTGAAATTATACAGCCAAAAAATCGATCTTTGATTGCAGGGATGAAGTTTAAATTGGAATTATGGGAACAGCGAAAACCCTAGAGAGAGAGAGAGTTTGCCAATTAGTCTGCTTTTTGTTTTTTGTTCACTTTATTCATTGTGAGCGAGCGAAGACTTGACTCTTGAGTGCCGCGGACTCTCTCTCTCTAGAATTGTATATGCGTCGGCAGTCACCACAGTGCTCACACGTGTCCTTCCCACCGAATCGCTTTTGACGATTCATTCTAACTTATTTTACCCGCCACTCTCTTCGGTCTTTCTCGATCTTTTTTGGCTGTCGGTCCAAACAACAACTTGGAATAATTCAATTTCACAAACTACTTTTCTTTCATAGTTTTTTTCTTGGGAATTTGCTTGTTTTGATCCATTCTTTACAATTTGGTTGCTGGAATGATCCATTCCCTAAAAAATTGTTGTTTTTTATTTTTTTTTTATGTAAAATGTCTAAATTCTTTTTGTATACTTGCTCGCTTCAACGACTTCATTAACTGTTCAAAATTTTAGATCTCCTTTGTGGAGCAAAAAATAATCACAAAAATTCACAAGGCGACACGCGGACTTGTATTCAAGGAAAACAAGATTGCCCTCATTAAATGGACAGGGCTCTGAAGCATCCCCATGTGCAGCTCAACAAAAGCTTGCCCAAAGACTAAACAAATCACTTACAATCAATAAGGGTAGTCGGAACACGTAGTTCAAGTGAAGTGTCAAATTCACACCTTCCGCTGATCTCCAGGGTGTCTTAGCCCAATCGTGATCACTTTTGCTCAAGAGATCAAAAAGCCTATGGCGGGTTCTCAGCTGCACAACTCCGTCAATACAACCTGTGTCGAAGAAGTACTAGAACTCATTGATAGTCAGGTCCAAGTCAAAGAACTTATTCAGATTGAAAAAACCCCACCATCATGTGGATCGCATTTAGAGAACACTAGGCAGAAGCGCAACACAAAGTAGTAAGGATGGAACTTGATGATGGTAGAACCAATCAAATGTCAATTATACAATATATAATAAATTCACAGTTTATTTCAAATTACAATTTCACTATATATACAATATACCAGAATATGAACAATTAATAAAATTGCATATAAAATCACAAATCAATGACTTGTTTATGGAAGATAGAGGCTTGCAGTAGCAATCTCATATGACAGAAATTCGCCCCTGCACCAATGCAGTAGTTCAACAGACGTCTATCTTGCAGGATACAACTATCTAACCCAAGTTCTTGCACTCGAACTTCGATTCTTGGCGAATTTACTATGTGTTTCTTTGTGAAGGATGAAAAAGAGAGGGCGATTGAATTGTATTTACGTTTCTAATATTACTGCCATATATCTAATGGCCTTTTTGAACAGTTATGGTCGTTCATGCTTATTTTTCCAGAACGGATGTAACTGTTTATGTAACCAGTCTTAAACTTTCGGAAAAAATTGAATCCTAAAATCAAAAACGTAAAAATCGTACTTGTGTTTTTCGTCCATCCGAGCCCAAGAGACCAAAGGCCCAAGGCCCATCTTTGACATGTAATATATGCACCCAAACCTTCCAAGTCCAAGGCCAATGTCCATGGCTTTGGCCCAATTCCTTTCAAACAATAAGCGAGTGAACTTACTTATAAAGGGGAAGTAGACAAAATGTATAGGCAATATGGGACAAGAGTCCCACACAAGTTCTAACAATACCCCCACATTTTCTATTCAAACTCTAGCAGATGACCCTCTTAGTAGTCCCACTGCATGGTTCATGGTTGTTTTCTTCCTTTGCACGTCTTACGCGAACTCCAGACGGAATCACATGCTTGTACACCTCCAAAAAGTCCTTGAACTGCTCGTTGAAAGTGATCTTGACGTGAGCAACCTTGGAGTAACCTACCTTACCAGAAGATCCTCTGTGACAATACAACGGCAGAGGGTACTCGTCACCTTTGTGGCTTGAAGGAGACATGTTCAGAAATTCCTACAAAAAATATGAGAAAAAATAAATGATGCATGCTCAAGAAATAAAAAAAAAAAAAATATATATATATATATAGAGAGAGAGAGAGAGAGAGAGAGAGCAGCGCGCCAGGTCGCAACCTAACTGGCTGCCCTATGGAGCAACCCAGCACGTCAGGCGGCCCAACCCACTAAAAAGGCCAGCACAACAGGCAGCCCAGCGTGCAGGGCGCTGTCTCTCTCCCTCTTAATCCAAAAGGGCTAGCAACCCAAGTAAAACAAGAAGGGGGCTGGCGCCCCAGCACAAGCTCGAGCCTAGCAACCAATTGGCGGAAGGCTGAGCCTGTGCTAGCTTTCCCCCGTCGCGCCCCAACGCCCTTTGGTCTAAGCTGAGCCGACACTTGGCCCCAACCAACCGTGCCACGCCACACTTCTCAGCTCCCCGCTGAGCCGTCCAACTTACAGCAATAGCAACGACATAGTAGCCTCATGGTTACTTTATCCAACTTTCAAGCTCCGAAGTTCCAGAAAATTTAAAAAAAAAAAGAATTAAATTTTTTTTTTCCTTACCTTGGTGTGGCGTGGAAAAGAAGAAAAGGAACGAGAAATGATTCTTTATAAGGACAAGCTAAGAAGAAGGTTAGGGGAGGGGGAATAAATTTTCTTTCGCTTTCTCTCTTTCTTGTAGTTTTAAAAATTTCTCTCCAAAATTATTTAACTCTCTGCTTAAGGCAGACTTAAATAGGTTTTCGTGGCAATTGATTCCCTTTCCTAGAAGAATTTATATCCAAGTCAAAGTATAAGATCTGCATCAAATTAGGAAACAACTCTCTACTTACCTAAGCAACTTGGGATTTCTACACCTATTGCCTTTGTTGCCAGCAACCTAGCAGGTGTGAGGGCACTTTTGGAGCAAAAAATAATCACAAAAATCCACAAGGTGACACGTAAACTTTTATTCAAGAAAGACAAGATTACCCTCATTAAATGGGCAAGGCTCTCAAACGTCCCCATACGCAGCTCATCATCCCTAGAAATTCAAGCACCTGACTACAACTGCTCTCAACTCCCCTGCTCGTGTGAAAAATTCAAAGGTATTAAACATAAAGATTGATCACCAAATCCAATCTTTAATACAATCTTATACGAAGACCAACACATCAAGTAAGAATCCTTATCACTATCAATTAGGGATATTCCCATCATCATTCCAAGATATTATCTCCTAATTAATATCTTGGAAATATTCATTCCTTGCTCATCCTACGGATGAAATAACTTGGCTAATAGGAAGTCTCCATGTGTAGGGCAAAACGCTATCCTCATAGTCAGCTAAACCCCCTCCCCCACACCCCTCGTGGGCGTGTGAGACTTCGATCTTTGATCAAAGGTGTTGATTGTTTGGTAGGTACTTTTTCGTCAAGACTGAAGATGGAGGAAATCTACCACATCCTCCCTTTTTAGACCACATTGTCTTTCATGCGCTTGCCCTCCCTCTCACTCTCTCTTTATGTTAAAGTTTCAATCTTCAAGTTTTCCTATTCCTCTTGAGCTTTCCAATGGAAATCAATCAACAGTGTAAAACAATGAAAACCTACATTTTTTTCTCATGAAATATTGCAATTATAAAGTAGAGGTTTTTAAAATCCCTTACTCTGAGAGATAAAGTAGAGAAAATACGAAAGAAAAGAGAGAATAACCCAAGTATCTTTCACTATCATTATGCCATCTTTATATGGGGCATCAAATACATGAGTGGTCATCCAAAGATTCTTTGTAGTAATAAAAAAAGCCTCTCTACATTAATATAATTGTTTATGATGGTTTACTACCATATATTAGATAAGGACAACGACTATTCATGTTTCACAACACTCATCCTTAGATGTCCGTATATCAATGATAAGTTGCCTCATTAAAGAAACTAGCTAAGTGTCATGTCCCGAACCCGAGATCGATGGAAAAATATAACTCTACTCCCAGTGCTCAAGCTAAAAATTAAACTAAATAAAAAGACACAAGGCAAAACAAACTTCTCTTAAAAAAAAACTCCAAAATCTTACAAGCTGTGGAGAAATAAATAAATCCTTGAATCCTCGTCTAACACCACCTCCTCAGTTCCCTCTAGCAACTCTCTTGCCAAATAACTCATTTGTAAAATAAAAGGGTGAGGGGTGAGCAACAATCATCGTCGCCCAGTGAGTAGAATATGTAATACGCCAATCAAGCGTGTTGTTTTACTCACACTATACCAGAGTATAATTATACGCAAGTTTTCATCACATATCATGCCATATCACATCATCCCTTCCACATGTTGGTCATTCTTCATAATATGTAGCTTACCATGTGATCCCTGAATTGGCATTTATGCCTTAATGTCCTCTTGTGCCATTATATTTATTCCTCAAAAAACCAAAATACTAAAGTTCTCATGCTCCATGAACAATCTCAACAATTCCACATAAATGTGTATATGAACACAAAAACATTTCCCGAAAGCTAACATGCTTGACTTGAAAATAACAAGCTATTTAAAAATAGAGTAAAACCCATGATAATTCATGGTTTTTATGTTATCTGAAATTAAGAATTTTTAGAACACATTATATAAACCACTCACCTCACAAATAGAACCTTGGCATGACAACTATCTACCGATCCCATATGTCAAATTCTTTCCTCTCTTTGGGACTCACTTTGCATGCATTCCATTGGTTTTAGGGCACATTTCCAACAATTTCCCACTTGCACTAGAGCCAATCAGTCGTGTGTGTAGTGAGGATAACTTTTCAGATGTCATTTCAAAGATAGCTGAGTACTAGGCCTTAACAACGGATATTTATATGTCATTCATAGAAGCAACTTTGAGATTAATGACGTTACCGATATACATGATTCTCAATTGTGTGGTTTAGTCTCTCAATTGTGTTTGGAACTTGATGAGACGTTGATTCCCTAGCTTGAGTTATCGCCCGATTAATGTTGTACTGTGGGTGCACTTATGACATTTTCTAGTTGGAACCAAATAGAGAGTTCATTAATGGACTTTCCCATCCAAACGACTTTGTTGTAAGTTTCTAAATGGCGATATATTTTGCAATGATTGTGAAAAACTATAGTCATTATTTTTACTGTTTCCATTCAACTATTTCTTTATTCGTAAGAAAGAGATATCCAATGCTGGATATGATGTTAGATTCAAAATCTAAATCAGTTTTACACTTCCTTTTGTTACTCTAAAATTTCCTCGTTATTGAGGAATCCTTCCTTTAGTATTTCTCAAACACTTTAAGGACTCACTTGACAGTTAACATGGTTTTGATCTTGGGTTTGCACTGATATCGTCTTGTACCGTTCTTAGTACAACTCATACCAATGTTTTCATACAATATAAAATACCTAAACCACCATTCTGCAAATGCATAAAAGATTATATTTACACATTCCCTTTCTTTGGTAGTCTTTGGGTACACACTTTTTAAGAAGAGCAACTTCCTAGTCTCATTGGAATTGTTCTTCTATTTGAAGTTTATCATTTGAGAAACTTCCTAGCATCTTTGTCTATTAATACGGATTGAGATAAACCAATTAACTCATGAAATCTATCTTATAGATTATCTTCCGTAGTGTATAGAGCATGTCTCCCATATACAGCCTATCATAATAGAACTTTTTAAAGTCAACTTTATTAAAGCAATATTTTATTTTCATTTCCATATATATATATATATATATATATATATATATATACAAATTTAGGAATATGAATAACTCCCACTAATCTTTTGTAAACAAGGGATTTATTTACATCTTTATGAGAAATCAAACGATTTGACGTTTTCTCATTAGGTGCTTATAGCTCCCACTAGCTTGCTTAGACTCATGGTGGATGGATCTCTATAACATGTACATCTTGTGATTCAAATCATCAAGACAATCTTGATAATGGTTTCAGAAAACCATATTATGTTCAAACATTGAATCACGATGTAGTTGTAGCAAGCAATCTCTCAATTAATTGAATTCAAGACTACGTCAAAGATGCTTTCTTCAATGTTAACCTATCTCTTCGATTGTAGTCACCTTAAGCTACTAATTGGCTTTGTAAGTTTCTATACTTCGGCTTAAATGTTAAATACCATTTCCTTGAGTGTAAATCAAACATACGCTCAATGTAGTCCCAAAGATCTTCTCTTTAATTCCCTTAAATTAAGGAGGTGTAACTCTATGACTAGTCATAACGTTCAAACCATTCACCTAAGATGATTTTTTTTTATCCTTATTGATCTTCTTGGAGGTTGTGGTGTAGGATCTGGGTTTTTAAATTTGTTGAGCAACTTATACCTCAATGACATATTCCTTGAGTTCTATATCTTGTTCATTTGCTCTTTCGAAGGCAAATCCTATTTAGAGGACTATAATGAACTACCCAACAAACAACCTTTGTTAGTTGGTCTATAAACATGATATCCATATAATTTTGTATCCCACAAGTGTATTTGCAATACACATTGCTCTTAGAACGTATGCAAGTCTATTGACATATGTTTGACAATGCCAAATCTTAACTTAATTAAGACTTGACTTTCTTTCCAACTACACATGTTTGATGCCCTATATAAAGATGGCATAATGATAATGGAAGATATTTGAGTTCTTCTCTTTTCTTTCTTATTCTCTGTACTTTATTTCTCACATGTAATCAACACGTTCTAGGTATAATTCCTCATCTTTTGAATTTTTTGTTCTTTTATCTATGATACTAGTTGATTTAGAAGGGATATCAATCTTTTCAGGTGTATTTGTAGCAGGTATATGTTATTTGTCACTTTTGCTATGTTGGTAAATGCATCTGGCATTTTATAAGAATCTGTTGAAGATGGACAATCCTTCGTCGTTTTCACATTGATTTGTACTAGTATCTAAATGAGACATAATGGATGTGTTCATGACAATTTGTGTCGTTCTATAGGGTCGGTCTTTCCCTTCCATAACGGAGGGAAATTATCTCATCAAAGTGACAATCCGCAAATCGGGTGGTAAAAACATCACCTGTCAAAGGTGCTCCTATAACAACAATATCGTGAGAAAGCTTTCAAGAAGTTTTCAAACCTTATCTCCAACCTCTTTGTCGCTGAGCTAAACAATGAGCTTCTAATGCAAAACCATCATTCTTGCCCTGGAGCAATGGCAGTCCCTGAAGCAAATTCGGTCTCAGTTCAGGGCAAAGGGCGTCATCATTGCAATGGACATCACAACATCGTCATACTGGCCAAAGCCCTCGCAACAACAATCACAACTTACAACTTAGGCTTGAGTGAAGCTCAGTCCTCAAAGAATCGCAACAACAAATGACAAGCTTTTATGCATCAGACTCCCAAACTAAATAGACGGATGCCATAGATGTACGAATATGCATGGAGGCGGGTATGCTGTACTCCCAAAAATTTGGTGGAGCTTTATTAGGCCTCATTAAAAGACAAAGAGAAAAAGATCAAAGGGGCCACTTGGTGAGCTACATATTATGACGGATAACTAACATGTGAAGGGACGATGTGATATGACATGAAATGTGATAAAAACTTAGTATAATTATACTATGTTATAGTGTAAGTAAAACAACACGCTTGATTGGCATATTCAAGGTTCTAAAAGAGGCTAGGCGGCGGAGAGAGGCCTAGCGACTAGGCGGACTATGTTAGCCTTATAAGGTTATACAATTAAAACACAAACAAATGAGTGGCTGACCTGATTCCAATAGCAGCCATGAAAGTCGAACACGAAAAGGGCACGGCAACACCAAGATCTTCTATAAACTCCTAGCCAAATACAACTACTCTATGGGAAGTATTATGTTGTGTATGTTAGGGCTTTATAGGGACCGGTGTATTATATAGGCTAAAAGCTAGGGTTTCCATCCATAAAGGAAACCTAAACTTTACTTTCTTAGCCTCCAAGTCAATTACCATAATCATATTCAATTAAGGATTCCATCAATCCTATTTCCAATATAAGACACCTTATATAGGATTGATATCTTTAAGAGATCAAATCACAATCAACATTATTCTCCAATATTACATTCATATTACATGTAGTAGACCATTTAAAGGTTGATTTATATTGGATAAATCCAACATTCTCCCACTTGGTCTACAAAATGTAATATTCACGTTTATACTTGAGATTGGAGACTAATGTCACTTTAGTGGCCATGTAACAGTGATTACATCTCGTCCTAAATGCAGCTTATGTCAAATGCATTTCTTAACATGGAACTAACAAGGTTGTAGAGTCGACACAACCCAGAACCTTCATAATCACACATGCTAAGATCCTCATTCACATGAAACACAAATTATGATCAAGAGATGAAACTTTAAATTAAACTTTAAATTAACCAGAATGTCTTACTTTATATCAACTCAGGTCCACCTTATTGTAACACACAAGTTACACTTTTACGCTTCTTAAAAGCCTTAAATCTGCCAATGCAGATATTCTTCATCTAATGAAACCACCATAACCTACAGGTGTGAATACATCTCCAAAACAATCATGCATCAGTTTCATTAGACCAATAACAATACAAACAATGTTTGTAGCCAATGGACACAACTGAAAATACCAAATAGGCACATGTCCAAGTAAAATATTCCAAAAACTTCATAAAACAAATTAATTCAACACTTATGAGCAAGATGAATTAATATGTTTTTTTTTTTTTTTTTTTGACACTGATCTATGCACCATACCAGTTACTTTCATAGTGATTTCCAACACCTACGGGCAAGATGGAAATCCTCACAACTTAAGTAGTGCACAAACCATGCCATGCCATTTAACATGCAATTTGATAACAACTTGATATTTGATATATATTTCATCAAATGATTGACTAGCACACGAAAAATATGACTTAATGAATCCAACTGGAGATTAAAATGAATACGTGGATTCTATACATACCTTATAAGTCATCTGCAAATGTAAGGCATTACTAACACGAAACTCAAACTCCCACTGATCTGCAACATCGTTACTTAATTTGCAAATCAATACTTAAATCATATTTTTGAAAATATGCCTTTGGGAATAGCCTTACTTAGTCAATGAATGCGTATTACCTCAATGAAATGTACAACTAAGTACGAAAGCATTCACCACAGTTACACAAAACATGCATCTAACAACCATCTTATATGTATCAATAAGTCCACATTTATGCTAAGTCCTTATGAGCCTCAAAACAAATGATCAACCAAGAAATCCAAATGATTGCAAATAACAGAAAAATGTACACATATGCCAAGTATCCAATCGTGCAACTTAAACATATTATAGACATTCGAGTAACACAAATTCATGGAAGATAGAATAACGCTTTAATAGATTCATGCAAGTCCACTTAATGCTCAAAATTTTAGAACAACTCCCACTAAGTTTTCAGAGTTTATACTTGCAAATAAGTTAATGAGTGTGAAGCCCAATTTTCGTTCACTAATTCTCCCACTTAGGCAAACACTCTTTCAAAGATGTACCTAAATAAAATTGCTTTATATTTTAGACATAATAAAATAGATATTACAATCAACATAAAGTTGTCAAACAGAATTTTCAGCAACGAGTTACACTTAATTTAGAATTAATCATAATTAATTTATAAGCTTGATTGATACCAAATTTATACTGATCAAAATAGACATACTAATCTTCATAAAGTAAAAATATAGA
The DNA here is from genome assembly GCA_036320875.1 of Cotoneaster glaucophyllus. NCBI lineage: Eukaryota > Viridiplantae > Streptophyta > Magnoliopsida > Rosales > Rosaceae > Cotoneaster > Cotoneaster glaucophyllus. The sequence continues at coordinate 19,175,327 of CM070058.1, forward strand.
GCTGTTTTAAATCAAAATAGTAGTCTAAAGTCACGTCTCGAAAAGACCAACACAATCTGCCAGTAAAACTGTCTATACGAGCATGGGTTACTTGTAAATTCACCATAATTAAAATACATGGCAAACAATTACGAAAATTTGTAGACATATAGTAGACATCTATATGTTGAACATACCAAAAATTCAGGTCATTTGGTGACCATTAGATATGTCATTCACCCGATTTAAATCAAGACACGCAATCTGCCAGAAACAATTATGTGCATCTATCATGAATTTATACATCCAAAACAAATTCAATTTCATATCATTTCAATTTCGATGTTCAAAGGAAACTTTAGTAGTCAAATTTCATCCTCTAAACCGACATCATAGTTCAAATTGAAAAGATTTACAAGCATAAGACTTAAACAATGCGTACCTTAGCAATCCTTGATTAACCTTCATGAGTCCAATACTTTGCATCAACAAGTCTCATGAAGAGACAAAAATATGTCATGATGCATGTCATGATGCAACCGATTTCCATGCCTTCAAACCACAACCTTTTATAGGGCTCATTGTGGAAATATTTGTTACTAATGGCATGGAACTTTATCCCAATAAACTTTATAAGACAAGATTAATTCAACACTTAGGAGCTGATGAATTAAAATGCTTCTAACACTAACATATACATCATATCTATTACTTTTATGGCAGTTCTAACACATATGAGCAGATAGAAAAAACCACAAACAGTATGATGCATATATCATGTTACGCCATTCAGAATCTAACCATGAAAACACGATCAACACTTATGAGCAGATGAACTGCTTTCATGTTATGACTCTGAATGCAATTGTGAACAACAACTTGATTATATTACTCAGCTACATCATGATAAACGGCTAGGGCTTGAATATATGATCCAACCGGGTAACATATATATGCTGATCACAGGCTTTATATGTACCAACGCACCATTCTTCAACAGATCATACAGGCATTGATTATAATTGTGATTTGCAGGTTTTAACCATATAGCCTACGGCTCTTTTCCTTTTATTTATTTCTTTCCGTAGTACAAAACTACTAAACATAGCATTATAATCATGCATTAGTTTTGTAAATACCAAATTAAATAAAGGAACAACCAAAGTTATTTTTTTCCATAGAAAACATCTCCAATATATGCTCAACATTAGCCTTGAAAAGTTTCTTTTCTTCTCCCCTTATGGCACATAAAAATTTACTAATCAAAGCACTTTTTAAATTCTTTAGGCATAGGAAAAACCACAAACAATAATACATGTTTGAAAATTCATGCTTATTAATTAAGCCACATACATTGAATGGATTACATACCTCATGCCTTCATATGTTCACCACTTCTTTGTAAACATATATATAACCACATGACCAACCAAAGTTCTCATATAAGAATAGATAAAAGTACAAATGAGTATTGCCACATAATTACTACAAACCTTATTCATTTGTATAATACCCTTGTTCTTGTCGATGGATGCTTTCTGTCATTCTCAGTCAATCCACAAATTATGCATCAATTTTTCATAGTTAACTAGTCATGCATAATTTAAATGACCATTGAGATTGGAAAGCAAATTATAGACAAACCTGATTGAATAGTCAGGTATATTTCTTGTGCTATTAATGGCATAAAAGTTCATTCAGATCTCGTGAAAATTAGTGGAAACAAAACTACAATTCACTATAGTCCAGAACCCACGGCAATATTAAAAATATGTCATCTCATGCTTGAACCAAATTAGCCATACAAGCAACACTATACACGCCATTTGCTTAACAAATGTTGCCAAAATCTGTATTACTTACTTTCATGTATTGGAATTTTATTAAAATTTATTAACAAACACGTATATAGTTGACATGTATAAAACTTATCATATGCTTCTCTGCAACGCAACTGTAATATATGTTATTACAATCACAGGCACAACATATGCCAATAGTATCGATGAATTATAGCATATGACTAATTCCGTCTCCTACAATTAGAAAGATGTCACGACATGGTTGGATTTTACAGGAACAATTTATCACTTCATGAATCCAATACAACCATTCCTTATATAATTTATCATGAAGACCAAAAGAATAGATCATACCAGAATTTCATATACTGATGTATATACGAACCTCTTCATTGGGCTTGTTCGACTGAGGGATCTCAAGAAATTATCCAATGCAAGGTTAGAACAAATGTAAATACATACACATGCTATGCGAACTGTAGATACATAATTGGCTTTATAAAATTATGTATACTTGCTTGATCAAACAATTGCTGGCACTCATGCAATTGTTTCTTGTCACATTAACGTATCACCCATAGCAATTCATATAAAATACAATTCATGGAAAATAATATTAGTTCTTATTCAATAAACATATGCCCATTTAGATACGTATTGCCAAAATATATAAAAATTGGATCCATATTCATGACATACTTAACCGATACATGGTAATCAATGTATGTACATGCTCTACAATAATTAGCACATCACTCATGCAATTATATCTTTATCTTATTACCAATTTAAGCTTTCAAGATCAACCCCAAATATATATCAACCAAAATACCATAAACCATTATGGAAATCAAAGTCAATGAAACAAACCATTTTGCTTTGGTAGATGACTTCGTTCTGCTTGCTAATCGGAGGAACCTTTTCAGTAAGGTCAGAACAAATATAGCATGCTTACAAAAATTGAGATCATCAGTGGCACATGGTAAATCAATTCAAAACACTTGCATGAAGATTGAAATAGAACGAAACTGTTATTCTTCTTAGTGCCATGGTTTCCACTGTAAAATACATAATATAATACCACGCCTTACATATATGCTTCTTTACGTTCCTATATGATTATAGGATTCCAATTCCTATATGGTTTTTAAATTTCATGCTTCAATGCTATAAGAATATTATATAAATTGTATTCTTTAATTCCATAATTTAATTCATGCTTGATCAAAAGCGCCTCTAAGCGTAGTCCAATTTCCAATTGGCAAGCAAAGCTATGTGGTTATATGTAATACACCGCATACAATATTGTGGATTCGTGCTATAATTAGGCAACTAGTCTTGCTGATAATAATCAGGGTATCAATTAGCATAGTTCTTAATAAAAATTTCCCTTGACTGCAACCATAACATTAGTGAAAAATATTCTTGATTAAAACTGAATAATTATGCAACCTGACCATAATCAACAATCGAACTGGTTCAAATAGCATGGTGATGTTGCCGAGTATATGCAATGACGATTTGGATTAAACACGCAGTTCAAGAGAATATTATATAATCCAACATTAAACCTAATAGGTTTTAATTATATAACCAGTGGCTCTGATACCAACTGTTAGCCTTATAAGGTTATACAATTAAAACACAAACAAATGAGTGACTGACCTGATTCCAATAGCAGCCATGAAAGTCGAACACGAAAAGGGCACGGCAACACCAAGATCTTCTATAAACTCCTAGCCAAATACAACTACTCTATGGGAAGTATTATGTTGTGTATGTTAGGGCTTATAGGGACCGGTGTATTATATAGGCTAAAAGCTAGGGTTTCTATCCATAAAGGAAACCTAAACTTTACTTTCTTAGCCTCCAAGTCAATTACCATAATCATATTCAATTAAGGATTCCATCAATCCTATTTCCAATATAAGACACCTTATATAGGATTGATATCTTTAAGAGATCAAATCACAATCAACATTATTCTCCAATATTACATTCCTATTACATGTAGTAGACCATTTAAAGGTTGATTTATATTGGATAAATCCAACAGACTAAAGTAAATTTATTATATATCATATAAAGAAGTGCTATTTACACTTAAGAAAATAACTATACTAATATTTGTGTTTACTATTTTAATTAAGTTTATTATTTAACAGTTTGTTCAAAGTTTATCTATTTTAATTAAGTTTATTATTTAACAGTTTGTTCAAAGTTTATTATTTAACATACAACATACAAAAAATTAGAATTTTCGGTTTAGAGATTTTATGAAATTTATAGTGAATTTTAAAAGAAATGTTGGTGTTAAATACTTGGATACAAAGCGTTAACTGAGTGGTAGAAAAATGTAAGACATTTGGAGGACCACACCTCCTAATTTATTTTATTTTTATCGGCATATATACCAACTCTTAATTCCTAAAGCCCCTTATTAATTAGGAGTTTAAGGTGCAACTGTCTCATTGGCTGACAATTACAAAAGAAGACAAACAGATGCTAGGTGGCGTAGTCTCATTGGATAACAAAGTACAAAAGATGATAGAAAGTTGCTTCCGTCAAGTGGGGATGAGAGATAAATAATGAGGTATTCTCTTCCTTCCGCAGATTCACAACAAAACAAAATTCAAACCTAAAATCAAACTTCTTCGACTTTTAACCACTACCAGACCGTCTAAGCCTCTCAGCACCCGCCTAGACTCCTTAGGCGCCTGCCTAGACGCTATATGCACCTGCCTAATTTCTTCCCCAATTTGCCTCCCGATTTTGGCTTAATCCAAGCGGCTGACCACCGCATAGTGCCTAGGAGGCCGCCTATGCTGATTTTTAGAAGACTGAGCATATTACATATTCTACTCAAGGGCCAAGGTGGTTGTTGCTCACCCCTCACCCTTTTATTTTACAGATGAGTTATTTGACAACAAAGGTGTTAGAGGGAGCTGAGGTTATGTTAGGCAAGGAATTCAAGATTTTATTTATTTATGCATAAATTGTAAAGATTTTGGATTTTTTTTTAAGAGAAGTTTGTCTTTTTTTTAAGTTTTTTCACTTATTTTAATTTTTAGCTTGCTTACCAGGCGCGGAGTTATATTTTTCCACAAACCTCGAGCCCGGAGCATGACAGAATGGTACCAGAGGATAGGAATTAGACACCCTTGAAAACTGTGAAGCCAATTAGATATGTTAAAATGAAAGGAATTAGTGACATAGAATTTTAAGAGTAGACTTTCAGGAGCAAGGTTCAGTAAATTTCGAGACAAGATTTCTTTTAAGGAGGGTAGATTGTGAAGACCTGTATTTTAGAACTACTTATTTATATGTTTGTTGTGTGTGAGAAAGTGTATGGGATTTATTAGGTTAGAATTTATAGGTTATTTTGCACATTTGGTGATAGCCAATAGGAATTAAGATAATTGTGAGTTTGGAGAATTAAAGGTGAAGCTTGTATGAATTTTTGAATGATCAACAAGTGTAGATGATCATGTTTTATTAGTATAAGGTGGCAAGTGTTGCTCAATGCAATCTTCATGCAATAAACAGCTTGCATGCAAAGCTTGGTCATTAAGTTCAAATGATATGCTTTGCCTTTTGCCTCTTTTGTCAACCAATGGGGAGCTTGCTCTTGCCGTCTATTCTCCCTATAAATAGCTAGCTAAGTATGTTGAAGATTGTTAGAGATTGTTGGCAAAAGCTGGCTGAGGTATAACCACTCAACACTAAACCAATCATAAGATGATACTTTACAAACATTTCACATGTTAAACTAAAGTAGTTTATAATCTAAGGGTAAAGATTATTGTTTAGAGCCTTCTCATTAAATGTTATACGCTCAAACAATAAGTCCAGGGAATACGTAACTAAGAAAATGTAATCTAAAGAAGTTAGATTCACGAGACCTATCTCTTTCATACACATATTCTAAACGTTCCTGATTACAGGATTGACATTTAAGCATTGACAATCCAGATAGATCAGTATATACTATGTCTTATCTCCTTGGAGAGTGACTAGCCTTGAGTCATTGGTGTGAATGACACCAAGACAAGAATGTAGGTGCTCAATAGAGAGTGAGTCCACTTAACGCGATCAATAAGGAGTTCTCATACTCATGTCACATGAGAATTCATAATTGGGATACTACAAAGTAGTCTTTTGACCTAAGACATTATAGTTGTCTTGTGGTTAGGTCTTTAGTCTTTGGTTGTGTTAAAGGCATTCTATTTGAGGTGTCCATGACATAGTTTGTAATACCCTGATATTTTAGAAATATGACGTGGATTTTCATTTTTATGTTTATGTCGAGGAAATCGAAGATAAATCGATTTATGGTTATGAAATTCAAATGGGGGAAATGTGAAATCCCATTTCTGGATGGTATTATTAAATTAGGAATTTTGTTGTCGTATTCGTAGTTACAACACATTTATATTTACAGCGTATAGTTTTTTTATAAGTGAAAAAGATGAAAATGCCTCTAGTTGGCTAAACTGAATTATACAAGGACGTACTTTATCCTCCCATGTTTTGCTATGTTTCTTGGCATATCTAGAAAGAGAACGATCATATGAGCGCGTAGGCAAAAATAGTTCGTGAAACGAGGTTTTAACGAAGGAGAAATTAACGGTTAAATGCAAGGGTAAAATGGTAATTAAACCTTTTTTGGAAAGCTCCCGGATAGCTGGAGAACCTTCTAGTGCCACGTGTGTGACTGTGATTGGGGGGAGAAAAAGAAAGGGGAGAAAAAGAAAGGAGAGAAAGGATGGGAAATCGGACCAATGGAAAAGAGAAGAAATGAGGGAAATGAGAGAAAGAGAGGAGTAGCCAACGAGTAATCCTTATGACCCGTTTCTAAATGGTGACCTAGTTTCTGCAAGACACCCCGACACCGATTCAGGCATTTTTTTGGCGATTCTAGTTGAACCATCGCCTGGAATCAACTCCACGACCCTCTCTCTTCCATTTCCACCAAAAAACCAAAGGGATTCGACCTCGATTTTGTGAAGTTTGCACCGATGGGCTTCGTGGGTGCACGGAGGCGATCGGTTGTTTATGAAGGGTATTTCATCGACCACCACCACCATAAGACATCTCTTGAACCTAAGAATAAAGCCCAAACAAGTTTAGGAGCAGCATATTTGCGGATTCCACAAATTGAAGAACACCAGGTTTCTGACGGATCGAGGCCAATTTTAGGTGTTTTCCAGCCAAATTAGACTTCGGTCCAGGTATGAAAAATGTTTCCCTCATTGAACTCTACATGTTTGTAAAATTTGGTGAATTTAAAGTTGGTCAGAATTCGTGGTTTCCATTCGCGGGCGGCAGCGTATGACCAAATGGTCGATTTTGTCTTTTTAAGCTAATTTTGATATTCTGAGTTAATACTTGATTTTCGTTTGATGTGATTCGATCGTGTGGATGTAATTTCATTTTCGTCGGCCACTTGAATATATTTAGTAAACGGTTTAAATTTGACGACGAACTACGAATGGTTTGATCTTGTTTAAGGGTATGTAGGCAATCCAACAAGAAGCTTAGATGCGGCCATAAAATGACCAAATTAAATTTATTGTGGTTAATAGAGTATTGATTAATCATGACTTTATTTTTGGTATGTCACTAAGAATCGCTTCCAAATAAATTTTGGGTCGTTACAAAAATGGTATCAAAGCAAACGTTCATACTTTACAATATGTGATATTATTGAGTTTTGTGGATGTGAAATATGATTTGCATTGATATTGCATTATTTCATAATTCCTATGATTAAAGTGGCATTTATGTGAAATACATATATATTGTGAACTATTCCCGTGTGTGGTTGTGAGTGCAGATTCCATGGATTACTTTGATGACCTGAGAGTGATAGGGACTGTGTGGTTCCCCTGGGTTTTGATCCCTAAACCTTCAGAGGGTGTCATACAGACGGGCTACTCCTGCGGGATAGTCTATGTGGTATAGTTGGTGAAATGGACACTTCTAGATTGAGAGGCACTAGGAGTGAAGGGCACCGTGCGCTGCCTTGGGTTTCGATCCCCTAAACCTCTGAGGCCTACACAGACGAACTTGTACCCATAGTCAGTAAGGAAGGTACTTGGATCTGTGGTGTAGGATCAAATGGACACTCTCGTTACCCTACCTTGTGTTGTTGTGAGATTAAGGTAAGGGTAATCAGCTGCGGGACCGATCATCAGGTTGGATTATTTTATACATGAGTCTAAAAGGGAATCGTGGTAATGGTTGTGTATAGCCAATAATGGTAAGTGATATTGCCAATGATTGTGCCTGGTAATTCTGATATTTATTTAGCCAATGTTGATTATGGCTTAAATTTGTGATATTGGTTTTTGCTAATAAGGTGTATGGCATTGAAATTGACCTACCACTATGTTTGCCAACAATGTGGTTGGAAATCCTAATATGCGTGAAAACCATGATGATAATTTATTGATTTATTTTTTTTGAGCAATAAAATCATAAACTGAGGTTATGATTTGTTCAATATAAATGGAATGGTGGGATTGGTTTTAAATCCCTTTTATTTATTTTAATGAGGATTGTAGGGATGGCAATGGATTAGTTTGGGGAAGGAAATGCTATATCAATTCTCATAACCACGAAAATTAACCATATCCGTAACTGCAAATTAACCATCGAGTATTATCCATAACTATACCCACCGGATAATGGATTCCCCATCGGTTAACAGTTATATCTATCTTTGTCAATAAAAAAAATTATATTCGCCCAATTGACGCATGATAATTTAGTAAATATTAATTTTTTCATTAAATATTTGATGTATAAAATGATTTAATTAATGGATCTTGTGGAGCATAAAAATTAAAGCTAAACATTGATAATGTTGGTTGATCTTTGATATCTCCCATAAGCACCATTGAATTCTCATAGATTTTGATTCATAACAAAACTTTTGAACTTTGCTACAAAATGCAACTCACACAATGCATTTTTTGTATTCTCAAAGTAAGATTTCGGTAAATAATGAATATACATATATACACACACACACACACACACACACACACACATATACATATATTATATAATACTTTAATATTATATATTATTATATTATATATTATTCGGTTCGGGTTCAGGTATGGATATGGATTGGGGACCCCTATAACCATATCCAAAACCATAACCAAATAACATTTACGGTTTTTCCCGTTACCCAAAATATACTCGAATTTTCATACCCAAATCCAATCCATTCGGACGGTTATCCACGGTTATTGGGTTTAACGGTTAGAATTGTCATCCCTAGAGGATTGAATGTAATACCCTGAATATTTTAGAAATATGATGTGGATTTTCATTTTTATGTTTATGTGGAGGAAATTGAAGATAAATCGATTTATGGTTATAAAATTCACGTGGGGAAAAATGTGAAATCCCATTCCTGGATGTTATTATTAAATTAAGTATTTTGTTGTCATATTCGTAGTTACGACACATTTATATTTATGGTGTATAATTTTTCGATAAGTGAAAAAGATGAAAATGCCCCTAGTTGGCTAAACTGAATTATACAAGGACATACTTTATCCTCCCATATTTCGCTGTGTTTCTTGGCATATATGGATAAAGGTCAATCATAAGAGCGTGTAGGCGAAAATTGTTTGTGAAATGGAGTTTTAACGAGGGAGAAATTAACGACAAAATGCAGGACTACAATGGTAATTAAACTTTTTCTAAAAGGCTCCTGGAGAGCTAGAGAACCTTCCAGTGCCATGTGTGTAGTTGTGATTGGGGGAAGAAAAGGAAAGCAAAGAAAGGAGGGGAAATCAGACCAGTGGAAAAGAGAAGAAATGAGGGAAAGGAGAGAGAGGGGGAGTAGCCACCCCGGGTCATCCCTTTGACCCATTTCCAAATCGTGATCGGGGCTATTATCCTGGTTTTTGCAACACACCCTGACGCTGATTCCAGCATTTTTTCGGCCAATCTAGTCGAACCACCACCTGGAATCAACTCCACGACCATCCCTCTTCCATTTCCACCCAATAACCGACGAGATTTGACCTCGGTTTCATGAAGTTTGCACCGACGGGCTTCATGGGTGCACCCGACAATTGGTTGTTTTTAAAGGGTATTTCATCGACCACCACTACCATTAAACATCTCTTGAACCTAGGAACAAAGCCCAAACAAGTTTGGGGGCTGCAGAGCTGTCAATTCGACGAATTGAAGAACACTCACTTTAGGGTTTTCGACGGATCGAGGCTATTTTCAGGACTTCAGCCCAGGTATGAAAAAAATTTCTCTCATTGAACTCTACATGTCTGTAAAATTTGGTGAATTTTGGAGTTGGTCAATTCATGGTTTTCATTCGCTGGAAATTGTCGTCTGCGGTAGAGCATGGCTAGAGAGCCGATTTTGTCTTTTTAAGCTGATTTCAATATTTCAATATTTGATTTTTGTTTGATGTGATTCGATCGTGGGGATGTAGTTTCATTTTTATCGGCCACTTGAATATTTTTATTAAATGGTTTAAATTTGACGACGAACTACGAATTAGGGTTGGGCACGGGCCTACCCGTCTTAAAATGTAAAGGGGCGGGCCGGGCCAGGTATAAGGATTTTAAGTTTGGGAACGGGACCTAACCCGGCCTGTATCAAACGGGTCGGATCGGGCGGGTCCACGAGTCCAATTACTTTTTCTTTTCTTTTTTCCGGTTATGGGCATACTAAGATTGAAGCAGAAGGAGGAGCAGTTCCGGTGCCGATCGAAAAAGAAGAAGCTTGTAGAACCAAAGAGCAGGTTACATCCATCATGAAAAATTTATGTTACAAATTCAACAAAACTAGTAAATTAAATGATTTCTAATGCATGGTCGATGAACTACTTAGGAAAGAAAAAATACCTACAAAACCCATGTCACAAAAATTTCCCAAACCCCTGAAAAACCCATAAAAACCCAAATTAAATTCCCCTACTAAACCATCGGGAAACCTAAATCAAAACCAATTTGGGTTTTTTGAAAATTGGAAGCATAATCGTAGCAGGGGGCTCACCAACCTCAAGTTCTTGGCGTTGATGAACTTGTTCAACGAAGATGGCGGTCAGGTGGAGTGTGGCAGGGACCTCGATATACGAAGATGGTGATCAGGTGGTGGGTGGAAGGGACCTCGTTCAGGGTTGATGGTGATATGGCGGTACAGATTCAACCCACAGATCCCTACGGCGACCCTTGTGGCAGCGAACAGTGGATAAACCTACATGCATACAATACGACGCCGGATTGAAAGCCAAGCCAACAGAATCAAAGCCGATCTGGCACAAAATGAAAGGAAAAAATCAAGTATTGGAGGTAGATCTGCGCTTACCTCAGGCCTCAGCCAGCGATTCGCAACCATTGATAACCCACCGTACGGAGATTACCGATGAGAAAGATGCGATGAGGGCTTGGGAATGCGAAAACAGGGACGAAGGAAAGAGCAAAGAGACACGACCTGAGCCGCCATTTTTATCCTTCATTTATATAAAGATCTAGATCCCCTAACGGAGACGGGACAAAGAGTCAGTCTAGGAGAGAAAGATCGAGATGGATGAGAGTCCAGAGTCAAGATGTTTGAGAGTTGATAGGGAGGAAAGTCAGTCTGGAGAGGATCGAGTCTTCGAGAAACTGAGAAGACTTCTGTAGATAACTAGGAGATCAAATCTCCAGATATTGGACGGGGTATACGGTTCGGGCCGGGGGCCAGTTTTCTTAGCAACTTAGAACCGCCTTGCCCTGCAACTAACATGAACCCGATCCAGCCCGCCTCGTTTCAGATTTTAAAACACTAGACCAGCCCCGTACCCGCCTGTACTCGCCCTTACCCGCGGATCCAAGACCCATTTGCCCACCCCTACTACTAATGGCTTGATCTCGTTTGAGGGTACGTAGGCAGTCTAACAAGAAGGTTAGATGCAGTCATAAAATGATCAAATTAAATTTATTGTGGTTAATAGAGTATTGATTAACCATGACTTTGTTTTTGGCCTATCATTGAGAATCGTTTCCGAATAAATTTTGGGTTGTTACATAGTTAGGGTTAAGCTACTTAATCATGTGGGCGTGTGAATGTACAACAAGGGATCTGTAACCTTCAAACTGTTGAAGGAGAATACTCTATGATATGATTAAGAAACTCTGGCAAGAGTATGAATGAGATTTAGGAAGTTGATCCAAATCACATGCAAGATAATCATATAGACAAGAGAGTTACGTTGGATAGTAGACATGAATAAACTATCAACCAAACAATGTGATTAAGAGTGATGATTTAGAGAATGACATTATTGCATTGTAATCCCCAACTGAATATGTTCTCCAACTTCTATGATTAGCTTGGGTAGCCATGACATACTACTAGGTGTCACTTATGGTTCGTGGAAGCCCTGAAGATGAATAATCACTAAAGGGAAATTGAAAGCAAGTTTCAATTCACAATTGATTAGTAAGAGTTTTAATCGTCATCTGCCTCACTCAAAGGAACCTAATAGATTGCACACCGTGTAAGGTAACGATTGAAGGATATAACAAAGTGAAGTAAGGACAAGTAAATAATTTACTTATATATGGTAAAGATTATTAATATGTTAATTAGGCTTTAAGTTAATTTCGGTTTGGGGCCCAAATGGGTTTTAGTCCACGAGGACCATTGAGTTTAAGTTGTATGAGAACTACAAATTAAATGAAAATTAACCCAAAAACAATCTCAAAACCGTCCATGCTAGAGGGAGTGTGATGGTGGACTAATTACAAGTTTGCCACTCACTTGAAAAGAGGTATAAAAGTAACTTTATAACTTTAATCCCTTTAGATTTCTTTGAGGAAAGATGAGAGAAAACAAACTTTCTCTCTCTCTAGGAGGCCAGCCATGTAGGAGTAGGATACTAGCATCTTCCTCTTCCTATATAACTCATCTTCTTTCTCAATCATCCTTGGTGTTGAAACTTAGAGGCCTCCAACTTTGTGGCTTTTGGAGAATCCATTCAAGTGTCCAAATCCAAGAATCCAAGGAGGCAACATGATAAAGATGAAGGCTATGGAGTTCAACTCAAGAAGGGGAGTGAAGACCCTCTAATAAGTGAATTTGAGTTGAGCCTTGGTTCGCAACTTTGAATTTAATGGGTAAAATTTTGTTTTTGAGTGCATATGCTTTAACATCCGTCATTTAATTGTTAAATGTTATATGTATGTTGCTCAAGTAAACTTGGTTATACAATATTTTCTTCACCACACTCACTGCATACGAATATCTGGCTAGGTGTGAGCTAAATATATTAACTTCTCAATAAGCCGCTGATATTGTTCCTTATTGGTTGGTATTTGATCTTCATGCTCACACAACTTGTGATTCATCTCTATTGGTGTGTCAACAAGTTTACAAGCAAACATTCCAGTTTCTGTCAACAGATCCATTAAACACTCAGATAGGAAAATACCTTTTAATTGCCCTAAGAAAGTACTTCAAAGGGCCGAGATCCTTCATCTGAAATTTAAATAAATATGTTTGTAGTGCAGCTCTTTCTTCAGGAACGTCCTATGTCACCACCATGTCATCTACAAAAACAATGTCCCATGTCACCATGTCATCTACAAAAACAACCAAAGCAATGATTTTATCCTTTTTACTTTTCAAAAATAGGGTATAATCGAAATTGCTCTACTTGTACCACAAATGTCTTCATGGACTTGGCGAATCTTCTAAACCATTCTCTACGAGACTGCTTCGGCCAATAAAAAGATTTCTTATGTTGGCATACTTGGTTCTAAGAATGCTTTGTTGTGGAAGCAAGTTAGATGTACAAGAGGTTATGATGTCGCGTGTGGTAAGTTGCTTTCACAAGTATCAACATGGAGCTCTCATCCCTTCTAAATAAAAATTCATATTGTTCCGCATGGTAAATTGAATAAGCCGCCAAGAGGGAGATACAAAATGAATGTTGAGGGAGCATAGAATCAATCATCAAAAGTAAGTGGTGTGCTATTATTGTCAGAAATGAAAATGTTCATCTTGTACAGTATTTTGCAATGAGATTTGAGCATATTGCATCTTCTCTTCATGCTGAAATTATGGCGCTTAGAGAGGGTTTGCTATGGGCAACAATTACGAGGCATAAAAATTAGATGTTGAGAGTGATTCGCTTCAAATCATAATAGTATTGCATGTCTTTTAACTTGTCCAATATTGAATAGATGATGTGAAAGCATCGGCAGTTGGGAAAACTAGAGCTTGTTTTTTCGACGTCAGGCCAAAGGAGCGACTCACCGTCTTGCACGCTCTGGACTTTTCAAATTTGATTATTACTTGGTTTGAATAACCACCTGGTTTAAATCAAGACTTATTATTTGAGGAATGAAATGCTTAAACTAAACTGAAAATAAGGTTTAAGGGGACCTTTGGAGAGAAGGGGAGAGGGGGTGTTTGATCCTTTTTATTTGCTCTGAGTGGAAAAGAAGTAGTCTATTGTGTATAATTAAATCTCGGAGTTTTGGTTCTTTTTTATTGTCTCGTACAGTAAAGAGAGTGAAACTACCATGATAGTCCAATGACCAAACCTTTTGTCTAGTTCAACTCGCCTAATACATCATTTTTCCACCCAACGTCTAAACTTTTTGCTTTCTTGTGCTATATATGTGGAGCCAAAAATAATCACAAGGCGACACATGGATTTTTTGATAAAAGAGGACAAAATTACCATCGAGGCACATCGGATTTCCTACACGCGAGCAGTGGACAATCATCCCTCAACCAAGTCAAAAGTGCCCAAAATAAGTATCAATTTAAAACCTATTTCATCAAATTCCTCCTACAAGGTAATTCCCAAAACCTATTTCATCCCATATATTCCCTACTTTATTATTAATAGCTAATCAATTAGCTATTTATTCTAAATATTCCATAACCTTCCAAAAACATTCATTTTATTATGTTAATTAGCCAATTAAATCACCAAATAAACACCAAAAATTCACACAAAGGGCCGGCCACTCTTTCTCCAAAGAGGACCGGCCATGCCTTATATATTGGCTTCCATTCTCACCAAAAACCTAATTCCAACACTCTTGCAAAAATCCCAAAATTCTCTAAACACTATTTCTCTCTAAATTCTAACTTTGGCATCAGAGGTTCTTCGGCCAAAGCCCTCCCCATTCATCGTGGGCGCGTGAGGCTCTTGGCCTTGACCAAAAATGTTAATTGTTTTGTAGGTGCAATATTGTCCAAGATCAAGGAGGAAGAAATTTGCATCCACAATATATTCTTCATTTGAGCTTTTCATAATAATGTCATTTTTCATTAAAGAAATATATTAAAACTTGTAGAATCTCTAAAATTGTGAAGTAGAATCACTTAGTATCACGGTCTAGTAGTATTCATCTTCACTTGTAAGTGAAAGATCTTAGGTTTAATTCTCGCAAAAAACAAATTTGATATTTCTAACACATTATAAGGTTTAACTTACAACTCCATCGAATATCGTTTGTTAAAAAAATTTATGAAGTGAAAAATTTGATCTTCAAGTCGTCACGTGGTAAAAATTCTCTTTTGGCCTTCATGCCGACTTTATATTCTTCATTTTTCAATAATTCCAAAAATATTACATTCTTCACAACCACTTAGTATTCCGAATATTCAGCCACGTGTCACAACCACCCAATCAAATCTCGCCGGCGGAATAACATCTGTTAACAAAAACGACGTCTCCAATTACTTTATGTACAGCCAATTCCGAATTCGCACAATGCCACAGAATTGTTAGCTGATGAAAACGACATGATATTCCAAAATACGACATTCGTCACGATTCTCTCCGGGAAGCACTCCTCCAAAATCCGGCACCGTGAAATCGGTCCCACATCTCCTTCTCCAACAAATCAGTGCCCTCCGTTTCGGCATCACTCTTCTTCTCTCCGTCGCCATCGGTACAGCCGTTTGCTCTTTTTCCGTCGACATCGTCGTCACCGCTCGCGAGCCGTCCCTTCCTCTGAACCGCGCACCGCCGCTTCTTCGTGTGGGCCCAGGCCTTCATGCACAGCCCTTTCGGGACCTTATACACCGTCAATATCACCAAATTCATCACAGTGCACGGACAGCAGCAACACACCGCCGCGCACTCGGCTGCTGCGCCGCCGGCGACTTCTCCGACTCGCCGCTTCTCCCGAGGCGGCGGCCGAGTCAACGTTGGCGATTGAAACAGAGGGTCCCGAGTCATCGCGAGTGAAAAACACACGTCAAAACAGAGACTGGAACGATTGGGAAAGGAAATTGTTGGAATTAGGGATCAATGAAGAATTGGAATTTGGGGTGGCGGAGATCGGGATCTTTGTGGATTCATGGTGCTTCTGCTTCATGGGAAAGATCTTTCCCACAAAGCTACAGAAGCCAGACCCAAAATGATAGAGAGAGAGAGAGAGAGAGAGAGAGAGAGGGGGGATTGGGTAGCGAAAGTTACGGAAGAAAAACGGAAGGGCGGTGGAGAGAAAAGATATGGCTTTGGTTTTGGGTTGGAAGATATGAAGGAGAAGAAAACTGAAAGGGGTCTCCGTGGAATGCGCGGCAGCCACCAGAACCGCTCCACGCGGACACGACGAGTCAGACTGATCGAGAGTGGAAACGGAGACAGATGGGACGAGTCAAACTGATCTAGAGTTTTCTTTTCTTTTTTTTTATATTTCTTTTCTTTTTTTTAAAACCACTCTTATCTACCCTTTTTCAAGGGTCGGAAAGACTCACAGAGTCATTTCAGTCTCCCTGATCACAAGTCTGACTTTCACACTAGTAACGAGTTTTGAACCCAAGACCTCCAGTTTTTAGTTTGAAGGAAACCTTGCAATCCGTCATTTACCATTGGACCATCAGTTCGTGGTTAGCCTTTAACAAGTTTTCACAAGACCCCTCATGTTTAAGAAAATACATTGACATCTCTTCAAGTTTTAATTCCTTTCATCTAAAAAAATTCTTCAACACAATCACCCTTAAAATTAGTTACACTTGAAAAATACACAAATAAACTTTGGGTAAATCTCAGTTTACTACCTTCAAGTTTCGTGGTTTTCAACATTTAGTATATGAAGTTTTTTTCGTCTCAGAGTCATACCTAACGTGTTAATTTTGGGACAATCTCATACATCCGTTAGTTTGGCTGTTAAGTCTCCATTTAACTGATGACATAGTGCCTATGTGGACATTGATTGAGCGCCACGTGTCATTAAGGGGTCCATGTGAAAATTAAAAATTCAAAAAAAAAAAATCTGCCCAAATTTAAAATATTAAAATAATCAATTAAATAAAAGTATTTAAAGAAAAAAAAAACCTAGAACCCCTTCGTCTTCCCTACCCGACATCCATCCACCCCCTCCACTCCTTGCCCACTCGAGCCACCCCTTCTCCCGTCACCAACCCCAGTCACTAACCCCGTCCCCCAATTTTTCCCCCAGACCATCATCTCCTCTTCTCTTCCCGCTGCAACATCTCATCCATGCAAAACCCCAAACCCCAAAAAATCCAATCCCATGCTTGTTCTTCAACCTCTTCCCATCCAAACCTCTCTGCACCTCCGTCGTCCCTAGGGGCAACAATTCCAGAGTCCACCGCCACAGAAATGGCTCCTCTTCGCCCCAACCCACAATGTCTAGCACCAATTCCCAGTACAAGACCTAACCTTTACGTAAAGACAACATGACCCAACAACCAAATGAACCAAAAGTTAACAGAAATGAATCGAACACCCAAAATGTGAGCACCCCATTGCGTACGAACACAAAAGATGTGGATTTGATGCGTTTGGGCAAAAACGGTAAGGTCGGATAGGCGTTGGAGTTTATGGGTCGAGGTGTTTCTGCCAATTACAGAATTTTTTGTGTGTTATTGGAATCGTGTGATGGATTGAAGTCGCTTAAAGTTGGGAGGAAGGCAGCAGGGGAGGCTTTCTCGACGGCTTAGACGTTCATGGAAGAGGAGACAACCGACACACGGAGAGTATGAGCCCTCAGCGAGGCAGCTGCAGGGGGAGAGTTGAGCTTCAGAATCAGAGTAGAAGGTCGACGAGAGGCAGTGAGGAAGGTAAGGGATCGGCGAGTTGGGGAGGTGAGAAGTAGTGAGATGGCGGCGGCTATGGCTCCCATGGCTTTGACGGTAGGCGCAACGGTAGTGTGAAGGTAGTCCGGGAAACTATGAACCAAGCATTGGAGTTGTGGAAGGTTCTTCTTGCCAGCGATTCCGAAGAGATTTGTGCTCCAATTCAATCCAGATCTTCAACTCGTAAAGGCTTTTTCTTTGTTTTAGAAACACAAGAAACCCTCTGATTGGAAGGTTGTCGGGTGGGGAAGATGAAGGGAGTTCTGGTTTTTTTTTTTTATTTTTTTTTATGAATTTTTAATTTCCACGTGATCCCCTTAATGACATGTGGTGCCTAGTTATTGTCCACATGGGTACCACATCATCAGTTAACGAGAGACTTAACAGCCAGACTAACGGATGTGTGAGACTGTCCCAAAATTAACACTTTAGGTATGACTCTGGGGCGAAAAAAAACTTCATGTATTAAATGTTGAAATCCACGAAACTTGAGGGTAGTAAATTGAGAGTTACCCATAAACTTTTATAAAGGAATAGAAAACAGTAATAAAAAATAAATACAAAAAAAACCTAGCAACCAACCATCTCCTTCTCGATAAAGCACCCATCTCCCTACTGCTTTGCCATGGCTTCCGACAAAGATAATTCCCTTTATTTGACACCTGCAGCTTTATCCATAATTGGGTCTCTCTCTCCCTAGCTCCCTCTGTCGTCCGTCTGTCCCTCCCTTCCTCCTAAGTACACGTCCAATATTGAAATTGATATTCCCTTATTGATTTTCAGTAAAAAAATTGTAGCATTTACGTTTACTATTTTTGCATCAACACTGTTATCAATTGAGAGCCTATATTTTTTCATCATGTTACCATAACCAAGTTGAAAATAGACGAACGAACAAATGGATTATAAAACTAGAAATATTATTGAAAACAAACAGTATAAATTCGCAGAGACGGCTACATGATGCAAAGAGATTACATTGTTTCTGACTTACTTACTACTAAATAACAAAGCTCTCTATTTATAATAAACCAACCATAATCTCTAATAAGAAAGGAAACGAAAACTTAATTCTAATGGGCTGAGCCTAGAACCCAAATAATAAAAATAAACAACTAGTTTTCCAACAAACCACACCTCCTGTGAAATGGACACCAATTGTTGTACAGACCCCAGGATGAAAGCCATGTTACTTGCTTTTCTTAAAAATTGCATAAAAAGTTGGGAAATACCAAAAAATAGGACATTTTCTCACTTTTGGGACAGAAATAGGATTTTTTGAATATGCACACGCATGCATAATAATCGGACAGAAATATGATTTTTCCTACACCTTGAAATGACCAAATTGCCCCCGTATATAAATGGGTTATTTCCTCCTATTTGTTTATTTCTCTCTCTACTCTCTCCCTCCCTCTCTCTACTTTTTTATGAAATCCATACGACAACCAAATTTTGTTTCTTTGTAACCTAGTTGGAAGATTTGTTTTATTTGGAGATTGTTTGTGTTTGTTGAGTGGCCCTTTTGGGAAATGAACACATTTATGTGCTTGTAGTTGTAGATTGGGGATTTCTTCCTCAAATCATCATCTTCTTCCCCAAATTCGAAATCCCATTCAAAACCCATCTAGGTCAAAACCAATCTGCAGTTTAAAATTTTCAGATGTCGAAGAAAATCCATTATGAAAAACTAAAGACACCATTTTTTGTGCTACAATCTCTCTCTCTCTCTCTCATCTGTTGATGGAAGTTCGAAGAAAATCCCAAATTTTTTATCTTTATCAATACGTGCAATGACGTCAATTTTGTTGTGGACGTGCATCATGCAATTAACAGCATTGAGGGATATGTGGGGTCTTAGATTTCGGACCCTTAGAGATCTGTAATTTACAAATCTTTGACCTGATCCTATATTCTGGATATCCCATTAAAAATGATCTTCAATGCCATGCACATAGGGATGGGCAACGGTTATGGCGGTCGGGTAATCGCAGTTATTTACCCATAACCGTTTAAACCTATACTCGCATAACCGTTTACTCGTTAGGTAATTGCATAAACGGTTATACTCATACCCATAACCATTTATAAATGATTAATCATGCCCGTAATTGTGACAACTCGTCCCTAGTTCTACGATTTTATAAATTTGAAAAGTGTGAATTGACGAAAATGCCCTAAAGACAAGGATTTTGACTTCCATTGACTATTGTTTAGAGAGAGACGTATGACTCATTCTTCCACCGTATACTTGAAGTACTCAACTGTACAAACGTGTAGGTGCAAGCGAAATTGAATTTGGAGTTAGGATGACGAATTTACGGAATTACGAAGTCAAAGGACATTTTAGTCATTTCATAATCCTAAATAATTGGCCCCAAGTTATTTTATTATTTTTCCTTTCAGATTTTTATGAGTGGGACCCATGTCCACCACTCACCCTCTTCCACGTGTTCATTTTCTCCCTCGGAAGACTCTCTCGAACACTTTTCCATTACCATCTCTCTCAGCTGTATTGTTCGCCCATCTCTCTCTGTCACTTTCATTTTCTCCCCCCTCTTCGAGCATCCACCACCACAACTACCCTCACCCTTGCCAGCTCCAATGACGGTGACATGTCCCTCACTCATCCTCGTGTTGGCTTCAACTTCCTCTCTGTACTCACAGCGCACATAACTGAGCCGAGACTATCCGTCGACTTCTCCAGCGAGTTTGTCCTAGAACTCGATGATGGTGGGATTCCAGCGAAAGATCTGGCGGCTTTGAGCCGTTTTTCGGCCAGTTCCGGCCATCTCAAGACCTTATGTTGGTGCGATTATTATCGGTGACTCCAGCTTTCTTAGTTCGAACGGCTGCGACCTCGCAAATATCTATGAATGGGTATTTTCTTTTATATAGTATATATATTTGACTGTTAGTTTCCAATTATACATTTGAAAAAGAATTTCCTACGTATGCCTAGATTAGACTAACGTTTATCAGAATTAACGAAATAACGAAAAATTACAAAATTATCATAAATCCTACGGGATGCATAGGTATGCGTACTTTTATGGGGTTTTGATTATGGCCATGATTAATATTTCATTTATTACTATTACGACGATGTGAATTATCAAATCACTATGGCATGACTATATTTATGTTATTTGCTCATCGTTTGCTGAACTGGTGTTAGTACTCACCTAAGCCAAGGCCAGTCTTTCACGTGTATGTGCATATTGTATTGTACGCTCACTTTGGATCCATTGTAGGTGCCAGTCCTATCCTAGATTGCTATAGGCAATTAGGACTCGTATGTGCTGCACATAACACCAATCTTCACATGATTATAGTACTAGAGCGTATATCATTGTTACACCCAGTCCTGTTCATGGCAAAATACCTTTGCATGAACTCGTGTGTCAGCATGTGTCGATGAGCATTCAATATGATATGTTTGCTTATGCGAGATTATACAATTACTGACGTCATGCACTTATTTACGAATTATTGTGCCGTGTTGAATTCTTGATATTTTGCAGCTACGGTAAGTATTTTCTTACTATACGTAGTATGTATATTTTGGAAACTATACTTGTTTTACGGTGAGGGGTTATAATTTTTTCAAAAAGGTTTTATTAAAACTTTATTTTCAGGCCCACTCACCCTTGTTTTTCGCCCGTCCAGGTTCTAGCGGCTAAGTTTTTGTGTCGACGAGGATTCTCATCCTACTTTACTGTACGTTACTTATGCTCTGACATCACGTGTGAAATGGGTTCATTCCCGCTCACTAGCGCACACTTATATTTAGGTACTTTTAGGTTTAAATTTATTCACATTTTCCACATCACTACACTTTATTGTTTCGTCACCCTCCAGGTGTCAGCCAGCACATTTCGGTTCGAAGTCCAAGTGGACATTCTGGGTCAAGGTTTGTCAATAACCGCGTACCCATTTAACCGTAACGGCATACCTATTTACCCGTTTATCATTTTTTACTCATTTACCTTTTTTTTACCTGTTTACACGTTTTTTAACCCATTTATAGGTACATTTAACATGCATTTCCGTATTTCAATCTTTTGAGTCCTCATATCATTTTAATAATTGAAATTATAGTTTACGAACGATATTTTTAGCTATTAATATAATAAATTTGCTAAGAATTGATTTGTTTACTAGATCAATGAATGATATTTTTAATAAATTTGCTAAAAATTAAGGAGAAATATCAACACAAGGGCAGAAATGCTTCGTAATTTGCAACAATCTCAAATATCACCATGTCTTTATGTTCTATGATCTGCTTAGGTTCATCACTGCATTTTTAATATATTCCCCCGAGCTTTCATTTGTAATTTGGTATTATTTCCATTCTAGTGTTAGTATAACATCGGATGAGTTCAACGATGTTAGCAAATATATTAAAATAAACGGTTAAACGGGTACCCGTTTATAACTGCGGGTAGTACCCATAACCACATATTTAAATTTCACGGGTAAACGGATATACTCATAACCGTTTATTTTTCTAAAGGGTTATCCATAACCGTAACCATAAGTTTTAAATGGGTGGGTAACCGCTGTTACCTATACCCGTTTGCCCATCGCCACATGCACACGACATGCACATGATATGTTCACATATCTGAGCCAACCCAAAAACCTAGAGCTCACAACTCTCTCTTTGAAATTAAAAAAAATGGTAAATTACACAAAACTACGTCAACTATGGGTCGAACGACACTATTATACCTTATCTTTTTAAAATGACAATGTCATACCTCATCTTACGAATTTGTGATAATCTCAGACCTCCGTCAGTTTTTCTATTAATTTATCTGTTAAGTGCTGACATGGCTAAAGGTTGGGGCCACTCAGTAATCCAACTGGATTAAAGTATAATTAAATATTAAAAAATTAAAAATAAATTATTTTTTATATAAAATTGTGGGATCCACCTCTACAAATCCTTCCCCACCCGTCCCCCCACCTACCTCCACCACCCTCTCTCTCCTCTCTCTCTCTATCTCTCTCGCCTCTCTCTTCTCTCTCCCTGCAACATGCACCCCTAAAATCCCAAAACCCAGAAACCCTTCCCACCCGTCTCCCCAACCTTCCTCCACCACCCATCCTTTCTTTCTCATCTTGCTCTCTCACCTCTTTCTTCTCTTTCTCTGGGCAACATGCATCCCCAAAATCCCAAAACCCAAAATCTCATCAAACCTCCCAAATCTCGAGAAGGCGGCCCTGTTCGACTTCGATCTCACCCTTCCTATCCAGATAGTGCAGGGATTAGAGAGAGAGATAGAGTGTCTCTGATTTGGGGCTAGGGATTAGAGAGAGAGAGAGGAGTTTCTCTGATTTGGGGGTGGGCTTGGTTAGGGAGAATGGGTGTGTCTGATTTGGGAGTGGGCTCAAGTGGGGAAGACGAACTGGTTTTTTTTTTTTTTTGGGTACATAAATAGGGCCAACCTTGAGGAGCTGCAGGTGAAGCCATCGTCGACCTGCTTGGGATCGAAGAGGGTGGGTGGTGGAGGAAGGTTGGGGGGGGGGGGGGACAAGTGGGAAGGGTTTCTGGGTTTTGGGATGTAGGCTCGGGTGGGGAAGACGAACTAGTTCTTTTTTTTTTTTTTTTTTTTTTTTTTTTTTTGTACATGAACAGGGACCAGCTCGAGGAGCTACAGGTGAAGCCATCGTCAGCCTCCTTGGGATCGAAGAGGGTGGGTGGTGGAGGAAGGTTTGGGGGTGGGGGACTGGTGTGAAAGGTTTCTGGGTTTTGGGATTTTAGGGATGCAGGTTGCAGGGAGAGAGAAGATAGAGAAGATAGAGAAGATAGAGAGGATGGTGGAGGTAGGTGGGGGGACAGGTGGGGAAGGATTTGTAGAGGTGGATCCCACAATTTTATATAAAAAAATTAATTTATTTTTAATTTTTTAATATTTAATTATATTTTAATCCAGTTGGATTAGTAGTGGCCCTGCCTCTAGCCACGTCAGCACTTAACAAATAAATTAACAGAAAAACTGATGGAGGTCTGACATTGTCACGGATTCGTAAGATGAGGTATGACATTGTCATTTTAAAAAGATGAGATATGATAGCGTCGTTCGACCCATAGTTGAGGTAATTTTGTGTAATTTACCCTTAGAAAAATGACGTCATTAGTTGTGAAATCACCACCATATACACTATATGCACATTACATGCACATTATATGTACAATACATGCACATGATCTGCATAAAACTGGAGATCGAGCAATGAGCTGCTTTTCGCATTAATAAGAAAATTTAACGGCAATCTATTGGTATAATGGATACAATTAAATTGTTACGTATATAAGGTTACAGGTGGCAGTTTGAAAAGTCTTGGTACGTATATCAACCACCGGTTAACCGTGCGCATGGAAAACATGATACTTGTTGTCGTTATTTCATGGACATTATGACTAGTGAACATCCTCTAAGTTTTTTCTTAATTTTGTTTTTTGCCGAGGCCAAATTCCCAGGCTTAACATAAGTGCATTATAACTAGTGAACATTGCATTATAACTAGTGAACATTCTCGCTTCTCATATTAAGTTATAGCCATACACACCATATGAACATTATGGAAAAAAATTCACAAATTTTTGCAATTGAGCACTTGAACAAGAAATTGTTCCGTCTAGTTTTGTAGCACGTCAAAAAGTAAAGTTTATTCCACAACCCATAGGCCCCAACATGAAACACAAACCCTAATTTTACTTCTAAGTATTAATTCATCTTACAAACAACCCGTTTATTCCATAAATAATTGATATAGAAACTTGGAACTAAACACCCCACCTTACTATGCTTGCCAAAGCTTCAGCTGCAGAAAAAATGGAACCTTCTAGCCAAAACAGAAAAAATGGTACAAAACCCAGCTCACTCCTCTCATCTCTTCCTCACATCCCTTTGTTCGAAATTAGAGTATGAGGTCAACCCAAAACCCGACTCACTCTTCTCATAAATTTGAGCTCAACCCGAAACCCATAGCTCATAGAGTTCTCTCCACATCCCTTTCTTCCAAAATGAGAAAAGTGAAGCAATGGGATGATGATTTTTTTAGTATTTATGTGGGTATTTTAATAATTTTGGTTTTGTGCATGGTGTGCATGGTGTGCATGGCCGGTTTGTCCTATTTTTTGTCCCAAGGTTAAGAAAATGTCCTATTTTTAGGAATTTCTCTAAAAAGTTTCACCAAGTATAACCTCGGATTAAACCCATGCACTTTCATCTGCAAGATCAACGTTGATGGGCCTCAGAGATTGAACTCAGGGGATGAGAATGATTTGAAAGGCATTGGAGAAAATTATATTAAACAGAGGATGAATTGGTACATGACACTGATATCACACAAGATTGAAATGCTGCACAGAATAGTATTGCATATTCTAAGGCCTTCATCTTTTTGTGCGTTGTTTATGTTTCTGATCCTCTCAACAGAATAGTGCCTTTAATGAGGAAGAAGCAATTACAATGGTAATTAAGGAATTGATGGTAGTTTAATTTTTGTAAATGTTTGAAGAGATTGTGGTGAAAAATGAAAATTTGCAGAGAAAGACGTAGGTAGCTAGGACTGTGAGATCTCACATCGCCTAGGGAAGTGATCCTTATATGTATATTCTCATCCCTACCTAGCGCGAGGCCTTTTGGGAGCTCACTGGCTTCGGGTTCTATAGGAACTCCGAAGTTAAGCGAGTTGCGCACGAGAGCACTCCCATGATGGGTCGACCCTCTCCACCACCGTAGCACGATATTGTCCGCTTTGGGCTCCGACTACGCCCTCACGGTTTTGTTTCTGGGAACTCACACGAGAACTTCCCAGTGGGTCACCCATCATGGGAGTGCTCTCGTGCGCAACTCGCTTAACTTCGGAGTTCCTATGGAACTCGAAGCCAGTGAGCTCCCAAAAGGCCTCGCGCTAGGTAGGGATGGGAATATACATATAAGGATCACTTCCCTAGGCGATGTGGGATCTCACAATCCACCCCCCTTAGGGGCCCGACGTCCTCGTCGGCACACCACGGCCAGGGTTAGGCTCTGATACCAAATTGTCACATCCAGACCCGGGGTCCACACATCCCGGGCCCGCTCCACCACCGTAGCACGATATTGTCCGCTT
Organism: Cotoneaster glaucophyllus; assembly: GCA_036320875.1. NCBI lineage: Eukaryota > Viridiplantae > Streptophyta > Magnoliopsida > Rosales > Rosaceae > Cotoneaster > Cotoneaster glaucophyllus. Next base: position 19,201,339 of record CM070058.1, read on the forward strand.
TGGGCCCCGACTACGCCCTCACGGTTTTGTTTCTGGGAACTCACACGAGAACTTCCCAGTGGATCACCCATCATGGGAGTGCTCTCGTGCGCAACTCGCTTAACTTCGGAGTTCCTATGGAACCCGAAGCCAGTGAGCTCCCAAAAGGCCTCGCGCTAGGTAGGGATGGGAATATACATATAAGGATCACTTCCCTAGGTGATGTGGGATCTCACAATTCCACGAACCGTCACCGAGATACGGAGTTTCTTTGGTCTAGCGGGTCCGGGATGTGGTGGACCCCGGGTCGGGATGTGACAAGGACTCTGCCGTTTTGATTTTTAATTTTTGGTTTTTAATATTCAATCTTTTAATTTGATATTTATTATTATTTTTTTGTTTCTATAAAGACTTTCTTATTGAACAAAAAATAAAAGATTTTCTTTAATTATAAGGGTAAATTAATAGATTTATAAACATGTTTTTTTACTCAAGGGTCATTTATAGGAAAGGAAATTAAAGCCTTAGACCAAACCCAACCCTCAAGATTTAGCTCAGATGCGCGTGGACTCGCCCAAGCCCAGCCCAATCTCGGCCGGATCATGAGCCCAACTCGCCCCATTCGGGCTGACGCCTTCAGTGCCCTATAGGGTGGGACCCATTGTTAGGGTCGTTATTGGCCACCATCATGAGCCCAACGACTCTTTTGTTCATCTAACGGCTGACATTTTTGGACTGTTGAATCCAACGGCTGAGATCGAATATAATCAAATCTAACAGTAAAAAAAGATCTAACGGCCCAAATTTAAATCCAAAGACTAAAAAAAATTAAAAAAATTATAGTGTATCATGAGTTTCATGTATCGATTTAGTGATTTTTCAATATTTATCGGAATTTAAATATTTTTAGATTAAAATGTTATAAAATTAATTTACGATAGTGTACATAATTTTTTGTTTTAAAAAAAGTAAATTTAAGAAAAAAATTAACCGAAGTTCATTCTTTAATAATTTGGGGCTAAAATTTTAGGCCAGAAGAGTTGGAGCAGAAAAGTTGTTTCCGGGCTAAAAAATTTGGCTTTCAGCCCAAGGGTTGGAGATGGTTTTAGGGGGTGTTAATGTAATTAACCCCACATTTGTCTAAGGTTGCATTTATTTATTTATTTATTATTTAATGGACTGGATATTTAGTTTGTTGGATATTTAGTCCTTATTATTTTATTGGTGCGGGACACTCTTTTTCCCTTCATTCGGGGTTACTTCCTAGGAAGGTTTTTATCAAGGCCACCTGTTAGCACCCTTTCCTTATTTGTACGTTGTTCCAGTTATTAATGAATATTGTACTCCTTTAAAAAAAGGGTTTTATGATTAGCTGGAATTAGGGAAAACAAATCTTACTTGAAAATTAAGCGGGGTGTAGTCAAATGAGGATTTTAAAGGATTTTAAAAAGACTTTAGAATCATGGTGTTGTCAACTAGGATTTTAAAAGATTTTAAAAGAATCCATTCAAATACAAGGGTAGTCAATTAAAGGATTTTAAAAGACAATCCTGATGTAGTCAACTAAGATTTTAAAGGATTTTTATAGAGTCCATGCAAATCTATAGGTATTAAAAAATTCATAGATTTTGAAGGATTTCTTTCAATAAGAGATTTTGTAGGATTTGAAAAGGGATTATAAGTATAACAAAATCCTACCTCCACCCCTAGGATTTCTTTTCAACCCCCTCGCGCTCTCTCTCACTCTCTCTCTCTCTCTCTCTCTCTCTCTCTCTCTCTCTCTCTCTCTCTCTCTCTCTCCATTTTGCAACTCGATCTTTCTTTCTCACTCTCCATTTTCTTTCAAACATAGAACCTGCCAACCTGATTTCCTTTCACGTTCATATGTAACCGTCCGAGTTGCAAACTTGAATTTTTTGAATTTTTTATTTCCTTTATTTTGGATTGTGTAATAGTATTTCTTGTAATGCTTTTATGGGAAGTGTTAATAGCTACTAGCAGTTCTTGTAATGATTATGCGTTCTATCTGAATGTGTTAAATTTTTTACCATGTTAATTGAACTCTTGGAAATTATTACTAAGAATCTTATTGCCAATTCAAGCTTTCTGTTGTTTTTCATGCAATCATGTTAGTGTAACGGTGCAAGCATCTTCCAAAGCCTATTTATATTGGTAATTGTACTTAGACTAAATAACATATTATGAACTAATCAATTGTTGAGGAAAATGGTTAATTTTGAGACATTTGATTTAAGAAGCACTACTTGTTTTGATTAGTTAAAATTATTTTTTCGTAAAGAAATCACAATTCAAATGAGAAAGGGAAAAAAAAGACATTTGATTGGTTTATATTTCCATCTCAATATACATATGCTTTTCAGATTGTGCACTAAGAACAAAATTTATGTTGTAGGAGTCAAAAAAGAAATCCTAAGAAATCCATACAAATCTATAATAGAAAATCCATAATAATCTGTCTATTAAAATCCTTTGAAATCTGTCACTTAAAAAAATCTATTAAAATCCTCTGAAATTCAAATTGACTACACCCCTGTAAGTTTTATGGTAATTCTGTTAAAAATATATGCAAATATTGTAGCCAATTCCTAACAAAATAAGGATGAATGGCTCTTTGCCACTTGCCAGTTGTCCAATAACAAATGGTTTGGAGTTTAGGCAACTCTAAAATTAAAAATTCAAGAAGAAAAAAACGTGAGATCACAAATGTTGGATAAGTCACTTATTACTACGGTCTAGTATTATTCTTCTTAATTTGTAAGTAAGAGGTCTTAAGTTTGATTCTTTCCAAAAACGAATTTAAACAACATTATTGCTGGTCTATTGTGAGGCTAAGCTCATCACTTTTACTCAATGTGAATAATATCGTTCGTTAAAAAAAAAATTGGATAAAATAAAATATTAAGTGGAAAACCAAAACATAAAACGTGTAAAGGTAATCGTACAAGTTACAAGAGACAAGAGGTGTGTGCATTCATTAATCATTTGTCTCTCTCTTTTGGTCATATCCATTTGCCGGCGTCAAAATTGTCTACTTTTCTTAAGATAAAAAAAAACATTTAGAAAGCGTTGAAGAACCATTTTCATGTCACAAATACACCTTTATTCATGAAAATTCTAGTTTACAGGTCATATTATATAGGGATGCTGCATCCCTAATTATTTCCCAGTTATGAAATATTTTTTAAAAAAAACAAATAATACGCAAATAATGTATTAAAATTTGAACGTACTCACTCGCAACACTATAAGGGTACTTTGGTCATTTAGACACATTACAATGAAGATACCTCTCAAATAAAAGAATTAAAGCGTCATTTTGTGTGAAACCCCTCAACTGAATGGCAATGACCACAATAGATGAAATTACCGACGATTTAATGCCCCAGAAAGATTACAATACAGTGACCTGTTTCAACTTATTTGTCGAGTTCCTGGAGAAAATCGAAAGTAGAGTCATTCTACAAAGCTCTCGAAAAGTTTTGAGGGATTCTACTGTTTATTCTTCCACAACCGCATTCCATTTATATAGTTAGGACCTCAAAAATCACAACAAATCAAACAATGCTTGGACTAGCAACATACTTACAAAATGAGAGAATTGGTAATCATCTTCACCAATATTGAAGCACAACCCCGTCGCTCTCTACCATTTTCTGTTTCTTCCTTTTTCTCCACACCAAGTAGCAGTTGCACAACACCTCTCTTGATACCTTCTAGCTAGATATCAACTTTTGCTACTGTCACATAGCTAGAGGTTGGGGACTTCGAATGGATCTTTCATAATTTACAAGCATAACCACCAATGTAGCCCAAACAATGAAGCACTACTGCTATAATTATCATGCATATCGCCAAAATTAAACCGGATCTGCCTAGCAGCCAATTTTTCATCTTCTTTGCACCTTCCACTCCTCTTTGAATCCTATCTGCCCATTTCATCTGCAACAAGAAGTTACTAACATCAGAAACTTGACCAAGATCCACCCAATCAGCGAAATGTATCATGGGAAATGAATTCTCCACATTACAGCCCAATAGCTGTAAACACCCTATAAATTTTGTTAGTTTAAATGTGCCTCCCTCCTAATCTTTCAAGCACATACTCTAAAACACAGCTCCACTTCGTTGCAGCAGAATAATGTGCAAAAGATAAGGAATCATCTGTTTCAATAACAAAGTACTCATCTGTCAATTTGGGGTTTAATTTTCTGATATGATTCTTCTCACCAAGTAGGAAAATATATAATGTACAAGAGGATTTACAAGGAAAGAAATATTAATTACAATCTGATTACAAGGACCTAGAAAAGGTAACTAAATAATCACAAGAAGTCAACTCTCCAACACTCCCCCGCAAGTTGGTGCATAAATGTCGTTCATGCCCAACTTGACAAGAGAGTTGTAGAACGCTTGGCTTGCAACAGCTTTAGTTAAGATATCCGCCAATTGATCTTCTGACTTTACAAACGGGAATTGAATAATATTCCCATCCAACTTCTCCTTAATGAAGTGTCTATCAACTTCCACATGTTTTGTGCGATCATGTTGAATTGGGTTGTGTGAGATATCTATGGCTGCTTTATTATCACAAAATAAATTCGAGGCCGAATTCGACGGATACCCGAGTTCACCGAGCAGCCTCTGAAGCCATAATAGTTCGCATACTCCTTTTGCCATACCCCTGTACTCAGCCTCGGCACTTGACAAAGCAACCACTTTCTGTTTCTTACTCCGCCAAGTGACTAAGTTTCCTCCCACAAATGTGAAGTAACCAGATGTGAACCGACGATCAGTAACGTTGCCTGCCCAATCTGCATCGGTGTAACCCTCTATTCGGCAATGATCATTTTTAGAAAACATAATGCCTCAACCTGGTGAGGACTTCAAGTATCGTAGGATGCGTTCGACTGCACCCATATGTGTCTCACTCGGAGAATGCATAAATTGACTAACAACACTTATCGCGTATGCAATATCAGGCCTGGTGTGAGATAAATAAATTAATCTCCCAACTAACCTTTGATAACGATCTCTGTTAGTGGGAACTTGATCAGGGTGCAAGGCAAGATGGTGATTTTGGACTATGGGAGTGTCGGCCAGTTTACAGTCGAGCATTCCAGTTTCAGCTAATAAGTCTAGAACATATTTTCTTTGAGACAGAAATATACCCTGTTTAGATCGAGCTACTTCTATCCCCAAGAAATATTTCAAACCACCGAGATCTTTCATCTCGAACTCGGTTGCTAGGTAATCTTTGAGCCTTGAGATTTCCTCTTTGTCATCACCTGTAACAATCATATCGTCCACATAGATGATAAGTACCATCAATTTCCCCATTCGGCGTTTCAAGAAGAGTGTATGATCGGAATTGCTCTGCCTGAACCCATATTTCCTCATAGCCGTCCGGAACCTACCAAACCATGCTCGAGGTGATTGTTTTAACCCATACAACGCTTTATTCAGCTTGCAGACTACTCCAGGTTGTAAAGCCGAGGCATAACCAGGTGGAATGTCCATATACACTTCTTCGTCGAGATTACCATGTAAGAAAGCATTCTTCACATCAAATTGCTGTAATGGCCAATCTAAGTTGGCTGCCAATGAAAGCAATACTCTTACCGTATTAATCTTTGCTACCGGGGCAAATGTCTCTGTGTAATCAACGCCATACGTTTGAGTGTATCCCTTGGCCACTAACCGTGCTTTGTATCGTTCGACGGACCCATCAGCTTTGTACTTGATGGTGTACACCCATCGACACCCAACTCTCTTCTTTCTTCGGGGAAGTGGGACTAAATCCCACGTTTGATTTTTCTGGAGTGCAGCCATTTCTTCCTCCATTGCTTTGGTCCATCGATCGTTAGATAGTGCCTCTTTCAATGAACTTGGTGTGCTATCATTGGATATTTGTTGTACAAAGGCTTTGCCGGGTTCTGATAACTTCTGTGATGACACATAATTGGCAATGGGGTATTTAGAGCCTTTCGTTGTGTCTGGTGAATATCGATTAGGTGGCTTTCCTCGATTGTGCCTGAAAGGTAATTGATAATTCGGAACAACGGTATCATCAACAGGGATAGTCGAGCTTACCTCAAGAATATTCTCAGGAGTATGGTCTGGTGGTACTATATTTGGAGACGAGGGGGGAGTAGGCTCGACAAAGGCAGGTTCGGCAAGGACAGTTGGCCGAGTCTCGACGAGGGTAGCTTGCCGAATTTCGGCAGAGGTAACGGGCCGATTCTCGGCGAGGGTAGCTGGCCGAATCTCGGCAGAGGTAGATGGCCGAGTCTCGATGAGGGTAGATGGCCGAAGCTCTGCAGAGGTAGCTGGCCGAATCTCGGCAGAGGCACTTGGAATTTCCTCGACGGTAGGTGGCCGAATCTCGGCTGGCCGAGTCTCGGCAATGGTGCAATCCTTCTCGTCATACCGTGTCTCCCCTTGAGGAGGAGGATTGGAAGAAGCCGAAGGGTAATACATCTCAGACTCGGAAAAAGTGACATCCATAGTAACATACAGCCGGCGGGAAGGAGGGTGGTAGCAACGGTACCCTTTCTGATGGAGGCCGTACCCCATAAAAATACACCGAAGAGCACACGGGTCAAGTTTCGTCCGTTGATTTTTATGAAGATGAACAAAGGCAACACATCCAAAAATCCGAGGTGGGAGGACTAAGACCGACGGGAGATGCACGAAGGTAGCAAGGACTTGTAAGGGAGTACGAAAATCCAGAACTTTGGACGGCAGACGGTTGATAAGATAAGTGGCGGTCTGGAGAGCAATATCCCAAGAAGAGCGGGGAACAGACGCCCCAATCAAGAGTGACCGAGCCGTTTCTAAGAGATGACGATTTTTGCGCTCGGCCACCCCGTTCTGTTGAGGAGTCTGAGGACATGTAGTTTCGTGAAGAATTCCAGAATTCGTTAAGTAATGGGAAAAATCACGACTAACATATTCACCACCATTATCAGAACGCAAAATCCGTATGTCAGTAGAAAATTGTGTCTGAACCATGGTGTGGAAGGTCTTAAAAACTGAAAACACATCACTTTTATGCTTAAGAAGGTATAACCATGTCATCCGGGTACAATCATCTATGAACGTGACAAACCATCGAAGACCAGATGAAGTAGTAATCGGAGATGGTCCCCAAACATCCGAATGAACAAGACCAAAAGGAACAATACTTTTATTAGAATTCAATGGATAAGACACACGGTGACTCTTGGCGAGTATGCAAGTGTCACATTTAAAGTCTGAAACTGAACAACCAACAAATAAATCCGGAAACATATGTTGCAAATAACTGAAAGATGGATGACCCAAACGGTGATGCCATAACCATATCTGACGCAGCTTGTGATCAACAGCTCCCTGGGCGAGATTGACTCGGCCTGTACTGACATCATCCACAAAATAGAGATCCCCCATCTTAGTACCACGACCAATTATCTCCTTCGTGAGAATATCCTGTATAAGACAAAACTTTGGATGCATTAGCACACAACAGTTCAATTGTTCAGTAGCTTGGCCGGGAGACATCAATTTATGCTTTAGTGAAGGTACAAGTAATGTATGAGGCAAAGAGAGTGTGGACGTGAGGCGCACGGTGCCAGCGCCGGTTACCGGTGAGGTGACTCCATTAGCATTAGTAATATTGCGTCGAAGTGGAACAGTATCACAAGCTAAATCAGTGGGATCATAAGTCATATGGTCTGTGGCACCGAAGTCAATGATCCATCCGGATGGAGTAGCATCATTATTCATATTAAAAACATAACCACAGTTACCTGAGGACTCCGGAGACATGTCGGAAGAACTCGGAACCAGAGAAGGATCATCTTGAGATATCAAAGATAATTGGGACATGGAGGTGGCGAGATTGGCTTGCCCAAGCTTGGCTTGCTCGTCTCGTTCTTGTTGTTTCTGAAGCTTCAATGGTTCCCACCAGTCAGGATAGCCATGCAATTGGAAGCAATTATCACGGCCATGCTTCCCACTACCGCAGTAAGTACAACCACCGGCCGGGACAGGTGGTTTAGGTCGAGGGGGACGGGGACCCGTGGTGGGCTGTGAGACTGTCCTAGCAGCAAAGAGCGAGCCCTGTGCCGAGCTCGGCGCAGTAGCCTGGGGTTGCAGTCCTGGGCTCGGTGTAGATAACTTATCAGGGGCCCGGGGACGAGATGAAGCTACGGCTCGTGTGGCAGGCCGAGTTGTCATGGCAGGTCGAGCCACCATGGCCGCCCCACTCAGCAGCTGTCCTCCGGTACTCATCACCGCTTGTCGTATTCCCTCTCGGCGAACATAGGCAAAAGTTTGCTCGACGGAAGGAAGGGGCTCAGTTCGTAGAATATCACTACGAATTTTATCAAACATCTCATCCAATCCTGCAAGCAAAGTGTACACACGATCGGTTTGAACAATTTTATTAAAAATTTCAATATCAGTACCGCACTTCATTGGATTAGGTCGACGATAATCAATCTCCTGCCACAAAGATTGAAGATCACTATAGTATGTCTCCACCGGTCGTCCATCTTGCCTCATGCGAGAGGCCTTGCAGGTAAGATCATAAACTTGAGATATATCGAAGCCATCATAATACGTGCGAGCAACTGCATCCCATACTTCCTTTGCCGTTGGTAGTCGAAGAAAGTACCCAATCAAATTGGGTTCCATAGAGTTGATGAGCCAACCCTTTACAATAGCGTTCTCCGTACGCCATTTGGTGAAGGCCGGATCGTCGATAGGTGGTTGGGGGTTACTTCCAAACAAGTAGCCCAACTTGTCTTTTCCAGCCACGAACATCTCAACTATCTGAGACAAAACTCCATAGTTGGCACCATTGAGTTTGATGCCAATTGAAGCAGTAGATGAATCATGATGGACAATCTGTGTAACAACTTGCGGAATAGGTGGGATAGGATTCATGGTAGGGTCGGTTAAGGTAGTAGTGTTTAGGGTTGTAGTGTTTAGTATAGGAGTAGAATCGGTTAGGATGGGGTTGTGTTCACCGTGGAGTGGTGGTAGGTTCTCCATGGGAGGGCCGAGTTTGCTTGAGGGAACGGGCAGAGCAGAAACCCTAGGATCTCTGCTCTGATACCATGTCAATTTGGGGTTTAATTTTCTGATATGATTCTTCTCACCAAGGAGGAAAATATATAATGTACAAGAGGATTTACAAGAAAAGAAATATTAATTACAATCTGATTACAAGGACCTAGAAAAGGTAACTAAATAATCACAAGAAGTCAACTCTCCAACATCATCATCACAACGATTCACAAATGAATCCTAAACTAGGATTTGTTTTAAGATAATTTGGATATTTAAATTTGTATGATACGTACTAACAAAGATTGAAGCAAATGAACTGAAAAATCAAAGTCATTAAAATTGGGTAGAAAGTTACCATTCTGTCCAAGTCCTTTGGTGACAAAGAAGACATTGCTTGCTGAGCTTTTGCAGCATCTTCCAGAAAAAGCTTCAAACCAAACTGCTCACTCATGTTTGCCATCATGTCGGGGCTCATATTTTTAATCATTGATGAGAACATCTGCCAGCAAAACAACCACAATTAAAAAGTTGAAAGCATGATCATGCAAGATTTAATTGCTTTACCAAAAAGCGTAACAACCGTCATCATACAAAAGCTTGAGGTTCAAGTCCTTATGCTATCAACATTATGGGCACATTTAGCAATCTACAAATATATCAGCTTGTTATTGCTAAGAATGTGTGATCTAGAAATCCTTCTATGGAAACATAACATGTAGGATAAGTGCAATGTGAAATTAGTTGTGAGACAGTTCATTGCTACACTGGATTAAAAGCCTTATTTTTCACTTATGAGGTCCAGTCAATTCCTATGACATCTAGGGGTTGCTGCTTTGAATGGGAAGTGTCGGAACAATAGCAGTCCAATCAGAAAACTTTCTTTTACAAAGAATAGCCAGATTTATGATGGTTTCGAGCTCCAATGACATGACCTGAGTGTATTTTGTCAGATACTTCTTTCATGACTGACTTTTTGTCTAAGCGTAACTTTTCAATACATCCAAGTACTACTAATGCCCCCGCTTCTATAGTAATAACAACACAAATAATTGGAAAGACCATGCAAATTTTGAATTTTGTGAACCCATGAAATAGACATGTAAAGCATAGTAGCATGATTGAAGGAAAAACATCACATATTTTAATGTACAAAGTGAACAAACCTGCTGCATTGCAGGATCTTTCATTTGGGTCCTCATTTGTTCTTGCAAATCAACAGCAGAAGCAAGGAAGCTTGACTGAGGAGAACTCCTCAAATTAGGAAATATTCCTTGAGAGTTAGTTTCACCCACATCCTCAGTTGCATTTCCTGCAGAATTCTCACGGCTTTCTGAACATTCTGATGAACTTCTTTTGTTACCAGTGACTGATGCTTGTGTTGAAGATGAGCCTTTCCCATTCAAAGAAGATGCTACTTCAAACATTTTCTGAAGCTCCTCCGGTGGCATTTTACTCGTCATATCAGATGCAGTTTTAAGTATATCCGGTGAGACATTTGGAGGAACCGATCCAGGTTTAAAATTGTTGAAATTAGAACTGGAAGCCAATTCAAGCTTTTTTTTTTTTTGAAGTTCTTCGGGTGACATTTTGCTGATCATGCTCTAGGCAGTCTTACCCATGTCAGCAGGAACCTCTTTGGAGTTTCCAGGATTCAAAGCAGCCAGAGTGTTAGGATCAGCATTTGAAATGAAATTCTGGAATGATCTGAAATCAAAGCACACAATCAATCAACAGATGAAAAGATAGCAATATCAAATATTTATAAGATAAAACAAAATAAGAAGCTTCATGAGCAGGTTGGGGGAAATTTTACAAAATACAAAACGAAATAACTAAGTTATGACTAATGATTTCTGGTATAGAACATCCTATATGGAATTTTATTTCAGTATGGAGAGACAATGCAACAGAGAGTTCCAACTGTGTACTTCACCAGGTTCTCTTTGTAAATTGAACGGACCTTATATTGCTATACTTTTATTAGATGCCAAGTGAAAGTACATCCATACAATTTCTTAGCTTTTATATTTCTGAATAAATGCTTAAATACTATGTTCAGCTAATGTATCCCAACTTCACTCCACCCTCCTCTCGCGCGCATGCGCATGAGCACATATAGCCAGCCACATTCAAAATTCAGGATGTTTACAAACATACATCTGTGGTGCATGCAAATCACACAAAAACGTGTTGCTTTGACTGCCACTAGATGCACATACCACACACTAATGTAACTCACAGGACTTCTTATGGTCAATTTATATATTTATTTTTGCTGACTTGGGGCCCGTTTGATAACCATTTTTTATTCTAGTTTTTTGTGGTATAGATAGAGAGAAAGTTTGTGGAGAGAGGATAAATGAAGAAGGGTGGAGGAACAAACCTGATAGCTTCTGGATCACTTTTTAAATCCTGCAGACGGTCTGAATTGGTTGACAGAAACTCAGTGTTTGATGCTCTTTGAATCTTAGAAACATCACTAGTTTCCTGTGGTTGTGCCGCAGAATACACTATATAAGATATGGGGCCATGCCCAATACACTATAGTGCCGCAGAATACACTAGTCTCAACTTCTTCAGTTATTTCTTCAATTACCAATCCTCCTATCAAACAATCAATATTCAAATATCCTATAAAAGATATGAGGCCAAGCCTAAGTCAAGAATTGCAGAGAAATTTTAAGGTGGAAAAAAGAAGCATACTTTTTGGTCCAGACGAACCACCCTCTTTACGCAAATTTTCCTCAGCATCCCTGTAACAACAATAAATATCATTTACAATGTCAAAACGATCTCCATTTTCTAGCCCAGCATTTGAGAAGAAAAAAAGGAAGAAAAAGGCTATACATCACTGTTCAAACAGCCCTATACTTGAGTGTTAAATATGACCATATAGCAGCCATTCATACAACATATGTAAATGAAGCCACAAGAACAAAATGATTCCCACCGCTGCCAGATATGAACAAAAAACAAAAGAAAGGGCCACAACTTAAAACATCTACAATAGTTTCATCATCAGGCGAAACTTCATGTGCCTTGCTCAGATCAGAGACAGCACCCTAGGATATGCACCAATGAGCATCAGGTATAGAAACAGAGGTCAAAATTATGAAAACCAAACATGCTTCAAAAGATGTTTCAGAATTCTCCATGAACAAATCATGCATATTATATAAGCATACTCACTTCTAATTGACCTATTTCTTTATATGCTTGACCCCTACGGTAAAGAGCCTTGACATTGTTTGCATCATATGCCAAAACCTGAAATAAGATAACATATCATTTAAAATATATAAAGGTCAGTAGCTTGCAAGGAAGAAAAAAAAGGAATATACATGTATGCATGTTTCCTCACATACCTCAGAACCTTCTTTTATACATTCATCATACTGCCTTGTTTTCAAGTAACAATACATTAAGTTGAGTGAGCATGCCATCAGAAGCAACCTGCCTTTAGAAGATGGAAGCCCGCTTAGGCTCTTCTTTGCCTACAATTTTAGAGGTGGGAGCATTTATAATCAGTTAGAGGCCTGACTCTGCAGTGTAAGGGGAAACAACGAAACCAATGGCATTATAGTTGCACGTACAAGCAAGTACTTCTGCATGGCTTCATTTAACTTTCCTTGGCAGTGAGGTGCATTTCCCAGAAAATGTGATATATTATAAGAAAAGAAAAGAAATTAGAAGCCAAAACAATACTTAAATGTATGAAGAACCAAATGTGGTATATTACCACTGCCTAATAATCAGTCTATCTTTCCCAACCCTAACCCAGCCCATACCACACTGGTAAGCTTGGAATGGTTTAAAATCTCCAGTAGAAATGGATTTTAATCAGAGAATCAGGATACTGTTTAAGCAGTCTCAAATTACAAATCTACAACTAGAATTTATATAATCCAACTGCACAAGAATAAAATTTATTGCTAAAAACTATCAAATATTAATAATTTTTTTTTCCTAAAATGGGTCCAAAGTAACAAATCTAAACTAAACAAAAATAAAACCAATCTTAAGACTCGAGAGAATCAGCTTGCACAACAAAGCCATGTATCATTTGATTGAGTTATAATAATAGGACTGGAGTAAGTCTATACTCCAAAATCTTCTAAATCATAAGAATTATAGTCCCACATAATATCTAAGTAGCCACTGGATAATGCACTACAGCCCATTATATGGGACATCAAAGCTTCAACTCTACTAATGTCAGATGTGGTGGTCATCAACTTTTCAATCATGGTTTACTAGCAATTTCAAAGGCGTCCGTCAATCCATGAAGAAATCATAAACAAAAAGAAATAAATTTTGGTAAAAGTTTGGTCTTAATATGGCTCCACATTACCTGATTCTTCAGCATCTGAGCTGCATTCAATTCATAGGAGACCTGGGCATCAACACGGGTACGCATAGCTGCTATCTCTTCAGGCGAGACATTGGCCATCTTCTCACCAATCTCAGCCATCTCTTCCGGATGAGTATGCTTCAACTGCGCAGCCCGTTTCAAGTCTTCAGGCCTCATATTCTTCATGCTCTCTAAGGCCATCTTCATCAAATCTGGATTAGCCATCATATGCAAGGTTCTAAAAAACGCTAGGCGCTAGTCGGGCGGCAGGCTAGCGCCTAGCGCCTAGCCCCTAGGCAGCTAGGCGGGTCTAGGCGGGCGCCTAGGCGGCCTAGGTGGATTTAGGTAAATTTCTTATATATTATATGAATTAATTAAATTTACTATATCAAATGTACGTAATTATTGACTAATATGCCATTTCTTATAGAAGAACATACATATTTGAATGTTTTATGTACATATATGATATGCTTGCCTAGGAAAAAAAACAAAATATTATCTAAATAATTTATAATTTATATAAGATTTATATATATATATATACACACACACACACACACAATATATATCTCAAACTTTTAAAAATATAAAAAGCCCACATAGTGGGTGGTTTTCAATGTTAAAGCCATCAAACCGTCCATCACCCATCCATCTTGGGTGGTTTCATGATTAAAACCATCTGAGTCCATGGTTTTCAATATTAAAATCATCAAACCGTGCTCTTTCACATCACCCAAGCTTTTGAGTCCCTCAACTTGCACCACCAACACATATTGAAATGTTTTTTTTTCTCTCTCTCTCTCTCTCTTCGCACTCTCTTCTCACTCTCTTCTCTGCTCTCATCTTCACAGATGAGCTGCAGAAATTATCTGGCAGCACATTTTCTTCCCTCATCGTCACAGAGATGAGCTTCAAAAATTCACCGGCATTCTCTGAAATCAACGAGTTGCTCGACTCGAAGTCGCAGCCAAGCTAATGGGATGGGAGAGCAGGTGGATAATGGAGATCGTGGAAATTGGAATCTGAAATGAAGAAGAAGAGATGAAGCAAGTCGCAGATGGTGAAGAGAGTGCACGTCGCAGCAGCCAGCCGGTGAGTCCGTGAGTACTGCAGTTGAGGAAGAAGAGACGAAGGACTTGGTTTCTGAAATGAAATTAGGGTAGCTGCAGGGCACGGGAACTTAAAGTTAGAAGATAGGATTTTTTTTTCCAATTAAAAAAAAAAAAAAAAACCGCCCAGCTCCGCCGCTACCGCCTAGCCCGCCTAGGCGCCCCTAGGCGGCCGCCTAGAGCCCAGCCGCTTTTTTCCACCTTTTTGCACGAAATCGCCTCGGCCACCTTCCTCCCAGCGCCTAGGCGGCCGCCTAGGCCGGTTTTTAGAACACTGATCATCTGCAATGCCAGTCAAACAACAACAGCCATCACCAACTGTTAACCGACACTAATGACAAACAAAAAACCTCCGGATTTCCTATATAACGACAACACTCCATAGTCAACCAATTTGTTAAAACCGCACGAGCAATGCAGTAATATAATGTACAACACCATCCATAAATCAAACTAGGGTATAAGCACACACTTTGTGAGTGAACAATTTCATTTTTTTTATTTTTTTATTAAGGAGTTTGATTAGTTTTTAAAAAATTTAAAAAGAGTATGAGACAATAATGATGGGATTTCTTAATAAGGGCATATTTTTCTTAATATTACATAAGTACCATTTTGCCCTCCTTATGTAAATATTATGTATCAAAAGTGAGGGTAAAATAGGAGAAATGAGGATATGATTGTTATTTTGTCAAAAGGTACAAAATTACTATTTCGGTTTTTATCACCAATGGTCCCTGAGATTGACAAAACTCATCATTTTGGTCCCTCACTTTCAAAATCAATCAATGTCATCCCTGACATTCACCACCGCACATCAATTTGGTCCTTCCGTTTAGATTCTATCAAATATTTCTGTTAGTTTGCATGTGGGACCCACACAAAGCCAATAAAATGGTGACACATGTATTACACAAAAGAAGGTTTTTATCACAAATGGTCCCTGACATTGATCAAACTCCTCATTCTGATCCCTGAGTTTCAAAAATCAATAAATTTGGTCCCTAGCTTTCACTATCGCACAAAGCCATTACAATTTCGTCAATATTTTTTTGTTAGTGTGTTAATGCGGTCCCACTAGTCCAATCATATGGCGCCAAGTGGATTAACTATAAGAAAATAATTTTTTTTTAGGGTGAACCAACTTACGAATATTCTATGCTTACATTTATCTCGCATCCCACAATCTCGATTGGAAAATAAGATTCAATCCAAATTCGATAAAATCGACTCCAAATTCAATTCAAATTTGATAGGATTATAACCAACGAGAGAGAATGAGAATTGAGTTCACAGAGGACAAGATGATGATGTTTTTTTTTTTTTTCCTTTTAGTTTTTTTTTAAAATTTCTTATAGTACTTTTAGTTTTAAATCTTAAAAAAAATATTTTTTTTATAGTTAATCCATGTGGCGTCATATAATTAGATCAGTGGGACCATATTATCACACTAACAAAAAATAATGACCGAAATTTTAACGGAATGACTAAATTGATGTACAGTACTTAAAGTCAGGGACCAAATTTATTGATTTTTGAAACTCAGGGACTAGAATGAGGAGTTTGATCAATGTCAGGGACCCTTTGTGATAAAAATCTTCTTTTGTGTAATACACGTGTCACCATTTTATTGGCTTTGTGGGTCCCACATGCAAACTAACAGAAATATTTGACGGAATCTAAACGGAAGGACCAAATTGATGTGCGGTGGTGAATGTCAGGGACGACATTGATTGATTTTGAAAGTGAGGGACCAAAATGATGAGTTTGGTCAATCTCAATGATCATTGGTAATAAAAACCCTAGACCCGGCAGTTTCTGACACGACACGAAAACGATACGAAAATAACGGGTTTCGGGTCAACACGATAACTAATCGGGTCATTATCGGGTGACCCGTTAAGAACCTGTTCTTAACGGGTATACACGCGAGTAACACGTAGGGTAACCCGTTTCAACCCGTTAAGAAAAAAAATTATTTTGATAATTTTAAAGTTTAATTACAAAAAGATTTATTATAAAATACAATAGTCATATTAATATATACAATATATTCTATATTAAATATATAGTTTTGTATTATTATTCTATATAAGTTAAAAAAAAAAAGTTTTAGTCATTATTTATTTTTATTATTAGAGTTCTTTATTATCATTACTAGGATAAATTTTACTTAACATGTTGTTGTCCAAAATTAAAATAAACTAGTATAGTATTTGTATATGCAAGAACTAAGAAGACATACATACTAGTATGAAAATGTGAAAGAATATATAAACACTTGTGATTCATCATTATTCATCCACGAGTAGATAATGGTTACACTCACATTATCGTTTAAATTTTTAAAATCCTCCAAACCCTCATGAATAATGTTTTTTATTTGAGGGAAAAATTAATAATAATTATTGTAGAAGTGTAAAAAATGTAAAAAAAAATATACAATCACTCATAGTGATAAGCTTTACAACTTTCATGAAGGGGTCAGCTTCGAAATCCAACACTATAATCCATAAACCTTAAATTTATATTTAACCGTCGATTGTCATTTACGTTTATTCTTCTTACTGAATTTCATTTTGAAATCCAACACTATAAACCATAAACCTTAAATTTATATTTAACCGTCGATTGTCATTTACGTTTATCCTTCTTACTGAATTTCATTTTTAAAATTTTCTTTTTTGAAAATATGATCATCTAGCAGATGTAAGAAGATGAACGGTTCAGATCTTTGATATCACATTTCGATATTTACTGTTAACTGAAATATGAGTCAATGTCATATAGTTTGTAGAAACTTTATAAACATCAAGCAATATTTTCACTAACCGTAAAACTATGAATATAATATCAACGATCCAAACCGTTCATCTTCTTGCATCCTCTAATAGATCATGTTTTCAAAAAAGAAAATCTGAAGAAAAAAAAACAAAATTTGATAGAACAATGAAGCATAAATGTAAACAACAATCAATAGTTAAATTTTGATCTATGATTTATATGATTATAGTGGCGAATTTCGAAGTTAAGCTCCTCATGAAAGTTGTAAAGCTTGTCATTACGAGCGTTTATATATTTTTTTTTCTATATTTTTTACACTTCTACATTAATTAAAAAATTATTAAAGACTTTACTTAAATAACTGCCGTAAGATAAATAAGAGTAAATCTGTACCGTTGGATTCTATTTCACTTATATTAGTAGAACTTTTTTGGACAAAAAAACCCCTTCTCTATTCCAGTATTTTCCAATTTTACCATTTGATCAATTTAGGATAAGCGAAAATATACTTAAAAGAAAAATGTGTTTTTATGTTTTGGATGTGACAATATGGTATGTATATACTAATTTAGTATTATTTTTTCATTTGACTATTTATTGGTTTAAAATATATTTTCCATAACGGGTAACGGGTCGAGTCATATTACCTGTTAATATTATCGGGTCGATTTCGGGTCGGATCATTTTACCCATTTATTTTAACGGGTATTACACGACACGACCCGTTAAGATATCGGGTATGACACGAAAACGACACGAACACGGAAAACACGACACGAATGCCAGGTCTAAAATACCCTTACTATTTTATCCTCCTCATGTCAACATTATGTATTCAAAAGTGATAGGCAAAATTGAAAGAAAATTGACAAAAAGTTGACAAGCCCTCTTCTCTTAATAATATAGATTATTTGGCGGATTGGATTTCATCTGACTGCCTACGGCTCCATTACAACAAAGATGTTGTCCATAGCTAAAGTTTCAGAGACCAAATAATCACATAATGCATAAAAGGCACTGAATCCAAATTCAGAGGAGGTCCTTAAACAAATCAACATCCGAGTGCAAACAACGACAGAACACTAAACGCAGTCAACCAAGAATCCAAAGCAAATTAAATCCCTAGAAACAGAATTGGGGAAAAAGAAGAAGTTGGAATTGGACTTGTTGCTGGATCCTGGCGAACTCGGCGGGGGACATGCGACTCATCTGCTCCTGAGCGAGCCTCATCAACTCGGGATCCATCATATTCATTCCGTTAAACATCTCAATCCTGCTTTCCTAACAATGAATTCGGTTGATTAGGGTTTTGGATTTTGGGGGAATAGTTGTGATTTATAGTAGCAGGAAAGACGACAAAATAAGAAAAACTAATGAACTTGAAATTTGATTTTTAACGATAATGATAAAATAAAGGGTAAAGTGAATAGTATCATAATTGATTTTTTAGTGTAAAAAATTGATTTTTGTTAAAGTAAACAATACCGAGAGTTTTTCGTTAAAATTCCCAACAAAATAAGGGTGTTAAAGGAAGAAGGTCAGCCACCTCACCTGAATTGATAAGTCCTCTTCTATTCTTTCTTTCTCGCCTGAATTGAAGGTAACAATTTCGTCAATTTTTCCCTTAACTTTCGATTTTTCGTTGAACTTTTTAGTTGAAAAATTAAGTACTCAAACTAATTCTTTTAGCCGATTTCTCCTGGGCTGTTAGTTTTTTATTCATTTCATCTAAATTTCTGTTAAATGGATGCATGTGCACTATATGTGAGAGTAGTTCGATCGCTTCATTCTTTAAAATAACTGAAAATCCTAGATTTCTAAAATGTCGATATATGCAAGTTTGTGTGAATTTATAACTTTTGTGTCTGAATGTCTAGCAAAGTGACGCTTTTGTCATCAAGGGAGTGTCACGTGATGTGAACATGATAAGAGTTGATGAGTCCATATTATACTATATATTTTTCCCAAATCTTAGTTATAATTTAGGGAACTTTAACGAAAAGTTCCTAGTACTGTTCACTTTAACGAAAAACCACATTTTTATACTAAAAAGTCAATCATGGTAATATTCACTTTACCCTTTATTTTGTCCTTACCGTTAAAACACAAAGTTTTCAAGCCTTTTTCATTAGTTTTCCTTGTAATTTATTGGTTATTTTGGTAGAATTTTGATACTTTGTTATGTATTTTCAATGTGAACATTCAACTTCCTATAGAGCAAAAAGTGATCAAAGGGATGAACTTTGGAGTGATTCCAATTGAAGATGTTCGTGAGTGTTTCAAGATGATTGTATCACAATTCCATATTTTTCTATCAAGCCGTTTGACCGTGGCAATGAAATTAAGTTCCAGCGCACAACTTTTCCATATTGATGTTTTTGCACCTTTTAAAGGTCAAAATGGCATATTTTAAGGAAGATTCCTTCTGAGAATTTGTTAGGGACGTCTCAAGCTTTAAAAAGAGATCTTTTGGGACCAAATCGGAGTTGATTTGGTTGGTCAAAAGATGGATTTTCTCTGCACTCCAAATTCCAGTTTAAATAGGAAACCTTTTATTTCCTAGTTATTTTATTATATTATGTTTCCTAATTTTTAGAAGACATTTTATAGGTAGGATTTTATTTTGTAGTAATATAAATAAGGGTATTTAGCCATGAAAAGGAAGAGGAAAGAACGCATCAATTTGGAGAACTTAGCTAGGTTTTGACAATTTGTATTTAAGGTATTTTCTATCCATATTCTTAATAATATTTTGTTTTATAATTGTTAGTAACTAGTTTCGTTTGCTAGGCCGAGGCCACGAGCCTTAGCAAGAATATGTAGTTTCTTTTCAATTTACTTATGATATTATGCATGCAAGTTTTGAATTATTAATTACTGTGTTTAAACTATCTAATTGTTTCAATGATTGGCCACCATTAGGATATTTAGAAAAGTAATTTAATGCAATTTTGACAGAGGGTTGTCCCTGAAATTGACTAAGGCTTCTTGTGGTTAATATGTGTAACTTCTTAGGATGGACGACTTGTCTTAAGGGTTGTATGGTTTTTCAAAAGGTTTTCACAAAACTTAATAAGTCATGCATGTTCACATTCGATCTGGACACCACGAACAAGTTGCATGTTAGATATACATTTTATGTTGGAGGTTCCAAGTAGGATATACATTAGGAAAACCTAACCTTCAAAATATGCATGTGTAAGTGATAAGTAATTAGAAGAACTGCGTAGGATTGTTAAGGTGACGGTGGAAGTGCTTAAATAGATTTTCAAACTATTTTCTTTTGTTTTCTTTACTTTCCCAATTTATTGAATTGTTTTTAATTAAATTCGTTTTTAATATTTTAAGTCATTAAATCAACCTTTTTAAAATTTTCTTTTCAAATAATTAATTAAGATTTATTTTTAACATAAATCATTCATTCACTCCCTGTGGAAAACAACCGTGTTTGAGCTGCTATACTATGATAATCTTGTACTCTTGCACGTATTTTAAAGTATTTTTATCCCTACTTTGGCATGTAAAATCCCCATCAAGAAATTAGCGCCGTTGTCGGGAATTGTTTTAAATAATTTGTGTTTATTAACTCTTAGTTAATTATTTTTGTATATATCTTTTTATTTACTTGATTTTAATTTTTTTTAGGTAACAATTTGTTGGTTTTAAGAGCATTAATGCTGCAATGGATTGGTTTGGAGCCTCACAAGAAGCACCTACAGTTTGTGCTCTTTGCAATTTGAATACTCATGATATTATGTATTGTCCTCAGTGGCAGTATTTTCAAAGTTTATGCAGCACCATATCAATATGAAGAACAATTTTCAGAGGCCTAGGTGCAATTCCTACTCAAATCTTTACCATCCATTAAGCCCAGTGCATCAAAATCCTATGTGGGTGAGAATTCAACAGCCTTTTGAGCAGCTTCATGCACCAGCAAAAGCTGATTGGGAGATTGTAGTTGACAAATTGCTGCAGTCTTTTGAGCAACTTGTTGCACCAGCAAAGTCATCTCTGGAAATATCCCTTGAAAAATTAGAAGACGGTTTCCAAACAAGGTTTGATCAAATAAGTCAAGGAAATATTCAAGAAACACTAAAAAATATGGAGCGGCAAATTGAGCAACTTGCATATCAATTGGCAGAGCAAGACGATGATTCCAATTCAAATTTTCTTACTCAACCAATTGCCAACCAACAGGGTTCAGAAGAGTGTTGTGCAGATCAAGCATTGAGATGGGGAAAAACCTATGATACTAGGATGGAAGAACCCAAATTCGATGACTCACGCTCAAAGAAGGAAATAACACTTGTTGATCTGAAAATTTACACTGAACTTAATTCTACCCAAGTCAATATGACTTACATACCCAATCCCGAGACTACAAAGCAACCCATTGAGCTGCATGAATGTATTGAAACTCACGAGTTGGACAGGGCTGTTCACAACAAATTTCACATGGTCAGCTCTTAAAGACTGTAACCTTGGATACATAACAGATAGTTATTGATAAAAATGTTTTAGCTGTTTTCACAGACGCTGCACCTGGACAGCCCGTTAAACCTAAGGAAATTCGCGGAAAATCCTACGAGCAGGCTAAATTCTACATGGGAATGAGGAAGAAGCTTGATGGCAGCCAAATTCTTCGTCAAGAAATTCGACCGGTACAAAAATTATGGGTGTTAAATACAAGGTTTAAGTTAGTTCGATAAAGACACAAGCCTCGCTGGAAGGGAATTTATTTGATTTCAAAGATATATTCTCATGGAAGGGTGGATATGAAGAACTCAACTACTAAACTTAATTGCACAGATCAAGTCAATCGGTACCTACTATTGTTATATGATGTTGTTAAAAAGTGGTTGATTCTAAGAGAACAAGTGGCGTGAACAGTAATTTCTTCCCTTAAGTCTAGCTATAGACATTAACTAAAGCGCTTATTGGGAGGCAACCCAATTTTTCTAACTCTTTTCTTTATGTTTTTGTTTAATTTTTTTTTCTCTACTTTTTCTTATCCAAAAAAAAAAAAAAAAAGTTTTAAATTTTTTTTTTTTAATCCTTGTCCAATTAGGTTTTAATTCATGGTCTTTGCAGGTTACATTCAAATTCAAAGCCGGCCCTTAACATTCACCATACGCGCACATTCGACTGAATCTTGCATTCAACATCCATTCATTTCAAAATGCATTCATCAGTCATTCATTCATCAACACTTATATGAACTTTCATCATTAATTCATCAACATTCATGAGATTCAACAGTGAAGAAATCAAAGGAATACATAAAACAAAAAACAAAGTTGAGGTTAAGAAGTGCTTAGACCATCTCTAACCCATGGCCTAAAACCTAAAAATTTTAGCCCATAATTTAGCTTTTAACCCAGAAACAACTTTTCTGCTCCAACCATTCTGGCCTAAAAAAAATTATGTAGACTATCCTAAATTAATTTTACGAACATTTTAATCTAAAAATATTTAAATTCCGATAAATATTGAAAAATCACTAAATCGATACATGAAACACTATGGAAATCATGATAGAGATGTATAAACACAAAATACATGAAACACACAAGACACATATGAAGCACATACAAAACACATGATAAAGATGTATAACACACCAAACATGTGAAACACATAACATACCAAATACATGAAACACAAACCTACACACATGAAACGCAAACCTTCAATCATCATCCATATAAGCATATGTTGAATATCTAACAATCACACAACATATTCACCAATCTTCCAACTTTCAAAGTGTTTTTGTTTCCTCAAAATCATCAATATCTCATCAATGGGTGATAGAAGAAGGCGTAGCTTGGCAATGCAGATGGCACAATACCAAGCAAGCCTTGCAATTGCGGATGCAGAAATAAACAACGAAGAGGCCGAATTTGCAAACTCGCATATGCAATATGAGCACCATACCGAATCTACCTATCGTGGTTCTGTCACGGGATGTTCATTTATGTAGTATGATGGATAAAAGTGTCATTTTCATCATCCGATATATCATCTTCATGATTTTCGAAGACGGTATCGGATGAGGAGATAACTTTTTGAAAGCATCTTGAACGCATTTGTCCATCATAACCACTACTTTGCAAGGAAGATAGATGTCGTAAGCCGACAAAGTATATCACCTCATCAAAAGCTCACATCCACATTCGAGATGCTAGCTAATGGGTGCTCTGCAAACACAATTAACGAATATTGTTGACTTGCGAAGAGTACTGCTATTGAGAACCTCAAGCACTTCTATAAGGCAATTGAAGCCTTATATAGAGTCACATACCTACGCAAGCCCAATTGTGAAGACTTGAAGAGGCTTCTATGCAAGGCAGACAAAATAGGCTTCCCTGGCATGATAGGAAGTCTCGATTATATGCATAGGGAGTGGAAGAATTGTCCTACTCTTGGGCTAGCCAATTCAAGGGCCATCACAACAAGCCAACCATTGTGTTTGAGGTTGTGGCATCTTACGACACATGGATTTGGCATTTCTAAATCAAACAACGATGTCAACGTTTTTTGGTCTTCTCCTCTGTTCGATGATGTGACCAATGGATGGGCACCATAATGGAGGTACAAGATAAATGGTAATATGCAAGAGCTAGGTTACTACTTAACTGATGGTATTTATCCTAGTTGGTCTACCTTTGTGAAAAATTATTCTCGTCCCGATAGTGCGAAAAAGAAATTATTTTCGCAGAAACAAAAGTCTTACATAAAGGATGTGGAGAGCGTTCAGGATCCTACAAGCTCGATGGGCCATTGTTAGAAGGGCTGCACGATTGTGGAATGGGAAGACCTCCATTTAATCATGATGACGTGTATAATTTTGCACAACATGATTTTGGAAGATGAGTAAGTAGAAATTGAAGAAGATTCCGACGAAGATGATGACTAACCAACATATGCAAGAGTTATGGGAAGAGATGTTAAATATCTTGTTGCAACCACATACGAGACCCGACAGGATAGGGTCACACTGAGTGAGTATATGAGACGTTTAAATGGAATTCAAAGTCCTCAAGGTCATGACACACTCCGCAAGGATTTGATTGAGCATATATGGCGCCAAGAAGGAGAACGTTGATGATGGATAATCTTAAGTGTATTAATGTGTTAATGTTGGTGTATTAATGTGCTATGTTGGTTTATTATGTGTTCTTGTGTTAAATTTAAGTGTGCTATGTTGTTATTTTATGTAATAATTTTAAGTGTACTATGTTGGTATTTTCTAGTAATAAATTGAAGTGTCTTCTTGTGACAAGTCTTTTGTCTAGTACGTTGTCAAAATTATTGAAGGCCATTTGAATTATTGAAGGCATCTATTGTACATCAAAGTGTGCAACAATAAGTACAATAATTAATGAAGGCATCTAGATTAATAGTAACAATAATTAATAAGTCATAAATTTAATACACACGATAATTAATAAGTCATAAACTTAATACAAATTAGGCCAACTACAACCCATTACCTAAAACCTATAATTTCCCTTCTATCCCCCCCCCCCCTAAATTCATTCCAACCCAAGTTCTAATTTGGACCTAAAACCTAAAATCTAAAAACAAATGTCAGAAACCGGCCCAAATTTAGCCCACAAAATGGTGTGGGCCTCACCAGCGCGAGTGAAACTCGACGCTTAAGCACCAAACGCCCCTTGGAGATGCGAGCACGAGGGCGACGCGCCAAGGCTGAGACTGGCATAGCCCCGAAAACGTGGGCATGTCAGCCACCTACGCCAGAGAGCCAACGGCTCTTTTTAATCCAACGGCTGAGATGAACAAGCTGTTGGTTGATCCAACGGCCTACATTCAAATATTTTTTATTTTTTTATTCGTATATTTATTGAATCCAAGGGTTGAGATCGAATATAATCAAATCGAACGGGAAAAAAATTCTAACAGCTAAAATAATTAAAAATAATTATTCAACTCAAAATTCACCCAAAAAACTCTACAAATACATATGCATTTGTTCAAACATCCACACAACTCACTTTTCTCCTACAATTCTTCCAATTTTTCTTTCTACCATTTCTTCCCATTTTCAAATTTTTCAAGATGGCAAAAGAGCCTATTAGAGGTTGTAATTGGACCTTTAAGGAAGATGTTGCTTTATGATTGGCATGAGTTTCTATTAGCGAAGATGGTGTTGTTGGCAAAAATCAAAATAAAAAGAATTTGTGAGGTAAAATCGTTGATAAGTTCAATGAAAACTCCAACACCGACCGAAGGGAAGGTGATGGTGTTTACAATCGATGGAAGGTTTTGAAGATGATGATTCATCTCAAGGCTATATCCCAAGTTCACCACCAAGTCAAGATGGTGGATATCATTATTAAGTTTATGTAGTTTATGAATTATCAATTGTATTAAGTTTATGTGTTGTGGTTTATTAATTGTCATTTGTATTAAGTTTATGACTTATTAATTATTGTGTGTATTAAATTTATGACTTATTAATTATTGTTTCTATTATGCCTTCAATAATTATTGTACTTATTGTTGAACACTTTGATGTATAATAGATGCCTTCAATAATTCAAACGGCCTTCAATAATTTTGACAATGTATTAGACAAAAGATTTGTCACAAGAAAATACTTCAATTTATTACTATAAAATACCAACATAGTACACTTAAAATTATAACATAAAATAACAACATAGCACACTTAAATTTATCATAAGAACACATTAATACACCAACATAGCACATTAATACACCAACACTAACACATTAATACACTTAAGATTATCCATCATCAATGTTCTCCTTCTCAGAGCCATATATGCTCAACCAAATCCTTACGAAGTGTGTCATGACCTTGAGGAGCTTCAATTCTATTTAAATGTCTCATATACTCACTCAGTGTGACCCTATCGAGTCTCGTATGTGGTTGCAGCGAGATATTCAACATCTATTTCCATAACTCTTGCATATGTTGGTTGGTCATTATCCACATCTTCGTCAGAGTCTTCTTCAAATTCTACGTACTCATCTTCCATAATCATGTTGTGCAAAATTATGCACGTCATCAAGATTGAATGAAGGTCTTCCACATTCCATAATCGTACAGCCTCTCTAACAATAACCCATCGAGCTTGTAGGATCCCAAGCGCTCTCCCAAGCGCTCTCCACATCCTTCTTGTAACACTCTTGTTTCTGGAAAATAATTTCTTATTCGCACTATCTGGATGAGAATAACTTTTCACAAAGGTAGACCAATTAGGATAAATATCATCAGTTAAGTAGTAACCTAGCTCATGCCTATTACCATTTACCTTGTACCTCTATTCTGGTGCCCATCCATTGACAACATCATCGAACAGATGAGAAGACCAAAGAATGTTGATATCGTTGTTTGATCTAGGAGCGCCGAAGAATGCATGTCAAATTCATGTGTCGTAAGACGCCACAGCCTCGAGCACGATGGTTGGTTTGTTGTGACGGTCCTTGATTTGGCCAGCCCAAGCAGTAGGACAATTCTTCCACTACCAATGCATATAATTGAGACTTCCTATCATGCTAGGAAAGTCATTTTTGTCTGCCTTGCGTAGAAGCCTCTTCAAGTCTTCACGATTTGGCTTGCGGATATATGTGGCTCCATATATGGCTTCAATTGCCATACAGAAGCGCTTGAGGTTCTCAATAGCAGTACTTTCCGCAAGTTGACAATAGTCGTCAGTTGAGTCTGCAGAGCACCCATTAGTTAGCATTCGAAATGCAGATTTGAGCTTCTGATGAGTTAATAGACTTTGTCGACCTACGACATCTATCTTCTTTGCAATGTAGTGGTCATAATGAACAATTGCATTCAAGCTGCTTTCAAAAAGCTCTCTCCTCATTTGATACCACCTCCAAAAATCATGAGGATGATATCTCGGACATTTGATGAAATAGTCTTTCATCATTCGGTCATGACACTCTTATCTATCACCATGCATAAATGAATGTCCCGTGATAGAACCAGGATAGCTAGATTCGGCAAAGATTCGGCTTCTTCGTTGTTCATTTCTACATCCGCAATTGCAAGGCTTGCTTGGTATTGTGTCATCTGCATTGCCAAGCTACGCCTTCTTCTATCACACATTAATGAGATATTGATGATTTTGAGAAAGAAAAAAAACACTTTGAAAGTTGGAAGATTGGTGAATATGTTGTGTGATAGTTAGATATTCAACATATGCTTATATAGAGGATGATTGAAGGTTTGTGTTTCATGTGTGTAGGTTTGTGTTTCATGTGTTTGGTATGTAGTGTGTTATGTGTTTCACATGTTTGGTGTGTTATACATCTCTATCATGTGTTTTGTATGTGCTTCGTATGTGTCTTGTGCATTTCATGTGTTTTGTGTTTATACATCTCTATCATGATTTTCATATTCTTCCATAGTGTTTCATGTATCGATTTAGTGATTTTTCAATATTTATCGGAATTTAAATATTTTTAGATTAAAATGTTCGTAAAATTAATTTAGGATAGTCTACATAATTTTTTTTTAAGTTAATATAAAAAAAAAAGCCTAAATTCATTCTTTAATAATCTGGATCTCGTTTATGCACGATTTTGGGCTCAAATATCAGTGGGTACATGCAAGCACACAAGTACAGATTCATAAGTATGCAGGTATTAAGATTAATCCATGGAGACATGCACAGAGATCAGACATGTAACAATTTTTTTTTTATGTTTTTCAAACTGCTGCACTCTCTGAACAAGAACAAAGATGAAAATCATGGGTTATACCTTGAGATTACGGATCTGAGCTGAGAGGAACTTCGTGGTTCCTTTCTTGCATTGCGATTTGGGGTTGGACCCGTAGCTCCATCTTCAAGTCTCTTTATTTGTGTCGTATTCTTTCTAGTCAAGTTAAAATTTATGTATTATTTTTGTTTTATTTTCCACACCTTGAGGACAATGTGTGATTTATGTTTGGGGGTGGGAAATAAGAAAATTTTGGTTTTAATTTTTTGTCAATAAAAATTTTCGTTTTTTTTAAGTTAATATCCATAGTTTATTTTAAATGTTAGAACAAATGGGCATGGTGAAGATTAATCCTACAGTAGAGTCTTTTCTATTTATCGTTGCTTAAGCACTAATTCATGAATTATACTTTGAAAGTTTGCACATTCACATCAACATGGTTTGTAGGGAGTGAGATTGAAACATTTGCTTTTCGTCTAGTTAATTTTTTATTTTTTATGTTCTAAATAAAGTGAAGTTAGTTATTGTTATAAATAAAATAATAATTGTTCCACCCGAGACTTTCCTAGTAACCGGACTAGTCCTATCTGATCAACAGTGATTCTCGCATCAAAAAGTAAAGTTTTGGCATGGGGTAGGGTGGTTGGTTGGTTTCGTAGCCTTTTCAACTCGAGTTAATAAGCTCTTAGGGGTGTTCTACACTTGGTGCCCTAAGGCCTTATGGTTTGGAAGTCATTGACCTAAAGCTCTTTACATAGGTTGAATCGAAAACTTAAGGGAACTGGCATTGTATGACCACTATGTTACTGAAGAAGAAAAAATGTATGAAAAAGAAAAAAAAGAAATTGAGAAAAATCTAAAAGAAGAAAGGAAAAAAAAAGATAGTTATGTTTGAAATAAGAGGATTAGAGGTAGGGATTTTAATCAAGTCTCCTTGGCTATATTGGTTCACTTTACACCGAAAGGAAGTTTGTGAATTCTTTTCTCATTGATTCTAAATGGCTTAGACTCTATGGTGGGATTCGTTGGAACTTTTGAAAAGATGTTCTGATTTTTAACTTTTCTATAGTTGGGAACTTGAAGGTGGAAATTTGTAGTTAAGTTTGAGTTAAGTTTCTTGATTGTTAGTTTTTAATTTGTTTTTTAGTTTTGTTTTGCTTGAGGACAAGCAAGAAGCTAAATTTGGGGGTATTTGATGAGTCCATATTATACTATATAATTTACCCTAATCTTATTTATAACTAGCTAGGCTGCCCGCGCATTGCTGCAGTGCTGCACTGTTGTATACCCTTTTTCCGCAGAATGGGTGGAGCATCTGTCCATTTTCTTCATATAATGAAAAATCTTCCGGAACAAAGAACATAAATAGATATTAGGTTTTTAACTTGGCTTTATTCTTCACATTTTATTTTAATGCAGCAGGAAAGAAATTGTAATACATTGTAAAATTAAGGTAAATATTGTTCTGTAGGAATCAATACGATTGGATATGTAATAGCTGAAAAAATAGTGAGGAAGGCAAAATGACGCGATACACAGCATAGTTTGAAGTTCATCGGGTGAGAACGGGTTACAGTAGTGGTCCATGCATAGATATTTTCTAGAGGTACTCGAGTCAAACTGTCAAGAAACAATCGTTTCATTAGTAAATGCGGACTGGCTGAAGTTGGGCTCATAATGATAAGAATAGTTTGTTGATGATGATAAAAGAGAGATTGGCGTATGGGACCTTTAGTGTTTCACCAAAAAGAACGTCATGAATTTATCCATAGGATAAATGTCAAGGCGTTCAAGATTTTTCATTGACAAATTGACACAGTTTAAAGGCATTACTCTAAAGATGCTTTGCAAGTAATGAAAACCTGACCAAGTTGATATCAATCACAAATCCAAATGAATGTTAAATAATGAAGCAAAACACTTAAAACGAATAGGGTTTAACAGGTTTAAAAACTATGTGCTAAACCTAATCATGAAGGAGAAAATGCTGTGAAAAAAAATGAAAACATAGGTAAAAACTAAGGAGAAGCAGGAAAAAAAAGAAAAAAAAAAGAGGTGAATACGCTTGTTTTCCGTGTGAGGTTTTTGGGTCGATGGAATTTTTGTGTATAGAACAATGGGATCAATTAAATTTTGGTTCTTGTGTTTTAAGACCAATCCCACCTCAAAAAATAAGAGTAAATTTGTATTGATACCACAATGATAAAAATGGATAAGTTCCATACGTGGATGGTTACAGAGTTATGGGCTGACCTGGTTCATGAAGAAAAATAAGAAAAACTTAAATATTGACAAAAAAGATGAAGTTTTTTTTATGCTGTAAATGACCATATCAGTATTTATTGAATAAAGGTTTTTTAGAAATGCAAAAGGGAAACAAGTTGAAAAAGAAATTAAAAGTTGAGAGTGATCAATGTTATACCTTGAAGACAACGAATAGACGCGGTTCTTTCAGATTGATTCCAATTTGGCTGTAGGAAACTGAAACAAATTCAATTTGTAAACATTTTTCACCAAGGATTGAATATGGAGAGACACAAATATTGTTTCCAATGAATAAAAATGAATGCAAATATAATTGTTTCACATATGATAAGGTAGGGAAAACGACGGTCGACATATTGGGATCTGATGATCAAATGTTAAGAACAATCGGTAAAGGTGATTAATACAAAATTATAGCTGCTGTTGGTTGAGATTGAAACAGAGGTAAAACATACTGATGCTAAATTTGGTTTTAAAGGTTGGTAACAATCATGGAACGATGCTGGATATGATTATAGCCCATGACGAAATTACTTTTATAATTATTTATTGGCTAACATTGCATTCATGGTATAGTTAAAGGCTCTATACGGTTTTTAGCACCAATTAAGTTTGGTTCCAATGCATATAGAACGAAAATCAAATGTTGGGGTTAACATTAAACAGTTTAATGGTTAAACTGGTTAGAACAATTTAAAACCAAAGATATCACTTGAGAATAAATTGGGTGATCAAATTTATCCAACAAAAGATTACAAACTGAGGACAATGGGTTGCACAAAAGCGAAAGAGAAGTGAATAAAAACGAAAAAAAATAGAAAAAAAAGGGGCAGGTAACAACAAAAGTAACAAAAAACTAACAACACAAAATACTTGATACATTGAAAACTAAATGTCTAAACGGATTATATACCTTCAATAAAGGCCGGTGCTTCTTGAAAGTGAAGAAGAACGATATCAGACAGCGATATCAACCATCTGATTACAGAGA
Organism: Cotoneaster glaucophyllus; assembly: GCA_036320875.1. Classification (NCBI taxonomy): domain Eukaryota; kingdom Viridiplantae; phylum Streptophyta; class Magnoliopsida; order Rosales; family Rosaceae; genus Cotoneaster; species Cotoneaster glaucophyllus. The sequence goes on from CM070058.1 coordinate 19,232,624, forward strand.
CAAAATCTGCAGGATCACAAAAAGAGAATATACGTAGAATTTATCTGTAAATCAAAAACTCCAAAAAGAAAAACAATAAATAAAAAAATGAGGTACATCAAGAAAAGAAACCTTACCAAGCTGAAAGCCCTGATGTGTAATCTAAATTAGAGAACACTAACCCAGAAGACAAAGTACTTTACATTTCTTAGTAAATTACTTTGTGGTGGAGGCTATATATATAAGTGATAATTTTAGTAACCTGTTGCTTAACCTCCATTTATCAAAACGTAATAAAGTAAAGCACACAAAAAAGGCATAGTTAAATCTTCCTAACTATAAAGTACCTGAACATTTTTTTCACTCACACCAGGGACATCACAAAGTAAAGGAACTAATAGCTCAACTAATTAAATTCTCCCCAATTTAATTACAATAAGTGCAAAATAATTCAATTTGCAAGCAATTTAATCTAAGTCTTAGTAACATGAAAAACAAAAATCAGTAATCACACCCTTGCCAGCTGCCATTAATACTATGCTAAATTAGCATATTTCAATCATTTTACACATAACAACTATAACCATGATTAATGGAAATGGAAGTGCATACAAAATATAAGAATGCAAAAGAAAGGATCTCAAATCTGAGAGACATACATACCTTGCATGTTATGAGTTTCATATGCAATGTGAAGGCCGACCTTGATTCTTTCTGGAAAAAAGAATGCAAAAAACGATCTGCAAGAGAATAACAAAGAAATTCAAAATCAACCGGACTCAACACAACAACATCAAGCATAAATCTTCACCGCGTTCAGATCTCATCTTATCGAAGTGCTTCAATGCGTTGTCCGAAAGGGAAATTGCAGGTGCAAGCCCCTCGGTTTTTGGCACCGCTGAAACACAGACAAATCTCAGTACCACTGGATTATGAACCAAATGTAAAAATCGCTGGAGAAGAAAATGAACCTGTTTTATCGCAGGACTCAACTCAACAATCTCAAACTGCTGCCCCTCAGCTTCACAGACGCGAAGAAGCCTTCCAAATAGACCCAAATCCCAGACTCAGAGAGAGACAAATATTTGGAAACTTATTATACAACTCTCTCACAGTCACAGAAAGACAACAACGTTTTGGGATGACGACTCTCACAAAAAGAGAACATCGTTTCACAGCGAGAGAGCACAAAGCAAAACGAAAACGAAAGTGAAAGTTAAACCGAAGGAAGATGCAGGTGGAAAACGTTTGAGAGAGAGAAACACGGAGCGGAAAGCAACCGAGCAAATTTGCGAAAGAGAAAAGGAAAACGAAAAGTAAAGCAAACACGATCAAAAGAGGGCATCCAACGATAATCGACGCGTAGACCAAATCTAAACCTCGAGAGTCCATTCAAACTATCCAAAAACATCATAATTTCACTTATTTGTATGAAAAAAATGATGGTGGAACAATTTTTCTTAATAAGTGCATATTTTTTATCTTATGTAAATATTGTGTATCAAAAGGGAGGGTAAAATAGAGAAAATAGGGATATGATTGTCATTTTCTCAAAAGATACAAAATTACTATTTTGCCCTCCTTATGTCAATATTGTGTATCAAAAGTGAGGGCAAAATAGGAAAAAAAGGGCAAAAAGTTCAAAAGATACAAAATTACTATTTTACCCTCCTTATGTCAATATTGTGTATCAAAAGTGAGGGCAAAATAGGAAAAAAAGGGCAAAAATTTGACAATGAGGGTTCTCTTAATAATAGTATAGATAATTTATTGGTTATTTTGGTAGAATTTTGATTCTTTGTTATGTATTTTCTAGGCCTGGCAATTCCCGACACGACCCGATAACCCGACACGACACGAAATTAACAGGTGTTCGGGTCGACACGATAACGAATCGGGTCGTTATCGGGTAACCCGATAAGCACCTGTTAAGATAACGGGTTGGTTCGGGTATACACGTGGGTAACACGATACACGATAAGCAGAATATTAATTTAATAATTTTATAACCCTAAAAAAATACTATAATAATTATATATATATATTAATTTAACAATTTTATACCCCTAAAAACTATAATAATTATATATACTATAATAATTATACTTCCAAAATATTAAATATAATAATTATATATATATATATATATTAACTTTTAAATTAAATTTTATACCCCTAAAAACTATAATATTTAATATGCATCCGCCCTTTGAAGAAAAAGGGAGGGAAAAAAAGAAAATGATAAGAAAAGGAAACAAAAAAGAGAGGGAAAGATGGGATACGCATCCTATGAAACTAATTTCAACGATCCAACCGTCAAACATGTTTGTATATGTTTTGAGATCGCATACGCCAAAAATTGCAAAAAAAAAAACATTCAGAGATCAAGTAACGGGACAAAACTTTTCGACGGTTATAAACGAAAAATCACGATTTAACGGTTATTTTAACTCCGATTTTGATAATTTTTTACAGCTACACTCCTTGACCCTATATGAATACAATGAATGAACTCGATCTTCAGTTTTAAATATTTACACTAGTGGATACCACAAAATCTTATGTTATACTTAATGAAAGTATAAATAAATTCTTAAGTATTAGTGAATCTATTGTTTTGATGGGATACGCATTCTACGAAACTAGTTTCGACGATCCAACCGTCAAACATGTTTGTATATACTTCGAGATCACATACGCCAAAAATTGAAAAAAAACAAACATTAAGAGATCAAGTAATGGGACAAAACTTTTCGACGGTTATAAACGAAAAATCACGATTTAACTGTTATTTTAACTCCGATTTTGATGATTTTTTACAGCTACACTCCTTGACCCTATATGAATACAATGAATGAACTCGATCTTCAATTTAAAATATTTACAATAGTGGATACCACAAAATCTTATGTTATACTTAATGAAAGTATGAATAAACTCTTAAGTATTAGTGAATCTATTGTTTTGATGGGATACGCATTCTACGAAACTAGTTTCAACGATCAAATCGTCAAACATGTTTGTATATACTTCGAGATCACATACGCCAAAAATTGAAAAAAACAAACATTAAGAGATCAAGTAACGGGACAAAACTTTTCGACGGTTATAAACGAAAAATCACGATTTAACGGTTATTTTAACTCCGATTTTGATGATTTTTTACAGCTACACTCCTTGACCCTATATGAATACAATGAATGAACTCGATCTTCAATTTAAAATATTTACAATAGTGGATACATCAAAATCTTATGTTATACTTAATGAAAGTATGAATAAACTATAATAATTATATATATTAATTTAACAATTTTATATCCCTAAAAACTATAATAACTATATAATATAATTATATATATATATATATATATAATGTTTTGAAGTAATATTTGTAATATCCTTGCACATTTAATATTTGTAATAGATTAGTAGTGTATGGATTTTTTTTTATTAGGCTTTTATTTTCGAGTGTAGATGTAGTACTTAAACGAAAAATGTGTTTTAATGTTTTGAAGTAATATTTATGTGGCAATGTGTGGTATGTGCAAATTTAAGGAAAAAAAAATATTTTTCTTAACGGGGTCATAACGGGTCGGGTCACTTTACCCGTTGGGTAAAGTGACCCGACCTGTTAAGGACCCGTTAAGATAATAGGTGTGACACGACACGACCCGTTAAGATAACAGGTGTTACACAAAAATGACATGAACACAACAGACACGACCAGTTTGCCAGGCCTAGTATTTTCAATGTAGAACATTTGACTTCCTCTGAAGCAAATTGAAGGATGTTCGTAAGTGTTTCAAGATTATTGTATCAAAATTTCAGATTTTTCTACCAAGCCGTTTGACCGTGGCAGTGAAATAAAGGTCCAGCACGCAGCTTTCCTAAATTGATGTTTTTGGACGTTTTGGGTATTTTGAAGGTCAAGATGGCATATTTTGAGGAATATTCCTTCTGAGAATTTGTTAAGGATGTCTCAAGCTTTAAAAAGAGACATTTTGAGACCAAATCGGAGTTGATTTGGTTGGTCAATAGATGGATTTTCTCTGTAGTCCGAATACCAGTTTAAATATGAAACCTTTTATTTCTTAGTTATCTTATTCTATTATGTTTCCTAGTTTTTAGAAGACATTTTCTAGGTAGGATTTTATTTTGTAGTAGTATAAATAAGGGTATTTAGCCATGAAAAGGAAGGAGGAAAGAACGCATCAATTTGGAGAACTTAGCTAGGCTTTGACGATTTGTATTTCAAAGTGTTTTCTATTCATGTTCTTAATAATATGTTGTTTTATGATTGTTGGTAACTAGTTTCGTTTGCTAGGGTAAGGCCACGAGCCTTAGCAAGAATATGTAGTTTCTTTTCAATTTACTTATGATATTATGCATGCAAGTTTTGAATTATTAATCAGTTTAAACTATCTAATTGTCATGATGATTGATCACCATTAGCATATTTAGAAAAGTAATTTGATGCAATTTTGGCGGAGGGTTGTCCCTGAAATTGAATAAGGCTTCTTGTGGTTAATATGTGTAACTTCTTAGGATGGACGACACGTCTTAAGGGTTGTATGGTTTTTCAAAAGGTTTTCACAAAATTTAATGAGTTTTGCATGTTCACATTCGATCTGGACACCACGGATTGGTTGCATGTTAGATATACGTTTTATGTTGGAGGTTTCAAGTAGGATATACATTAGGAAAACCTAACCTTCAAAATGTACATGTATAAGTCATAAATAATTTGAAGAACTACATAGGATTGTTAAGGTGGCGGCGAAACTCTAGTACTTAAATAGATTTTCAAACTATTTTCTTTTGTTTTCTTTACTTTTCTAATTTATTTAATTGTTTTTAATTAAATTCGTTTTTAATATTTTAGGTCATTAAATTAATCTTTTTCCAAATTTTATTTTCAAATAATTAATTAAGATTTGTTTTTAACATAAATTATTCATTCAATCCCTTTAGAAAACGACCTTACTTGAGCTAATATACTACGATAATCTTGTACTCTTGCAAGTATTTTTAAGTGTCAATTTGGATGGAATTTATGAAAAACTAACAGTAGGAGAGAAATTAGCCAAAAAAAATAGTTTAAATCCTTAATTTTCCAAGTAAAAAGTTTAGGAGGAAATCCAAAGCTAAGTGAAAATTGAAGGGGAAATCTTTTACGTTTCTCGCCTTAACCGCTTGTTGCCTGTTGGTGCTTTGCCGCATCATCTCGCACTTTACAAAAGGATTGGGACTGGGAGTCTTGGAAAAGACTTTGTTGTATTTAAAATAAGGTTCTAAAAGTCGCTAGGGGCTAGTCGGGCTGCGGGCTGGGGCCTAGCGCATAGGCGGCTAGGCGGGGCCTAAGCGGACTATGCGGATTTAAGTAAATCTATCATATTTCGTGTAAATAAGTGTCTGCTTATACTTGAAATATATATAATTTCATCATAAACTACAAAATCGAATGTGTATATATATATATATATATTATATATTATGAAGTATTGGAACATAATGAAAACATGTGAAATAAGGATATAATGTGTGTTCATTTAAGTATGCAACAAGTGTCTTACAATTTATTGGAAAAAAAAAATGCAAAATGAAAGTTATCTATTTTTTGTCTAAGTGAGTTGGGACCTAGGCGGGTGTTTAGGCGGGTCTAGGCGGGCTAGGCGGGTGCCTAGGCGGTCTAAGCGGTGCCTCAGCAGGTTTAGGCGTCATTTCTTAATTTTCAAATGCCTAGACATTAATCGGGACGGTGGCCAGCCACCTAGCGCCTAGGCGGCGCTAGGCGGGGATTTTTAGAACAGTGATTTAAAAGTTTACATGACACGACTACATTATTAACATGATTGCGTTAATGTCACGTGGGATAGAAATTTATATATGACATTCCATATTTTAATTTCCTCTACCGTACTGGTTAGCTCCACTCTAGATCCATGCGCTTGTCTAATGGAATAAATCTTGAGCGCCAACATCACACACTTTTGTCGTGAGACTTTCATTGAACAGTATGTTTGTCAACCTGATACCTCTATCAATTTTATTCACACACCCTGTTTATTTTTGTCCATTAATTTTTTTTAATTCACACGATCTGACGGTCAGAAATTGAGAAGGGTGTGTGAAAGGTAAAAATGATTGTGTGAATAGCACCACCCTTATCGAAACAAAGGCAACCCCAACAACTTCTGTGTCTATCCGTAGACGAATTTCCAAAACAATGTCTTCAACCGTGCAAGAAACGGTTTCGGAAGATGATAATTTGTGTCATTAGAAATGATGAGCAAATCATCGTTGTAGTAACAGCCCTTGGTTGTACCTACGGAGATGACGGCTACCATTCCCTTGGTTGTACCAAAATAATTGTGCTTATGCAATATATTAACGTTCAAAACTTGGAAGGTCAACAAAGATCAGTATGGTCAACTTTTGATGGGGCTTGAGATAAAAGGCTAAGTGATACACAATACAGTTTAAGTGGTTTGCCCTCAAAATTGCGCTATGTCTACTGTAGTGATCTGCATATGTTTGATGTGGATTTGTTGATCCTAAAAATTACAAGACTTACATGGAGCCCATGCTGAGCAACTATTGAACTAACTACATCATTCTTGTGAATGCGGGCATGCCAACTCACGATCGAGATTGGTCGAGTGAGTAGAATATATGTGGTGGTGGTGTCGAATGCGTTGCTGACTTCTACAATTAGCAACTACAGTTGAGGAAGGAACGCCTCTCGGCCTAGGGTTCTATAACATGAAAACAAGGTTGCTAAATTCACCGTGAAGTTCAAGATCTTCTGCACCAGCTTCGGCAACTTCAACTATATTTGTGAGAATATAAGTGCGTCGAATTGGTATGGCTGTAAGAACAAGGATACTCAACAAAGATGAGTGTCTTTATCATGAATGTTGTTAAGGCGTCTGAATGCCGAACTCTGAAATAAACTTGCAAGTAATCGATCATAGAACACCTCACTTCTCTAGGGAAGCTAATAAAGTGACCTCTTTTGGCAATAAAATCAAAGACTCTTCATCGGTTGAGACTTCGATAAGTGACCCAACTAGAAGTAGTGTTGTTTCACCGAACTAAGGGTACTCCAAGACAGATTAGTTCTATGGTCTGGTGATGTACACCTGATCTGAATATGTTGCCGTTTGCCAACCCAATGACGTTTCAACGAACTGAATATGGCTAACAAAGGGGTTAGGAGAATTAGTATTTTTCTCAAGGTTGTGAGAAAGTTTTTTACAAGATTTATTCTACGCACGGGAGAGACTAATTAAAGATGTATTTTACAGGTTCATTGACAAAATCACTGATAAAACAGATGTTTTTCATTCCTGCGGTTGAAGTTTGAACGCTCTAATTTGGAAGATGGACTGACTTAACAAGAAAAACAACAAAAATTGAAATGAAGCAGTAGACAATATTGTTGGCTCATACAAAACAGAAAAGAGGATAAATTCCTAATTACAAGTGTAACAATCAAAGCATCTTCTTGTTGAAATACCGTAGTTTTTTATCGGGTTTCAACTGACAGTTGAATTGGCCTCACCTAGCAGCAATGACTTTGCCTCCACAACATATTTCCTAACACTCTGCAGCTCTTCCTCCATCTTTTCTGATAACAAGCATGGATGAGACCTCATGTCCAACAACTGCATTGTCTTCTCAGCCGCTAAAACCCTTTCGTTGCGCAGTTTTTCCAACTTTCGTAACTCAGTCTGCAAGTCTTCCTCCAAAATCTTTGACTCTGCCTCCTTTAATACCGATTCAAACAAATGCAGCTGGTATTCAATAACCAGGCTTTCAATTTCAGTCTTTCCGTTGTCTCTTACTTCCAACAGCATTTCCTTCTCCTTCATTACATTCTCAAGTGCAAGTTCCATCTCTTCCACTGACTTCACAGCTTTCTGCATCTCCACTTGTACAGCTACCAGCTCACTGTCTACCTTCCCAAACTTCCTGTTCAGATCCTCAAGTTCCCTTCTCATGACTCCAATGTTTTCTCGACATAGTTTCATCTCAGTCTGTAGTTTAGTTTTCTCTTCCGCGGACTTCAGTAACTCAGTAGCTTTACCTCCCAAATGCCAATTTTTCTGTGAGGGGTCTGTCTTCTCAACATTATCTATCGCAAAGAGAACCTGTTCACTCTCTTGTTTTTTATTTTCATCATCCAGCTTTGACTTCAGGCACGCAAGACTCTTCTTTAGTCCGACCTCAGATTGTTGCATTTTTGTCTGTTCAGCTGCTATTTCATCCTTTTGTGTTTGTAGGAAGACCAATTCCCCTTTCTTTTGGTCCAGATAAGATGTTGAAGCTGCTACCCTTGCTCTTGCCCAAGCTTCTCGCTGCTCAAAGTAAACAACTGAGGAAGAAAAGCTAGAAAGGGAGTACTTGAGAGCTGACAACTTCTTGTCAATTAGAGTGCAGTTTTCTTTCAGTTTTTCAGAGAAGAGTTCGTAGGATTCATAAAGCTTCTGCTTGACCTGAATTTCACCTTCCGTTACTTCAATTTCTCTTGAGAGTTTGCCAACCTCTAAAATTAATTTCTCCATGCAACCAAATATGGAAACAGTTTTTGCAGAATCTAGAAGTTGCTCATCTGCTCTTTCCAGATTCATTCTGGCCAAATTGAGATCTTGTGAAAGCTTTACTGTGGTGAAATCTGATGCGTCCAGTTCCATGTCAGATGCAGTTCCAACATCAGCCTCATTTCCTGAATCCCCTTCAGTGTTAACGGTACATAGACCGGCCATATCAAGCACAGATTTTGAGCCACCACTTTCTTCAATATCCGCTTTCACTTCACCAGATATATGGCGGAACCCAGTTTGCACATTCACTCCAGATAAACCAAATTCCTCCATTGAGGTTGCTCCTTCATCAGAACCAGAAAGACCATTATTGCTAATAAAGTTCTTTGCCCCCAGAGACGTAGGAGATGCACCTCCATCAGAAGCAAGCACATCCACAAGCTTCTTTGGGGAATCAAATTCTCCTTTAGCTTTAACTTTTTCCTGTCCACCAGATGCAAGCACCCTCTTGAGTTCATCCCTCTCTTGCATGGCTCTTTCATACAAACCCATTAATTTCTCGTTTTCTTCATGCAAATCCACAAGTTGATGCTCTAAATTCTCAACCACTTTATTCATCTCAGCCTCCTTTTCTTTGGCAAGTTCCACAAAACCACCACCATTACTGTGAGGTTTGGTGCCATCATGAGCACATTCAGATTTGTTAATATTTGAGTAACTAGTCTCCGAAGTTGCCCCTTCATATAATTCAATGAGTTTATTGTTATCTTCAATCAAAACCTTAAGCTTCATACGCAGTTCATCATTTTCTTTGGACAGGATTATTGCCGTCTCATGAGCTTCGGCTTCTCTTTGACTTGCAGCACCAATGGCATCAACCATTGTCTTCAGTTCCAATTGATCACTGAAGTTCACAATCGGCACATCAGCTGAGGATGAAGGAAGCTCAACTTGATGCGTGTCTTCTTTCATTGCTCTTGACGATCTCTCTTCTTCGAGTTTTGTCATGAAATCATTGATATTCCTGCAATGTTAAGCCACTTGTTATAGAGTAGAACCCTAATCTCATTATACTAAAAAATTAAGATCCAAGGATTTGCAGAATATTTCACAAAAATAAAAAATCTCAGCAGAAACTATTAAACTTTTACCGTTCCAAAGTCGCTTTCTCTTCAAGGCAGAGGTCTAGTTTCTTTTGAAGCGTGTCAATTTCTGACTGGTTGTGAATGGCCTGCCATGAACAATTTATCATCAAATACCAAAGCCACTTCTATCAATGGAAGCTCAAAACGTTTTTTTACATGTTTTACCTGCATACGGAGAAATTCATTCTCCTCCTTAATTGAAGACTGCCAAGGTGATGCTTGTTCCTGTTCACAAAGATGTAAAAGAAAGATCAAATAAGAGAAAAAGCAACGAACACGAAAATAAAAGCAGAGAGGGTACAACATGGCGCAACTCTATCGCACCTTTTTCTCGAAATGAGAAAGAAGATGGTACACTCGAATTGTATTATTTAAGTGCTTATTTCTGCCAAATATCCTACTTCTACAATTGGTAGGTCACCAGGTTATTCATCCAACCTCTTTTAGCGTGACACTCAAGCACTCAAGCACCTCCAATCCAAAATTCAAAATTTAAAAGGAAATATATTACAACCACCTAGTATTTCATTGAATTTGGGATGCAAACATGACCATTTCTTCAGGAAATATAAATCTTAATTGAAAGTTAATTTAGTTCAATGCTCTTCAAACAACATGATGCAGGTGCAAGATGATTAGATGTTAAAATTAGGTCATAGGAAAAAAATTTAATTTGATGTCAGACATTGCTCACCATGTCCTGATGTACTTTCCAGTTCAACAAGTTATTGAGACAAAAAACTCACATTAAGGTATCACAGATTTGGAAGGTAAAAAGTACAACTCGGAAATTAACCATTAAAAAGCAATAAGAGATTACGCTTAATTGGAAAAGTAGGAAATATATTGTAGCTCACCTGATTGGAAATCAGCATATTATCACCATTTTGACCTTCCATCACCACATCTTGGTTTGTATCCTACAGTATAAATGATTTGAAATATGTCAAGATAAATTCCTCTGTAAACCTTCAAACTTCAAAAAAACTGCATGGAATACCTGAACTGTCGAGGGCTCTGACTCCTGCATGAGTTTCCAGTCGAGAGCCTCTAATAACTGCATGTACGCAAGAAGAATGTTCATATCAGTGGAAAAGACAAAGGAGCAATTATTAAAGTCAAACAATTGCACACTTTGCAACTTCTTTACCTTGTTTTGTAACACCATGATCTGTTCATTCATTAGATCTCGTTCACCTTCCTCGTAAAATGACTTCAACCTATAAAAATGTAAATAAGCAATAAAAATGGCACCAGTAAATTGTAGAGAAATTATTCAACATATAAGACTAATAGAATAAAAATCAACAAATTAATATAGCATTTAAATGTAAAAACAGTTATTTTTGTAAATGGATGAAATAAAGTGAACGAGGGTTTCTGAAACTGATACATTTTAGGTCTCTTTAGATGGAATCAAGATGATTTTATGACAATTTAAGACCCTGAAAACTAGTGTATAATGATTAGTTCCACAACTGTAGGAGACTAGCTGGAAGAACCGTATCTTATGATAAAAGCTGGCTCGCATGGCTTAATAAGAACAAAGACATACCTTCTGATTTCCTCCTTCAGCCGCAAATTTTCCATTGCAAACCTGGTCACTTCTTGGTTACGATCAACCTGGGCTCGTAGGACCTCAATTTCTTTCAAATACTCCTCCTTTTCTTTTAGCAAGTGTGTCTCAGCTGAGATCTTTCCCCAGGCAACCGCTTCCAACCTTTTTATTCCAGCTTCTCGAAATCGTAGCCTCATCTTCAGTCCTTGTATTTCATCTTCTCTTTGTTTGGCCTGGTTCACCACCAGTATTTATTTCAGTAATAAAATTTGAATCTTTAATAACTGAAGAAAGTTAAAATTGATATATTGGCCAAAACTAAACAAAACTCAAAACATAATGGCATGAATATACAAGCCATATCCAAAATCAGTTTATGATATGGAATTAGACATCAAGACAAATCGAAAAATCATTTTGTTAAATACCAAGGAATCTGAACTTCAACACATAAGGGACTCAAAATATCACAAGGGACAATATTTTCAGCATACCAGCTGCAAAGCTGCCTGGCTTTCCGCAGCCAATGTCTGCAATGCAATGTCTTTGCCCTTTTCCCTCCTGAAAGCCCCAACAAGGGCAACTTCATAGTCTTTTTTCTGAAAATCCAATGAATTTATTTATTAACAAGAAATTTTAAAAGGCACGTACTTTCAAATTTTTAACTATACAAGTCGGAAAGAAACGCACAAACCTGAGATGTCCTCTTTCCAGAAGTGAATGGACTAAATGATCCATTAGGTCCTTCCCACTTAAAAGATCCTGGAGAGCCTGGAAAGCTTACAGCTAACATATCATTGTCCTGATTTCCGGTTCCTCCATTGACCAGTCCTTGCAAGTGTGATACTTCTTTCTGAAAATTAATGACGGTATACTTGTTGTTATGATAGAAAGTGCTAACTTAGTAAAATTTGTCTAGTTTGAATCTAGAAAGAAATGTTCACAAAGGCACTAGGAGTTAGTCAGGTGGTGGGAAGGGGCCTAGCAGCCTAGGGGACTAAGTGGGGCCTAGGAGGTTTTTATTATCTTAATTAAATTTATTATATGACATTTAAATAAGTGTCTACTTATAATACATAATTGTATGGAAACATAAATTGCAACATAGAATGATATATAAATCATAAAGTATTAGAACATATTGAGAACATGGGGAACAAGCATATAATGTGTTCATCCAAGTATCCAACAAGTCTCTTACAATTGATTAAAAACATAAAATGCAACCATAAACCATTTTCTTAAAGAAAAATAAGTCAAAAACCGCCAGCCCGCATAGACCCACCTAGGCTCGCCTACGTGGGCGCCTAAACCTGCCTAGGCACCCTTTCTTATTTTTAAACGCATAGGCATTAATCAAGGCGGTGGCCAACCACCTAGCGCATAGGCGGGGACTTTTAGAACACTGCTCGGAAGTGATTCTATTAAACAAGCTGCAAGATAGCCTTTCAGCAGTATCCTTAGTGTTCCATTACCTTATTCAAAATCAACATTCAGTATAAAGTTATCTTAATCATAGTAATTATATCGTGTTATTAGTAGTTTTATGATGGCTCCTATTAAGGTGTTTGTGAAGCCATGCATTTGTAATGAATAAACCAGTAAAGCTACAATCCCCAACATAATCTTTCACGAAAGCTATCCAAGCAAGAAGGGCAATAATTAGCAAACATAATCTATATGACATAAATATTGGCAATGTGGTATTCCCCAAACAGAGAAGATCAAACATTATACCTTGAGTTGTTGAATTTGCACCCTCATGGCAATGACATCTCCAGATGCGTCCTCATTCACAATTGCCTGAGTACACATAGAACAATAACTGACATAAACCTTTTTTCCCACTAGTAGAAATAAAGTAGTACCAAAATGCTCCATGTTCAAATACCACAAGAATGCAAATAATAAGTCATGTATTTAATGTTCTGCTCATCTAATTATTTACCAAAATGTTCAAATCAGCAAAACCAATGCATTAAGAATGTGCATGCAGAAAATAAAAGATAAAAAAAAAACTATTATACATTGTTCTTAATGAATTTAGCGCGCTGTGCAAACTTCAAAGTGCTCAATGTCTCCAACGAACAGCTGCAAAAACCCACATAAGACGCTAAACGTAATTGATTATGTCATAAATAAACTTGAAAATGTAATGGACAACAACAAGAACTGTACAAGATCAAAATCAAAACATAAAAAAGGGCTTCGCAACCAATGACCTCTGGGAACTGCAAAACATAGTTAGCATATAGAATCATACATAACAAAGCTTATGATTATATGGTATAAACAGAAAGTAAAAGTAGAGCACAACAAGTGTAAGAAAATGAGATTTACTAACCAGCTAGAAGGACTAATATTTGCTATTATAGTTGTCTTTGAATTCCCTCCTAAAGAATCCTGAAAAGGAAACAATATGGAGTTTTTTATGTTACACACAATCAGGATTATACAAGAAATTCAGAATTTCAAACAACTAGGCTTACAACACCCAAATTTGTAGCCCACAAATACATGATGTTATCAAACATATAATTCTTCACTATACTATCCAATACTACTAACCAAATATTTACACAAATGAGAACTGAAATTGATAGCATTTTAAATAATATCACAAGTTACCTGAAGCAAAAATGTAAGCTTTGAATCCCTGTATGGAACATGGAGTGACTTCCCATTGGACATGTTCACCAGATTCATAATCACAAGTCTGAAAATATAAAAATTCATTTCAACAAATGAATTGTTAAATAATTTAGCACTTGGCATCAAGGATAAATTAAATTTTCAGGATTTTTTTTTAACCACACAAGGCTAAAGATTAGAGAAAACATACCCCAATGTTGAAAGAGACTTGTTGATATTTGTAGCTTCCTTTAGACGCTCACCTTCAGCTCCAGAACTCTTTTGCCTGCCATGAACACATAGACAAATATCAATTAACTGGACACTTTTATTCACTACGGGCACTGAATGAATAATGAAGTATTTCCATTATTGATACTGGGAGCAATGCATAGATATGGTGAGTCATACTTCTCCATTGTTCTTACACGATTCAACTGTGGTGGAAATTGTTTCAGGAGGTTAGAGTTAGTTGGGTCATTCCAAAGGGTTGTTTCGAGCTTCTAAGCACTAATTTTGAGGCTCTAGGATTTGGGAGGAAAGCTAAAACTTTGTGGGGTTGTTTGGTGTCGGCAGTTTTTTGGAACATTTGGTTGGAGCGTAACAAAATAATTTTTTAGGATTATTCTGGTGTGGGGGTAGCAGATCTACGGGGAAGAGTAAGATTTTGGGCAGCCCTCTGGGCTTCGATTTCAAATGATTTTAAGAATTACTCTCTTTCTCACATACTGTGGGATATGTTAGCAGCCGTAAAGTGATTTTGGTCGAGGTTTTGGTACTTGTAATCAGATCCTCTTGAGGGTTTTCCTGCTTTTGTTCTTGGTGGATTTCTTATCCACTTCTGTGTAATTCCATTTTATTTCTTTTTGGGTTTATATCACAAATAGTCCCTGAAATTGACCCCATCAATCATGATGGTCCCTGAAATTGAAAATCGATCAATGTAGTCCCTGAATTTTAACTCGCGAATCAATGTGGTCTTTCTGTTAGTGTTCCGTCCAAATTAACACTAAAAAAAGGTTAGAGAACCAATTTTTCATGGTAAAATGACCAAAAAAAGGTTAGAGAACCACTTTTTTTTTTTTTATTTTAGTTTTAGCACCAAATCCATGAAAAAATAGAGAGAAAAGTGAAGATGGAAAAAAGAAAAGAGAGGTAGTAAGTAAAATTATAAGTAACAGGGTTATTTTTGATCATTTTATCATGAAAAATTGGTTCTCTAACCTTTTTTTAAAGTTAATTTGGACGGAACACTAACAGAAGGACCACATTGATTCGCGAGTTAAAATTCAGGGACTACATTGATCGATTTTCAATTTTAGGGACCATCATGATTGATGGGGTCAATTTCAGGGACCATTTGTGATATAAACCCTTTCTTTTTTTAATAAAATATTTTAGTTTCTTCTCAAAAAAAAATATTTCCCCAGAGATTCCAGCTTTATCAAAAAGTGCAAAGAACTGAATAAAAACTAGCTTCTTACAGCATACATTTCCAAGCTCCATATTTTAGAATCATATCTCTTCCTTTCCCTTTTATTACTACATATAGAGGCAGGTGGAACACCCAATAACATCCTTCTATTTACCACCAACCCCTTTCCTTGTAAATAAAATTGAAGATTCACATTTACCTTTCAGATCCTGCTAAGTCAACAAGATTAAGCCGAGCAAAACGACGGTGAGCTACTCCTTGGCATTCCCTCTGATAACAAAAGATCAATTAAAATTTCAAATTAACACTTGGAAAAGAAAAAAGAAGAGGAAGCCAAGATTACTTTTGTACGGAAATGAAAGTAGAAAACAGAGAAGAATTAACTCACTTTACTCTCAATGATGCATGTAAATACACTATGAGAGCGACTGCTAGCATGATTCATATTAGTAGCAGCTACCTTTCTGTTAGCTGCACCCTGTAACAAAATGAAGTTTGATAAGTATGCAAATTCACTGCAGAAAATTAAATGCCCACAAATTCAGCATGAGATGAAGATAAACTTTTCTATCAATCGAAATACAACATTAAAGATTCACAGAATGACTGCAAAGCACTATTATACAAATTACTCATTCAATGTTTAAAGTTCAAATGATATAAGAAAATTGAGAAGAGGTCTTATATACTTGAATAAGTTGTTGGATAACATCTCGAGCACTTGTCACTTCAACCTCTTTGAGATTTTCCACATAAACTCCTTTCTTTATGTCTTCTCTGATCTGCAATATGCTCATGATATTCACAACGAAGTCATATATTATATTTTTATCGATACCGTAGAAACAAAAAAACTCTCTGTTGTATGTGATCTTTACCTGCAAGTTGTTAGATGAAGGGTCCAAAAGGTCTAAAATTTGTTCGTTGTATATTTCCAAAAAAGAACATTTACATATAAACTTTAATTTCTCATCTCGGCCAGCCTCTTTTTCCTGGTACACCACAATAAACAAAGAAAGATCCATTAGTATCTTGTAATGAATATTAAACATAGATAAGAATCGATGTGCAACTCCCATCTAACTTTCAGCTTTGAATAGTATTAAATGGTGGAAAGTGAGTCATGTAGCCAACCTTATACTCGTGCTAGATTAAAGATGACTGTTTTTTGAGTTAGATGGATTCGTTAATTTGATTACTTGAAACTAAGACTAGTTTGACTTGAACACTATAGCTGGGACCGATACTGAAAAATTGCCCCATAAAAATGTTGCAGCATCAAAATTATACCACTAGTTCTACAAGTCACACACCTTTTGAATTCTCGAGAACAAGTATTCGAACACTCTAGGTGTCATCCCGCAATTGGCACTGTGCCTTCGGGTGCCTCCCTCAATATCTCCAAGCATTGTGTGGGTCTTCCCACTTCCAGTCTGCATAGACACAGTTAAAGTCATATGAAAACACATCCTCCAACCTCCAAATATACTTTCAAAGACAAACTAATCACCGAGAAAATACGCACATAAACAAGAATAACTTTTATTATGGAAACAAAAAGTGTTGAACCCTCACTTGGCCATAAGCAAACATGCAGCTATTATAGCCTATCATGCAGTTGTCCACCATAGGCAATCCGGCCACTTTGAACAATTGCTCCTGCATATGACAAACCTCAATGAAGCACACGCCCGATGAAAACAAAAAGCCGCAAAATGAAGAAGCACAGCCAAATGATATAACTAACCTGGCTAACATTCTCATCTGCAACAATGTCAAAAGTAAACCGTGACTCTGGATGGCCAGTCCAAGTAATTGTCTGACAGCTCTCTTGTCGAACGCATTTGCCATAGCCTTGCACTGATATTTCAGCGCTGCTAAGCGGACGAACCCGAATAATAACCTAACCAGAACAAATTTACTCTAAGCGCTTCAATTCTAAAACAAAAAGGCTAAAAATATGATTTCGAGATTTAGGAAC
Organism: Cotoneaster glaucophyllus; assembly: GCA_036320875.1. Classification (NCBI taxonomy): domain Eukaryota; kingdom Viridiplantae; phylum Streptophyta; class Magnoliopsida; order Rosales; family Rosaceae; genus Cotoneaster; species Cotoneaster glaucophyllus. Next base: position 19,249,902 of record CM070058.1, read on the forward strand.
CTTAAAACTACAGCAAAGTTAATACGAATCGGAGAAGCATATGAGATTATAAGCACAAATTAACCTGCATTTGGAAGAAATAAAATTAATTTCGAAAAAAATCCACAGAACTAATGTTTCTTTGTATAAGGTACCTGCACGTTGTGGTCCTTCCAAAAGGAAGGGTCTTCATGAAACTCGAAGCTTTGGTTTGAGCAAGTCGTAGCGGTACTGGTTTTTCCGTCGTCATCATCGTCGTCCCAGTCTCCGATGCTCCGTAGCGCCGAGAATCTCTCTTTGGACGCCGATTTGTGGAGATTGGGAGTGCTCCGGACCGGATCTGAAGAGTGGTCGTGGAACCCGAAGCGGGTCTTGATGGCGCTGGCGGTGTCCGATAAGAACGGCATTTCGGGTCGGAGCAAAGTGAGTGGTTCGGGTCAGGGAGTGGAGATGGAGGTGTTGGTGTGGGAGCAGAGGGGAGATGACCAGATTGGAGAAGTCGATTTGAATTTTGGGGGGGGGACTGGTTAGGGTGAAAGTGAATTTGAATTTGGGAGAGGCGATCGGACGGTAAATACTGGTTTTGATGGACGTTCTGGATGATCTCAGCTATACAGGTACTTGGACAGTTGAATTCTGGAATCAAAATGTCCACAAGCCCATTGTGAGAGGTTTTAGTTCAATTCTGGCTAAAGGCGAATTTGTGATGAGATTTTATTTTTAAGTTGTGGAAAAAAAAAAACTGTTAGAATTTATAAATTGACAAACACTAATTTCCTTGTTTTGATTCAGAAGCATAGAAATTTAGAATTCTGAGTGAAAAAAAAAAACATAGAATTAGAGACCTCCAATTCTCAAGTTTAAATTTCATGTAACAGGTGTTATTTCTAAATTTCTAGAAGTGAGAGTTCAAAAATAACAAATTCGGTATTCAAATTACATTGTTCTTTTAGGTTAACCAAACTAGAAAATTAACAAAATTTCGTCATTTCAATTTCCGTCATTTTAAAATTTCTTAGTAATCTTAAATTTCCACATCCAAATAGAGTGTAAATTCATAAACTAAATTTCGTCAACTAGATTAACACGTGTATTTCTTATTGGTGACACAACATTTAAATTTGGGTAAATATCAGTTTACTACCCTCATGTTTCATGGTTTTCAACATTTAGTACATCAAGTTTTTTTCGTCTCAGAGTCATACCAAAAGTGTAAATTTTGGGACAGTCTCATACATCCGTTAGTCAAACTATTAAGTCTCCCGTTAAGTGATGACGTGGCGCCCATGTGGACAATGACTGCGCGTCACGTGTCATTAAGGGGGTCCACGTGATTTTTTTTTCTTTCTTTCTTCTCTTCAGAGGTGACATGGATTTTTTTTTTCTCTCTCTCTTCTGGACCAACCCATTTTCGTCCTTGACCCTAAAAATGGGCAAGTCGACGTAGTTCCAGCGGTCGACGTCCTCCAAAAGCTTGAAGGGCAGGTCCTTGTTGTCCACTTCCACGTCGAACTCGTACGCCACCGAATGCCCCACATGCGCGTCCCTCAAATCGAACCCCGACACCTTTAGATCCTCCACTTGAAACCCTAATCCCTTCACAATGGCCTCCAAAAATCCTGCAAATCAACCAACCGAATCTCAATCAAACAACCAATCAATCAATCAATCCGAATCCAAAAATTCAAATTGTAGAGAGAGAAAAAGAGTAGGGGCGTAAGGAGATGGCTCTAGGGGTGGCGTAGGGAGGGCAGAGCTCCGGCGCAGAAATCAGAGAGAGAGGAAGGGACCGTGAAATTCGGGTTGTTGGGGTTCCGCAGGTAGGCGGCCAGGCTGGCGCCGTGGACGAATTTGTATACGAGGAACGTATGGTCAGTGGAGATGCACGCAGCGAGGAGCTTGATGATGGAGGTGTGGTGGCTGCTGCAGAGGGTGGAGAGTCAGCTTTTGAGTTCAGGCGGCAGAGAGCTTGCCGCGGAACTTGCGCTGGAAAACAACGGCGTCTTTTCCACGGAGTTTGCAGCACCATAAGGGGGTGAAGGTGGAAGGTTGTTCGAAGGAGGAGGAGGCGGCAGAAGTTGGATGGGTGGATTGAGAGGATTATTGGGTGTGTGGGGTGCGGCGAGGGGTGAAGACTGGATGGGCGACGTTGATTGACATTTAGGATTTGCACATATGGGTGGAGGTCGAGCGACGGCGCGTTGGTAGGGTTTCGGAAATGGGTTGGTCCAGAAAGGCAAATCGGCTGGTGGGAGGTGGGGATTCTGGGGAGAAAGGAAAAGAAGAAAGGAAGAAGAAAAAGAGAGAGAGAAATCCACGTCACCTCTGAAGAGAAGAAAGAAAAAAAAATCCACATGGACCAATTAATGACACGTGGCGCCCAGTTATTGTCCACATGGGTGCCACATCATCACTTAACGGGAGACTTAACAGTTTGACTAACGGATGTATGGGACTATCCCAAAATTTACACTTTAGGTATGACTCTGGAACGAAAAAAACTTGATGTACTAAATATTGAAAACCACGAAAAATAAGGGTAGTAAACTGAGATTTACCCTTTAAATTTACAAATTTTGTCCATAAATTTAACCTACCTAGCATTACAGCATTACCCTTGTTAAAAAAATATAGTCAAAAACGAAATTATCGTGAAAGTCCATTCAAATACAGAGCAAAGCGGTCCTACTCTTTTTCTTTGGCAAAAAAGTCATTATATTCTCATTGGCTATCCTTACTTTGCACACCCTATTTTAAGATTAAAGTGATCATTTTGTGTTAGAATAATTAATGAAAATTTTATTTGGACCCAAAAGTTTAGAAGGATGATGAGGACTTGTGATGTGAATAATTAGGCCTCGTTTGGCACACCGTATAAGACCACCGGATAGTACTAATAATACGGAGTAGATGTTTGGCGAGCGTCGTATTAAATAAGCACCGGATTATTTAATCCGGCCCCACTTGTTTTATCCCCTTCACACCCGCTTGTTTATCCCGTCTCAAACCTCCGTATAATTTAGTCGGGTGCATCTCTGCGCTCGCATTGGCTCACTCCGTCCCTCTCTCATGCACTCTCCTTCAACTCTCTTGCATCGCCTGCTATCTGGGCTCCGACGAGGGTGGGATTGATGCGTCGCCGCTACTCCTCTGCAATCGACGAGGAATTGAGGCTCCGACTCGACCATGGCCGCTACTCCTCTGCAATCGACGAGGAAGGGAGGCTCCGACTCGACTGCAACTCCCATCGCCGTCTGCATCGGCGTCGTCGTCTGCAACTCCCCCATCGCCGTCTGCATCAGCGTCGTCGTCTGCAACTCCCATCGCCGTCTGCCATAGTCGTCTGCGTCGAGGAAGAAGAAGAAGAAAGAGAGTGAGGGTGTTTGGGGGTGCGGCAGAGAGATCTGAGAACAATTATTTGGGATTGTTCTGTGGCCGAGGAAGAAGAAGGGAGAGAGAGGGAGGGAGTTTGGGTGGTGCGGTGTGGAGAGATCTGGGAACCTGATGCATAAAGTTTTTTTTTTTTTTTTTTAGTTTAAGTTTAATTTAATTTTATGTTTTCATCCTATCCGATACAATACCAAACACTGTATAAATAATACGATCATTAATCCGATACTGCACCAAACGCCCGACTAATTTAGTCAGTACTATCCGGTGACTATTTATCTTATCCGACAGAAATAGTCAGTACAGTCCGAGCTGCCAAACGAGGCCTTAAAGTGATAATTTTGTGTTAGAATAATCAAGGGAAATTTTTCATGCTAAACTTACGATGAGTAAAAACACTTTGTGAAGGATGATGAGTAAAATCACTTTGTGAAGGATGATGAGTACTTGTTCAATAAGTGTAGAAGTCCTCTTAGTCATCGTAACATGAAAACACAGAAGCGCTCAACCTCACATGCATTCTCTCTAAGTTAGAGAAGAGTAATGATATTCATACCATGTTTTTATACCACATTTCTATACTACCTTAGATGACATCTGATGTGGACAACCACATCATTTGAAAAAAAAAAAATTCAAGGAAAGGAATGAGAAAGACTCCTCGTATACCACAATCATCATTTAATTAACTAGTTTTTCTTAGTTATTGGTTTATTAAATAATGAACTAAATTTAAAAATCTGATTAATTCAAATGATATGGCTGTCCACATCAAATGTCACCTAAGGTGGTATGAAAATGTGATACAAAGATATGGTATGAATAGCATTAAGGTTTAGAGAAAGCAAGTAGAGAAAAGTACTCGTCCTTGTAAGATGAACGGGTGGGTTAGAGTTCCAAGAGAGCTTTCTCTTAAGTCTAAACAAGAGAGAAAGCTAGACGAAAAACATACCGCCTCCACCACCACCAAAACGGGCCACCCCTTCCCGCTCCTCTTGAGCAAGAGTGTTCTAGTTTCCATCTCACTTTAGTTCTAAGGGGAACTAGAACAGTTTGATCCTCATAGAAATGGAATACGTAGGCAATCTGTCCATCCAATGTTTGGGTGCAACCGAAATTCTTCAAAGGGTGTTCTTCATTTTTTAAGATGAATATTGAAGGCCATCATTCGGGTGACTAACTTTGTGAAAAACAAAGTAGTATTTCAAGAGGTATGTTCTTCCATCTTATATTTTGTTTAAGAGAAAACAAGTGAGTAACCGTAAGATTAATGACCTTGAAAGGGGGTTTATTTTTGCTTTCTTCATCACGCTTGCTCTTATTTTGTTGCACTCGTGCATGCATGTAGATTTTAGTTGTTAATATCATCATGTGCGTGCATGGGATTGGACTGCTAGCTTTGTTGCCAAGTTGGATGAAGGAGATATAGTACTAGACGTTGAACTTTGGCCTCTTCCTCGTTAAGATTTGTCTAAAGCAACAAGTTTTGTGGTCAAGAATTGCTTCTTCCCCGTGCTTGCATCTCTCATCTTCTTTGTGATGACCACTACAACAAAAATGATCACTGCACACAATAAGTTATTTGTGCCCTTTGAGGTCAAAAAGCACCAACAATTGTGCTCATAGAGCAATAGCAACAGTGCAGCTACTATCTTTATGTATGTGCCCTCTATGGGCGTCACCATTTCTAAAAAGGGCACAATAGGGGTGTTTGTGCCAGAGAGGCAAGCACAAATAATGACCCATTTGTGCCCCGTTCTGACAACTTTGTCAGATCAGCTTTTCCAGCCATGTTGGCACTTACATTGTAATTGTGCCAACATGAATTAATTAATAAAAAAAAATCAAAATTTGAAAAATTGAAACTAAATTGAGAAAATGCAAAAATTTAAATTTTTACGAAATGAAGAAAGCCTACAACCATGAAACCAACTTTCACTTTCTGAATCTCACAAACATATATTGTAGTGTTACATATTTTCTCTCTAATACAAAAAACAAAAAACAAAAACAAAAAAAAAAAAAACTTGAAAGCAAACATTTTTGAACAGATGCATCTTCCCAGCAGGCCTTGCACCTCATCAAATCTTTGCTGCTCCATAAATGAATTAATCAGATGACATGCAGTATATGGACTCTCATAGAAGTCATGAATAACAAATGCAAAGATAAAGAAAAACCACACTTTACAAGAGCAAAGAAAATGAAGGGATAAAGAAAGTAAGCAGGGAATACCTTTGTGGGAGGACTCTTATTTGCTTCAAGGGTCTTTCCACCACTTGCTTTAAGATGATTCTTATATAACAACTCTACCCTCCAGAACAACCAACAATGGATGCGGAAAGTATACAAATATTCCTCATCAAAAATAAGTTCACAAGTATTAAAAATAAGTCCACCCTCCATAACAACCGACTGTGCATTACTACATTGTTCAAACTCATCACATTCTGCATAAGGTTACATGGCTAATTGCTCAAGGTTCAGATTTGGTGCAGAAATATTATCATCTTCATTTTGATTCCAGTATTCAAACACAAAGACCAGGGTACATTTTGTAACAAACCATGGAAATTGACCAAATGGAATTAATGCTATTAACAGCGACCATGGCTAAAAACTGTTGAATACCAACTGACATAATCTCTAGCTTGATGTCAGTGAGCAAAGACTCACTCAGCTGACATAGACTACAATATTCATCAGAAGCCAACACAAATATAGTCGAATTCAAAACACAATCAGTCCAAAATTACACCTACAAAGAGTTAATTAAAATCAGTACCTCAAGTTCCAGATCTGCCATCTCAAAGATTCATATTCCTCACTTCGGGTTATAAAAGTAACTTTTGGGTTGGAGATAATACATTCAGCTCATGGTCACCTGAATCAAAGAAATATATAAGTATGCATATTATTTATGGTCAAAGTGAGTTGCTTATTTTAATCACATACCTAGTAAATATTTGTTTAAGTTAGCATAGACAGTATAACGATATTGCATTTTCCATGATGAAACTTGTACTAACATGATTAAACATTAGCACCTTAAGAACTTCACATCTGAATACATTGTTTTGTATTTCACTTCTGGTTTCATCTCTACCTAGATCCAATTACTAAATCCTCTTCTTTCAATGCTGCCACACCATAAAAGAAAAGTAAAAAACGAATAATTACTTATTAGGGGAGGGGTGGAATCAAGACAACTCCTAATAAATCAATTAAAAAACTTACGCTTTTCCAAAAATTGAAGATCCAAAATCCTAAAATTCTAAATAACATGGCTCCGTAAATATAATAATAGATATGAAATTCTTCCATACAAATACAGAATACGAACCGGCAATGGGGGCGTGAAAGGGCAGGGCATTTGAGGTTGCGGAGACAGAGAGAACAAGGCCCCAAACCGCTCCAATATGAGTTGGATCGGGTCGACCAAACCAGTCACCAAGAAACTTCACAGTATGAATTAACCAAAAATCCATCATATTCATATCCAAAATTGCATGCAGCGGGCAAGTATGAAAAAAAAATGTAAAATAAATTCAAAACTCAAATCCATAAGCAACGAGGCGAGATACAAAATATATATGTCAGATCTCATAAGATATAAACTCGAAACGAAAAAAACACGAACTCAAATATGATGCATGGGTGGTGTTGATGTTTTTCACAGAAAAAAAAAACAAAGGAAAATCCCAGATATGAGAGGAGTGAGAGAGAGAGAGAGGGGTATAGAGAGACCCTAATCCAAAACCCCTAATTCAGAGACCGTTTTCAAAAGCCCTAATTCAGAACCCATATTCAAAATCACTAACCGAATTCAAAATAAAAGAATATCCATGAACTTTGGTTGAGTTTATTGCATGATATTCTTACCTTGTGGAGTGAGGAGGAGTGAGGACTAGGACCGAGAGCTCGATTCGGGCGAGGTGGTGTGGATAGTGGGTGGAATCGCGATTCAGGGGACGAATTCACGAAGTGAAGACTGAGGATTGAGGACTGGTGTGGGTGGAGTCACGATTCAGGCGACGAATTTGGGTGATCCCACTGATGTGGGAGGACAGAGGAAGACAGAGAGCTCGATTTGGATTTGGGCGGAGGAGGCGAATCGGGTGAGACAGAGAGCGAGAGTGAGGTGAGAGTGAGGTTACTAGGGTTAATTATAAAACAACGATTTGAGATTTAAATCCGACGATCCACATAATTTTAAAATTAAATACATATAATATATATGTGTGAGACCAAAGTAATCCATTTGGTAAAGGGAGAAACGGGTGGAAGAGAGAAGTGTGTGTTGGTGTGGGTGGGGTAAGGGGGGAGAGAGAGTGTGTGGTGGGCAGGTAAAGGGAAGGAGAGAGAGAGTGTGTGGTGGGCAGGTAAAGGGAAGGAGAGAGAGAGAGAGAGAATGGGATGTGGATTGGTTAAGGGTGTTGTTGGGTTAAAAAGAGGGAGAGAAAGTAAGGTGTGAGTCATAAGCCTTAAAAAAAAATATAAAAAAATAATTGTGTCTTTTGAAGCAATATATAGACACAAATAATATATTTGAATCCATTGTTTTGAAAAAGTTGAGAGAGAAAATTATTTGTGCCAACTTTGTAGAGAATGGGCACATTAGTTGGTGCCCTTATAGAAAAGGAAACAAATACAATTTTTTGTGTGTAAAATTTGTTCTATACCCACAAAATAAATAATTGTGTCCTCAATTTTGTATCCATAGGCCATTTTTGTTGTAGTGGACATAGATCATCTAGTTCTCATTGCTTGAGACGCCCTAGAGAACAACTCGAGTTCATTTCGATACCCATCGAGTAATATGGTAGCAAGTAAATATATAACACTTTAGACAAAATAGATGGCTCGACTTGTAGAATAATATGACCTGTAAAACACGATGAAGCCAAGAAGCTATGTTGTTCAAAGCTGGCCTTCTCCTCTTTATCAGATTCTCAATGCTGAATTAACAATAGGTTTTAGTTCAATAATGAGCCGGTTAAATTTATGTTTGAGCAAATGCTAAGAATAATATGACCTGTAAAATACGATGAAGAAGCCATGAAACTATGATGTTCAAAGATGACATTTTCTCTATCAGATTCTTAATGCTCAATTAACAATAGGTTTTAGTTCAATAATGAGCCGGTTAAATTTATGTGAGAGCAGATGCCACCTTTATATAGACAAACAATCCCTACAATTCTCCTACTAGAATACTTAGATGAAACTAATATTGTCTCCCAGTTTTAATATAAGTGAGTAAGCCAAGATTCATTCCCAGTTTCAATCATTTATAAAATTAGAACAAACAAACCTCTTCTGATAAGACCTTTATAAACCAATTTGAACTCAAACATTTGGCCAAAATACACCTACACATAAAGCTCATATTCTAACACGACAAGCACTCGAGACGAACTTGAGTTATTTTCGGGAGGGGGATGGACTTATTCTCGAATACCCAGTTTGGTATTACTTTTTTTCACTAAAAGCTGTTTAACTTTAACGTTAAGCAGTAAAAAAATGTTTGGTAAAAATAAAATATCCTGCTTATTTTACAAGCAATGACTTCCAGACAGCAACTTTTAAAAGTAGCATGTAGGTTGTTTTAAGAAATGCGAATCTGAGCCTTTAGTGAATATTTTAAATTCCTGGAATACACTCATTCATTTTTAAAAGTGTCATTATTTATCCTTCTAGACTCATTTTATCATTGGAGAATAAAGTGACCATCACCACCTACTACTACAAACCTTAACTTCTTACATCAGCATCACCACTATACCACCACCTCACCACAACCATATCAGCCACCACAACTGCCACTACCATCGTGGTTGCCACCTCATCACCACCACCACCACCATAAACACAACCACCACTACTGTCACCAAACCACAACCACAACCACCGTCATCGTTGTTGTCGTCATTCCAACCACCATTGTTACCTCTACAACCCAACCACCACACCCCTTTATTGGCATCATCACCACCACCATCACAAACATTGCCATTGTCACCGTCGTCATCGTCATCACCGTCATCACCACACTATCATGTCCATTTTTGTCATTACATACAACTATATGACTTTTTTCTTTTTAAACAAACAATATTATCTACACTAAGGGATGATGGGTTCACAATTATATCATTTTTACATTAAAATTTGCCAAACATAAAATACAGTTTATCAAATGTCCAACTGCTTTATTTTTCAGCTGATTATTCTTAAAGCACAAGCAGTTAAAAAAAAAAAAAACACAACAATTCCAAACTGTCCCTAACGATAAGAGATAATTTTACAACAGGTTAAGAATAAACAGGAGCAAAAATACAATGTTACTCTCACATTATTTGTTACTCTATTTTACAACCTTAAAAGCTTTTTTGTTGTTTTAGAATCTTAGATCCATGGCCGCCATAGCTGCAATGCATGTCTTAGCAGCAAGTGGAATTTTGAGCAGTGAATCGTTTGATGATTAACATCAACTCCTTTGCAGGTTGGGAATTGGGTTGGATGGTGAAGAAAGCATGATGCTGTCCTTCAAATTCCACGCAATCAATCTTGTTTCCCCAATTTTTTAGCCTATCTGCGTAATTTGAGCACGATCTTTGAGCAGATCGCTTCCACCTACAACCACTAGGATCGGATCAAAATCCACTCCTTCTAGGCTCCTGCTATTTGGCCCAAATGGGTTCACAAGTGGGTGATCTCTGTCCTCTCCAATTGGTATTGACAGCCTCCAAAACCTGCATGCATGCTCAATCTTAATTTTCTCATACACAAACCTCTTTTCTTTTTCTTTTTTCTTTTTTAATTTAATTACCATTGTTTAGTTTAAGTTTAGAATTGGCTACAATACTTACATGTATTTAGTACCATTGTCATCTAATTGTCGCATACAATTCATTGAATATATATGTGTTTAATACAATCACCACATGAACACATAAAAACATGAAACATCAAAAGTGCCTTTTTGAACCCAAAAACCATTGGTAAACAAGCTCTTACACAACTAACGTAAACATTTCAACATGCACCTAAAGTCTTGTGTTTATTTTACCGCTTACACATTTGCGTTTGCTAACAACAAAGCAAAGCCAAATAATATTATAGACATTACATCAACAATCATATATAATAAGTTGTATTGTAAAAACATCAACGTTATGTCATCAACTAACATAGTCCGAAAATCGAACTAGTACTTACTCTAATATACTAAAAATAGCATTATTTACACATTCATTTATACTTTTCACACATCCTACTTCTATCTCTACAGTTGTAAACAAAAAACAAAAGGAGTATGATTCTCTACCCTTATATTCTTATTTTCTTCCATTCGCTCCTGTCACATATTGCTTTTTGTCTTATTATCTTTATAAAATAATCAATATAAAATGTTGACGTGATTAAATAAAATAAAATGTATAGATAGAGAGATTTAAAAGAGTAGAGAATCATACTCCAAAACAAAGGGAAGGCAAGGTTGAAAGTCGAAACCTGTCAATGAGCTCCCAATAGAAAGGCTTCTGTGGGGCCCTCAGCCTCTGACCTAGTCAAACCGTCCCACCAAAAAAGGGTACCAAAACTACATACCCTCTCACCCGAACCGGCCCCGCGCTGAACCGCCAAGTTATGAGCAATATTCCCGCCAGCCGAGTTTCCCAAAATCCGCCACATCAGTCAGCCACGTGTCCGGATCGTCAGCCTCGGCTTGGGCTTGAAGCCACTTCATAGCCGCGAAGCCATCGTCGATGGCAGCCGGGAGGCAGTGTTCCGGCGCGAGGCGATTGTCAGGTGCAACGACGACGCATTGGAGCTGGGAGGCGAGCTGAAAGCAGTAGTTCTGGCAGTTGGGCCAAGAGCGCGAGCCGATGCAGAAGCCGCCGCCGTGGATGTTAAAAAGGATGGGGAGCATTTTGGACAACGACGAGGGGGAGTGTATCGTTGCAGAGGCGGAGTTGGAGTTGATTGGTTGGGTGGAAAACGACGCCTTTCCAGGCAACGGAGCCGTCGTCGTGGACGGGGATGTCGAAGCTTGGTTTGGGAGAGCGGACGATGGAGCCGTCTCTGTAGACGCGGAGAACGCCGCGGCAATCTTCGTAGGGCAAGGTTGGAGTGATGGCGGTGTTTGATGACATGTTTGGAGGGTTTGTGATGAATAAATGAGAGAATTGTGAGAAGGGAAAGGAAGTGAAGTGGGAAAGAAATTGGGTGGTAAGTAATGGAGTTGGTCGATTTGCCTGTCGTTTTTGGTGTTTTTGTATGCAAATGGGAATAAAAATGGTGAAGTGGGGTCCAATGGTGATCAGGCGGAGCAAGTTTCAGCGACTTGTGTTTTTGTATCGATATGGTTGTTTGTTGTATGCACACGTAAATTGAGAATCTTTTGTGTTATAAAAACGGCTCACTACATAATACAATAGGTTAGAATACTCTTTTATGAGTTTTCAATCAATTATATTAGACAAAATCGGATCAATGGTCACTACAGAAAAATGAATTATTAGGGGCATTCAATTAGATGCAGATTAAAAGAATCGCATCTATTAATGAGTTTTTAGGGGCAAAAATATTAATTGCCCCTATTAGTAGCACTGTTCTAAAAATCCCCGCCTGGCGCCGCCTAGGCCCCGCCTAGGCCCCGCCTAGGCGCTAGGCGGCTGGTCACCGCCCCGATTAATGCCTAGGCGTTTGAAAATTAAGAAAAGGCGCCTAGACCAGCTGAGGCGCCCGCCTAGACCGCCTAGGCACCCGCCTAGCTCGTCCAAACCCGCCTAGGCACCTGCCTAGGTTGCGACTCACTTAGACAGAAAATAGATAACTTTCAATTTGCATTTAATTTTTTTAATAAATTGTAAGAGACTTGTTGAATACTTAAATGAGCACATACTATATGCTTGTTCCTCATGTTTTCATTATGTTCCAATACTTCATAATACATATGTCATTCTATTTTGTAGTTTATGATGAAATTATATATATTAAGAGTATAAACAGACACTTATTTACACGAAATATAATGGATTTACTTAAATCCGCCTAGTTCGCCTAGGCGCCTGCCTAGACCCCGCCTAGCCGCCTAGGCGCTAGGCCCCAGCTCGCCGCCCGACTAGCGCCTAGCGTCTTTTAGAACCTTGATTAGTAGTATTAGGTGCGTTTAAAATAGCATCAAATATTAAAGAGGGATCGGGTGGGAAGATTGCCGCCAAAAAAATTCACCAAAAATTTACAGCTGTCATTTTTAATAAATAGGTGGGGTATTATTCGCCCCTAATGTTTTCGTTATTAATTTTTAAGTATTTTGTGCCTAATATTATTTGTTTTAATTAATTTTTTTTTTAATTTTTGTGCCAAAATTATTTAGCTCAATAGAGAGCCTAATTTTTGGAGAGTTGCCGGCTATGAAATTGCAAAGGGAGGGAGAGTTTTGTTAAAACTTCAATTCCCTCTCTTTAGTTTTAAATGAATTAAACCTAAACTAACATTTATTTTATTCTTTTTTTCTTCAGTTTCTTCTCTTTCCTGTTCACGCCATCTTTGTTTCTCTCGTTTTCTCCCAGTCTCGTTTTATCTCGATCGTCCTTATTTTCTACTTCATCCAACTATGAACGCTCCATGGTAAGCAAAATTTTGTTTCTTCTTTTTAATCTACTCTTATCGTTTCTCCTTTTAGATGATTCATATTTTTCTATTGATGAATTGATTTAACTGACTTAGGGTTTGGTTTTTAATTTAAAGGCTGCAGACATACCGTATGCGATTTTGAATGTGTAGTTGGCTCACATTTTTCGAAGGTAGGTTCTTGAATGATTAATTTAGGGTTTTTTTTCCTGAAAATTCAATGCCCCTTCTAGCTAACAATTACGAAAAATACACACAACTACCTGCCATCTAAGCTATTTGCAACAAACAAAATCACAGCCTCTCTGCCTGCTACTACTTGTCGATGTTGTTGTAATACTAATTCACTGCCTGCTGCGTACGTATATAATATTGATATGTTTTTAACTTGTCCTGTGTAGGTTAAATTTGGATATATATTTCCAACTTGTACTCTTTATTGTTTTTAACTTGTCCTGTGTAGGTTAAATTTGGATATATTTCTAACTTGTATCTTTACGGTGCATAACTAACCAAGGGGATTGCTTTGTATCTATAAAGTTGAAAGCTTAATTAAGGTGAGTGTGATTGCTTCTTAATTGGCAGGGTGTAAAGTCTCTGTCATGTTTTTATTTTATTTATCTATATTTATTGTTCTGCATAATAGGAAAATATGGATAAAAGTTGGGTACATTTGGATCGGTCCTCCGATGAGTATAGTGTAGGGTTGAATTTGTTTATAAATGAATCCATTTGTCATTCTAATCGTAAAGATAAGATAATATGTCCTTGCAAACAATGTTGCAACCGGTATTATCAAGATATAATAACTGTCAAAGGGCATCTTCTTTGGAATGGAATGGATCCCATGTATATGATAGCTCGTTGGACGCATCATGGGGAGACTTACATCAATTCTGAAATAAATATAATCCAAACAGATTCTATTGAGGAAGAGGAGGCCCCATATTTTAAAATGGAATTGAATCATAATGTAACTTTTTGGTACTTTATGTTGGTTTAACTATTTAGATGAGGTCCCATGAGGAGCATTCTAATTTGAATGAGGATTATAGCTCAGACAATAGCATAGAAGAAGATGATGAAAACAGTATGTGTTTCCATAGAGTTTGTGAACTCGTTTGTGTTAAGTTCCTCATTGTTCTTATTATGTGTACTTTTTTGGACAAATTATTATGTGTACTTTATATGCAGTAATTTTGCAGGTCAAGTTACAGAGAAAAAGGGTCGTGGTTATGATAAGCCTACTTGGGGCAAATCAGGTAAGGAGTACATTGAGTTCACAAAAGATGGATTATGCCTCGTGCCCAAGGATGCCAAGTTATCTAGATTCTTAGGTAGCTTGGCAAGAACTTCAAACTTACTTCCGCTCAAGCCTCAGGATTGGCGTGTGCTTGACAATAAGGATAATACTATAGAGGAAGTGTGGAGGATCATACATGTAAGTAACACTACTTAAATGGAATAATTAATGCAAATACCTATTATAACACTACTTTTTGTTGTAGGATTCTATTGATTGGCGACCGGAAGATATTATTAATATTCCTATTATTTGCCTTAACTTGTTGAATAAAGTGGCCATAAGGTGGAGAAATTACAAGGCCACATTAAAAGAAAAGTACTACACTCCATATGTTGGCATGCCAGAACGTTTCATGTGTGGAGATAACCGTGTAGACCCGGTCCAATGGAAGGCTATGGTTGATTACTGGGACAACGATCCAAAAAATAAAGTAAGTACTATTTTCTCTAAATAATACATTAATAGGTTATGGAAATCAGAGAGGGCGTTGACCCTTATATCCATGGATTAGAGGTTCAGTTTCTAAATCAAAGGTTCAGTTTGTTGGATAATCATTTAAGGTTATTAGATGTGAATTGATCTAAAGGCTTAGAATAAGTGTAAGAATATTTGTCCTTTAATCCTAACCCTATATTAGTCGTATGATATATAAACATGTGTTACTTTTTTAATAACAGATTAGGGTTGAAGTGAATGTTACCAATCGCAAGAAGCAAAAGATTAATCACACTGGTGGCACAAAGAGCTTCGCACGGCACATAGCTGATTTTGTAAGTATTGCTTAATCTTTGTTAGTTTGTTGAAATATAAACAAGATGTGATTGTATGAATTGTGTATGCATTTCTGTCCTTTTTTTTACTGTATGTATTGCTGTATGTATTTTGAATAATGATGGTCGGCCGTTGCCCACTCCCTACGCGCCTATTTCTCATAGTGTTATTTTATATGCTCACAAGAAGAACACACACACACACACACTCACATTTCTTACCACTTCAACATTTTTATTTTATAATCTAGAGTTGTTTTATTAAATCTGGTGGTATTCTTACTTATTTGATACTTGGGGAGTGAACTGCATTTTACAATGGTTTATTTTTAGATATAATAAGGAGAGAATTTGTTGAACCAACCGTGCTTAAGTGGACTTTATTAAATCTGCATTTAGTTCACACACTTCCATCATAATCTCCTCATGTTGCCTGTATAGGGTCATGCTCTCCTAAGGTCATCGTTTTGTGGACATGTGAGAACCAAATGCATATTAGCTACAAAATTATACTAGTTTAGATTCAAAGACTTAATATATTTGACAACTTAACTATAATGAAACCATCTATTTATTTTAGGTGGCTATCTCTAATTTTATGTTTTTTTATTATTTTCTTTTAGGAAACCACATTCGATTCAAAACTAATGAAAAAGAAATGAAAGTATTTATATTAGGTAGGATTTTATCTTCAATATTATTACTTATTTGATGCATTATAATGCTACGAGAAATAACATGGTCGAAAGCCTGATCTTATTGAGATTTTTTATATGGTGCACCGTCGACGTGATAAGAAAAAGAGTTGGATTGATAATGCATCGGAGCAAATGGCGGTAAGTTTTAAATGCAATTTCTTTAGTAGGAATGATATATATTTAATTTTTCTGTTTTTTCTTAATTCTACTCGAGTTGCTGCATGCGCCTATATGTTGTATTTTTTATGTTTGTTGCATGCGGCTGAAAAAATAAACATGCCTACTGCAAAAAAATTGCAGTATATGTCCTTGTTGGTTTAACAAAGTATTCCCTAATATTTTACAGAATATAAGGATGGTAGCTACTAGTAGAAAATTTAATGATTAGTTGCTATTAGATTGGGATTTTTCACAGGAAAAAAAAAATATATACTACATAAATCCATTCTTTTATTATTTTTCTTAAACATTACTTGCTGTTAGATTGATAGGTTTTTATTATGTGTAATTATAACTTTACATTTTTTCAGGGTAAGATATCTCAGGAATTAATAACTCAATTAGTTGCAGCCAATGGTGAAGAAACACTAGAGTTAAGACAAAAAGCTTATGTAACAGCGATGAGATTTGAGAGACGTGACAGAGTTCGTGGTTACGGAGTGGGGGTAACACCGGATATGGTACCTTGGGTTGTATAAACTCAACCAGCATCTTCATCACGTCGTCAATCACGTAAGGGACGAGATTATGCTCTTTTGGAATCTCAATTTTAACAGCTTCAAGCAAAATATGCACAACAACGTGAAGAGTTTCAGCAAGATCGAAATGAGGTTCAGAATTTGAAGCAAGTTATATCTTCATTAGAGCAACGTCTTCTTCCATGCTCACGACATGAGTCTTCTTCACAACAACAATCTCCATCTGAGCGTCAATCTCCTTCTCAACAGTCATTCTCCCAGCGCGAATCACCTTCCCAACATACTTCGTTATCTCGTCAGAATATACTTTATCAACACTTTCCTCCTTATCCATATACACCATCAACACAATTTTATCGTCCCCAGCCGTACTAGCCATCGTTGTTCCATCCTGTGCCTCACCATCCTGGAGAGTTTAATGGAATGCTTAATGACACAGACTTTTTGCAGCAGGTCATGTCTCCACATGAGAGGGTTCCTACAAATGACAGTTGATGCTTTTGGTTTCGTACTATTTTGTGGTACTTGAATATGTTTTTATTAACTTGTTGGGACATAGTTGATACTTTTATATTGTATTATGTACGCTTTGTATAATATTTAATTTTAAAATTTCAATAATAATGCATTTAGCTTTAATAATATGAATTCGAATTTGTTATTAAAATTACAAATGTAAATTTTGTAATTAAAATCAACTATAAATAATATTGATTTTTTATTAATTTAAATTTTATTTGGAGCGAATAAATGTACACCAAATTGTAAAAAATCAAATATAATTAAATGATATATTTAAATGTAAATAATAAAGGAATGGCATTATTAATCGCCACTAATTCTATAAACATCCGCACCTAATATGTTTTCCATGCTAGATTGGCTTACGTGGCAGAAAATGTATTAGGGGTGGAAATAAGTACTTATTTGCCCCTATTTACTAATAGCAACGCCACTTTTAGGTGCAAATCTAATATCCGCCACTCTTAACTATTAGGTGCAGAAAACCTCATTATTTGCCCCTATTTTAAACTAATAGGTGCAAATGTTTTGGCCTCTACTTGTTCTTAGTTTTGTAGTGGGTCCACGTGGTCTTAAGGTATTCGAACGATAGTTCCTGCAGTAAAATAATTTAGATTTAAACCCTTGTGGTATAGTTCGTTTGCAAATTTAGTCCAAAGTGAATTTTCCATTAAATGACTGTTAAATGCAGGGGTAAATTTGTAATTTTACTTTCATATAATGAGGCCAAAGGAGATGAGAGGAGAGGGGGTGGTGAGAGAGTTAGGGGATCCAAAACACGAAAGCAAAAGGGGAGAGAGGGGGAAGAGAGAGATTAGCAAGGGATCCAAAATACGGAAGTAAAAGTACAATTTTACCCATGCATTTAACGGACACTTAACAGAAAAGTCACTTTGGACTAAATTTGCTAACGGACTATACTACAGGGTTTAAATCCGATTTTTTTTTTACCACATGGGCTATATTCCGAATACCTTAGAACTACATGGACTATTTATCCAATTTAGCCATTATATTATTATACTTGATATACCGAACATTGTTCCCAACATACTGAAAGATTTCTCGCGTAAATGGATTCAAGTGAAGAGAATCCTAGCTTCGTCGCGCAATGGATCAAAATTTAATTATAATATAGGATTAAGACTTCCTATCCCATAAACATTCCAAATTCTATAAAGGGAATTTGGCAATAATTCACTAAAAAGTTTACTAATTATTCATGTATGAATGCATAAGTTTTTTTTTGAAATTTAATTAATGAGCTCATTTTAAATGACGTGTTTACCCTTAAAAGCCATTAGCCAATTAAATCAGCCCTTTCAATTTAGTCGCATGAAGAGAACCCTAGCGTTCAACAGCTTGTCGCAGCAGAGCTTTAATGGCGATAGATTATTTTGCGATTTTTACTTTGAGTTCGACCATGATGCTTGGTTGATTCTTACGACTCAAAATCATCTAAGATTTTTAGATTTCTGTGGTGTTTGGAAATCAATCGGGGAAGATCACCGAGGTCAATTGTAATTGACTCAATCGGTATTTCGATTCCAGCAACTCCTGGTTTCTGAAATGGTTCTTGGACAAGATTACTATCCCGAAGTGTTTCTGCACCAATTTCTGTCAAAGATTCTAGACATCGGTCAACGACATTGATATCGTTGTCATCAACACCAGGATCTCTGTCCGGTATAGCATACACGTTCCTATGATCAGTCCTCTGAACAACATGTTTTGCCAAAATGTAAGGGTCTTCATCAAACCAAGTTCTATTAGTGTTTATAGATAGTACGGGTCGGAATTGACCATCGTACGAACTAGGATATGAGGGATTTGGGGCAAAAGAAAAGAAGGAAAATAAAGGATTTTGGGGAAAACGCTATGAGTAAAAAGGGAGAGAGAACTTGTCAATTTATACAACCACAGGACCTTTGCGTGATGCAGATTTCATCGCGCAAATGCCGCAGTAATTACATTGGCTGAAACGTTCAGTTTTTGTTGGGCTAAAAACTCACCGTACCTGCCTTTTTCCTTCCTCTTTGCATGACGACGGGTTCCTAGTTTCGTCGCGCAAACACACTTTGAGCGATGAAATTATCATCGTCCCACAAGCTGTTTTTTCTACTAGTGTCATTCGGATGAATAACTTTGTGAAAAACAAAGTACTGTTTCAAAAGGTATGGTTCTTCCAGCTTCTACTTTGTTTTAAGAGAAAACAAGTGAATAAATCAACCGTACAAGATTAATGACTTTGAAAGGGGGTTTATTTTTGTTTTCTTTATCATACTTTGTTGCATGCATGCATGTATGTTGATTTTAGTTATTTATATCATCTTGCATGCATGTATAGACTTTGGATTTATGCACATTACCCTTCACATATTAGTTGCCAAATCTGGTATGAAAATGTGGTTTAAATAAGGTAGCTAGTCTCCTTGCAGAAAAAGAGAAGCATACATATGAAAAACAAATATAGGCTCTAATGAGATCCGTGCTGAAGGTATGATCAGAGATAGGGATGGGAATTGGACTGCTAGCTTTGATGCCAAGTTGGATGAAAAAAGATATGGTATTAGATGCTGGACATTGGCCTCTTCCTGGTCAAGATTTGTCAAAAGCAACAAGTTTTGTGGCCAAGAATTGCTTCTTCCCCTTGCTCGCATCTCTCATCTTCTTTGTGATGACATAGATCATTTAGTTCTCATTGCTTGAGACGCCCTCGAGAACAACTCGAGTTCATTTCGATACCCCTCGAGGAATATGGTAGCAAGTAAATATATAACACTCTAGACAAAATAGATGGCTCGACTTGGAGGATAATATGACCTGTAGAATACGATGAAGCCATGAATTTATGCTGTTCAAATCTGACCTTCTCCTCTCTATTAGATTCTCAATGCTCAATTAACAATAGGTTTTAGTTCAATAATGAGTTGGTTAAATTTATATTTAAGCAAATGCTAAGAATAATATGACTTGTAAAATACGATGAAGATCCATGAAGCTATGATGTTCAACGATAACCTTCTCCTCTCTATCAGATTCTTAATGCTCAATTAACAATAGGTTTTAGTTCAATAATGAGCCGGTTAAATTTATGTGAGAATAGATCGATGCCACCTTTATATAGACAGACAATCTCTACAATTCTCCTACTAGAATACTTAGAGGAAACTAACATTGTAGTTTTAATATAAGTGAGTAGCAAAGATTCATTCCCAATTTCAATCATTTATAAAAGTTGAACAAACAAACTTCTTCCAATAAGACCTTTATAAACCAATTTGAACTCAAACATTCGGCAAAAATACACATGCACTTAGAGCTCATATTCTAACACGACAAGCACTTGAGACGAACTTAAGTTATTTTTGGGAGGGGGATGGACTTATTCTCGAGGACTTCGGCCCAGTTTGATATTACCTTTTTTTTTTACTAAAAGTTGTTTCTCTTTAAAGTTAAGCAGTAAAAAAATGTTTTGGTAAAAATAAAATATCCTGCCTATTTTACGAGAAATGGCTTTAAGACTGCAGCTTTTAAAAGCAGCATGTAGGTTGCTTTTAAAAGCTGCTTTAAGAAAAAGCGGAGTTGAACCTTTAATGAATATTTTAAATTCCTGTAATACACCCATTAATTTTTAAAAGTGGCATTATTTATCCTTACAGACATTTTATCCTTGGAGAACAAAGTGACCACCACCACCTACCACTACAAACCTTAACTTCTTATGCCACCATTACCATTACCACTGTTGGAGAACAATTCATAAATAAATAAAAAATAATAGAACTTGAAATACTGATTCTTTATTAATAAAAAATATTTGCAATACAGAATGAAATGACAAAAATAATTACAAGAATTAAAATGACACTAACTTGATTTAATCACAGATAGAGGCTAACACAAAAATCTATGTCCTTCGAACAATATTTCCGTCTCACTCATGTGCTTGTGGTTCTACGACGTCTGCTCGACCAAGATCCAATTATCTAATTCTGTAACCCGCATTGGATTACAGAATTCTGGCTAATTGCTTTATGTGTTTACTCTCTAGTAATTTTGTATGGAAGAGAAAGAGGAAGAAAAAATGATTCTAATGGAAACTGAGATTGCAAATATATAGGTTGTTTCATACCTTTTCAAATACTTGTTGTACGTATTTGAAAGTACACAACTCTTTTCTACAAGTTGTGTCTTTTAATCAACTAGGTTTTTAATTAATATGTAATTAAAAACTTAATCCGAAATTAAAATTAATAAACTCTGATTAATTTTAACTTCCAAGGCCCTAAGTGCCTCAAAGGCCAAGGCCCTAAGTGCCTCAAGGCCCAAGGCCCTTGTCTTGATTAATTAATAATAATTATATTAGGCTATATTATACAAGGCTAATCCACACAACTATCTAATTCTATAACTCGCACTGGATTATAGAATTCTGGCAAATTGCTTGGTGTGTTTACTCTCTAAGAATTTTGTACGGAAGAAAAGATGATTCTAATGGAAATTGAGACTGCAAATATATAGGTTGTTTCATACCCTTTCAAATACCTGTTGAACGTATTTGACAATACACAACTTTTTCTAAAAGTTGTGTCTCTTAATCAAAACGGGTTTTAATTAATATGTTAATTAAAAACTTAATCGAAATTAAAATTAATGAACTCTGATTAATTTTAACTTCCAATGCCCTTGTCTTGATTAATTAATAATAATTATATTAGGCTATATTATACAAGGCTAATCCACACAACCATAAGGTCCAAGCCTTCAGTTCTTTTCAAAATGGTCTGAATCCTAACTACTAGCATAAATGACAAAACATATATAAAGACCATTGGGAACCATATGTTCCCCGATGTGGGACATGGAGTCTCAAAACTCCAACAATACCCCACATTTTGAAACAACTATTAAGTCCTAGAGAAACTAAGATACGAGAGTAAACAATAGATGCGACATACATCAAGAGAGGTGTCTTTTGGACTTGAACCTACCTTAGTATATACCAATCGAATTTACTAGATGACGCAGTGAATATAAAATCTTGAACTGTTCATCTCCGTAGTAAACCAAGACAATAAACAAAACATATGTCACACCAACACATCACAAATTCATACTTTTGTGTTCTTTTTGGTCCTGAACAAATCCTGGATTCATGAGAGCTTTAGAGAATGTAGCCATGTAATTCTCATAAATGCGACCCCACATTTACTCTCATATAGGTGATATTGATTAAGAATAGGCTGCTACTATTTCACTTGATTTACAAGTATCCATATCATTAAACTAATGTATCATACAACCATTAGCAGTCATCACACTTCTTCCATCATAGGAATGGGTATGTAAGTGTGTTTCTTCTTTGAATCTAGCCAAACCAGTTTGCTTATTGAACCTAGACCATAGGATCTCCAATCAACTAGGTTAGGTTTCCGTTTGGCAGTTTCATTTTACTCTATTGGCTTTAAACCCATTCCCCTTGATGTATGCTTAACTTGCTCTCTAGACAAATCTTTAGTAAGCGGATCCACAATATTATATTTTGGCTTAACATAGTCAATATAAATTACACCACTAGAGAGCCATTGCTTTATTGTATTATGCCTTCGTCTAATTTGTCTAGACTTCCCATTGTATACACTATTTTTAGCTCGATATTGTGCAACTAAACTATCACAGTGTATACATATCGCTGTTACAGGTTTAGGCCATATGGGAACATCTTCCAAAAAATCTCTTAGCCACTCGGCTTCTTCTCTAGCCTTATTGAGAGCTATAAATTCCGATTCCATTGTTGATCCGTTTTTGCATGTTTGTTTAGAAGATTTCCAAGATATTGCTACTCCCCTCAAAGTAAATACACATCCACTTGTGAATTTCGTATTGGTACTATCGCATATCCAATTCACATCAGTAAATCCTTCAAGCATAGGAGGATACCTCGTATAATGCAATCTATAATTCATTGTATGTTTTAAGTATCTCAATACTCGAATTAAAGCTTCCCAATGATCATGCCCTGGATTGCATGTATATCTACTCAGTCTACTCACTGAGTATGCTATATCAGGCCTTGTACAATTCATAATGTACATAAGGCTTCCAATAACTTGTGAATATTCACGTTGAGATATAGCATCACCACTATTTTTCTTTAGTTTGCTATTGGCATCAAAAAGAGTAATCGGCACTTTACTTTCCAAATGACCATATTTTCCAAGTGTAACTTCTATATAATGGGATTGTGTAAGAATATATCCTTCTTAGTTTCTTTTGATTTTTATACCAAGAATCACATCAGCTAGACCATAATCTTTCATATCGAAACTTGATTTCAATATCTTCTTGGTCCAATTTATTATCTCTTTGTTAGTTCCCATTATAAGCATATCATCTACATATAAACATAACATAATGAAAGCATTATTTTGAGTTTTTGTGTATACATACTTATCACACTCATTTATCTTAGACCATGTGTGATCATAATATGGTCAAATTTTTCATGTCATTACTTTGGAGCTTGTTTAAGTCCATATAGCGATTTCACAAGTTTACAAACTGTGTTCTTGACCTTTACCTACAAACCCATCGGGTTGTTCCACATATATTTCCTCATCCAAGTCTCCATTCAAGAATGTCGTTTTTACATCCATTTGATGTATTTCCATGTTATGGAGTGCAGCTTAGCAATCAATAGTCTTATTGAAGTAATTCTTGTCACATACAAGTATGTATCAAAGAAACCAAACCATGCTTTTGGCGGTATCCTTTAGCCACCAAAAGAGCCTTATATTTGTCAATTGTACTATTTGGTTTTAATTTCTTCTTAAATATCCATTTGTACCCAATTGGCTTATTGCTAGGGGCAAATCGACTAATTCCCTTGTATGATTTTGCATAATGGAATCTACTTCACTGTTAATTGCATCCTTCCAAAATGGAGCTTCAAGAGTGAACATTGCCTCCTTAAATGATTGAGGTTCTGTCTCAGTTACTAAGGTCACAAAATCAGGCCCAAAGTCCTTTCGAATTTTTGTCCTTTTACTCCTTCGAGGTTCAAGTTCTTCTTCTTGAACTCTAGATGAGGATGAATCATCACCATGTTCTCTAGGTTCATCATTAACCTTAGATACATCATCATGAATTTTTTTTCTTCAAGAAATTAGACTTGCCCATTTCGTATGGGAATACATCCTAAAAAAATATTGCATTTATAGATTCTATAATAGTATTGACATGTATATCGCTTACTTTGGAATAAAAAACTAAGAATCTATAAGCTGAACTATTAGATGCAAAACTAGTAAAAACACAATCTATAGTTTTAGACCCTAATTTTGTTCTATTTGGCTATGGGGTTTGTACTTTTTCCAAGCAACCGCACACTTTAAGCAATTTAAATGTTGGGGGTTCTTCCTTTCCATAATTCATATGGTGACTCCTTTCTCGTTTTAGGTGGAATTCGTTGAAAATTTTATTTGCAGTAAGTAAAGCTTAAACCCACAAATTGTTTGGAAGCCCAGAGCTATTCAACAGGGAATTGATCATGTCTTTACAAGTCATATTTTTTTTCATTCAGCAACACCGTTTGTTGCGGTGTATAGGGGCTGTTGTTTGATGAATTATGCCATGAGTGGCACAAAATTCAGCAAAGGCATGAGACTCATATTCTCATCCCCTATCAGACCTTAAGACTTTAATATTTTTGTTAAGTTGATTCTCAACTTCTGCCTTATATGTCTTCAACATATCTAAGGTCTCATCTATACTATGAAGTAAATAAACATAACAATACTTACTGAAATCATCTATAAACGTTACATAATAGTTCTTTCCACCATGAGTTGGATATGGTCTAAAATCACACAAGTCACTATGAATTAAATCTAACAAATCATTGGATTTTTCATGCACTAATTTAAAGCTTTGACTTGCAAATTTTGATACTGTACAAGTCTCACATTTAACATTATCTAAATAATTAAGTTTGGGCAGCAAACCTAAATTATGCATTCCAAAAAGAGAACGAAAATTTACATGTCCTAGCCTAGAGTGCCATAAATTAGATGAGTCAACAATATAAGCATAAGCATTATTTATTTCATTCATAGCATTAGCAAGTACATTCAGTTTGAATAATCCATCAGCAAGGTAACACTTTCCCACAAACATTCCCCCTTAGTTAGTACAAACTTATTGGACTCAAAAACTAGTTTGAATCCCTTATTACCAAGGATAGGATCAGAAACAAGATTCTTCTTTATATCGGGTACATGCAACATATCAAGGAGGGTTAATTCATTTCCAGAAGTAAATTTCAGAACACATTTCCCTATTCCAGCCACAACAGATGCAGACACATTTCCCATAAACAACTGCTATTTTCCCTCGACTCTCTAGTATGAAAAGAACATGTTTATGTCACCACATACCTGGTGAGTCGCACCAGTATCCATCCACCAATTAGCATGGTCAGACACAAGATTGATTTCAGAAATCATTGCAGCTAGGACATCCTCATCATTTTCAATCAGGTTTGCGCGGTTGTTGTTGCCTTGATTTCCAAGACTTTGATCCTTTCAATGGGGACACTCTTGAGCCATATGGTCTTGCTTCCCATAAACCCATCAAATTCCCTTAATTTTCTTGAAGTCCTTGCCTTTCACACCAGGGACAAAGTTCTTTTCCTTCTTATTCTTCTGGAATTTCGGCCTTTGCTTTGATGAACTTCCTTCAACAACACTCGCATTAGCTTCCATACTCGAAACCATACCCTTCTCATTCTTTATGTTATCTTCCTCAATTTTCAGCCTCACGATGAGATCTTCGAGGGTCATCTCCTTGTGTTTGTGCTTGAGATAATTCTTGAACTTCTTCCAAGAGGGTGGCAATTTCTCAATAAAAGATGCCACCTAAAAAGACTCATTGATCACCATCTCTTCAAGATGAATGTCATGGATGATTTTCTGGAGATCTTCAGTTTGAGAGACAACATATTTGGAATCAACCATTTTGTAATCCAAAAATTTACCCACGACAAATTTCTTTGAACCAACATCATCTGTTTTATATTTTTTCTCAAGTGATTCCCAAAGTTCCTTGGCTGTTTTGAATACCACATAGACATCATACAACGAATCATCCAATGCATTGAGAATATAGTTTCTGCAGAGGAAATCATTATGATTCCAGGCATCTATAACCTTCAAAGTGTCTGCATAAATATTGTCTCCTTCTACACTAGACACAGTCTCATGCATAACATTAGCCAAATTCAGAGTTGCCAAATAAAATAGCATTTGCTGCTGCCATCTTTTGAAGTCTCCACCCTTAAATTTCTTAGACTTTTCAGAATGAGGTTTAGTTCCTAAGTGTTCCATTACTGTTCGAAGATAGTTGGAGAACAATTCAGAAATAAATACAAATAACAGAACTTGAAATACTGATTCTTTATTAATGAAAAATACTTGCAATATAGAATGAAAGAACAAAAATAATTACAAGAATTAAAATGATACTAACTTGATTTAATCACAGATAGAGGCTAGCGCAAAAAGCTGTGCCCTTCAAACAGTATTTTCGTCCCACTTTTGTGCTTGTGGTTCTACGGTGTCTGCTCGACCAGGACACAACTATCTAATTCTATAACTTGCACTGGATTATAGAATTCTGGCAAATTGCTTGGTGTGTTTACTCTCTAAGAATTTTGTACGGAAGAAAAGATGATTCTAATGGAAATTGAGACTGCAAATATATAGGTTGTTTCATACCCTTTCAAATACCTGTTGAACGTATTTGACAATACACAACTTTTTCTAAAAGTTGTGTCTCTTAATCAAAACGGGTTTTAATTAATATGTTAATTAAAAACTTAATCGAAATTAAAATTAATGAACTCTGATTAATTTTAACTTCCAATGCCCTTGTCTTGATTAATTAATATTAATTATATTAGGCTATATTATACAAGTTTAATCCACACAACCATAAGGCCCAAGCCTTCAATCATTTTCCAAATGGTCCAAATCCTAACTATAGTACAAAGGACAAAACATATATAAAGACCATTGGGAACCATATGTTCCCCGATGTGGGACATGGAGTCTCAAAACTTTAACAACTACCACCTCACCACAACTGCCACTACCATTGTGGCTGCCACCATCACCACGACCACCACCATAAAAACAACCACCACCACCACCACCATTGCTACCGAACCACAACCACAACCACCACCATCACTGTTGTCGCCGCTCCTACCACCATTGTTACCTCTACAACCCAACCACCACTCCCCTTTATTGGCACCATCACCACCACCCTCACAACTATTGCCTTTGCCACCGTTGTCGTTGTCATCACCACACTTTCATATCTCTTTTTGCCATTATATACAATTATATCACTTTTACATTAAAATTTACCAAACGCTTTTACATTGGTTTTCATACTCACAACACTTTTAAAATACAGTTCACCAAACGCTCAACTGCTTTATTTTGCAGCTGATTATTCTTAAAACACAAACAGTTTTTAAACAAAGCACAATAGTCCCAAACAGTCCCTAACGATACAAGAGAATTTTACAACATGTTAAGAATAAATAAGAGAAAAAAATACAATTTTACTCTCACATTATTTGTTACTATATTTGACAACATTAAGAGCTTTTTTTTCTTTTCTTTTTTCTTTTTGTTGTTGTTGTTTTAGAATCTTTGAGACTTAGATTCATGGCCGTGCATAGCTGCATGCATGTCTTAGCAGCAAGTGGAATTTTGAGCAATGAATCGTTTGATGATTAACATCAATTCCTTTGCAGGTTGGGAACTGGGTTGGATGGTGAAGAAACCATGCTGCTGTCCTTCAAATTCCACGTACTCAACCTTGTTTCCCCAATTTTTGAGCCTATTTGCATAATCTTGAGCTCGATCTTTGAGAAGATCGCTTCCACCTACAACCACTAGGATTGGATCAAAAGCCACTTCTTCTAGGCTCTGGCTATTTGGTCCAAATGGGTTCACAAGTGGGTGATCTCTGTCCTCTCCAACTGGTATTGACAGCCTCCAAAACCTGCATGCATGCTTAATCTTAATTTTTTCATGCACAAACCTCTTTCATTTTATTTTTAATTTAATTACCAAATAATATATTGGCTACAATACTTACATGTATTTAGTACAATTATCATCTAACAGTTGCATATAATTCATATGGATATGTATTTAATATAATTACCACATGAATACATGAAAACATGAAACATCTAAAGTGTTTTTTTTAACCCAAAAACCACTCATAAACAAGCTCTTACACAACTAATGTAAACATTTCAACATGCACCTGAAGTCTTGTGTTTGTTTTACCGCTTCAACATTTGCGTTTGTTAACAACAAAGCAAAAGAATAGTATATACTTATTATACCAACAATCATATATAACGTTATGTGATCAACTAACATAATCTGAACATTTAATTACTACTTACTCTAATATACTAAAAATTGTGTTATTTATTCATTCATTTTTATTTCTTGCACACCCAATCTTATATCTCCATAGTTGTAAACCAAAACCAAAAACAAAATCACTATTAACATGAAATGAAACGAAGAAAAAGAAAGTGGGGGGAAGATTGAAAGTTGAAACCTGTCAATGAGCTCCCAATTGAGAAAGGCTTCTTTGGGGCCCTCAGCCTCTGACCTAGCCATAACCGTCCCACCAAAAAACGGTGCCAAAAGTACATACCCTCTCACCCGAACCGTCCCCAATTCAACCGAACCGGCCCCGAGCTGAACCGCCAAGTTATGAGCAATATTCCCGCCAGCCGAGTCACCCGAAACAAACACGTTCCCAAAATCCGCCACCTCAGTCAGCCACGTGTCAGGATCCTCAGCCTCGGCTTGGGCTTGGAGCCATTTCATGGCCGCGAAGCCGTCGTCTATGGCAGCCGGGAGGCGGTGTTCCGGCGCGAGGCGATAGTCAGGTGCAACGACGACGCATTGGAGCTGAGAGGCGAGCTGAAAACAGTAGTTCTGGCAGTTGGGCCAAGCGCGTGAGCCGATGCAGAAGCCGCCGCCGTGGATGTAGTAGAAGATGGGGAGCTTTTTGGACAACGACGAGGGGGAGTGTGTCGTTGCGGCTGGCTTGTAGAGGCGGAGTTGGAGTTGATTGGTTGGGTCGAAAACGACGTCTTTCCAGTCAACGGAGCCGTCGTCGTGGACGGGGACGTCGAAGCTTGGTTTGGGAGAGCGGACGATGGAGCCGTCGCTGTAGACGCGGAGAACGCCGCGACATTCTTCGTAGGGCAAGGTTGGAGTGATGGCGATGTTTGATGACATGTTTGGAGGGATTGTGATGAATAAATGGGAGAATTGTGAGAAGGGAAAGGAAGTGAAGTGGGAAAGAAATAGGGAAGTGAGTAATGGAGTTGGTGGTTTTGCCTGTCGTTTTTGGTGTTTTCGTATGGTTAAAAAATGGAGAAGTGGGGTCCAATGGTGATTAGGCAAAGCAAGTTTTAGTGACTTGTCTTAAGTTTTTGTGTGGACATGGTGGTTGTTATATGCGGAAAAGGATCTTCTCCCGTTCTCCAAAAAAAAAAAAAAATAAGGATCTTCTCCCGATCCTCTTTGAGCCTCTTTGAGAGGATCCGGATGATCAATCAATTACGTTCGTATATCGTTTATCATGCGATCAGTTTTCGTTATATACTATTTATATTCAATTTTAAATTTTAAATTTTAATAATTTCTGACCGCGTGATATACGATAAACGGACGTGATTGATTGATTCCCGGATCCCCACAAGGAGGATCGGCTAGGATTCTTTTATGTTATATGTATACATAAAATGAGAAATCTTTCAGTGTGCCAATAACACGCTCGTTACATCAAGTGTAATAATATAATTAGTTAGAATTCTCTTCTACTAGTTTTCAGTTAATTACATTATTACACTTGATATATTAAACCGTGTTTCCAACACACTGAAAAATCTCTCGCGTGAATGAGGTTTTATAAAAAGAACCATTTAGGATTGCCAATGGATCGAAATTTAATTATAATACTATAGGATTGAGATTTCCTATCCCTAAAAACATTCCAAATTCAATAAAGGGAATTTGGCCATAACTCAATAAAAAGTTTGCTAATTACACATATATCAATGCATAAGTTTGTTTATTTATTTAATCAATGAGCGAATTGCAAATGACGTGTTTACCCTTTAAAAGCCATCAGCCAATTAAATCAACCCATTCCATTAAGACGCACGAAGAGAGTCGTCACGTTCAACAACTTGAACCATCGCAACAGAGCTTTAATGGCGATGGATTTTTCTTTTCTACGATTTTTTACTCCGAGTTCAATCATGATGCTTGGTTGATTCTTACGACTCAAAATCTTCTAAGATTTTCATATTTCTGTGTTGTTTGGGGATCAATCGTATTTGGTGTTTTATAAATTGAGTAGTGTGTTTGTTTACTTGCATTCTTATGTTTTATGCATTCAATTATTTCTATGTTTTTTTTCTTTGTTTACTTGCCTCAAATTGATGTAATTTTGTGATTTTGTATTAAATTTTGAACTTGAATGTATCAATTTTTTGCTTTGCCTATGGTTGTGGATTTGATTTGATAATTTTGTTGCTTTGATATTTTATCTTCCTTGAAATTTCAATTAATTACAGCTTTGGGTGTTGGTGATATAATGAGAATGACTTTGATGGGGCACTTGGTGCGGATAATGGCTCCCATGTGGTGAGTCAACAGGCTTCAAATTTGGCGTCTGCTCGCTGATGTCGTGGGTCGTAAATGACCACGATCTTGACTTGCATTATGCTGGTGGTCCAGTTTGAGGACAAGTCGCAATAAATTCCTCAGACGTTCACCTTCTTCACACCCCCAGCTAGGACTAGTAAAATGAGAATTAGTGGGAACTTTATGATACTTGAGAGTAGTAAAATGAGACGAGCGCTGATCCATCATGAGCACTGTAGTTAGATGTAAACCTGTTTAGGTTTAAATTTAGAATTGGCTACAATACTTACATGTATATAGTACAATCATCATCTTACAGTCGCATATAATTCTAGTGAATATAGGTATTGCATACAATCATCACATGAATACATGAAAACGTGGAACATCTAAAGTGTTTTTTTTTTAACCCAAAAACCACTCATCAACAAGCTCTCACACAACTAATGTAAACATTTCAACATGCGCCTGAAGTCTTGTGTTTGTTTTACCGCTTCCACATTTGCGTTTGCTAACAATTTAAAAGGCAAAGCAAAGCAAAGCAAAATAATAGGGTAAATTACATAGTAGCCCCTCAAGTTTAAGGTCTATTACAATTTACAACATCTTTAAAACATTTACTTATCATTTTATTTCAATTTCATACAACCGTTACATTTTCCATCCATTGATCCGTTAAACGCTGACGTGGCTGCCAAATGTGTGCCACGTGGCAAAATAATAATTTTTATATTTTTAAAAAAAAAATCTAATCTTCCAAAAAAAAAATATATTCAAAAGCTGAAGGAGAACCCAGCCCCGTGACCCCTCCCCCCAAAACCAAAAACCAGTAAGAAGAACCCCCCCAGCGCTCACCCTCCCTTGCGACCCACCGACCTCCTCCCCCCTCTGACCCTTCCTCTCCACCGGCGACCCACACCCTCCCCCCTCCATCGGCGACCCAGCTTACCCAGGAACTCTCGCGACCCACCTCTCCCAGAAACCCACATCCCTCCTTCCTCCTTCCTCTACACACCCCCACTCCTTAAATCTGCACCCATTCCTCCCACCTCACGAACCCAGCGATGACTAGATCTGGGTTTTTTTGTTTGTTTTTTTTCTGGGTTGCAGGTGGGGGTGGTCAGGGGAAGAAGATGAAGATGAGGGGGGAAAGACGAACTGAAGGTTTTTTTATTTTTTTATTTTTTATTTTTTTATTTCAGGGTTGCAGGTGGGGGTGGTCGGGGGAAGAAGAGAGGGGAAAAGACGAATTGAAGGGTTTTTTTTTTTTTTTTTTCTTTTTCTTTCCGGGTTGCAAGGGAAAGAAGATGAAGATGGGGGAGAAGAGGGGTGGGGAAGACGAACTGAAGGTTTTTATTTTTTTTTCTGGGTTGCAGGGGGAAGAAGATGAAGATGGAGGAGAAGAGAGGATGGGGATAAGGTTTCTGGGTTTTGGGGTTGCGGGGAGGAGATGAGAAGAAGGGATTCGAGTTGCAAAGGGGAGAAAATGGTGGGTGAAAGGATCAGGTTCTGGGTTGGGGTCGCAGCAGCGGGGGTGCCGTCAGGTTTTGGGGTCGTGGGGGGTGTGGTCGGGGGGGGGGGGGTACGGGGAGACGCATGCGTTTAGGTTTTTTTTTTTTTTTTTTAAAAAAAAAAAAAGAAAATTCAGGTTTTTTAAGAAAAAAATTTAAAAATTATTTTTTTTGCCACGTGGCATACATTTGGCAGCCACGTGGCACAAATGTGGCAGCCACGTCAGCACTTAACGGATCAATGGATGGAAAATCTAACGGTTGTATGAAATTGAAATAAAATGATAAGTAAATGTATGAAAGTGAAATGTTTTAAAGATGTTGTATGGGGTTGTAATAGACCTCAAACCTGAGGGGCTACTATGTAATTTACCCAAAATAATATTATATCCTTATTACATCAACAATCATTTATAATAGGTTGTTTTGTAAAAGCATCAACGTTCAGTGATCAACTAAATAATCTGAAAATCTTGCTATTACTTACCTAATATACTAAGAAGAGTGTTACTTACACACCTATTTTTATTTTTCATACATCCGGTAGTATGTCTTCTGACACATCCCGACCTAGGATGTCCATTAGGACTCCGAATTGAGCTGTGCGGACCGACACCTAAAAGGTGACGAAGCCACAAAGTGTGGTGATGTGGAAGATGTGAATAAATTTAAACCTAAAAGTGTCTAAATGCAAGAGTGCACGGTGAGCTGGTATGAACTCATTTCACACGTGATGACAGAGCATAAGTATGGTACAGTACAATAGGGTGAGAATTATACCATCGATGGTAATCGTCTACACCAAGATTTGCTAATAATCCTTGTCGGTACGAAAATTCTGCTACTAGAACCTGGGTGAGTAGGCCTGAAAATAAAGTTTTATAAAAAAAACCTTTTGAAAACATTATGACCCCTCGCTGTAAAACCTGTATAGTTTCCAGAAAATAATACTACGAAAGTACGAAAATGAATGCATAAGTGCAGTGAAAACAGAAGCATGACATGCCATGATATCTCCGCAATAATAAATGTAAGTCAGGTGCAAAATCAGTCTAAACTAACATGCCAGTCGGATTCACCTAATGTGACCTGTATGACTGGATCTATTACTCATCAGACTATGCTAGCACACGAGTCGGAGTCACCTAGTGTGACCTGTACGATATGCTGGGTGTAAATATGTACGCTATAGTGCTACGATCATGTGATGGCTAGCGATAAATCGCGAGTCACCTACGAGTTAGAACTGCCCAATGCAGTCTGTACGACATGCTAGCACTTACTTGGATCTAAGGCCAGCGTGCGGTGCGGGAAGTGAACATACACGTGAAAGCGGTGCCCTGGCCTGGGGCGGGAGCATTAACACTGGGGTGCAGCAATGATGAGCTCTAAATGAATATATGCATGCTCATACGATATAACCATTTCAATCACATAATAACTCACCTGAACTCACTTGTGCCTCCGAGGGATTATTTAGCACAAACACAATTTATAACAATGCAACATTTTAAATATAACATTATTTAATCATGGCATGATATGCATAACTCAGTTTAAAGCATTTGTGGAAACTATAAAGTTTATATATATACACGATAAAAAGGAAAAATACCCATTCACCTGAGGTCTGCACTACAACTCCCTAACACGAATATCAAGGCGTCACGAACAATCGTCTCCTAGAACAAATATCAATTCACAACTCAGAATTCTTATCGATAGAACATGTAACTTATGTAAAACATATCCCTATGGACATTCTAGAATGATTTGAAACCCATTGACCAAAAGTCAACTGTCCATCAAAAGTCGACGGTAGGGTTCACAACCCTACGTAACTCGATCCGGAAGATCCACATCTCAGATTTCTGATCCGTAACTTTCAAAGATCAAAATTATGCTTCTAAAACATCATATTAAAGTTTCATTACGATCCAACGGTTGGATCTCCGCCAATTGCAAATTCAAGGTGCGGTCAACGTTTTATTTTATGAACTTACAAATCCAATTTGGGAAGATCCGTATATCATATTCCCAATCTGTAAGTTCCTATGATCCTTATAAATTACGTACTATAACATATTAAAGTTTGGTAACGATCCAACGGTCGGATAGTCGATTACTATAATAATCAAGTAGCAGACCTTAATGGAACTAGGTTCAAACGACGGAAATTCGTCAATCGGACTTCACATAAAGAATTGGAGAATCAAATTTAGCCCAGGAAAGTCAGGGGATGCCACCGCCACGAACCGCGTAAACGGCGGTCGGCCGCCTCGACTAGCTGGAAAAATAAACTATTTCTAAAAATTCTCAAACTTCATAGAAATGAAGATCTCAGTGAGTAGAGCAAGTTTTATACTTGTGGCCAAGTCCAATTTGGTCGGGAAATGCCCCAAATCATCCTCGAACTGCCGGAAACCCCATAAAGGGTGTGCTTCTATTCGACTTCTCCAGTGTTCCAATGCCCTTATCACGGTTGGGTCTTGTTCCTGGGTCTAAGGGGATTTGATTAAGGGTGGTGGTGGGTGGTGAAACTCGCCGAAATGGCGGAAT
Organism: Cotoneaster glaucophyllus; assembly: GCA_036320875.1. Lineage (NCBI taxonomy): Eukaryota > Viridiplantae > Streptophyta > Magnoliopsida > Rosales > Rosaceae > Cotoneaster > Cotoneaster glaucophyllus. Next base: position 19,284,737 of record CM070058.1, read on the forward strand.
CGCCTTCGAGAACCTCCGGGTTCTCCGGTGAAGTTCTACTTAGTTTAGGCCTTAAAAACCCTTGATTTTTGGTGGAAATGGTAGAGGAGAGGTTGTGGAAGAGGTTGCAGGTGATGGATGTGTGTAGTTGACCTGAAAAAAATGGTGGAGATTGGCCGGAAACAACCCAGGTCAACGATGGGTTGTGGTGTGCACTAGACCTGGCATTCATGTCGTGTTTTCCGTGTTCGTGTCATTTTCGTATCATACTCGATATCTTAACAGGACGTGTCGTGTAACACCAGTTAAAATAAACGGGTAAAATGACCCGACCCGATAATATTATTAGGTAATATGACCTGACCCGTTACCCGTTAAGGAAACTATATTTTAAACCAATAAATAATCAAATGAAAAACATAATACTAAATAAGTATATACATACCATATTGTCACATCCAATTATTATTCTTTTCCATGATAGTTCTCATTTACACCTTTCCTGGAATTATACAACTAATGTTTTTTTCCCTAATAATCCACATTTGTAACTTGGGCATATCAATTAGAGTAGTTAAAATTATAACAAACAAAGATAAGGAGCTCATTTTACAGTAATATGTGTACAAACATCATCAAAAACACTATAAAACAATAGTCGAGCATAATTGAGATCTCGCTTGCCAAAACAAAAGAAAAAGAAAACAAACTTACAATAATTCAGTCTTCAATCCTAAGGTCCTACTGCTGAAAGAACCAAATCTCAATGTGAGGTTTCTGCAATTTCCTAAAAAATACAAATAAAAGTAAAAATCCTAGTCAGAAAAGTAACCAAGCAGCGAGCTTTCTAAGAAACTCAGATAACAAAATCAACATCATATTAGATAATACATTGCACTAATTATAAAGCTTCATTATCACATTTAATACCAATAACATGATTAAAATATGATATTGAAACCTGCAAAGAGATTGCTTAACAACTAATGGCAGAGAATAGGGGCAAGGGTTAAGAGGATGTGGGCTTCTGAAAGAACATGGAATTGGAAATAGGGGCGGGGAGGCTAATCAAACCTAAACAAAACTTTGGAGACCCCACAGGTTGGTCTCCTCAGTCTCCTCCGCTTGTAGATCCGACACCATCAATTTTTTCCCCAGTTTTCGCCATTGTATATCCCAGATATCCAGCCAAAACCCACACGTACTTGGTATTGCGACAGAGCCCCACCGTTAGTCACCGTTGGACAAGCTGCGGCAGTCACGCAGCAGCAGTCAAGAATCTCTCCTACACTCACCAGTGTTCATCATTGCTTAGTTAAAAAAGCTCACTGCTGCTTCACCGTTGGTCATCGTTGGGACCGAAACTGATTCTAGACTTGTCGCGGAGCCCCTCCTTGGTCACCACTGGAGAAGCTCAGGTCACCGGTGGCCGTCGTTTCTCAGTGAGAGCAGATCGCTGTTGCTCGTTGTCGGTCGTCGTTGGGACTTGAGACTTCCACAGGCCTTGTCGCGCACGCGGAGCCTTTCACGCGCAAGCTGAACCCTCATTTCTCGAAAGGGATTAGGACTTTTATTTTGATCAAATGGTAAAATTGGATAATAATGGAATATAGAAGGGGGTTTATTCGTCCAGAAAAGTTCTAATAATATAGGGTAAATTACATAGTACCTTATCAGGTTTGAGGTCTATTACAACCTCATACAACATCGTTAAAACATTTCAATTTCACACATTTACTTATCATTTTATTTCAATTTCATACATCCGTTAGAAAATCCGTTAAGTAAATCGTTGAATGATAACGTGGCAAATATGAGGTGCTGAAGCGGTTGCCAACTTTGCATCAAGTAAATAAAAAATAATAAAAAAAGGATTAGTTATTTAAAAAACCATTTTTTAATAATTAAAAACTTTAAAAATGAAAAAGAGGATCTGGGGTGAAGGATTTTGGCCTTCTTCATCCCCAATACCACCACCACAACCCGACGGAAAAAGAGGTCCTCGACGCCGCACCCGTCTGCTAACTACGCTTCCAATTACCACCACAACAACCTGAGATCTCACAACTCACGTCGCAACTTGGTCGATTACGTTGACATCCTCCTCTCCCAGCACTCGAACCTTGACAACCTTCAATCTTCATCCCAGAAGCCAAAAACTGAAAAAGTTCCAAATTTTCCCACACTCAACAAAGACAAAGAAATCCAAACATTTCCTACCCATTTTCTCTCAATTTCCCTCTAACCAAACACACCATGTCTTTCGAAATAATATGCAAAGCCTACCCGTTCAATTTCAAATCCTAAAAAACCCAGCAAAACTAAAAAACCAAAAAACTAAAATATCCAAATTTTTCCCCACCTGACTACTTCTGAACGATGTCGGCCTGAATGGGGATGAATCCAACCTGATTTTTGTCTCAGAACCCAGCTCGCCTCGAGTCCACATCTCCAGCGACGCCTTCTTCGTCGACTTCGACTGGGGCCACTCGTTCCAGGCAATGGTAATGGGTTTCACTGTGGGTTGCGGTGAAGGTGGAGGTGGGGGTGGGGGGTGGGGGGGGGGATAGGGTGGGGCGGAGAAGAGGGAGTGGATCGGAGGGGGGGGGGTGGGAATGGTTTCTGGGTTGCATAGTCGACAGAGACAGGTGCGACATCGAGGACGGCGGAGCCGGTGAGGTTGCCGTTGATGGACTTGTTGGAGACGAACTACCAGATGGGGATGGAGGCGGCGACAGAAGATTCTTGTTGCATACAAGCACATAGCAGATGGGGATGGAGAATATGAGGAGATGAGGAGATGGGGTTATTGGGGATGGGTGAATACGGCTGGGGATGGGGAAGACATGGGTTTTAGGGTTTTTTATTTTTTATTTTTTATTATTTATTTATTTTATTTAATTATTTTTAAATTCATAAAAAATTATTTTTTTTGCCACATGGCACAAATATGGCAGCCACGTGACATAAATGTGGTAGTCACTTCAGCTCTTAACGGAACAATGGATGGAAAATCTAACGGAAGTATTATTTTGAAATAAAATAGTACGTAAGGTATGAAAGTGAAATGTTTTAAAGATGTTGTATGGGGTTGTAATAGACCTCAAACCTGATGGGGTACTATGTAATTTACCCAATAATATAAGTGAAATAGAATCCAACGATACAGATTTACTCTTTTTTATCTTACGGCTGTTATTTAAGTAAAGTCTTTAATAATTTTTTAATTAATGTATAAGTGTAAAAAAATATAGAAAAAAATATATAAACGCTCGTAATGACTTAAATAGGTGTTAATATGTATACCTTTTGGTCAAGTGTACTGTAGAAGGGATATATCTTGTGTATCAACACTTTTTTTTCTTGCTATGATGTTTTCTGTAAGTTATGCGATTGAACAACATTTGGGTTACCTAACCGCTTTGTTGGAGTGCAACAGTTCTTGATATGTCTATTGGAATGGATTACAAAATGAAGAGTGGTGATGTAGCTGGAGCTTTAAAGATTGAACCTACTCACAGGGCTAGTTTCTTCTACGTTGCCTATTATTGATGCTACATATTTTGTTGCAGACAACTCCAATTCAATATTTTTAGTTATGATATTATCTTTTTCAAGCTACAATTGGGATGTATTGTAGGTTACTGTGGACATGTTAATGTAAAAACTACCCATATTTGAATTATAAGAATTTTTTTTCATTGAGTTTCATAGTATTTACTTGCCATTTATAGAATTACATTAAGATGAAATGCTAGTTTAATTACTAAAATGATAAAATGTAAAAGAATAAATGGATTAAAATATAATATAAACAATTTAAAGGAGCATGTGACGATATACCTATTCATCACATAATTTTAGGATTTGTGATGCTTATAATGTCATAAATTGAGTCAAGATTGGGATTTGGGCTTGAAAATATGTGAGGAATCGGGCCCACGTATACTAAGAACAGGTGACGAATTTCACATATACTATCGGTGACGCTACATAGGTGACGAGCCTTGTGACGACCGAAATTTGTCACATATACTATTATGTAACGAATTTGTAGTATTCAATGACGCTTTGCCATCGCCACTGAAGCCCTGTTTTCTTGTAGTGTGTCATAAACGTTACACAATTTCTTACATCATAATCTCGATCATTCACACACCTTTTTGTATTACTCCTCTGTCAATCATATATTGTGCATAAAGTCTCCATGCAACGTTTTCAAACAATGCCAAACTCAAAATCGAAAATTGTAACCGTAGTTACACATAACTCTAGAGGGATAGGTGTTAGTCATAATCGTACTAAAACCGTAGTATGCATAACGCAACATGTCCACCAAGGTCGAGATAACTCATTCCAACTGGCCATTACTTTGAGGATAAACATGGTATTATACCAAAAACTTAGTGTGCATGGCTTTCAAGAGGACTTCCTAAGATTTAGAAGTGATATGTGCATCACAGTGAGATACGGTAGTGACATGCGCACCATATAATAGAACAATGTAATCCACAATACCTTAGCGACAGATTCATAATGACCACTAAAAAATTTGATGGTCAACACAAGCCCTTCAAATCTATGAGTTCAAGATATCTAGGTTGAATGTATGATACAAAGGCAGTTTACAGAATATTCAATCACCAACGGTAAAGGTTCACTTAGCAGAGTAATTGTTGGGTGATTGAAGAATTAATGGTCGCAACTAAAATTTCAATGTTTGAGCGATTATTCTAGACAGTCTACCTGTGAGGACCTGCATTTAAAAAAAAAAATATGTTTATTATTATTATTATTATTATTTTAAAAGAGTTTAATTTAACATATTTATATGTGTTTTTGAGTTAACAGGATCTTATTGAAAAATACAACGTGGTATCAAAACAACTTAGAATTATTAGTACCTTAGTTTAACTCAACATATCTATCTACGTTAGTTTATATATTAAATCCTTTTAAGAACTTCCTGAAGACTTCTATAATTCTGTTGAGGTGGGATGATTGCAACCATGCACGTATTAACTCTCCTTGCACCGCCACCAGTCAAGACATGCATTGTTACTTTATGTCGGCCTTCTTCTGATTGGACCAACCAAATTACTTAGTCTCCAAGATAAGTAGCAGCTACATCTCCACCAATTAAAGATTTTCTATTTAAATCTTACCCACTGAAACTAGCCGACTCATCTAGTCTTGCCGCTATCATTTCCTATAAATAGGAGATTAACTCCCTTTGTTTTATCGGGAAAGAGAGTAACCAGAAGTTGAGGTGCTTCTTAATCGGCGGTGTCATATATGTAGCAGGATAAATATGGGTAAAGATTCTCATATTTTCTTTAGTCTTTCCATAGCTCTATATATTGTAGAACTCAGTCGTGTTTCATCTCTGTTGGTATGTATTATATATGTATGTATATCTGCATAGACGTTTGGCTATCAGACTTTACAATTGGAGATCATCTTACCTACATAAAAGTGATAGGACTGAACCTGTATATAATTATCACATGCTAAATATTATCTCTTACCTTTATTAGAGGTTGTTGTATAAAAGAGGACTTCAGCATATTAATTCGAACACATCTTTCTTATTGGTTTTGAGAGAAACTATATATGTATATGCTGGTATTCATGCATACAACTTTGCATAAGCCTGAGTAAACCAAGCTAGCTTTCTGGGCATGGAACTATCTGCATATGTTCATAGGTATAGTTTCAACTGTATCAAGTAAAGCATGTGTTTGGAGTTGATCAACATATAGTAACTTGTGAATTAGTGTTGAGGAATCGCTAAACTTAAACATGTTAATTAGGATTAGAGTTCATCTCCTGCATTTGGTACTTTTCTTATATATGTGGTTTAATATACTTATTCATTAATCATATGAAAGACTATTTAATTATTGGCTAAAGTTACGTTCCCAGCTTATACACCAAGAAGACAGCATGCATATTTATATTTGTATTTCACATGTCCCTTGTTCTGCAAGTTGTACTCATTCAAACGTTCTGTTATGACCATGTCATTATTTTAGATCAACCAAAAGGGCATTTGAAATGGGTGTTGTTAAGTTAGTAATCTCAAGTGCTTTGACTGGGCTTAAAGTTCTTGTCTTGCATATAGTGATTTTCTAATACTTGTGAATAGGAGCTTATCACAGTTATGGTTTCTTGTGCTAATATCTCGGAGCAATGCTTTGGAATCCAGGTAGGGGAAATACGGCAGACCTTTACGGAAATTGATTTTATTAAATTTCGTGAAGTGTTATTGTTAATATTGATTGACTGATTGGGATTGGATGATAATTGGTTATATGTGTATCATTGCTTGATTTGAATGTTCATAGAGTTGTGATTGTGAACTGTTGTTGGAATATTGTTCATTGGTGATATATATGGAATATGAAATGAGATTAATTGTGCATCATTCATGATGTGTTATGTGAATGGAGTTTCGGTGTTGAGGAAGGAATTCTAGAAATGAGGGTAGTTGGAAATGATCTTTTGTGTAGTTGAGCCAAATTCTTAGTAGGTACCAGGTCTCAGGCGAGCCCACAGTGCACAGATTCTTTAAGGGTAATTCGGGACTGGCGACGAAGAGTTTTGGCAAGATGACTAACAAAAGGGGAAATTGGGATGATTGAGTTACAGGGGGTTAATTTGTATATTAGAACATTCGAACCACCACTGCAGAGGTAAAATGCACGGTATGGGACGTGCAGGTCCGCGTGTTTTATTATATAAATTAACGGGTAGAGATGAAGAGTATTGCATTGCACTCATGCATTGTTATTGATAATGATTTGCTACTTGATTACATGATTTTATGACACTTAATTTAGTATTGTCAATTACTGTGATAAGGTTATGTCCCTACTGAGCTATTGAAGCTCACCCCTCTATTGTTATGCAGGTTTAAGAACTAAATAGTCAAAAAAGGTAGACGGGATGAGATCAGATTAAGTGTGAGGATATAATTTTGTATTTATTTATTTTAGTCTTGTAAAGAATTCTCGATTTCTTTTTATAAGAGGAATTTCATATTTTTCCACCCAGTTTCACTTTCCTTTTATTTAATTTTATTTTTAGCTCGCGTTCCGGATTCGGGTTCGAGTTTTTATTACCGACCCCGGGTCCGGGGTGTGACACTACCTACCTCAAAAATAAAACTGAAAACAATGGAGTAGACACGTACTCATGATTAACTGAAATGCTTTCCAGCACAAGAAGATGAAACACCATCAAAATAGACGTCTATCGAAGCGCAAGAAAATATGAAGAATTCAAGAATGAGAAATTCTCTCAAGAGATCAACAATGTAGTCCATCTAGACCAATAGAAAGTGGGTTGACTTGTCAAGTCAGTCTATAATGTCACATCCCGGCCCGGGCCCCCACCACATCCCGGGCTCGACTCCACCGTAGCACGATATTGTCCTCTTTGGGCCCCGACCACGCCCTCACTGTTTTGTTTCTGGGAACTCACACGAGAACTTCCCAGTGGGTCACCATCATGGGATTGTTCTCGTGCGAACTCGCGTAACTTCGAAGTTCTGATGGAAACCGAAGCCAATGAGCTCCCAAAAGAGCTCGCGCTGGGTAGAGATGGGAATATACATATAAGGCTTACATGATCCAAACTCCTGGGCGATGTGGGATCTTACAATCCACCCCCTTAGGGGCCCGACGTCCTCGTCGGCACACTTCCGGCCAGGGATTGGCTCTGATACCAAATTGTCACGTCCCGGCCCGGGCCCCCACCATATCCCGGGCTTGACTCCACTGTAGCACGATATTGTCCGCTTTGGGCCCCGACCACGCCCTCACAGTTTTGTTTCTGGGAACTCACATGAGAACTTCCCAGTGGGTCACCCATCATGGGATTGCTCTCGCGCGAACTCGCTTAACTTCGAAGTTCCGATGGAACCCGAAGCCAATGAGCTCCCAAAAGGCTTTGCGCTGGGTAGAGATGGGAATATACATATAAGGCTTACATGATCCATACTCTTGGGCGATGTGGGACCTTACATATAATCACCGAACGTCATCATAATCTCCACATGCATGAGATACCTCATACCAGGAGCTTATGGTGATATTTCCCCATCTCCATTCGGATACAGGAAGCGTTTACAACCATTCGAATGATTCTTGATGATTTGTAGGTAACGTCAAACCAAGCACATAGATTCCAACTAAAATGGAATGGAACAGGCTGAAGTTATTTCAAAGGTAATTAATGTCTTTTTCCACAACCGGGACGATACACGATAGTGCAATCATAGACGTTGATTTAGTTCTTCCACTAGAAAGTGCATTTAAGAAGTTTGTGAGATTGGTGAAAGTTCTGGACTCATTTCTCCACAAAGAAGTGTCATCCGGTTTTCCAAATGAAAGTGATGACAATTGACTCTAAGTCATGAATAAGATGGTTCATTTCAAACGGTTCTAACCGTTGGAAAATATAAGCGATATTTCGTCATGCTGCCTCTGAACAATTGAAATATCTAAGGAACACGTCATCAAGGATTTCCAAAATGATCAACGTCATCGAAAAGTGTAAAGTGATGGTGAGGTGAGAACAACAATTGGTTGTTAGAAACTTTATTCATAATCAACACCCCAAGCTTAACTAACTTTCCTTGGCCGATAAGTGAGGAAAAACACTATAGTCGAAAAATCGCTAACCAATTGTCGATAAACTCGACAAGACTAAGGATATCTCAAATCTCTCAACACTTTGTGATAATTTCAACCTTCTTCCTCTAAATTCTTTTTGGAAAAAGGAAATAATATCGTCTGCGAAGATCACGTCTCCCGAGATAAGTACCAATCTAAGCAAAACTAATGTTTGAGAAATTGGGTATAAAAATGATTGTCGGAGTTTAGAGAATTTGATCTCATCACCGAGGTGGATGAGAAATCATTGGTAAGATTTACTATGAATTCAACAAGCTTTGGGAGAAAATTCTGAGTTCCAAAAGTTTGCCACGCAGACCAACAATTTGAATTATGGAAGAACGGTTTTTAATCGTTACCCGATTAGTTGTTAAAATCTAGGTACTAACATAAGATTCGGCCTTTCACCTTCGAAGATAGATTTGAGATTCCATAGATAAGGTGTTTGGTTGGATAAATTCCTAATCGGTAAACTCTCATAACCAAGTTCCTCAAGGTTGAAGGAGTCATTCAAATGATGCAAGAAAACTGGTGTAGTACGAGAAATTGGATTGATGGTGTAATCTACTTTTCGCATCAGTGGTATCCCTGGCAGAATTTTGATAAGTGAAGCCAGAGATATGCGTCTTTAAAACGTACCATACTACTTCCTTCTCTACGACATGTACTACTAGGTCTCTGTACCTTTCCTAATACTTGTTTCACTCAGACAGCAGAAATTTGACTAGTGCCACACTTCTAATGTTTGTCGATGGAGGTGACTAGAAAAGTGACAGGTCGAAGAGGTTTTTGGTTACTTAGAAGAGTGATATGGTCAACACAAATGTGAGTATACCATCCTCCTACAACGCTTGTTCCTATGTTTCCACGATTTTGATTTCTTCAGCTCAGGTAGTCACTGTTAGTCAGTCATCAGTCGAGCCGGTAATTAACGCATATTTGATATTATTCATTATCTTGAAAATGTGAACCGACGTTCTGGCATAGAGGTATCACCCCCAGATACTAGCATGTTTCCGGTATCAGAAATCATACTGTCTGAATACTGGTTGACAGTTCCAGGATATTGAACAATATCATCAATTAGTAGCACCACCATAGGCTGATTACAGATTATAGCCCGTTTGGGTGGATGGTTTAAGATGATTGGTAAAGAACTGGTACTAGGAGGTGGTTCCATAATTCTAGGAAAAATACTTACTACTTTGGGGATTTCTACTGACCGTAAATATAACAATTCTTACTCCCGTTCCAATGCTCATCACAATGACGAGTATAGCACCAAAAGTAATGAGGGAAATTAGTATTGGTTGGTACGTCCAAAGACCGGAAAAGGAATTTGCTAATAATCTACTTTAGGACGGACTTAAACGTAAGTCGATCTTCCTCCTGAAAATCCCATTATGATTATTGATGCATTTAAAAGGATTAGTGCTGTCGAGGACCAAAAGTGACTGTTCCCCAAATGTTTCTTCTGTCGAGTGCCACCACTTTAGCACCAGGTTGTTGCTCAAGACAATTTTAGAATCTTGACAAAGTAAACTTCGTAGGAATCCTAATATATGGTATGCTAACGGGTACTGCCAAGGAATCAAAATCAGTTATGGTTTCCTATTTCAAAAAGGTTAATAATGATGGCATGAAAATAATGATGGGATTAATTTATAGATCCCTGGTGATACACCATTAACGATACAGTAGCCCTGCTTTAGGGCATCAACTTGTCTCAAATCTGCATCTATCCTTGGCAGGGAAGTTCTTCGCTTTAAGTCTAAAGGTGTTCGCCAAAGTGATCTTCTAAAATATCAACAAGTCAACAAAACTGCCCAAAACTTAGGAAAAGCTAACACATTTTTCGTATTCGACAAGGTGGCAAGATTCAGAAATTAGGTTCAAGAATCAAGAATGTTTACATCACATGTGTGATGGACACAATACTGCCCAACTTATGCTTTGATACCAAATTGACACACCCCAACCCGGGATGTCCACTAGGACTCCGAATTGAGATGTGTTGGCCGACACCTGGAAGGTGACGAAACCACAAAGTGTAGTGATGTGGAAGATGTGAATAAATTTAAACACAAAAGTGCCTAAATACAAGAGTGCGCGATGAGCGGGTATGAACCCATTTCACACGTGATGACAGAGTATAAGTACGGTACAGTAAAATAGGGTGAGAATTATACCATCGATTGTAATCGTCTAAACCAAGATTTGCCAATAATCCTTGTCAGTACGAAAACTCTGCTACTATAACCTAGAGGGGCGAAAAACAAGGGTGAGTGGACCTGAAAATAAAGTTTTATAAAAAAAAAAACTTTTGAAAACGTTATAACCCCTCGCTGTAAAAGGGGACTTGATTAAGGGTGGTGGTGGGTGGTGAAACTCGCCGGAACGGCAGAATCGCCGTCGAGAACCTCCGGGTTCTCCGGTGAAGTTCTACTCGATTTAGGCCTTATAAACCCTTGATTTTTGGTGGAAATGGTAGATGAGAGGTTGTGGAAGAGGTTGCAGGTGATGGATGGATGTAGTTGGCCTGAAAAAAATGGTGGAGATTGGCCGGAAACAACCCGGGTCACCGGCGGGTTGTGGTGTGCACGGGTTAAAGAAATGGGGAAGGATGTTTCTCTCTCTCTCACTCCTCTGATTGGTTGCTTCTATTCTCCCCTTTTTCTGATTGGTCCTTACTTTTTAATCTGATTGGTCAGTCTTCCCACAAGGTGGGAGTTTAACACTTTATAGTCTAAAATATAAATAACCAATTTCAAACGTCCGTAACTATACCGTTATAATTCGGACTCGCAAACGGCTTTCGCCTATGCGTTCGTACCAACGAGTACTACACAAATGTGCTAAAGGAATAAGTCATACATTTCTCTAGACGATGCTCCACGAAAGTCAAAGTCTGTGCCTCTAGGGGCATTTTCATCAATTCCCTTGATTAAAATAAATACAAACGTAAATTTAGGGACGGGTTGTCACATCTCCACAGTTGTAAACCAAAACCAAAAACAAAAGCACTACTAATATGAAATGACAAATTTTTTAGTGTGCCGAAAATACGGCTCGTTGCATCAAGTGTCATTATACAATTAGTTAGATTTTTCTTTTACTAGTTTTCAATTAATTATATTATTACACTTGGTATACCAAATCGTGTTCCCAACACATTGAAAAATATCTACGTAAATGGGCTTAGGTGAAGAGAATCATTTAGGATTGCCAATGGATCGAAATTTAATTATATTAACATAGGATGAGATTTCCTATCCCATGAACATTCCAAATTCTATAAGGGAGTCTAAAAGGTTTACTAATTATCCATGTACCAATACATAAGTTTTGTTTGGATTTAATTAATGGGCTCATGCCACTTAGTACTACTGTTTAGTGGTATTCCTATTCACTTGTAACTGAAAGGTTTTTCGTTCGATTCTTGCCAAAGGCAGATTTGTACCCTATTACTGCTAGCTCATTGTGAGGCTTAGCCCACTCCCCCACTCCTTTAGTGTAGATAATATCGATTGTTAAAAATTAATAGGCTCATTGGAAATGACGTGTTTACCCTTAAATGTCACATCCCGACCCAGGCTCCACCACCACAACCCGGGCTCGATTCTGCCGTAGCACGATATTGTCCGCTTTGGGCCCCGACCACGCCTGCACAGTTTTGTTTCTGAGAACTCACACGAGCAGAACTTCCCAGTGGGTCACCCATCCTGGGAATGCTCTGACCCATTCTCGCTTAACTTAACTTCGGAGTTCCTACGGAACCCGAAGCCAGTGAGCTCCCAAAAGGCCTCGTGCTATATGCAGGTGGGCATGTACATATAAGGCATAGATGATCCACTCCCATAGGCGATGTGGGATCTAACAATCCACCCCCCTTAGGGGCCCGACGTCCTCTTTGGCACACTTCCGGCCAAGGATTGACTCTGATACCAAACTGGCACAACTCGATTCGGAATCCAAGTGGACTTTCCGGGTCGGAGTGTGTCATTAAAAATCCATCAGCCATATAAATTAGCCCCTTTAATTTAGGCGCACCAATAGAGCCCTAGTGTTCAATAGCTTGAACTATCGCACCAGAGCTTTAATGGCGATGGATTTTTTTCTGTGATTTTTTACTCCGAGTTCGATCATGATGCTTGGTTGATTCTTACGACTCAAAATACTCTAAGATTTTCAAAATTCTGTGGTGTTTGGAGATCAATCGTATTTGGCATTTTATAGATTGAGTAGTGTGTTTTTATATTTCAATTATGTTCTATGCATTCAATTATTTCTGCGTTTTTTCGTTGTTTACTTGCATTGGATTGATGTTTTTGTGATTTTGTAATAAATTTTGAACTTGAATGTTTCAATTTTTGGCGTTGCTTATGTTTGTGGATTTTATTTTATAATTTTATTGCTCTGATATTTAATCTTCCTTCAAATTTTCAGTTAATTACAGCTTTGGGTGTTTGCGATATAATTTCAATTTCGTAGTAACTTTGTTGCTGTGTCTGTTTATGTTTTGTCTTAGTGATTTCAGTCCCTTTTCGTTTTATTTAGGATAATGGAGGGGGAGGCCAACTTCATTGGTGTTGGTAGTGTCCTTAGAAACTTGTCGGAGGCATGGGTTTCTGTTTTTTGTGCTAATCTTGGTCGAGGTGAGATTCTATGTGCTGAAGTTTGGGATGTTTTTATTGGACTGCAACTTGCATGGAATAATGGAATTAAGAAAATTATGGTAGAATCAGATTCTGCTCTTACCGTTCAATTGATTTCAAATGCAAAAGTTGATAATCACCCTCTGGGAAGTATAATACTGAATTGCCGAGCCGTCATGCACCAAAGTTGGTCTTGTGAAATTTGTCATATCTATTGTGAAAAGAATTTTGTTGCTGATGATTTAGCTCATTTGGGTTTGTCATGCAGTTTAGGTCCAATGTTTTTTAAGCAAGCTCTTCATTCTTGTCATTGGTTGCTAGTTGCAGCTATAGCTGGGGTCTCATGACCTCGTGATATTCTATTGTAATCTTCATTGTCTTTCGGGCCTATGCCCCTTTGTCAAAAAAAAAAAGTGTACATACAAAATAGAAATTGTGACGTTTCTAGTTTCATTGTGTTTAAGGAGTTGTGCAAGAGGAGTTTCATACTTAGGTATTCGCTGCTTGATTGTGAACTACAAAATCAGAATGACTTTGATATGATGTAAGGGTTTTCATGGGGCACTTGGTGCGGATATGGCTCCCATGTCGTCAGTCAACATGCTGTCAAATTTGGAGTCTGCTCGCCGATGTCGTGGGTCGTAAATGACCACGATCTTGGCTTGCGTTATGCTGGTGGTCTAGTTTGAGGACAAGTCTCTACAAACTCCCCGCACGTTCACTTCTTCTCACCCCCAGCTAGGAGTAGTAAAATGAGAATTAGTGGGAATTTCACGATACTTGAGAGTAGTAAAATGAGATAGGTGTTGATCAATCATAGCACTGTAGTGGGGCATAAACTAGTCTTAACAACAAATTGTCTAACATTTACCTAGGCTGAAATTAACAAAAGATTGTCTAACATCAATCATAAGCTATGAAGATGAACCAGTTTTTGTAACTGAAAGTATGAGAGCATAATATCCCTATCTATTCTACTAGTTGTTGTAGAAATTTTGGGGACAAAATTCTCTTAAAGAGGGTAGACTGTTACAATCCATATCTTAAAATATTATAGTTTATTCTTGAACCAGTGGAATGTTAAGTAATTTTCATGCCTCGACTCGAATTTAAATTTCTTATATTTTCTTAGTCTTCCTAAATATTCATATTATGTGAATGTAAGATCAAAAACGAAATTTAAATTGAAGCCTCGAATGGTCATTTTATAATTTAAAATGCACGGAGGGTAAAATGGTTCCACTGAATTATTATTATTATTTTTTTTTTTGGGGTGTGCTATCCACACACCCCTTTTTACTTCTCTCACACCCTTTGTTAATTTATGTCATTTGATCTTTTTCAATTCATCCAATCCGACGGTCAAAAATTAAAATGATGTGAGAGAAGTAAAAAGAGATGTTTGGATATCACAACTTTTTTTTTTAGTGGGATTACAAACCACTCCTGCCGCCTTTTTTTTTTTTTTTTTGGGGTGTGCTATCCACACACCCCTTTTTACTTCTCTCACACCTTTTGTTAATTTATGTCATTTGATCTTTTTCAATTCATCCAATACGACGGTCAAAAATTAAAATGATGTGAGAGAAGTAAAAAGAGGTGTTTGGATATCACAACTTTTTTTTTAGTGGGATTACAAACCACTCCTGCCGCCTTTTTTTTTTTTTTTTTTTTTTTTTTTTGGGGTGTGCTATCCACACACCCCTTTTTACTTCTCTCACACCCTTTGTTAATTTATGTCATTTGATCTTTTTCAATTCATCCAATCCGACGGTCAAAAATTAAAATGATGTGAGAGAAGTAAAAAGAGGTGTTTGGATATCACAACTTTTTTTTTTTAGTGGGATTACAAACCACTCCTGCCGCCTTCCCCTAATTCTGAACTATGCTATCTCTCGAACACACACACACTCTCTCTCTCTCGCTTCGAGAGCTTTAGCTCTCATTATCACCTCAATTCTCCAACAACTCTATTATTGATCCACACACTTTTTGCTATTGATCCCAATACCCAATAAGAACTTCCAATAATTAAGTTCAGTTTAAGTTTTAGGTTCAATTTAAGTTTATGTCTGCATGGTTTTGATTTTCATTATTTATCAAAACACACTATTAATCAACAATATTTCATAGTGAGTTCAATCAATTGAAAGGATTGATCAATAATCTTTCACAAAAATTGGTGTATTTGCTCATGGCAGTCAAATTAAAGGTTGTGGCTGCTACAGTAGAAAAATATACTAGTATGCAATTAGATCAATGTATGGTTATAACTTGGTTGTATACGTAATAATAACACTATTTTTTTGTTAGTGTGCTGATGCGGTCCCACTAGTCCAATCATATGGCGCCAAGTGGATTAACTATAAGAAACTAATTTTTTTTAAGGTAAACCAACTGGCGAATATTCCGCGCCGACATTTATCTCGCATCCCACAATCCAAATTGGAAAATAAGATTCAATCTAAATTCGATAAAATCGAATCCAAATTCAATTCAAATTTGATAGGATTATAACCAACTAGAGAGAATGAGAAGTGAGTTAACGGAGGACAATATGATGATGTCTTTTTTTTTTCTATTAGTTTTTATTTTTAATTTCTTATAGTACTTTTAGTTTTAAATCTTAAAAAAATATTTTTTTATTGTTAATCCATGTGGCGCCATATGATTGGATCAGTGGGACCATATTATCACACTAAAAAAAAATAATGACCAAAATTTTAACGGAATGACTAAATTGATGTGTAGTACTTAAAGTCAGGGACCAAATTTATTGATTTTTGAAATTCAGGGACCAGAATAAGGTGTTTGATCAATGTCAGGGACCATTTGTGATAAAAACCTTCTTTTGGGTAATACACGTGTCACCATTTTATTGACTTTGTGGGTCCCACATGCAAACTAACAGAAATATTTGACGGAATCTAAACGGAAGGACCAAATTGATGTGCGGTGGTGAATGTCAGGGACGACATTGATTGATTTTGAAAGTGAGGGACCAAAATGATGAGTTTGGTCAATCTCAGAGACCATTGGTGATAAAAATCCCTATATTTAAATAACAAAATGTTACCACATATATTTTAGGGTAAATTACATAGTAGCCCCTCAGGTTTGAGGTCTATTACAACCTCATACAACATCTTTAAAACATTTCATTTTCATACCTCACCTACTATTTTATTTCAATATAGTACATCGGTTACATTTTCCATCCATTGATCCGTTAAGTGCTGACGTGGATACCACATTTGTACCACGTGGCTGCCACATGTGTGCCACTTAGCAAAAAAAATATATTTTTAATTTTTTTTTTTTAAAAAAAAAAAACATGAATCTTCTCAAAAAAAAAAAAAAAAAACCTGAAAATCGCAGAAATCACAGAAATCCATCCCTTCCCCCTTTTCCGCAACCTCCCCCCCCCCCCCCACCCATCTCCTTCACTCTCATCACCTCCCTAACTCAATCCCTCTCCTCCACCCCACCTCACCCCACCCTCACCCCCCGCAACCCTCCAAACCTGACCCACCACCTCTCCTCCGCCCCACCCCATCCCTTACCCTTTTACACTGAGCACCAGAAGTCCTCCTTCGCCCACCAGCCTTGGGATTTCGACAACCTCTGATTCAAGTTCGTCCTCGTCGAGGCCCCACCGTCCCTGTGGGAGGACTTCCAGTCCAATCACAAAACCCTTGTTGTCATCGACATCTGCCACTGCCCCTCGTTTCCTGATTTGGACTCCATCATCGATCAATTCGACTCGGCTCGCCGCAACTACTCATCTACCCTCGTCGATCGTTGCTTCACCTTCTGCCCTAGCGATTCTCAGGTCTAGAGAATGCTAATCTCGATTTCGAATTTTTTGGATTTATTATGTGTTGATTGGATTACAGTTGGAGGATGGATCTGGGTCGGGGTGAGGTCTCTGTGACTTGGGTGGGTGGGGGAAAATGGAACGGATCTGGGTTGTGGGGTGGGGAAAAGGGATCTGGGTTTTTGGGGAGGGAGGGTTGCGGGGAGATGGGAAAGGTTTAAGTTTTTTTTGTTTTCTTTTGTTGAGAAAATTCAGGTTTTAAAAAAAAAAAAAATATTAAATGCCACGTGGCACACATTTGGCAGCCATGTGGCACAAATGTGGCAGCCACGTCAGCACTTAACGGATCAATGGATGGAAAATGTAACGGATGTATTATATTGAAATAAAATAGTACGTGATGTATGAAAATGAAATGTTTGAAAGATGTTGTATGAGGTTGTAATAGACCTCAAACTTGAGGGGCTACTATGTAAAAATGTGGTTTTTCGTTAAAGTGAACAGTACCGCGGGCTTTTCGTTTAAACTCCCTATATTTTATCATGACCCCCGTAATTAAGTTCATATCCTGCATCCGCCGCTGCTTTCAATCTGTGAATATCTGGGTTATTACCATGACTGTGATGCGATTTTGTGTTGAAAAATTGAGATGCATGCATAACCAGTCCGGTGACGAACTCCGGTGAAAAAACGTCGAGTTCGAAGCCAGCTTGTAGGTGCCTTCTCTGGGTTTTGGTTTCGTGTTGGTCTGAGGATGAAACGTGGACTATTTTAAGTCCAAATATGTGATTCTAACCCATGCATGTACCCTGTTCTTCTTTTCCAGTTTTCGGCAAGCTTGTTCGAAGGAAATCGGTCGAATCCGAGGTGGATTCGACCCTATTGCACCTAAATCCGTTTTAGGTAAGTCCCTGGGCTTTTGGTAGTGTTTTCTACGAATTTGGAAGGCAATTTCATGAATTTTGGACTGAAATCAAGCTCTGCAAGTCTTGGAAACTTTTTGTATATTTCAGTGAGGCTCCGGCGCCGGTGATTAGCAGCAGACGACAGTCGTCGTTATGATTAATGGTGACATCAGCAAATCCGTTATCACTTAAACTCTAACCGACGACCGACGCGTGGCACCAACGATGGCAAGTGCGGCTCCTACTCGCTGATCTGTGGCGGCGAGTACAACGGCACATTCACCGGTCACGACGATCCGATAGCCGGCTCGTGGTGACGAGTGGCTGGAGCATGGCGGCGCATGCAGGACGCCATACCTACCCTCAGGTTTTTCAATGTTTTAAATCACGTGGGGCCCTTCGTTTGTGCAAATTCGAAGCCTAAATAGCAGTTTGGACGATTTTCCCTAGAATGTTCTTTAAAGCTTATTTTAGCTATATATCTAATTCACAGGCTTAGTAGAGATTAAAAAGGATTCAGGCAAGGAGCCTAACGATGAATGACGCTTTGCTTGCCAGTGAGTGGATCCCTTTGAAAACTAAACGTTTTCTTTTCAAGTATTATTATTACATGTTGATGCATATTACTATTATTGAATATTAGTCTTTGATGAGACTTTGGTATAACTAGTTTAAATGATATCTTGAGACTATTAGTGATTTATTTTCACCATATGGTTATCATACATATCATATAGCTAGCCACGGTTGTAGTTTATTTTGCAGGTACTTATATTTTCAGAAGAGGCTAGATTCGCTAGTAGACTCTAGTCATCAATCAGGTAGATGTCGTTTTCACCTGCTTGCTATACATTTTATTTACTTTGATAATGTAATTGAGATTACTTTCTTTAATATGACGAGTGACGTGATAAGAACTTGATTACTATTACGATAGTACTCTATGTATGTAGTTTTCAACTATCTATGTGATTTCAAAACGGAGGTTATTATATTCGAATGATTTTGACTAGAATAAACTTGATCCACTCACATTTTGTTTTTCGACGCTTCAAGATATAGCGAGAAAAACGATAATCCGGGAAGTGGCGAATGGGCTTGGCAGTGACCTTCACCTTCAGATTTTGGTGATGACTCTCTTATTGCAGTTTACTTTAGCTTGTAATAATTGCATGACCATACTTTTGATTATGCATGACATTGCACTACTTTGTGTTTACTGTTGTATGAAACTACTACCAGCTATGATATGTTGTGATAATAATAAGATTGTATCACTGAACATGTGTCCCCAAGTTTTTTTTTTTTTTTTTTTTTTGGGGGGGGGGGGGGGGGGGGGATTGATTAGGTAGTTGCTTTTATTTATGAATAATGAATTGTTTGGTTCAAATTCCTTCACATCATAATTATCTTATGATGACTTTCGTCATTAAGTTCGGCTTATGATGTCATCTCATGATGGGTCATATGGTCAATTTAGTAGCGGCCAATACATTATAATCTCGTAACTTGTGTTAGTAGGATTAAGCATGGTCTGATTTGAATCCAATTTGTTTATAAAGGTTTATCAGTTAGATAGGCGTGTTCGAGTTTAAGTAGGTTTACATCTCAAACTACAACTAAACCAATGCTAATATTACAGATTGATTTTGTTTGATTTAAGCTTCAAGCTAAATTAATAATAATTATTATTATAATAATCTAAACTACCTATTAATGAAACTTTGTTTGTCAACTAAAAATCAATGAAATTATTATCATACCCTACAACATATAACTTTAAAAAAATTAGAAAAAATAAATATGAGCATTAAAGTAATTTCACATAATCAAATTTTTGCTGTTTTTTTTTTCTCAACCTCGCAGCATGTCAACTTATCAATACCTAAGCTGACATTTCTCTCTCTCTTGGTAACTGCCAACCCCAACTTACATCTCTCTCTCTCTTGGTAACTGTCAACCCCAACTTACGTCTCTCTCTCCCTGTCGACCCCCATTTTATTCATGCTGCTCGTTTAAAATAAACACTGTTCTAAAAATCCCCGCCTTGCGCCGCCTAGGCGCTAGGCGGCTGGTCACCGCCCCGATTAATGCCTAGGCGTTTTAAAATTAAGAAAGGGCGCCTAGACCAGCTGAGGCACCCGCCCAGACCCTCTTAGACCGCCCAGACCCGCTTAGGCACCTGCCTAGGTTGTGACTCACTTAGATAGAAAATAGATAACTTTCAATTTGCATTTAATTCTTTTCAATAAATTGTAAGAGACTTGTTGAATACTTAAATTAGCACACACTATATGTTTGTTCCCCATGATTTCATTATGTTCCAATACTTCATAATACATATGTCATTCTATTTTGTAGTTATGATGAAATTAGAAATATTTTAAGTATAAACAGATACTTATTTACACGAAATATAATGGATTTACTTAAATCCGCCTAGTCCGCCTAGGCGCTAGACCCCAACCCGCCACCCGACTAGCGTCTAGCGTCTTTTAGAACCTTGAAAATAAATAACTTCTCATAAAAACTTTAGTGAAAAAAAAACAACTATTTGAGAAAGAAAAAAAAAAAAAAATTTTGTTTCACACTGTGGCATTTGGTACTAGTAGTAGGCAGCAATAATAATAATAAAAAAAAAAAAGAAGGGAAAACCTCTTATCTTTTAAGATAGGGAAATGAAGTCAAATTTTATTTTGTGTATTTTAAAGGCTTTTGCTGTGAATGGTTTTTAAAATTAATCAAATTCCTCAATTTGGTCTTTAAGTTTCAATGTCAATCAGTTTATTCTTTGGCTTTCATTGTTTCACATCAATGTGGTTCTTTTGGTAAAATTCTATCAATACTTTTGTTAGTGTGTTGACGTAGCTGTTTGGTAACCATTTTATTTTCAGTTTTTAATTTTTACTGTTTTTGAAAGCTGAATACTCAAACCACTTTTAATTTTTTGAAAAACTGAAAAACTCAAAACCAAAAACTGAAAGTTACTTCTTTGAGTTTTGAAATTTTAGCTTTCAGTTTTTTTTTTTTAATTTTATTTATTTATTTATTAACTAAAAGTAGTTTCAACACGAGTTATCAGTTAAAAAAAATAGTGAAAACGAAACGGCTATCAAACGACCATTTAGTAAATGGTTTTTATCCATTTCTAGCTAACGAACAATGCTTCAGAAGATCTCGATTCTAATAATAAACAAAAAAATATATATATACAACGGAAGAAAATACGAATTAGAATGCAATTTTTGGAATAAGCACATATACATTAGAGAATGTGGCTACCACTTGAATGAACAAAAAGAAGATATGCATCTAGGCAAAAAGGAGTTGGAGCTAGAGAAAGTTCATTCAGAATGGCAAATAGAGAGAGAAAGAGCAAAGTAATATTCTAAAAATTGTTACATAGTTCATAGCCGTCGAGAGTAGCCAGAACCTGCACATTTCTTGCAAAGTACCAATCCTACAAAAAAAAAAAAAAAAAAAAAAAAAAAAAAATCGATGAAGCTACTACGAAAGCTACGACCTTATAAATAAGTATGTGAGAAAATGAGAGATTGAACCATACAAAATAAATATCGAAGAAGTTCACAATCTGGTGGATAACTTGACAATCTGATTACTGTCAGAATCGTTGAGGGGCATGCAGAGTTCAAGACTAAAAGATCCTAATAATCTATGTCCCCAGAAACCAATAGGAATAGCCTAACAGGAGTACAAGACTACTACTTCACTTGTTCTATGGCATTTCAGTACTTAGTAGTAGTAGTGATGTGATTAGGGTTGCATTAGTGTTAATCTACATGATTTACTTCTTGGGTACTCGCTCAGTACTACAACTTGTGACATGCGACACGGTACTTCAGTAGCACTTGTAGTTGTAGTACCACAGACATTAAAAAATCAGAAGGGCGAGAGAGTATTATTAACCAAAATCCTAGATCAATTATGTCCTTCGATGATCATACATGCCTATTTAAGGTCTAAGGATCGTAATAATTCAGCAAAGAAGATGTCAGAAACTATTACCTGCACCCTTGCAAATCTTGCAGTCAACCAAGCCTGTCTCTAGCTTCATTTTGCCATTGTTGCAGAAGACACATTTCGTACCACCTACCGGTCCCAAACATATTTATGTGTTAGGAGAAGACGGACAGTAATAAGACACCACCGGGGGCAAGTCTCAGTGATAGACAAAATGTTCAAACAAATAAAAGAAATACTAAATGTTGAAACAAAGAAACTAAACAGACGGTTTACAGATCCGTATATTTTAATTCCAGTACTAACAGTTTTTGCTTGCAGCATTGTGATCCTAATCCTATATACGATAGATCCTTGGATGCTTCAAACTAAGGTTTTGTAGAGTAGGGATCAACAACTAGATGTTCAACACTACATTACGTTCTAATGGTTGAGTACCGACGTGATTCCCCTGACTGGAGAACCCGTCCAAAACCTAGCTCAAACTGTGCACAATACTGTGAAATGCTCACAAAAAGAGACTCCAAGAAGATAAATCGTAGCATCCACATCACATTGAAACTGAGAGAGTTCAAAATCATGATTAAGATAAAATTCAGAGTAGACTGTTCCCAAGTTATAATGCGCGACAGTGCGAGCTACAAACCTACGCTGGTCACCACTGGGAAAATCTTACTTGTCTGGTGACTGAAACTACGTGAAAAATAACATTAATCGAGATCCAAACAACACATGTTGTCAACCAAGTCCATCTTCGGCTTATTTCTTCGCTGCAAATCCTAAGTTTAAAATTGATCAACTATCTAAGAGACTTTACTGCATGATTAGTGTTACAATTTTCCCTTCCATATTAGCATGAAAAATCCATAAAAAAGCTGTTTGGTCTCTGCCTGCACCATAAGATTAGCATCTGAGTGTCATATTAAGGGCCCGTATGGGACTACTTCTTGGAGAAGAACCAAAAACGTTTTCAGACAACCAAAAGTTCTTTTGAATTAGTTTGGGAGAAAAACTTAAAAGTACATATGGGTCATACAAGTGCTTTTTTGAGAGACATGGATTTTTTTAATAAAATTTCAACGTAAGTGCTGAAACTTGATCTATATCATATTCATATTGCTGTCAATCATTCATTTCTTATGTCAAAATTAAAAACCAAGATAACAAAAGCAACCGGAAAGTGATTACCATTGCCAGCACATCTCTCACAAGGCACAGGGTCACCCTGCAAAAGATTCATCATATTTAACCCAAAAAAGCTAAAATCCATAATCCCCATTTTGTAAGGATAATTATAATTTGAAAAAAATAGCTACAATAAACGTATTTTGATATTTGGTTAGCAGAAATGATTAATTTTCAGTAAAGACGACACATTGATCTCATATATCAACGACTCAACAACACAACGATGTTACGATGACGACATAATAAACACTGATCATTTCTGCAAAGAAATGTCAAAATATGTTTATTGTAGCTAATTGCCCTTATAATTTTTCGAAAAACAAAGAAAGGCAGAAGGAGTAGGTAGTTACCTTAAGGCCGAGAAAGAGGGAGAGAGCAATGGCGGCCAAGACACTGATAGTGGCAAGAAAAGTTTGGGTGTCCAAGGGTCTGTCGAAGCCAGCAAATAGGAGAATAGGTTGGACCAACAGCCGAGTGGTTGGCTGAATTATGATTTCACGTCCGGTGGCGGCAATAGTGGCAATGCCGGTGGCGGAGCAGCGGATGAGCGGAGGAGGGGTTTCGGGTTTTGTTTGAGGTTGGTGTGGAAAAGATTGAGATGTTGAAGGAAAAGAAGAAGAAGAAGAAGAAGAAGAAAGAGGGTGGAGGGAATAGCAGGAAAGTGTGGCCATGGATACAAGTTAAATGAGTATGTGGAGCTCAGTTTCGTTACTCCTATTCTTTTTTTATTTATTTATAACTTTTTCGCAGGGAAAAGAAAAAGAAACTTTTTTCAATTTTTTTCTATTTTTAGCATTAATTTAATAATTCGAAAAAGAAACAAGGACTTACAAAAAAGGTTGCTTTGAATGGTAAAATGGGTGTGTGAAAACTATTTTACTTTGGAGTATCATTTCATTGTCATGACTTTGATTTCCAATTGTTTGGTAAATATTCCGTCTTTAACTTGTAAGTTGAAGATCTTTGAGACGAATTTCGTGGATGACGAGTTTGATACAAAGTTATTATGAAAACAAGAATGCTATTTTTAACCGTTATTTTAGCATCTATTTATTAGACAGATGGTACAAATATATAGTAAGTGTATTGCTATTCTTATGAAAAACTCATTGTGCTGCTTAGCCCAAATCTACCACCCATAGTATAAATGCCCAACCAGGCTGTCGTTGGACTTGAATTAACGACCTATGGGCTTAACTCGGCATATGTTAGACCTGAACGAATACAATAAAACCTCTATAAAGTTGAGACTAAACCAATTTTATAACTTAAGAAGGTTCTTACTTGATAGAGGTGTAGTTAAAAAAAACATTAGTTATTGACTTATTTATCCTCAATGAATATTGCATTTACTAAATAAGATTCTTTGAGCGCCAAATATTTTATTTCTTACATATTTTTGTACTCATTGACAATTAGAAATGTGTGGAGACGTGTTTTCTTAAGATGAGACCAAGAAAAATTTGTAACTTATTACAACATGAAATTTATTTAATACATAGTTGGGCCCTAGTTGGGACCGGAATTTTTGATGAATTTAAAAGGAGGTTATTCCATTGTAGAGTATTACTTTAAAGAAGTTTTATTGTAATAGTTGGACCCACTAGTAAGGGGTTAATTACACTTAACACCCTTGAGGTTTTTTGAGTTTTCACAAAACCTCCTTAGGTTTGAAACATTACACTAACAGCCCTTCAAGTTTAAATTCACTTTCACAAATATCCCCTTAGTCAAAAAAATGTCTATAAAAAGACAAATCTAGCCTTATAATTAATTACTTAACAAAATAAAAAACTTTTATAAATAATTAAAAAAGAAAATCAAATTTAAAATTACACAAAACATTAGAATGTTATGCAGAGATTAGGTATACAAATCCACATGAGGACTAGCGTTGGAGGGTTTGAAAGAGAAATCAAAATCAAAATCAACGCTTCCCTTTTCTTCTTATTACCCTCCCGATCTTCATCTTGGGTGAAGAATCCCAAAGCTTTGAAAAAAACAGTGAGAAAATTTCTAAGGGAAAGAGATGACCATGTCGTAAAATATGCATGTATTCCATGATCCCAATCCACTCCCCAGTGGAAAGTAGTTATTACAAATAAAGTTCAAATTAGTCACCTCTTACGAACCCAACCCAAACAAGAGAATTGACGTATTTTGATTTTAAAACCGTCTTTCGTCTAAATTTCAAGTTTAACTCCCTCGTTCAAACTTCAAACGCAAGGAAGGTAAGAGGACAAATCAACAAACGAATGCTGGTTCCCGGATTCTCAAAAGGTTGCTACAAGCAAAAATAAAAACAGACGCTGTTGCTGAAACCCGAAAAGCAGGTGTATTTACCGCCCTCAATTCAATAGCAGCGCCTGGAAAATCTCTTTTATATATAAAAGTTCAGAAACATGTTTGGGAACTGACTAATCAACCAATACGCCACCCCGTCCATCTTGCTATCTAAACTGACCCGAAACGCCAAGCAAAACATGCAAAAAATGACTGACTCACACCAAACTATACCTGTATACATTCACTAGTTCAAAAATCTTGTTTACTCTCTCTCAAAGTTTACATTGAACTGATGATCAAGTCCATTCACACGTCACCCAAAGACGAAGCACCTCTGTCTAAAACTCTAGTTAAGCCCATTGAAGACACTGACTTAGGAAATGAGTCGTCCCCAACCACTATGGATAAAGAATTAAATAGCTAACAAATCCGACTACCCAACGTTGCCAGACACCTTTCCAAAAGTTAATGTCACTGGATGGCTGCACAATCACTTTTCACCAATTCCCACTTTCACAGCCACACGATGTGAAGAATTTACCCTACCCAACGCATCTCTGGAACGACAAAATGCTCAATCATCCAACTATTTCCTAGTTGTAAATTTTTACTGGCTTTTCAAATGTATGACGATTCTGCAAAACACAAATTGTAAAAATGGCAGAGTAATGTCAACATACAAGGCCTATCCACAAATATATTTGAGCAAAAATATAATCTAGTAGTTTCAATGCCATCCTTGTTTTTAAAGAAAAATTGACACATGGAAGACAAACAAAACGGAAATATGCAACTCACCTGCTTAGCTGCATAAGATCTTTTAGGAGCACTGTCAGAGTGCTCCAGCCCAAGATATTGCTCCCAAGCACCATAGACATCTCTTCTCTATATAGGATGGCAGATGAAAAACATAACAATGGAAATAAAATCTTAGATTAGAAACATACTACGAAAGTAATAATGTAAACTTCTATTTCTAAAGATTTCCATATCTATAGTAAAATGTTTACTGATTTGCCATTTCTAATTCACACCTGAAACCGACTAGACACAATGTCCGAGTCTTGAAGATATTCTGGGCGACCTAGGGAAAGAAATGCAAACTTCCACTGGCAAAGGGGAAAAAGTGATGTTTCATCAGTAGAATACAAAAATCCCACTTCTTCATTTAAAACTTATGAGAATGTCTATCTTTCTAACAAAATTATAAAAGTGAATATGATGATAATGAGAACTTAGGTTGCACCTTAGCGAACTCCTCATCTGCAACCTGTAATTTCTTTTGTACTCGAGCTTTAATTTCAGCCAAAGTTTCACCTTCATGTATGACCAAGAAAAAAGGTTCCCCAAAGTTTTGAATTTGCTAGGAAAGAAAGGGAAAATTTGAGCATATAAGACACACAACATCATATGATATTCTTTTTTGAAAGGCAAGCATACATCTGGAGGGCGAAAAAATAGCAGACTGTGAAACTAAATAGTTGCAACTACCATTTGGTTTTGAGCTGTCTCTTTAGTGAAATGGTAAACATGAATTACACGATCATTAGGACCAAGATTTTTCTCTTCCTCAGGAACCTATGAATTGAAAGGATACAAAAAAACATCAATTAGACACTCATAACATCAAAAACGCAACCAATAGCTAGAATTAAGACCTCTTAGAGCATAAGCATGGGAGAGAGAGAGACCTCTTCAGCTCGTAATGTCCAGTATTGATCATTTATGTTCTCAATCTTTTCACTGTGAGGAAAAACCTGCAGATATTTTACAGCAAGATTGATTAGTAGCAACAACAATAAAAATCAACTTTGTATTTATAAGCATTCTAATGGCCATAGAAAATGGAAAAATGGATAAAAAGCCCCCAAATGTAAATAATCCCATTCTTCCAACCAGTTATATCAACATTTGATTGAGAAAAGAACTAGAAAAAAGGAAAGGTAGATCTCAAAGAACCACGGAAAGCCCAGTGTCATGGGCCTAGGTTTTTGTGGTGGACTCATGCTTCATTTTACTCACGGTTGGATTTTATGTCCTCACCGTACCTGTAATGCTTGATAAATATAAATTTTGATAAAAAGCTATGCATATCGCAGAATTCATGATGTTGTACATTTGACATGCACAGATATAGAAAACAAGCCAATTAACACTTAGCTCAAATAGCAGGGCCATAGAAAACATTAATATCGCAGAATTCATGATGTTGTACATTTGACATGCACGGATATAAAAAACAAGCCAATTAACACTTTAGCTCACACAGCAGGGACATAGAAAACATTACTTTCAAAGTGTATTCTTACAAACTGTATACAAATAAAACCCTATTTTTGCGATGGTATTGTATAGTTTACTTTAGAAAGAATCCGTTAATCAGACCAATACCTATCAATTTTTTCTTTCATATATCTACTTCACAGGTATGGTAGTCAGAGCGTTTCTATTGGAAGATAGAGCTCATACCTTGTAAATCTTGTGATAGAAAACTTCAAGCAACCTAAGTTCTGCATCCGGATGAGACAATTCAACCTGTTCCAAGATGGGATACACCAGTTAGAGCCATAAACTCAGGGTATTAAACTAAGTAAAAAAACTATTAAAGTAAACCATTGACAAGATCAACAAAAAATTGGGCCAAAAAACAAAAAGTTCTATACACTACTAGTAAATAGTTAGTTTCAATTTGTTGGATAGGATGATAGTGACAGTAAAAAGCCAAAATGTCACCTTAGTTTTAAGATCATTAATTACATCCCCAACAGTGCTCTGTTTTGGCAGTCTTATTGTGTGAATAACCACCTGGTAAAAGACAGATATATCAGAAAATAATTAAAACTAACAAACCATAACTTTGTACGAACTTGTAGGCGTACGAACTTGTAGGCGTACTCACTTCTTCCTTGGTAGAATGATGGAATGCGACTTTCAGAGTTTTCAAACCTTGTAATTCAGGCAGAGGGATGTCCAACACTTCATAGTACAATATATCTGAAGTCTGTCATAGATTGTTGTAAGAGTTTTGTTCTAGGTATTAAAATAAATATCTCCTAGGGATGTGGAATTATTACCTGATTGTAGTGGACCAGCATATCAGTCAAGTGGTCAACCCCACGATACTTAATTGGCTGGGGTTTGGGTTGTTGTGAGTAACAGTTGTGCGGTGTAAGCCTAAGTTTGGATGGATCATCCAAACCAAGTTGTTGAGCTACTCGTTCCACAACATCATCATAGGTATGGAGTTTTGACCTTAATATCAATACGAAAACTGTGTGATTGTAATGGCAAAATCACTTTTAGGTCATATACAGGACAGTTAATGAACACAAATGCATTGGTATTGTAAATAATGTAGATAAACATTAACCAACAATAATGTAGCTTACAGTTCTAGGGAGAAATCATCTTCTTTGGGTTTCTCAAGGGATCGGAAGTGAACAACCTGTGACATATCAGATGATAAAGACTTGGCCAAACCAAGGTACCTTTTCTTATGAGAAACAATATTTTATTAAAATACACAATACTTACCTCCTGAACTCACAGAATTGTGACAATGAGTATATATCACCAGCACAAGCATACATAATAGAGTTATAGGATACATTATCTGAAATAATGCTCCTCAAGAATATTTATGGTGAAATAACTAGATATTCAGACACAATAGTCATGAGAGAACATGGTCTAGTAATCTACAGTATAAAAGTCTACCCAGAAATTAGAAAATATGACTATTCCATCTTATTATACATGATGACGGGACAGAACCCGCAGTGCACCACAGTTAACTTCTTATATGGGTGGGTGAAACAAATCAATCATTCAGAAAACAAGCATGTACTTAAAATCCTTTTTCAAGTAACAGGACCAGCATGAGATCAAGCTTCAGTAAGAGTCTCACAGCTATACCAAAATCTGTTCTCATATGACTACCAATTCAAATAAAGCACCAAAGGAATAGTAGTTTCCAAATTCCAACACGTAAGTATAAGTTTCAGGAAGTCTTACTTGACGGTTGTGCACATATTCCAGAAAAGATGGGACATCAGGATAGCGGAGATGTTCACCTTCAAATGAAGTTGGCTTCTGAAAGCAGACAATGTCTCCATCCTCAAGCTGCATACAATGACAACAAGTTCAAATATTGACGAGCAAAAGCACTAATGAACACTGATAATATTTAGAAAATACCTGGCAGGCACGAAATGTGAACTTCTTATCGATGGGTTCACACATGACATTGGGCTCAAACTTAATTTCCTGGGAATCAGAGCATCAGTAAGAAACCATGGTTGACAACTAAAGAAAGAATCAAAATAAATCAACCGCCACATAAATAATTAGTAAATAACAGAGACCAGTAATCAGGCAGCTCTACACCAGACAAACTCAACTTATTGTTGAGAATATCGCGTTTAAGAATGGGAAAAACAAGAACAAACTCTGGAAATCGAAAAACAAATAACCAAGATAAATAACACCAAGAATTTACGTGGTTCGGCAATATGTGCCTATGTCCACGGGACAGCAACAACAATCTTTCACTATATCAATAATGAGTACAACCAATAATCTTGCCAAATCTCTAGAACTAGGATTTGACGAAAAACCTGAAAGAACAAGAACAAGAAATACACACTCTCTTTTCTTTTCTCTCGCACACACTTTGCCCCATTCTCTCACTCTAATCCCTTGAGTGGTATACAAGTTATTGTTTTGCTGCCTTTTCAAAACTTGTACAATAGCCCCTTTATATAGACATAATAAAGGTCTTCTTCAATAAGGAATACTAATCCTAATTGGAATCTAATTATGAATCCTTCTCCAATTGAGAAACTAACTCCAATTGGGAAAACAACTCCAATTGGGAAAACAATTTAATCCTCTAAGACTATTAATTCCCAATAGACTTAGGACAACTTATCATGGGCTGGAAAAAACCCAACACTTATGGCTCATGAACCTTGGATTCAATCGGTAAAGGCACAAGGTTTTGGGTACTTGTTTATAGATGAGACAAACAAATCATATCGGTACGAGACCATCAGAAACTTCTTCAACCAGTCATGGTTACTGTCATGAACCGACTAATGTGCCATCCTTAGCTAAATTGCTAGTTTCATTGTCATAAGGACATATACCAAGTAGTTCTACAAGTTTCCTACAGAATGACACAAGGAACTGAGACAAGATGTGATTGCATACAAACCTCATATAGGTCAATCTCTTCCTCGGGAGCATAGCCAGCCATTTCATTTAATTTTGACAAGATTTCAGCTGCCTTACCAGTACTCTTCACGAAAAGTCTTCCAACATATCTGACATTATGGAGAAAATAAGCAAAAAACATAAAACTTAATCTTCTTCCGTAACTTATTAAGAGTAACCCAAATATGCCGAATTAATGTACCGTAATTCTTCTTTTTCTGGATCATAAAGCTTAAAGAAAAGCAGGATATCATCCTTTGTCTTGTCAGGTGGAGCAATAGGGTGTAAATCCTGAATAAAAATGCAGAAAATCCGGGTAATGCTACAAAGAACATTCCATACAAGAATGACACAATCTTTAGTAGTAAAGTACAATTACCAGCCCAAGCTCTACTTCTAAGAATAACTTTAGTTCTGCATTATGAACCTTGTTCGATACCTCCCTCAACTGTCCGACCTACAATGCAATGAAAGAAAGACTGATGTAAAAAGCACTTTTCTGGACTATGTTTGATGATGTAAAAAGCAAAGTCAAGTCATCCATGTGGCCTTTATTACTGTACTGTACACATCAGCTATTTTCAGAAAATGTTTCATTTAAAAATACAAAAGCCAAAAATTCTTTACTTGATGCTATAGAAAGAATATTTCTGAGTCTTTCCAAAAAATAAAAAACTAATTTTCTTCAAAATTGTAATTTTCCATGGAAAACCTTTCCCAACCAAGACATACTAATTGTTCAACCATTTTTATTGAAACAATATGGAGCAATTCTCATTGAAACAATGTGGCCTAAACAATCATATAATCTGTCCCACAAACATTGAAGAAAAAGTTTCATCTGTCCCACAAACATTGAAGAAAAAGAAGGAAAAAAAAAACTTTAAAACATAAAAATAGTAGCAGCACAAGATAAGTACAGATTGTGTTTCCTCCATAGGCGTCAATGGACGGTTAGGACGATATGTATGGTTTTGACGCTTTGCCCACAGCCAAAAACGCTGAAAATGCACTGGTATGCCAAACTCTTTCGCAACCTCCTCCTGAATGAATCATTATGGAAAGCAATTAAGAAGCGCAGCAAGGAAACACAATCCATGTTATTGGAAGCAGCACATCACCACTAAAAAGAAAACACAAGATTGGAAGTGGAGACAGTGATTCATATTCGGAACTTGGAGTAGGCACCTAGTTATCAATCATTTCTTATACAAATCTTTTTGGGAGCAGCTTTTTTTATTTTTTATTTTTTTGAGTCGTGCAAATATATAATAAATTAAATAAATTTCAGAATGGATATAACACATATGCTATATATTTGCGATAAAGTTAGAGGTACTTTAGTTACCTACGGCTTCCCTTAGGTTTTCTGCTGGACTCTTGTTATTTCATATTATATAGTTTGGCGTATTTTAGTACTTTTGTTACCCTAGGGTTTTCTTAGGTTTAGGTTCTATAAGTTTCCAACTGTAATCCCTTAGAGAGGATTTTGGAAGATTGAATCAATTTAGAGCTGTATAATTTCCTTCCAATATTTCTTGGGTGCTACCGGTCACCACATGCAACCAGTGTTTGGACCGCTGGATTTGAAGACCGTTCAACAAAATTAAGCGTGGATCAAATCTGGCGATCCAAACCATGATGCACTTAGTCACCGGTTGCGCGGAAGAAAAATCGGTTTGCTTCTATCAGGATTGTGTGTTGCGACCTAAACCTAACCCTACATGCAAAGCCACTGGGAGTGATTCCTACAAACTTAAGCCCTGCATCAAATGTTTAACAATTACTCAATGGCATTAAATTTAAGCCACTGGGAGGAAAAATATAAATAGCCATATATCACCATGAAAACTCAATGTCATCCAGTGCTCAAAAGCATCACATGATTATCAATTGAATGAACGCCAAATTTAATCATACATTTATTCTCTATATATCACTTCACTTGCCAGGATAGTGTCATGTTTACTACTATTCTAATTCCCTATAGTGCAGACCCTCAATAATATACACACATACATACATACATACATACATACATACATACATACACATATATAGTTAGGATCCGGATAGTGGAGTAGCATTTGACACACATTTTGACACGCGTGTTTGTGGGGCCCACTACATAATGTATTTAAACAATTCAACTGTCTATCTTTTATGTCTTACCTCAAAGATCATGTCTACCAAAATCACACAAATCCGAAACCATATGACCGTTGGAATAAATTTAGTGTTTCTTGTACAACTGTATTCGTCCATTTTCTTCACTACAAATGAATGTCTTAATGGTTTTGGATTTGTCTAATTTTTTCCAAGGATGATCTATGAATGATGTACTAAAACATAGATGGTTTGGATCATTGAAGTACATTACAAGATGGGCCCTACAAAATGGGAGTCAAAATGTGTGTTTAAAGCGTGTGTCCCCAGATCCTAAACCATATATATATATATATAATATATTCCTCTTTATGTGTGTACCTCTGCTTGTGTAGAATGGTTACAGTTAAACCGTAACTATACAAATGAAAATATAATGACACAAACAGGTCAGTTAACTGTTATGAGACAATGTAAGAGGACTTGAAAGCATCTAGAGTTCTATCCTCTGCTTCTCCCTTACATCCAACCCACAAAGGGGGGAAAAATAACTTATTTTCTTTAAGAAAAAAGGAGAAATATCGACAAGTAAAGCAATAAATCTAGCCTTTCGAGTTTCAATACACTAACTAATATCTTGCAAAACAAAAGAGGACATAAGCAACCATTAAAGCCATAACGTATTTAGCAGACAATATGGATAGTTGGATACCAGCGGGAGAAGAAAGTTTTTTTCTTATTGATAAAAGGAAAAAAAAAAAAAAGGTTTGAAATCAGGTGCAACAAGCACCTTCTGAATTGTACCTTAAAAAGGTTAAAGGGGGTCTGCTTCTGAATACGAAAACTTCTAACTTTGTCATGATCCACAAGATCAAAATAAATATCCTTCCCAATTTGCTCCACAAGGTTCTCATCCCTGGCAACCTAGATGAATCATATACCTCTTAAGCATATTCAAACTAGAAACTTGTACAAATTGACCATTAAAGTCACTTGTTAATAATAAGGAAGACATTAACAGCTAAACCCCAACCTTTATAATAGTATACAGGTGTGCCTCTGCCTTTTCTTTCTTCTTGTGCTCCTTTTCTTCTTGTTCTTTCTTTAACCTCTCCTGACACAAGTCAATGAATTTATTTAGAACTTATCTTCCGTAAGGCAAAAGCGTATTTGTTTTCATTTGTATATAAGTAACTTATAAATTAAGCAAGTTTGTCTACCAAGCAGTTGATGTGCCAAATGTATGAAACAAACAAGCAAAGCATGACCTTATTTGTATCTCATTTATTTCGGATTCCAAGTTCAAGTAGAACTTTACTTGGATCATTATGGGAATTTGATCTCAAACAACAGGATAATTGAGATAAGCATTGTTCAGAGGTTCATTCAAATACATCGTCAAATGGAGAAGCCACACATCCAATTTCTTAAAAATGAATAAAATACCCAAAAACTTGGCCTTAAGAACAGGATCTCACCCTCAGATGTTCAGCAATGTCCTTTTCATCCACATTGCAGATTATTTTATCTATGTCACTTTCCCGAATGTACACCAGCATGTATGCATTTGAATATTTTGTAAATTTGAAAGGAGTGTTATTAAACCCAGGGTTTGTCTGCGGTAACTGTAAAACAATAAGCAAATTATGAAAAAAAGAAAAAAAAAAACTTAAAAGTATAAACATCGATTCAATATCACAGGCAGAAAATGGAAAAGCATACCTCTTCCTCACCACCATACTGCTCCTCTAGTGCCCTCTTTATATCTTCTTTTGTTACCCTCTCATCCTCGAATTTATACCTGTGAACCACATTCTTAATGACATGTGAAATAAAGGGTGCTTGATTGAAGATAGTAGCAACTTCAGTTACTTGCTTTCCCAGCATTTCCCAAAATTCAATTAAATGTCTAGAATTAGCATACACCTTGGGAAACAGAATTGGCACAGAAACATACCAACTGAGGT
The DNA here is from genome assembly GCA_036320875.1 of Cotoneaster glaucophyllus. Taxonomy (NCBI): domain Eukaryota; kingdom Viridiplantae; phylum Streptophyta; class Magnoliopsida; order Rosales; family Rosaceae; genus Cotoneaster; species Cotoneaster glaucophyllus. Next base: position 19,319,513 of record CM070058.1, read on the forward strand.
GCCTATTATGACCCAAGGCCTCAAAACATCCGTATGGCATAGTCATTTACTATGTTATAATTACCTTATTGTGGCACACTGAAAGTGAATGCGAGTGTGGTTGCTTAGTTATAGTCTTATAGATGGATTGCTATATAAAAGTTACAACCACATCCATCTTCATATAGATAGACACTGCTAAAAATCAAACTACAGTTCACCCAGAAAGGTTGACAATACAACCGTAGTGAGTCATTAATTGCCTTAAGATTCAAAGAATTCACAGATAAGGTCCCTTTTGTATTAGATAAGCTTCTTGTTTTTTTTTTTCCAGCTTTTCTGAAGTGCTCCACTTCCCAATTTTGAAATTTGGATTTCTACCGTTTATAGGCAATGAAATTGTCTCTCCTGAAAAGACAAATGCAGAAAAGGGTCCTCCTGATGCTTGGAAAGAAGTTGGAGAGATGGATACAGAACTGTGACATACCACTGATCAGAAAGTGTTGGCCTGATAAAGGCATAATAGTGTCCACCGTGCACCCCACCACTATGCACCAAAACACTGTAAACAACCATAAAATGGGTAAGTACAATAGAAAAATTAACCACAAATCGAAACTAATTCTTTTATAGGGAGATCAAAACATAGTCATCCTGTGTCTAAGGGAGACATAAAAATGCCTTAAGAGTGTTTGTTTTTCCACAACAATAATTTTTTGTAGAGTAAATTGTAGCAATGGTCCCTCAATTAAAAATCCATTACCATTGGTCCCTCAACTCATCAAAATGTGCAGCTATGGTCCCTCAACTAAAAATCCATTACGAATGGTCCCTCAACTAAAAATTCATTACCAATGGTCTCTCAACTTTCCCAATTGGAGAAATGGTCCCTCAACTTTAACTCAATTGTAGCAATGGTCCTTCCAACATAACTCATTTTGACAAAATTCTGATGAAGTTGACGAAAAGGACCATAGCTACATGTTTTGATGAGTTGAGGGACCAATGGTAATGGATTTTTAGTTGAGGGACCATTGCTACAATTTACTCTTTTTGTAAGAAAAAAACATTATAGGTGAACGAGCAGTTCAAGACAAGGAAAAAGCAAGAAGAAGAAGAAAATAGAATAGGAAAGCACACCACAGATATAAAATGAAACGTGTACATACATATAACATCATAACAACTAAAGGAACACAGCCATTTAGAGCATCTCCAATGGAAGATGCAAAATGCCTTGAAATTGACATTTACATTTTTGGGTTGGCTTGAAAACACTCCAATGGAGGGATGTCAAATATCCATATTCGCCAGAAGATGTAAATAAAAATGTAAATTGACATCTTTTGGAGGTTGCCCAACCAATCAAAAGAGAGAACGGCGATGAATGAAATTCCAAATTTTACATCTCTCCCATTGGAGTAAAACTAACATTTACACCTCCTGGAAATGTAAAATGAGATGTAAATGTGGGTTTTACATATCAAATTTGTATCTCTCTTAGAACTATGAATGTTGTGGCTGGCGAGTTTGATACCAATTTATTTCCCCACAAACAATGTGCAACAAAAGTGAAATTCAGCACCATTACCAGATAGTAACGTCGACCAAAATATCCACACAGCAGAAACTTTGGCACCCTACCAAGATTCCTTAAAGGACGAAAATATTTCTGTCCAGAAAAAGGAGATGCAGCTAAAAGAGAAAAGGGGTTTCCCACAAAGCATGCACCAGTAAGCTACATAGAATCCTTCCCCAACTATATCAAGCACCAGTAAGTGAATCTCATAACTATTATTATCACATGATAGGGATCACCAGAAAGCTTCCCTAAGAGATTTAACTAAACAAAGTGGTCTCCAAATAAGAATCATGCTGAAAACGTACCTGTGAAGTGTGTAAAGGTTGCGAACACTCCTATCAGCTTCAGGCGATAAATATTTTCCATTCTCTCGATCAAGGTCAAGTTGTAACGGGAACTCATAACGATCATTAATCTACACAATGAGACCATAAAGAACCATATTTAATGTCGAGTCAAGAAATGCAGTTTATCAGTCTTATGTGCTCAAATGCAAATCACATCACTCCAATCTCATCTGGAATAAATTATGAATGGATCAAGTTATAAAGGCGCTATTCACTTAAAAGTTGTGAATAACTGAGAATCAATCACTATGGGAAACTAGATGGGAGAAATAAAGGAACTCCAAGCTATATTTTCCGGTGACAAACCCATATACGACAGACCAGTCTAATAAACAGGTCATTCAAGTCAAATGTCTGATAATAGAACCATTAATGGCCAGATCACAGGACATGCAAATCATAAGGATATCTTTAATGCAAACACAACACGGGTCCTTACCCTTTTTTGTCTAAACTTTGATTAAAATTGGTATAATTGACTGAAACTGAACTTTCAGTTAAATCTAAATTTACTCTCTTTTGTATTCTTTCCTCAGCATTCATACTGACCACAACTTATCAAGTAAATATACTCTTGATCGTGGATAAATGGATCATTAAATACAAACAACAGTTTCCCATCTTCATTTTCAAACAATCATTTGGACACAATTGTGGTGGACAAACTATAATGAAATTCATGGTAACAAACTAATCATGCACAAATAACAGTCAAATGGCATGTTATATCAATTTTTTCCCCTTATTGAATTCCAACCTTCACCATTGTGTCCCGCATGAAGTCATACTCAAATCGTTTCAGTTGAAGTTGAAGCACAGGGGGGAAGTCAATGAACAGAACACCTTTCTTGGCATCCTGAAAAGATCCCACAACATCCAAAATGATCATCCAACAATATAAGCCAATAAAACAATAGTTTTTCTTATGACAGAGTCACAGACAGCCAAAAACAAAATGCAACAAACTGAAGAAATAATCACACTTGTGGCTGAAGCAAACCAACTATTAGAATTGGGATGTTACAATCCCTCCACAAAACAAAAGACAAAGGTAGATTTAGCATGGGAAAGAGAGAGAGGAAAAATAAATAGGAGAGAGGTAGGCAACAGGAGGAAACCAAGGAAAAGAAAAAATTGAACGTAAATATTGATGCTTAAAACTACCCACCAAATCATTTATATAAGTTTTTACAACTTTCTAAGATAAGATCCGCTTTTACAACTTCTACTGAATTTACGCAGCAATGTTGAAATATCTAAGGGAAACCAACTGGTTTGAAAAGACCCGTCAGTTTCTTTTGAACACCCCTAATATCGTGTACAACTAGGCTATTCAAACTTTGTTCTGCCTCATTATTCAAACATTTTGTTTTAAAAAGAACCAAACTTTTATTTCAGATTAAAACAATACAACAGAAAACGAGATCTCTCTAAATTACAAGACAGAAGCTTTCCACTTCTGAGAAACAGCATAAAACAAATAATTACAAGACAGAGGCTTTCCAATTTGAAAAATAACAGAAAACGAGTTTTCTCTAAATTCCAAAGCTACACGCACTCACAAAGATGCCCAACAGCATGCCCTTTCCCATAAGCATTCCACCTCCTCACAATATCCACAAAATTTCTGCTTTTCCTGTCTCCACGTACCACTGGAAAAATTCACAGCACTAAACCCCTTTTCAAAGTTTTTCACATAACTTATTAGACGACATTGGAATGGACCAGCATAACCCTGCCTCCTCAATTAACCAAGCCCACAAAGAAAAAGCCACGGGACAGGGCAACAACAAATGATCCAAAGTTCCAAAAATTTTGGTACAAGAGATGGAGTCAGGATATCCAATGTGTATTGAGTGACTTAGAAGAAAACGTTACAGAATGCTCCAACTTCCACACTCTCCTATTTGCTTTATGAGGGACGAGGGAGACTGGTCCTAGAGTTGACAACAGTGACAACTCTGCTTCTTGATCATTCAGATTCCTTTGAAACCCAAAATCCCAACTTAAAGGCAAAGGAAAGAACTAACACACATTCTTGGAATAGATATGAAATTGTGATTACCTGTACAGATGCAGATATAACGGACAAAACACTGTATCCTCAATCCATCCGTCTTCCCAAAACCTCACTTTAAACTGTGTCCTTTAGAAAGATCTGTCAATGGGCAGCAACTTGTATCTCTTGCCACAACCTTCAGATCCCAACCAAATCAGATAAACCATACTTCTGAATTTGTTTTATCCCCTTGCAGCTGAGAAGAACAATCCACTATTTTCTTCTTCTTTCTTTTTTCTTTCCCATAATAAAATAACTCATCATATTTCCAAAATCCTGAAGGTTTATGAACTTGGATTGTGTAGACTATATCCATTCCAACATTCAGGAAATTAAGTTTAACAACTGCCAACCTATTTCTTCCCCTCCCTCACTTGTAACACCTATTTTACCATGCCTCAATCTTATTCATCAATTTGAAGGGCCTGTGAATGCCCAACCGATGCGACTTTGCTTTTTATAATTTTCTTCTCTTGTTTGGGTTGAAAATGCCTTGCAAAGCAATGGTTCAATAAGTTGAAGAAAAAAAAAAAATAGCTAGTCACCATCCAATTTGCAATCATCTTTACCTTGACTGCCTCAAGTTAATTTGTCCCCACCCAAGATATCAGGTTTATTTGTTTACATTGGGGCCAAAAGTGTCCTAAGACACAAAACTAAAATTCAAAATAAAATGGCACGGATGGCATTGCAAAAAAAAGCATCCTGCAATCTTGATCAATGCAAGGAGCAAGCAAAAGTGAGCTGCTCAGAAGCTTAGTCAACAGAAATAAGTTTAACGCTCCAAAGCAACGAATTATCTAAAATTTTCTCAAATTAGCAAGCAGATAAGTCCCACAGAATTTCATACAAAATTGTCCAAATTATCTACACCCTGAAAATTTAATAGAGCTACCAACCTGTAATCCATACTGTTCAGCATGATACTTGTTATCACCCTCAAGACGTTCCACTTCAACATACTTATCAAAAGAAGCATAAACATCACGACAGCCTTTGACATCAAGTTGAAGGTCTGCCAGGCACATATTAAAAAATGTTATGCAAAAGGAGCATAAACATGGGAGAGCTCAAAACAGAAACAACGAAGTACCATAAAATGATTCCTTTCTTGTAGATTTGTAGTCCACGTTGATGCATTCAATGTAGTTCATATGGTGTCCTTCGAATAACTTCTGTATAGTTCCCTCTACAACAGTTCCCTGGTGTACTTTTCATTAAGTATCCAGAGCTTCCAATTCATAAGATTTTCAAATTCATCAAACTAAGTTTAGTTAGAATTTTACCTTCATTTTGTCCTCAAGTTTTTCACACAAAACTCTATTGAGTTCTTGCACATCATGCTGCATAAATGAATCATATGTGTCCCATCCAAAAGACTTTGTAAGCTCTTTGGTCGCCACACTATTGTCACTGTACTGGAGCTTGTAAAATAGACTCTGCAGAGCCAATGGTATGCTTTGCGATGGCAAATCATTCTCAGTTGTGGGCATATGGTAAACAGCCTGAAATATATAATCCAAGAAATTGTTTTCCTCAAATCTCTAAACAAACAAGTTAGCATGAGGGATAAGAAAAAATGTCAGCGGCCGCTAACCTTTCTGAAATAAGGAATATGATACAGAGTCTGGAGAAGAGAGTTCATGTAGCACGTTGCTCCTTGGTTCTTCAGCCCCACATAACCTGTCTCCTTTTTTGAGTCATATGTCCAGTAATCTACAACCCTACGAACGAGAACCTCGGCTTCAACTATAAGTGTATCATTCACAAGATACCCTCTACTAGGATCGTAAAGTTCACTAAGAGGCATAAAGGATGTAAAACCCCAATCACTTTCTCGCGCATTGAACTGGTGCTGTGTGTCTGTATCACACAAATACAGTGAGTTGAAATTTATATGCACAACAGCAACAAAGCCTTATCCCACAAAGTGGGGTCGGCTGAAGAATCCTAGAATGCCACTGCGCTCGGTTAGTTGAAATCTATATGAACATTTTTGTTTAATTTTGCAGGTTTCTGTCTGTAAGTATACAAAATGTCAGCACCGGCTTATGGAATCGGTAAAATTTTGGTTTTCGAAACAACTCCAACTAATACAAGCCTAAACATAACTATTGAATTTCTAGATCACATGAGCTGAATTCACCAAGCTTAAGTACCAGAAGCAAACCGAAAGGCCAAACACATCTACATTCTGAATTTCCCTATTACATAATGCACTCCTTACAACCAAGTCCTCCACTGGATTCATTGGGCTCTGATACTTGTAATGAACCATGAACGATTTTCTTTCCTATCAAATCTACTTATTTTCATCAACATAAGAAACCATTATTTGCAACATTCCTGATTTCCACATTTAAATGCATACACATTCTGATAGATAGAGAATCACACCCAACATCGTGGATTAAGTCCGGAAATTCTTATATTGCCAAATGCTCCAATCCGAAATTTAATGAGCAGTGGAAGATTAGAAGAATATATATCCAAGGAGTTACCTTTTCGTACTGAATACTTGTTATGAATTTGATTGATAACCCCCAAGCTAAACTGTGCATATCTACTCCACCCATATGGCAAACTTGAAGAATCCACAACATCCAAATACATAGACAAATGATCCACATTGTTTCCCTTAGGAAAAATAAGCACGCGCCTACCAAAGCAAAGCAAAGAGTAACATGTCAAGGAGGAATGTATCACAGCAAAGTGAAGACGTAAAAAAAAAAATAAAAAAATAGAGAAGATGACCAGTACCATTTATAGCCACCAACAACAAATACATCTGAATAATACTTCTTTGTATTCATCCTAGTAAAGTTTTCAATTCTCCATGTGAATCTTGATGATGGAGGATCCTCCACTGGCTGGTTCTCCACATTATTAGCAGTTTCAGGTTGTGCAACAACTAATATGCAAAGAAACAAAAATGAAACATAAATATGTTACAAAATTTTCACGCTGTTAGTTGTTGAACGTACAACTAAAATAACAATACTGCGAGAAAACGAAAAAACTAAACTCAAAGGATCTATTTCAGTATCCAACTATGCAGAACATGTATATATGATCTTTTTCAATGGACACTGTATGAGAACTTCCAAGAGTTTGCTTTCAAAAGCACAAAAAATAATCTTAGTGAAGACAACCACTTGTCAGATACAAGTAACACTAAAATTACAGGGAATGGACATGCTGTACGGATCATAATACCTTCCATGGGTTGGTGATTGTTTTCGGGCAAATCCGAATGCGGGACAAGCATCTCCTCGTCCTCTGGTTGCTGAAACAAAAACACGTGTGTGACGAAGAGTTCTGAGCATTTACCAAAAGCAAACCCTTATTACTATTTCCAACAAAACCCTAAATTTCAAACAGCAATGGAGAGAATCACAACCATATTACAGAAATTTGGAAACCAAAGCCCTAAACAACCCCAAATTTCAATTTTAGTTCTGGAAAAGAAAAAACCCAATTACAATAATCTTAGGAAATACATACAAATTTGAACCAAAGACCAAACCTCTGATATCGGCAAACACCAAACACATAGATGCATGTATACTTAGAGAGAGAGGAGAGAGAGTCATACATCAATAGGGGCAGGCGTCACGACTGTCATGGTTGAATGAAGCTGCGGAATGAGATATGGAAATACCTCACAGAAAGGTACGAGAGAGAAAGTGAGAGAGAGAGAGAGAGAGAGAGGGAGAGGGTGAGTAAAGGCTTGCAGTAAGAGAATTGCAAAATGGCGATCACCAGAAACTAGTCGAGGAGGGAGAGTCTCTTTGCTCTTCTTTATATGTATGTGTCGGGTAGTAGAGTAAGGGAAATTTTTCATGGTAAACCACGTCTTATTTTATAGACGGAAGAATATTTTGAGTTTCCCAAAAAAAAAAAGAATATTTCATATTTTAAGTTATTAACTTTTTTAATATAATGTATCTCATTATTTATATAATAGTGACACCTGATGCATCATATATTATGGGCATACTCAAAAATCCCTCGTATAATAAATCAACCAACGCAAATTCTTTTATGCACACTGGTCTTTGGGAACCGCAGACCAACGTAGATCGTTAGATCTGATCTAAACAGCTGGGAATAAAGCAATTAAAGCAAGCATAGGGTGAAAGCGGGTCTCTCCTCTCTACATTTACCCACTAACTTTTTATTAATGTCTGTTCCTCTCTCCTCTCTATGTTCCTCTTTTTTTCCTCTTTCTCTGCTTCTCTCGGTCCCTTTATTACAAACAAATCACAAACTACCATCTTCTCCGTCAAGCAAAACCTCCTAAAGGAAATCCTTGTCATTCCTCACCATCCATCATCTATCATCCCACGAGCAGAACCACCTGAAGAAATCTGAGCCCATCAAGCTCAAAATCTAAACTTTGGAGCATGAGACAAATATGTGCTGAGCTCGAGCAACGCAAGGTCACGATCAGAAACAGCTTCGAGGTACGCCACCTTTATAACGTCGTCTTGTCATGGCACAATGTGAGGTCACGATTTGGGCTTCTTGAAGCGTCTATGGAATTCGCAGTTTAAGATTGAACAATGGGTCATGTCCAGTACTCCAAGAAGATGCTAGATGTGAGATCCACACGCAACTCTCCATGCGTAAGTGGTGGACTCTATGTTCATTTAAAGGTGTCTTGCCAAAGCCTTGAGCAGGCTTTTAGGCTATTCTAAACAAATTGATTAGGCGTGCCACAATTGACCAAAACCAACGAATTGATTGTTTCTTAGCTGTTTGTAAAGATTGTTTGTTTACGACACAAGTAAACTGAGCCTCTTATAAAGGATTGTGCCATGGAAGGGTTAAATTCATGTAAGGTTTTTTTTATGCCTTGGTGACAAGGACTGTATATTTTCTTTGTATTGGTGCCAAGAAAGAACCACAAACTATTCGGAAGTAGTATAAGTCAGTTTGAAATTCCCTTTTAAAATGTGAAGACAAAAAGTAATATAAAAAAGAACAAGTAAAGGACTGAATGTAAAGAAACTTTATTGACACGCCCGACCCTGATATTCTCCAAATACCAAGGTAGGCATGTGCTAGCCGACATCCAAAGATGACGAAGCCGTATTAGAATGCATGAGAACTAGAAAGAAATAACTAACATAAATAAAACTTGTAAATTTAACTATAATGAATATGCAATTGTGGAACGTGTTCAGAGCATACAACTAATCCAAGACACTAAAGAGGAATAATATAAAGAGGTACGAACAAGGGAGTGACCCTACACCGAGAGGACTCGAAGATGCTGATGTGGGAGTGTCTTGACGCCAGAATTATACTCCTCGATTCTAAGTCCTAAGGGGGCGCAAAACAAGACATGAGTGGACCAAGTTAATATATAGATAATACTAAAACAGTTATTCACCAACATATTAACCCCCAAAGTGTATGAAAACTCAATAACATAATATGTAATAGGTTTTCCGAAAACCCTAGCATGCCATAAAACTTCATAAAACATATATATTATATATAATGTGCGTAGTAGTATCATAAACTTAGTAGTATCATAAAGGCATATATATATATAGAGAGAGGCACGAACAAGGGAGTGGGTCCTACACCGAGAGGACTTGAAGATGCTGATGCGGGAGCGCCTTGACGCCAGAATTGTACGCCTCGATTCTAAGTCCTAAGGGGGCGCAAAACAAAACATGAGTGGACCAAGTTAATATATAGATAATACTAAAACAGTTATTCACCAACATATTAACCCCCAAAGCGTATGAAAACTTAATAACATAATATGTAATAGGTTTTCCGAAAACCCTAGCATGCCATAAAACTTCATAAAACATATATATTATATATAATATGCTTAGTAGTATCATAAAGGCATATATATATATATATATATAGAGGTACAAACAAGGGAGTGGGTCCTACACCGAGAGGACTCGAAGATGCTGATGCGGGAGCGCCTTGACGCCAGAATTGTACGCCTCGATTCTACATCCTAAGGGGGCGCAAAACAAAACATGAGTGGACCAAGTTAATATATAGATAATACTAAAACAGTTATTCACCAACATATTAACCCCCAAAGTGTATGAAAACTTAATAACATAATATGTAATAGGTTTTCCGAAAACCGTAGCATGCCATAAAACTTCATAAAACATATATATTATATATAATATGCTTAGTAGTATCATAAACTTAGTAGTATCATAAAGGCATATATATATATATATATATAGCTACAAACAAGGGAGTGGGTCCTACACCGAGAAGACTCGAAGATGCTGATGCGGGAGCGCCTTGACTCCAGAATTGTACGCCTCGATTCTAAGTCCTAAGGGGGCGCAAAACAAAACATGAGTGGACCAAGTTAATATATAGATAATACTAAAACAGTTATTCACCAACATATTAACCCCCAAAGTGTATGAAAACTCAATAACATAATATGTAATAGGTTTTCCGAAAACCCTAGCATGCCATAAAACATCATAAAACATATATATTATATATAATGTGCTTAGTAGTATCATAAACTTAGTAGTATCATAAAGGCATATATATATATACCCGAAGGCACTTCTTCTTCATTTGCCCGAAGGCCTTCATTACGCCCATAGGCCCTTACATCACCCGACCGAAGCCATATATAGATATCATTCGCCCGTAGGCCCCTACATCACCCTACCGATGCCATTTAATGATATCATTCGCCCGTAGGTATATATATAAGGATAGAAAATCATAAACATAATATTTTCAACATATATCTCATCGGAGCTTAATAGCTCAAATATCATATCTTAAATCATATTCATGAATATCTCAATAAATGTAAATCTAGTGAAGCATGATATTTCATAAAGCATAAATCCAATTTACTCATAAACGTTTCATAAAATGTAGTCATAAAATCATGCTTTCATGTATGCATTTCTAATGGTAAAATCATGCATTTTGGAAGGGGTCCACTCACAGATACTTCGTCGTTGAAGAGCTGTGCAAACTAGGGAAGACGGAAACGCCACAAACAAATGCAGCTAAGCACATAAAGGTACCAATTAATAAAACTATACTAAAACAATTGAATTTCAGGAAATAGACGTCGAAAAACCTAGGGGCAACCTCGGGTACCCCCACGCACTGCCGCACGTGCCGCCACGATGAGGCAGCCTGGAAGGCCACGCGCCACCGTACGCTGAAAAGTTGGCTTAAAAAGTCGTTAGCGCCGCTGTGGTCGCAGGCGAAGCACAGTACCTCTGGTGGAGGCGTGTGTGCTCTACGCGTTGGCCAAGATAGACGCCCACGCGCGGACCCACGTCGGACTAGATTCTGGGTTTGGCCGATTTCTGGGTTTGGGTTAGTGGGCTGGGCTAGGTCACAATTATAGGCTTGGGCTTGGTAGCCTAGCCCAAATGGTCTAGGTTTGGCTGGCTGCATGATTGGGTCTTGGATTTAGTTTCAAGGTAATCGAGTTGGGTCGACCTGGTTTCAAGTCATGGGTTCGGCCGAAATCTGGGCAACCCTTCCCGAGCTTCGTTTGAGCTCATTTCTTCACCATTTTTTATGTACAAGCTATAGAAATGAAGATTAGAGAGAAAATGAGAGATTCGTACCAATTTCAAGACGTGTGGTGGCCGAAGTTGGCCGAAAAATGATTTGCAGGCTTCGGGTTCCTCGCTGTAAAATTGAGGAGTGTCTTTCTTTGAGGGTTCTTCGTCCAAAAACCACAAAAACTACTCAGAAACGTCACAAACTCACTCTTAAACACGATCTATATGGTTCTAGGAGCTTACCATGGTCGGAGATACTACGAACTAAGTCGGAGCTTGTCAGGGAAGGTAATGAATAGTGAATATGTCATTGTGGGGTTCCATGACATGTGGTATGTGGTTCATGAGGTCCAACGTCAAGGTGATGATGGTTCATTGTCGTGCAGGTGGAGTTCGGAGAGGAGAGTGAGAGTTGCAGGGAAGAGAGTTCGGGGAGAGCTAAGAGAAATGGGAAAGAAAGTGATGGGGAGAGAGAGAGAACTGTATGTTTGTCACAGGAAGGGAAGAAAGGTACCGTTTGGGATAGGACAGAACGGGACGGAACAGACGTTCCGTGTTATGTTTGGTATGCGCAGGATGGAACAAGACGATTGTTCCATTCTGCGTTTGGTACGCGCTGGACGGAACAGAACCAAAAGATTAAATGACTAGAACAGAACCAAAAGATTAAATGACTAGAACAGAACCAAAAGATTAAATGACTAACTTACCCATGTTTTGTCTGTTGTTTGGTACAATGTTTATGCGTGGGACAAAGGTTTTTTTTTTTTTTTTGAACTTGTTCAAATTTTGAACACATATATGCTTATCTATGATATATTTTGATATATTTTTTACACTAGCATATGGCTGAAGATATGTTATGCCATGAATTCTCTTTTATAACAATACGATGCTTAACTTCAATATGGTTGAAGCTTATCGAATCAATGATGTGAAGAGGCAACATTCAAACAATATGATAGTATAAGTGTAAAATTATGAGTCTCTATTTTCGAGAAGTAGGCTTTCCATACATGTCTACATCTCAGGAGTCTTCAAACAATAAAAAACAATTACAACAATAAAAAACAATAATTAGCTGGTTTTTCAGTGTGATCCTCCTTGGTGTGATCCTGCTGCATTTTTGTGTCAAACCCTAAACTCGAAAAAGTGAGCCAAAAAGCTCTTACCCAGCTGAGATCAAGCAAAAATAGAAAGAACTCAGGTCCTCAAATCCCACAAGCGCACAATCCCACCTTATTCTCAATGCCAACTTCACCCAGCATAGAACCCACAAGACCAAATCTCTCATGCACTCCAATTCCGATTGCAATCCTCCCAGAACCTCACTCACTGAACAACAATACCAACAAGGCAGCCATATACAAGTACATAAGGTAAAAGCAATGCAATTCACTACCTCGTAATCATCATGCTCCCTGTAAAATTATAAGGGGGAATTCCGATACAAGAATCAGCATGCTAACTTGTAGGCATGAAAGTTAACAAATTCAGTTATCTGCACCTATATATAGATAACAGATAGATTAAGATATAGATTAGGCTTTGATAAGCCACATGCTTGCAGCCACAGAAAGACCAGTCTATACCGCTCATTTTTCTTACATTCTTCTTCTTCCTCATCTCCTTATTTTCTTCAATTTTTCATTTTCTCTAACCCTCCTAACAAACCCAAAAAATCACAACCATGGCTGCCATTCTCTCTTCCCTCACATTGGGCACTCCCTGATATTCCGCCATGCTTGCCCCTGCCGCCGCCTCTTCTCTCCAATGTTTTAAACTCCCAAACAAATTGAACAAAATTAAACAAGAGCCCATGTTCTGGTAAAAAAAAAAAAAAACAACAACAATAAGAGCCCATGTGTATGATAGTAAATTCATATCATCTAAGCACCATCAAATATCAGTAAGAAATTAAGAAATCTCAAATTGGAACTACAACAGCATCTGAATATCACCAATAGGGTCTTACATTTGTTTGCTCCATTCTTCATTTCTAATTCAGAAATGTCAAATTGGCAAGTTAAATTTATTCACTCGCACTCCCAATTGCACAAATCTTAGCAAAACCCAGTAATTAACAAATCAAATCCGATAATTAACAAAACCCAGTAATTAACACAACCAAATAATTAACAAATCAACAACAAAAGATAAGAAAGAAAACCTCAATTAATTAAAACCCATAAAACTTTCAACCGAAACGCAAAACAATGAAACAAAAGCTGAGATTCATCAAGCTATCAATCGCATACCCGGGTCAATCTGCAACACGACAGCAATGGCTCCGTGCTGCTGGTGTTGGCTGGGTGCAGTTGACGGCTACGGGAGAGGATGAGGAGGAAGCCCACGGGAAGAGAAAGGCAGCGGCAGAATGAATGTGGGTTTGTTTTAAGATTTTGACGGTGTAAATATTGAAAAATATGAGGGGTATTTTTGTCTTAAAATGTTATAAATTTGTGCTCCATGGATGTGAAACAAGTCATTCTAGGGGGAGAGGCGGAACGAAAAATCTGGCAAAACGCATCATGCGGAACAACGCGTTCCACCCATTTTAGGCGCACCAAACGTGGGACAAAACCCCTCGTCCCACTGCGTTTCGTCCCGTCCCACGTACCAAACGGTACCAAAGAGAGGGAGATGGAATAGTGGGTCGGGGACCATTTATAAGGGTAGGCCCCACGTGGCTCACCAATTAAGACCCAAAAGTAACTATTCAAAATATCTAACCCAACCATAGTGAAAGTACAAAATTGCCCTTCCGTTCTGAAAAATCCTGGACGGGTCGTTACTTTTATAGACTTACCAAATTATCCCTATACTAAAACCCAACACAAAATCAATGTTCACTAACAGTGAACATGCGAAAATGCCCTCCAAATACTTTGTTGGTTGGGTTTTTTATTTGCCTTTCCATAGTGAAAAGGCGTTTATTCAAGTTAAGTATTAGAAAAGAAAAAGAGAATCAGGAATGGTCATCTAGCTAAAGGGAAGACTACTTTTACAAGAGTTTTCTTTTTTCAGTTGTTTGTATTTTTTGCTTTTGTTTTCTCTTGAAACGTTATGGTGCGTGTTATTGATTTATTGTTGGAAAATTCATTTCCATAGTTATTGCTTTTCTCAGTGTGCCTCTACATTCTGACATGTTTTGTTTCATTTTATGATTCCATTGTCCATGGATCTGGTTGATGGACTTGACAATGCTAAATATTAAAATTGTGTTGTGGGATTGAAGATAAGAAGTATTGGGTTCTTTTAGAGTCCTTTTTTTCTTATTTTTGGGGTTTACACCTTTAAAATAGGTATCTTGACAAAATTGTTGGCCCAAAAACCCATTGGCATAAAACGTTTGATATCTATTGAACATAATTTGTTCCTTGTTATAAGCTATGATTACCAAAGTTTGAATAGTTATTTTTCTGAATAGTTATTTTTCAGTCAGTTAACCAAAATGAAAAAGTTATAAAAATGAAGGTGTCATTATTTTTTACAATGTTAACCTGCTTATTTAGAATGGGAAAGTAATTTCGACTACTGAATACATGTGAACCCAATCTTTTACGTACAAATGTTAACGATTAGTGACTGTTTAGAAAAATGTTATCAACATTTGTCAATTAAATTATCAATTCTATATCATACAATAAAGTTCTTAGTTTTAATCATACAAGTGAAAACTAGCCTAAAAATTTATCTGCATTTGTTAGTAATAAGTTTATCTTTAAGTTTTCTAATTACATCATCAAACACTATAATAACAAAAGTTCTTTAATATTCTATTTGTTTTTCAAAAAATTTCTTGTGCTACCAATTATTTGAAATGTTGTGTTATATAAATGAACTTGTTGTATAATTGTGCTTTTATTTCTTATTTACTTAACACTAATGTTTAAGTATGTACCAAGAATATCCCTATAAATGAAGTTTGAAATTGATCATGGTACTTAGATTTTGTGCTCAGCAATTTCACAAATTTAATAATTAAAATTTCTACTGCTATGAAAAAAACAAATTAATAGGCATTGTAAAGTGATGATCAATCTCTATTAATTTTTTTTATACTACAAACTTAATTACAAAACCTAATTTTAACTTTTTGAATATAGGCACAAAGTATTCTTAATTCTTGAAGATGAAACCAATGCCCTTATAATTGAGAAATCAGGTGAATAAGTGTTTGGTGCAGCATGTAAAGACTGTGTTCAATTAAAGATTAGGAGATTAACAACAGTTGCCAGATGAGTTTCTTAGACTTATAGGATAGAAAAAAGTTTTCCACCTAAATTCAGAGCTAGAAATTTTTTTGTCAATTCAAATGGTGTCCTGATCTACAATGTTTCCGAAAATTTAATGATGTAACCAGCAAGTCCACAATCCTTTTGTCAAAGAAATTAGCATGTCTTCAACAACAGTGTCATCTTCAACTACTCCACCTGAAACAACTACAGAATCCCATAAAAGAAAAAGGGAATTAATCAGAAGGCCACCACTTTTTATTGGCAGCGAAAAAGGTTCTCTTCTATTTCATAATATCTGTTTCTATGCCTTAAATTAATTCCAAGTTGATCTACATTTATATTTTCAACCTTTTTAATATATTTAAAACAGTGAGGCGTAAGTGGTAACAGAAGAAAACCTGCAAAAATTTGACAAAATTCCCATCAAGTTGTTGAAAAAGAAATCTCTCTCCGACTGGTTCAAGAGCAGATGCTCTTCCACAAAAGAAAAAACTAGGTAACAATGCTTTATCCTTTTGTTTCACAGTATAAATCTATTCATGTAGAAATTTAATCCATGTGTTTAAATATTTTAATTTCTTTTCTATTTATATAGGTTGCTTTATCAACAATCAACACCAAAATATTTTGGGTAAATTACACAAAACTACCTCAACTATTGGTCTCACGACACTTTCATACCTCATCTTTTTAAAATGACAATGTCATACTTCATCTTACGAATTTGTGCCAATGTCATACCTCCGTCAATTTTTCTGTTAAGTGCTGACGTGGCCACATGAGGGGTCCAATCACTAATCTAACTGGATTAAAAAAATATTAAATATATTTTTGATAATTAAAAATTATTTTCTTTATTTTAAATCTCTCTCTCTCTCCACCCCTTCTCTCTCGCCTCTCTCTCTTCTCTGCATCCCCAAAACCCCTTCCCACCCGACCCCCAACCCCTTCCCACCTGTCCCCCCCCCAACCTTCCTCCACCACCCTCTCTCTCTCTCCCCCCGCCTCTTCGACCTCTCTCACCACTCTCCCTTCGACCTATCCCCAAAATCCTAGAAACCCAAAATTCCCCCAAATCCCCAGAAACAACACACGAAATTGAAGCAAATGAGTATAGCAAGGGTCTTGATGAGGCGTCACCGTGCAAGGCAGGCAGCAGAGTCCACACTGTTGCGGTTGAAGAAGGAGGCGATTGAGGTATTGCCTGAACATTTGAAAGCAGCAACATTGGTTCCAGATCTTACCCCGTTCCCTGTAAACCGGTTCATGGCAACTCTGACTCCTCCAATTGAAGGTTATATTGAAAAAGTTAAGGAAGCTGCAAGAAAGAGCAGTGCGAAGGAGAAGCTCAGATAACTGGAGGTTGATTTTTTTCTTTTGGCTCCTAATAGTTTACTTCCCTACTAAATTTTTTTCCTTTCACTTCTTGGATGATAACTTCTTTTTGGAGATTTGATTGATAAGTTGCGAATCTAGCTTTGGAATAGTTTATCTCTCACGTGCACCAAAACAATCTGCGTTTTTTAAATAAGCTTGAGACTTAGCCTGTAGAAAGAAAAGCCATGCAACATTCACTAGGTTCCATGCCTCTGCTCGCTTAGTTTTGCCGAAATTTGGGTTTGCTTCAATTTCGTGTTTGTTTCTGGGGATTTGGGGGAATTTTGGGTTTCTGGGATTTTGGGAAGGGTTTCAGGGATTTTGGGGATGGGTCGAAGGGAGAGTGGGGGGGAGGTCGAAGGGAGAATGGCGAGAGAGGTCGAAGCGGCGGGGGATAGAGAGAGGAAAGAGAGAGAGTGGTAGAGGAAGGTTGGGGGGGACAGGTGGGAAGGGGTTGGGGGGTCGGGTGGGAAGGGGTTTTGGGGATGCAGAGAAGAGAGAGAGGCGAGAGAGAAGGGGTGGAGAGAGAGTTTAAAGAAAATATTTTTTAATTTTTAATTATTAAAAATATATTTAATATTTTTTTAATCCAGTTGGATTAGTGATTGGACCCCGCATGTAGCCACGTCAGCACTTAATAGAGAAATTAACAGAAAAACTGACGGAGGTATGACATTGGCACAAATTCGTAAGATGAGGTATGACATTGTCATTTTAAAAAGATGAGGTATGAAAGTGTCGTGAGACCAATAGTTGAGGTAGTTTTGTGTAATTTACCCAAATATTTTTGATGTACTGCGAACGAAGTTTATCATCCTCTCCTATTGTACATATAACAATCTTCACTGATATTTTTTGCTATGTGAATAGCCCTGTACAACATGAATTCCCCATTCTACCGTTTAAAACGAATTTCATATCCTAAAAGGTCTCTCTTTCAACAAGTGTAAATACACCCTTCTAGGGTTTATCTCTGGGAACGCAATTATCACATACTATTCTTTTGTCCACTGCTTGAGTCTCATATATTGCTTAATAACTTGATCGTCGGAGAGCCTTTGGTCAATACCCCACCAGTGCCAAGGTTGTCTTACGTGTGTTTGCTATTTTACGAGTAGTTGAGTTTGTGCATTTATTCCGCATACGGTGATGCACGAGTGAACTTATATTCCACTGACCAAATCACTCTACCACAATCATGTCTGCCTCAGATCAACACCCATAAGCCTTTGTCGCTCCGCAGCATAACTATGCCTCCATTGACAAAACCACCCTTACTATGGACCAAATATGGAAAAATTTGACAAGGATCAATGCCTCTATCAACAAACTTCGAAAGGTTTCAAGGGCCTCTCAAATGAAGGAACGATTAAAACGTATCGATCTTGAAAGATGTGTGAAAACCCTGGAGGACACAACATTTGGCTTTGAGGAGATGCCGACTATGAGAACGCCTATTTAGACCCCAGCGAAACTTGTTAATCTGAACCTTTGTGTGAAGCGCCATCGTCTGACTCCCAAAACCTCTCTCAAGAAGCCTTAGAGTGAAGGGATTGAGATTTTTATGGGATTTCTAGTGACTAGCATGCATATACAATTCTAGATTTATATACATAAGTAACAGAACCATATTATCACATATTATCAAAGCTATAGTCATGCAAATCCCCTTCAAGAAGCATAGGTTCATATATGATGCATCAAACAAAATATTGAAGAACAAAGTGAAGGTTGAGTTTTATACCTCTTGATCTACACTTTAGACCAATGATGGACCACCTCTAAGCTCTTTGTATTTTTGAACTCCTTGAGTCTAGCCTCCCTCCTTGCTTCCTTCACCTTTAGGATTTGGGCTTTGGGCTTTTATCGTTTCAAGTCATCTTATGCTTGATTAAAAAGCCCAATGGGTTTGGGCCCAATGGGCACGAGTGAACCCAAACTTTTCTTTAAGCCCGAAACGATCTTTCATTGCTTCTATGATTTATTTAGACTTTCTAATTAATCGTTGTTGGGCCCCAAAAGTGTCACACACCAACCCAACCAAGTCTTAAGACCCAATTGTCATGCAAAGCCTACATTCAAGCCCAAACATATGTCAAGGAACAGGATCGACGAGGAATATATTTACAAACATGCCATGCCATGGTGATTAAGCCAGATATTCAGGCCATGCTCATGCCTATTCATCACGCCATGCTTTCGTAGCCACAATTCATGCTAAGGCCAAGTCACATATTCGGAGCTTGTCAAGAGGATTGTGGTGTGGATGGTTACGGAAGGTTATCAAGCCTACGTGGAATCAGAGTCATGGAAGACTTTGTCCTGCTTGGAGGCCCAAAGATCCAAGCCCATACCTTTTGCATTTCACGCATGCATAATTGAGAGAGAACTAGCCTAGTTTACCCATTTCCCTAGCAATCCAACTCCCACTAAACTAGATTTTTGCATTAAATGCATGTTAAGCCCAGCAAGTCAGGCATTTAATGCCGACTTTCCCTTCCTAGCCTGCACATACAACCAACTCGCAAAACCCATGAGGCCCGTTACCAGAAGTAGCGTCTGCGGAAGGCCACCCTAGGAAAGCTGTGTCTCGGAAGAAGTAATTTGCAAGTCCCAACAATACAACTACCTTACACCAAAAAGGGAATAATATGAGGCCTATGGAGAAAGGAGGGGAAGACCAAGCCACAAAGGCTCCAAGATCCAGAAGGAACACTACCAGGAGTGACAACGCCTCTGATGTAGGTGATGATACTTCCCGACTCAACGCGAAGGCCAGCACCAAGAAAGCTAGGAAAAACTTGACGACCATGACATGTCGGACATCATAACAACTATTCATGCCTTGGGTGAAGCCAAAAAAGAAATTGTTGTGTTGGTGAAAGAGTTGAAAAACTCAATCACGAAGCCAAGCAAGAAAGCAAGTGACAAGGACTACATGCCCAGGGAAAAGGCTTCTCAGGAAGAGTCAGCTGCTGCTGTTGGCAAGTGTCCTGAGAAAACACCATCCTTTGTCACTCAGGAAGACGTCATGGCCATGCTAAAAAGAAGTTGCACATGAGTTTAGAGGACTGGAAATATGTTCATGACCACTATATCCAACCAGCGATCTCCACATGCCATATCCTAAGGGATATGCGACTCCTAACCTTGTTCTCTTTTATGGGAGCAAGAGTAGCCCTAAGGAACATATAAGTCGTTTCATTGACGCTTTAGATCCTCATGCCGCAACTGCAACCTCCGTCTCAGGGAGTTCTCGAAAAGCCTAATGGATCGTTCTTATACTTGGTACACCACCCTCGCACCAGGTTCAATTCGGACTTGGGAAGAGCTGGCAGACAAGTTTTGTAAAAAGCACTTCCAGCATGAGGAAAGAGTGACGATGACTCAGCTCAACAATACATAACAAAAGCACGAGGAAGATCTGGTGACTTTTGTCAAGCATTTCCAAGACCTCGCATTTGATTGCTATGACGAGAAGGACAAGGAAGCTCTTATGGAGATCGCATCTACAACATTGTCGTTGACTACAAGGTGTACTTGGAGAACATCGGTATCATCTAGTTCTCGAGGCTTCTTGAAGTAGTGAGGAAGATCAGCTTGTCAGTTAAGCCTTCCGTGGGGAAATCCTAGAATACTGACAATAAGGAAACTCATTATACCCTAGCTATAGATGACATATCTGACTACAACTCACGAAAAAGGAAGGAAAGGGAGAGCGATAGGAAACCTATCATCCACTAGCGTGCATCGACGAGGAATTCCAAGCCATTATTAATACCATGCTCACAGATGGGGCTATCAAGCTACCCCAGTCATACAAAACCCCTTCAGGGAAGATAGAAGGGATCCCAAGTACTGTCGTTACCATCAATATGTGGGACATCCCTTTATTCTATGCCAAACTTTGTGAAAAAATCTACATGTAAAAATTCGCGAAGGGACGCTAAAGCTACCATGCAAGACGCAAGCCATAGACACTGACCATCTGCCGAAGCGCCGAGGAAAGGAGGTAGTAGTCGTTATTACATGCTCTGGAGATGATGATGACTACCATCCATAGATCCACGATCCCAAGCCACCGAAGGCTTACTAGTACAAATACTCCAAGCCCCAAAGCTATGAAACACCACGGCCTCAAGCTGAAAGATTGGGAGATGATGCAAATCTCATAGATTTTTCCGCAAACTTAAGTGACGAAGCCATCACATATATGCCACAAGAATGCAACGAGGGAGCCTCAAAAGAGTAAATGTTCAACTAGGAAATGATGGATGTGACTTTGTACGGCCTTCCAGACATGGAAGCCGACGCAATTGAGCGTCACCTTTCCTAAGGGCAAGGGCCCACTGCAGTGTAGGTCTTCCAGGAAAACCCGAAGCTCAAATCCCTCTTCGACCAACTCGAATATGGCTCGAAAGCAAGAACTACTGCTGCTGAAGCTCTCATGCATGTTTTTGAGGACTATAGCCCTTAGTGCCATGTTGCCCAACCGCATAGGGTTTTCCTTGAGAACAACAATGCCATTATTTTCACTGACGAAGACATGGAAGTGGCTTTCCCTAACCACCGAAGGCCACTGTACCTAGAAGGGTGAATTAATAACACTTTCATCAAGCAAGCTTTGGTTGACACTGGTTCCTCCGTCAACATTCTGTCATTAGCAGTTCTCAATGCAGCAGGCGTCCCAACGTGAAAGGTGGTAAGGTCTCAAATGTCCATCGATGTGTTTGGAAATAGTAGTGAGGAAACTATTGGATACATTGAGATCGACTTGAAGATTGGCCCTATCAGGTCATTTACTAAGTTTATGTGATTAACATCAATGTGGCTTACCACGATCTGCTTGGAAGATCATGGATAAACAAGCACAAACTTGTGTCCTCCCCTACCACTGGTGCATCAAAGGAAGGATTGGTCTGAGCCCTATTCGCATCCCAGGAAACTAGATTCCATTCAACCTAGACGAAGTTCACTATTTTGATGCCAAGTTCTATAATAATGCCAGAAGCGGGATATCACAAGCCTCAGGGATACCTTTACCCTCCTAGGAAGAAGTCCAATATCTCAATGACCAAGAATTCCTAACCACTGTGGGAAAAGGAAAACACATACAGCCAAAGGCCAATGTCCTTGCCTACACTCCACCTCAATACTCTAGGGTCGTGCTTCCCGACGGCTGTATCGTCTATCCCTTATGACGGGTTGGGGGACCTGACCACATTGTGTCAGAAATCCCTGAGTATGGAGACACTACACGACAAGCAAGTGAAGCTCCTAAGGAAACTAAAGACATGCCTACACCTGTTGTCAAGGACGAATCCCTATAGAAGATCATGCCTGCTCCAAAATGTATGCAAGATGGATCCACTGCAGTTGCAGGAAAGCTTCCAAGCGATGATCCCTCTGTGCAAAAATTGATTTATATTAGTGTTTACTTATCTGTCAAGGAAAAGAAAGAACTAGTCAGCCTACTAAAGGAGTTCAAAGACGTCATTGCCTAGAGCTATGAAGAGATGCCAGGCCTTGATCCGAGTTTTGTGTGCCACACGCTAAACACAACGCCTAGGATCAAGCTTGTAGTACATCAAATGAAGAATTTCCATTTGGAAATAGAGGCTAAAATCAAAATTGAGGTAGAAAAGCTCCTGGCAGTTGGATTTATCAAGCACCCTTTTTGGCTAGCCAACATCGTCCCAATAAAGAAGAAACGTGCAAGTATACAAGGCGAAACACGACAAAGAATCTACCCTGGGAAAGCAAAAGGGTACGTTCATAAAATTCAAAGTCTTTCATGCAAAAGTCTAGGTCTTTAACATGGGACTATTTCCCTACATGCTATCATGCAAAACACATGCATCTTTCCCTACATATGCCATGCTATCAAAGCCCTAAAAGATCTAGCCAGGGAAAGTATGCTATACGTGTACCCAAGCAAAAACAGGTTATATATGTAGTCAAGCTAATCATGCCAAGCAGATCAATGCAACTGATCAATCGATCCCGCTCAAGCACGCACCAACATGCAAAAAGGCTAGGCTAAATGACAATTGCATAGTATACATGGAAAACAAGAGAGAAATCACAGAGGGCAAACATATATGATTTGGATGCAGTAAGACTACCCAAGAAGTGAAGTTTGATTTCCCGAAGGAAAGATCTGCACCCCTTGTACGTCCATGCTAAAACCCCAAAATCTTCAAAACATGTAATCACAGAGGAGATATGCATGCCTAATTTCATCACCATGGCAGATAGAGAAGACAAAAGGGAAAAGAAAAATTCAAAAGAGGGTCAAGGGAAAAATTTCCTCACCTGAAGAAAACCTTGTTGCAGAGCATAGAGAAACATAAACGGGATGGCACAACCCAGCTCAAAAAGCAGAGAAGAATTTGGAGAGAAAAGTAGTTATGAAAAATTTGAAGAAGGAATGAGAATTAAAGAAGGAGAGGAAGAGCAATGACAAATTAAATACTTGTCATAAGGAGAAGAGCAGTTTATAACGGTTACCAAGTGGAGGCAGGGGAATACCCAGAGTTTTTCCATATGATTAAACGTGCATGGGAAACAAGGGAGCACAACGACAGGGAGTAATCAACTACCACACGGGAAGAGGAAGAGTCCTATCAAGAAGCACACGTTCAAAAAGGGAATCCTTTGGGCCTGGGGTTGATTATTCTACCCACTCAAAGTTTCTCATATCCCAAATAATCAAGGGGGCTAATGTTAGGGACCAAAAAATGTCACACACCAACCCAACCAAGTCTCAAGGCCCAATTGTCATGCAAAGCCTACATTCAAGCCCCAGCACAAAATCGACGAGGAATATATTTACAAACATACCATGCCACGGTGATTAGGCCAGATATTCACGCCGTGCTCATGCCGATTCATCATGCCATGCTTCCGTAGCCATAATTCATGCTAAGCCCAAGTCACATATTCGGGGCTTGTCAAGATGATTGTGGTGTGGATGCTTACAGAAGGTTATCGGGCCTATGAATCGGGGTCATGAAGACTTTGGGCTGCTTGGGGGCCCAAAGATCCAACCACATACCCTTTGCATTTCACGCAGACATCATTGTGAGATAACTAACCTAGTTTACCCCTTTCCCTGGCAAGCCAACTCCCTTAGTTAGGACTAAACTAGATTCTTGCATTAAATGCATGTTAAGCCCAGCAAGTCAGGCATTTAATGCCGACTTTCCCTTCCTAGCCTGCACAGACAACCAACGCATGAAAGCCATAAGGTGCGCTACCAGAAGTAGCGTCTGCGGAAGACTGCCCTAGGAAAGTCGCATCTCAGGAAGAAGCAATCTGGAGGTCTCAACAATGCAGCTACCTTACACCAAAATGGGAATAATATGAGGCTTAGGGAGAAAAGAGGGGAAGACCAAGCCACAAAGGGAAATTCCTTTGAAGCCTAGAGAATAACCCTTCACTTACATAATGAGGGAGAAGTCATTATAGAAGATGGGACTGGAATAGCATAGAGAAAAAGATACAGATAACGTAATGAGAGAAAACCACCCAGGAAAAAGTCCAGAGAGTTCCATTTAGCCTAGAAGTATACAATCATCATCTATGCAATCTTAGTAATACCCACAGCCTTTCATCAAACATCTCAGCTATTAGAAGCTTTACTATCACCCCCAAGAAAGCCCAAATCATGCAGCTAAGAATGCCACCATGCAAACCCTTTCTCTCTCATGTAAACTGATAATCTTCTAGCTTCCACACCACGATGCACTTGAGCAAGTCATTATCTTTATCATTCATATTATCTTTGAGCCGTTGATGTTACTGGGGTATTTTTTTTCGAGATATCCTGGGACTTGTTACAAATCCATACCAAGGGAAACAAGAGGACATTCTCAAAGCCCAGTCCACCTCGACCTAAAAGTCCCCCAACAATCATAACGCTTAATTAATCCAATTAATTAATTCCATCATCCTTTAGTTATCTCATCACATGAATGTATCAGTGTACAATCGTTTTAGGTTCTAATTAGCAAGGCAGTGAGGTGATTGGTATCAATCCAATTGATTAGTACTTATACAATCACTTAGTGAATTAAAACTTACTTTTAATTCTCCTTCTTCTTTGATGACTACTTATTATCATCTAAAAGGACCCACAAGCCATGAGTGACATATAATGATATATCATGGCTACCCAAGCTAATGTAGAATTTGGTCGGAGAACCTATTCAGTTGGAATTACAATGTAATTCAATCCTTCTCTAAATCAATACTTTCAATCACATTACTAGGGTATGGATACTTGATGTCAAACCCCTAATGTGATTATACTACATTATATGATTCAATTGAGTCACATAGGAATGCCTTCCATTATTACGCTCGATACTTCGGCCAAAGATTCTCGAATCATATCGTAGAGTATTCTTCCTTTCGTACTGAGGATTAGAGATTCCTTGTTGAACATTCAGATGCCTACATGATTAGGTAGCTTAACCTCAACAATGTCGTGGACATTCTCGAACGGAATGCCTTTGACATCGTCAAAGAGCAATGACCTAACCACTGGACAAATATGTGATATGAGCATATTTATGCGAATTAGTTAGCTTGTTCTCATGCATTTATGTTAGTTATTTGTATTTAATTTAGTATTTTAAGCTATTTTCGTATGTTTGTAGGTCCCAAGGGGTAAAGTATCAAGAAAGTGCGTTTTGGAGCCTTTTGGAGCAGTTTTGGGCATGTTTTGGATAGCTTATGCTTGGAGCAATGTAGATGGACGAAATTGAAGACCAAAGCATGATAGGAATCAGCCAAAGAGAAGAGGAAAAATAAATTCAAGTCAAGGAAGGAGAAGGAATCCAAGAAGAAGAAGGATTGACCAAGTCAAAGTTTCCTAATCCTAATGTGCAAGGAAATCAGCCACAAAGGGGAGTCCTAAGTATTTTGGGACACCTAATTCCCACTCCAAGATGGGTGCTGCACACTCTCCTTCCCTCATACACCCTTGCCGCACAAGAGTACTTTCCCAATTTAATTTAAGACACAATTGCACACAAAATCAGCAAGGAAGTAATCTACTTACCCTTTTTCCTAATCCTTGCCGCAAGTTACCTTCCTTTTCTCTTCCAAATCAGCAACCAAACTTCCTTACCCTTTCTTCTAAGTCAAAGCTGTTTCTCTACTTACCTATTTGTTCCAAAATCTGCAAGATAACTTATTTTCCTTGTTCATTCCTCTTTGCCGCAAAAGACCTTACCCTTTCTTTGGGATTTCTGATTTTAATTCTTCTTTTCCCTTGAGGTTTTGGAGTAAATATGTCTCCTAAATAAATCCCAAACCGTGCCCTATACTTCTCTATAAATATAAGACCCTTGCAGCACCCTAAACACACCATTCCACCATCCATTCACTTACCTATCCATCATTCACACAACCATTCACTCATTCACACACTTTCAGCCCAAAACCCCCCTTTGCCGCAGCCTTTCACTCCCAAAAACGTCCATCCCTTCATCCAAACACATCCATACCCATCTTAGACTCTTTGTGCCGCAGCAAGGTGGAGAGGAAGGAGCCTTGGACGTTTCAAGCTTGAAGATTGGAGCATTCTAGGTGTACTTCGTTCTTAATTCAATGTTTACTTTATTATTCTCTAATTTTGTTGTGACTATGAGTGGCTAAACCCCTACTTAGCTAGGGGGGAATTCGAAGCCATGAACATGCTTGAGATATGAATTGATTACTTCCAATTACGACTTGATGAATCGTGAATGCAATTCAATTAACTGTTTTATTCATAACTTGTTCTTGTATGTTGATTGAGGATGCATACTTAGTTTTCATGCAGGAATTTGATGCTAGAATATAAGGGAGTTTCACCTAATCGTTACGAACTTATATTCACAAGTAGTGAAGGTTGCTTGTCACAATCGTGTTAATTGGATTCTTGGCAAACGTATCATGCTCTCATAGTTACGAATGCCTCGTCAACACTTATGATTTTCATGGAACTTAATGATCTCTAACTGTATCTCTTCTATGCACTCATGTAGGGGACCGTTGGAGAATAATTTGGGTTGTTGTATGCTCTTCTTCCGATTCAATGACATAAGGAAAATCTGAGGGTTAATTTGTGCACGTACGGTTAATCTGGGGTGTTGAGATTCATGGTTCATTGAAAAGCAATTGGAGATCGATTTATGTACAAGTGTGTCATGTGTGGAGAAGGACCCTCTAGCTAGCCCATCAACCATCAAAGTTTTCAAATTCGTTTTCAAATCTGTTTTACTTTACAAAGTCTTTGTTTTACTTTTAAATTCGTCCAAACTAAAACCCCCCTTTTACTTTCTTGTTTTAAAGTGTCCAAAATCTGTTTTCTTTGTGTTTTCAAGTGTTTTGAGTCAACCTAAAACCAATTTTCGTCCAAAACCTTCCCTAGTGTTTTAAATCTGTCCACAAAGTGTTTTTAAGCCGTTTTAAGTGTTTTTAACTTGTTTTGAGTCTTGTAAACCTTTCCAAACGTTTTTAACTTTGTTTTTGTGTTTTTAGAGTCGATTAGCAATCCCTCCTAATCCCCGGTCCAGAACGATCCCTACTTGCATACTTACTACAATTGACAACAAGAGGGTTTAATTTGAGTGCTTAACTTTTATCACATCAATATGATGTCTCAGGTCAAATGACTACTTACATTATTCTAACCAGTAGAGTTTCTTGACATGTAAGTAGAACTCCATGCAAGTACTCTTGTTTGATTGTGTCAATGGACTCATTCCCTTAATGAGCACCTACATACTTGTCTTAGTGTCCCTACATGAATGGCTTGAGACTTTCTATCCTTCCAATTGAAGCAGACATAGTACGTACTAGTCTATCCGAATTGTCAGCGTCCATCTGACAATCATATGACCAGGAACCTTTTGGACATTATGGTTATGTGAAGAAAGTCTCTATAGTCTAACATCTTTAGATTACTTCTTCAATCTATCCATTGTCCATGGACTCACTATTTAGACGTATATCGCTCATTGAGATAGTCCTAATAAGTGACTTTGCCCCCTTTTTGATGTATTTGACTTAATCATACATTTAGACATTGTCCTGAAAGCTTTCTTCCAAAAATTAACTTTCAACGCATATCTCCAACAAGGAGTAGCCGAAAAGCGTCCAAAGATTGAGAGCCGATGAAGAATCCAACCCTTGACATCAACTGCATATGTGGAGAACAAGAACATATGGGTAATACTAGAAAAGAAAGAAAGACGGCATGCAAAAAGCCAAAGATGGTGGCTTCCATCAACAAACCCTTTCCAATTGACTCCAACATTTTGATGTTCTTCAATCAAGATTTAGAGGACGTACACTTTCCTCATGATGATACCTTAGTCATAAAGGTCTATATTTCGAATGTCATGGTCAGTCGTGTGATAGTGTATAATGAATCCTGAGTTAGCGTCATCTTTAAGAAAGCAACAAATATAATGGGAATTCTGGATAGTTCAACAAGAGTACGATTACTTTGCATACCTTCAACGATGCTCCAATCTGATCACTCGAAACTGTGAAACTAGCAGTTTAGGCGGAACCTTATAACTACTTGGTAGTCTTTCATCTCATGGACTGTTCAACTCCACACAAGACATCTTGGGTTAAAACTGGCTACAAAAAATGAGGGCAGTCCCGTCATCATATAATCAACTGCTCTGATAACCTACGCTTGGAGGGATAAATGTAATTAAATGAGATCAGGCCATGACCCATTGCTTCACTATAGAAAGCCTAAATATGATTCGAAAGGGAGAACAAAGCTCCGCTATTTTTATGGATGAGTCTGCATAGCAACCACAATCTGAGGGCCAAGAAACAAGCTACAAAAAATTTGACATGAACCTTGAACCCCAAGACAACAATACTCCATAGTCCAAGGCAGATGAAGATGTTGCCTACATAAGTCTCGACCCCGACAGACCAGAAGCAAGGCCAGAATTAGATCAAAGTTAGAAAAAAAGTTGTTCACTTCCTTCTTCCAGGCAAACAAACATGTGGTCGACTGGTCTGCTGAGGACATGCCCAATAGTGATCCTTCAATGATCTGCCATCTATTCTACTTGGACCCAACCATGAAACCAGTTGTCCAGCGAAAATGCTATTATGGAACGGGGTGAAGTAAAATTATTGTGAGTTCTCATATGACAACTATGGTGTCTTAGGTCAAATGACTAGTTTACATTATCCCAACTAGTGAGTTCGCATATGACATGAGTATGAGAACTCTCAGTTGATCGTGTTCAGTGGACTCACTCTTTATTGAGCACCTACATACTTTCCTTGGTGTCTCTCACACCAATGACTCGAGAGCAATCACTCTAAAGAGAAGACGTAGTATGTAATGATCTATCCAGGTTGTCAATGCCTAATTGGCAATCCTATGATTAGGAATGTTTAGGATGTGTATGAAAGAAAAAAGGTCTAATGAACCTAACTTCTTTAGATTACATTATCTTAATTACATATTCCTTGGACTTATTGTTTAAGCGTATAACATTTAATGAGACGGCTTTAAACAATAATCTTTGCTCTTAGATTAAACTGGAATAGTTTAATATGTGAAATATATGTAAAGTATCATCTCATGATTATCTGTAGGGTACATTTCCAACAATTACAATTGAGACAAAGAGGTTCAATTATTGCTTGAACTCGCTCAATCTTACAACATGCTAAGGATTGGGTGAAACACCTCACTTGAGGTGCGTTGAGGCAAGAAGAGTTTGCCATGGTGAAAATTCTTAAGCTTTCCAGATTTGCTTCTAGAGGTTTGGAGATATTCTAGGGTGCAACAGTCATTTCTTTGGTTTTGACTCACCAAGGTGGAGATTGTTGTGATTTGGCTCGTCAAAGTACCAAGGCCAAACAGGTTTAGTTTCCAATTGGTGTTGGGAAAGGAGAAAAAGAATGTGCACATGTTATTTCCCATAAGAATTTACAACTGTTATTTCCCATAAAAATTAGGAAATAAGCCAGGTAACCATCGGTCTATGTACTATAAATAGGCTTTTTGGGAGCTGTTTATTCCCATGAACAACCAAGACAGTACACAGGTAGAGAGCCAAGAGTGATAGAGACATCTAAAGAAAGGTTTGGAGTTTTGCACAAGGGTATTCAGTAAGTTCTTGTAACCGAGTTGGTATTCTCCATAGTACAATTGATTTCTCAAGAGAGATGACACGAGGAGTAGGCAAAGTTCGCCAAACCTCTCTAAATTCCTTGTGTTTGTAGGTAGCGTGTTTACTTTATTGTTCATATATTCGGATAGCACTATCCTATAAGTTTGCACAACACTGGATGTTAATAGGGAATTAAAATCTACAGAACCGTTGCTAATTAATTGTTACTTTGTGGATATTGTGCTGCATCGTTATATGATTTAGTAAACCCTCACACACTTAGTTACAACTGAAGGAACTTTGGCTATCATTTTGTAACTTTTTCTGTGAAACATGATTGGAGAAGCAGATATAGGGTTGTTTCTACATCATCCCTTTTTTGTTGGCACAACAAGATTTGTATGATCTCCTTTTCCCCATGCTATAATCTCAAGGTAGTGCTATTCACACACCCTATTTTACATCTCACACACCCTTATTAACTTTTATCCATTGATCTTCTTCAAATTACACGATCCAACGGCCGAAAATTGAGAGGGGGTGTGAGAGGCAAAAATGAGTGTGCGGATAGCTCCACCCTAACCTCAATTGGTGTTCTCATAGAGTTGCTAAAAGTTTCAAGCATTTCATCTGCTTAACTTTGACATGTATCATGTTTCAAACATTTCAAAAAGTCTTTAGCTTTGAGGCTGTCCACTCTGTCCTGCACAGCATCTTCAACTGGTTTGAACACCACCCCCAGCTCAATTAACCGCGATAACCAAGCAATCGTAAAGTACATGAGGCAACAAGAGAAAATCAAGGAATCGGAGAGTGATTATCTTCTGTGAGGGCGCTCCCCTGTTTAAACTTTCATCGACCATTGTGGTTCTGTGCAAGCATCCAGTCAATAAATTTGCATTAATATGGCATATAAACATGGCATCGCACATTGCTATAGCACATCCTTCTCTCTATATTTTGAAATTTGCCGTCAGACCGCCATATCCATGTTAAAACGTCACATTCTCACATCCTTTGCTACACACGCTCTCCCCAACCATAAACCTAGTCTGACAATTTTCAAGAATAAGCTGGTAACAGGGTAGCATAATCTAAACAAAATAAAAGACTAAGAAAAGAATACACAAGGTTTCTTGATAAAATAAGCTTGAAAAATAAATAAATGTGTATAAAGAAATATGTGGCGAGTACGTGTTCAAGAGCATTAAAAAAAAAATCTTAAACTTCGACCAAAGCATACAATACTTCTCAACATCTAGGGAAATGAAGACTAAATCGCTATCGCTGCAAAGGAAAAAAAGAAGAAGGGGCTTATGGACTGACGAATACCCCTTTGCAGCCGCTTCCTTCCATTGGGTTTAGTAATGCCCATTATATTCATCACCTAACCAATCATAATTTCTTCTATATCCACCACCATTAGAGTTGTTAAACCTCGATGCAGAATATCCGTGCCGAAAAGACTTCGACGACCCTTTTGAGATAGGGCTTTCGGAATCCTTCCAAATCTTTTTAGAGGATCTAGAACTTGAAGCATGACCACCTGCAGTCAAACTAGGAACCCTATGACCCTGATTAGACGGTGTTGCCGGAGACTTCCAATTGTTCTTTTTGCCTTTTCTAGGGGAGAAGTCCCCTGGATCATCCATTATCCAGCCACCTCTATGTTTTGCCTTTTGTGGTGTTGTAAAAACTCTTTCTTCAAGTTGGGTCTGTTTCCTTTTATGGACCTTATTTAGGTCATGAGGAGCAGACCTGAATCCCGTGTAGTCTCTCTTTTCCTTATGACGTTTCAAAACTGGAGTAGAATAATTAGATGATTCCCCAAATCTTTTGTGAACCTATAAGTTTCACAAAACACATCAGTTAGTATTTTCACAAGTAAACTAACACTGCCAATCGACAAAGAAGAAAATTGCACTAAAAATAATTCTGGGAGGTGTACACTGAGAGTTACATTGATCGAACTTGCGCATTCACGAGCAATATGACCACCTTCACCACACTTGTAGCATAACCGAGGCGAACCAAAACCAGCGGTTTCCCCACCACGTAAGCTTACGCATGCCTGCATGTACAGAATCCCCTTTCTTAGACAAAAGTAAGAAAAGGAAGGGCATTTCGGGGAAATGGAAGTAATAAAAACAGAGGAAGGGCATTTCGGTGAAATGGAGGTACAAAATACAAAATACAAAAAAAAAAAAAAAAGGTGTGAAGCCTCTTCTGGACACAGGCAGGAAACTATAATTTTTAAGAACCAAATTTGATTAGATTTTAGATGGCCAAAAGATGCTGTGAAAAGAAAAACACGATTGCATAACATCCAATCTCCTAAGAAATCACAAGATATATTTGATAAACATGTGCAACAAGAATGGAGCATGTAAAGAATTGTGAAATGAAAAAAAAAACAAAAAAAACAAAAAAAAAAGTACTTCCAGCCAAAAACTAAAACATGATCTGATTCAATCTATTCTTAAAGCAAGTAGTACGAAATAAAATAACCATGAGAAAAATTCTAATTCCTATTGTAGATAAAATTCATATCGTAAATGAAAATTTAGATCCACTAATATTTCAAGCGAGAAATAAAGGAACTAAACTTCATACTGAGATATTTGTATGAATCTAAATAGCATATTTGATATATAAGTGGGTCCCTGAAGGTATGAAGTTGACTGGTTTCAGGATTAGTAAAGTATGGTATAAACACATGGCATATACAGTTTTAACAAGGGAAAGATGAATCAAAGAAATACAATGGATAGAAAAAAAAAAGGAAGATAAACAATTTTCAAAGACCAGGAGCGCAATAATTAGTTTCTTCTAGAATTCATCAATAAACAAAAGGCTTTTAAAACAACAAATTCTTCTAAACCATACTGTTGAAATCACATCATTTCCTATACAAATAAAATTTATCACATGATGTTTTTCATATTTAAGCAAACCAATGGAACCACTTCACAGTGCAAATCAAGGGTACTCATCTAAAACTTTTCTCCAAAAAAAAGGTCCTTGAATGAGCATGTGCTTCTCATTCATTAGATAAGCATGGATGACTGAAATGCATCTGACTTGTCCACATATCTAACTGACGAGCTAAGAGGTCCTTAAAATTCTTCGGCACCCATGCATAACGAGGAAATTGTACTTATAAATCATCACCGATATAGATAATACAACTTAACAAAGCAAATTCCAATAAGTCAAAAGACCACTTTAGCACTATGTTTGTGAGTGGATCCCTATCCCCATTGCAAAACAATAGACCTTGCTTGCATATGTATGCAGCATCCAAGACAATGGGCCTTGTTCACGTATATGCAGCCTTTAATGCACCTCACCAACCAACCACAAAGATAAAACACTAAAGAAAACTTAAAAAGAACATTGGAAAAATGTAACAAAACTTACCATACCAGTATGTCCCATTGAACCACATTTGTAACAGGAAACTTCCCACGGACTAGTATCAACATACTTGACACAACATAAATGACCAAATCTCTTGCAGACATAGCATTGGATTTCCTGATTCATTAAAAGAAACATAGAAATCATTGTTGAACATAATGCTTACAAATATAACTAATTATTAATATCATATCAAAAATCATATGAACATTTATGATATGAACATATGCTTAAAAATCTCAAAATACCTTAAGATCATCATTTGAATAATTATTCCTGCACGATAACATATCATGTCCAGAATCTCCACATTTTAGACATATTTGGGACTTCAATGAGCCACCATTCTGCTTTTCTGGACAGTCTTTAGCATGATGTCCACCTTTTTTGCAGATAAAGCAATCTTGTCCCTATAGAGATTTAAACAGGTACCATAAGAGGCCACATAAAAGTAATGGATGCATAAAAACCCTAGATAGAGCATCCAATGAGAACACAGCAAATTAAGAGGAAAAGTAGGGGAAATATTGAAAAATCCATCTTTGTAACACAACATAAAAGCATTATGACATGCAGAAACTGGTGGCACTGTCTGACCAATTATATAGCATTAACAAAACAGGAAAACCCTTCTTTATATATTTGGATCTTTCTTATCAAACATGACCTAGGAAACAGAAGAAAGCATGTGTATCATCAGCCACTGTTCTAAAAATCCCCGTCTAGCACTGACTAGGCCCCACCCCACCTAGGCGCTAGGCGGCTAGCCACCGCCCCGATTAATGCCTAGGCGTTTGAAAATTAAGAAAGGGGCCTAGACCTGGTGGCGCCTGCCTAAACCGCCTAGGCACCCGCCCAAACTCGCCTAGGCACTTGCCTAGGTCACGACTCACTTTGATAGAAAATAGATAACTTTAACTTGCATTTAATTTTGCATTTTGTTTGTTCCCCATGTTTTCATTATGTTTCAATACTTCATAATGTATATGTCATTCTATTTTATAGTTTATGACGAAGTTATATATATTCAAGTATAAGCAGACACTTATTTATACGAAATACAAAAGATTTACTTAAATCCGCCTAGTCCGCCTAGGCGCCAGCAACCCGACTAGCACCGAGCGTAGTTTAGAACCTTGTCAGCATCCTACTTCTACAATACCAATAAACACTTAATCCTTCTCAGAAATCAAGAGGAGAAAAAATATCGATTATTAATTGCACTACCAAAAGAAAGTTCTCCATCCTTCCATAATTACTATAAACAAGTAAATGAAGGAATCGATTTGAATCTTTCAAGTCAACATAAAACATGTGGACTAAGCTCCACCACCCTCCGGACTAATAAATGTGTAGTAACTTAGACTTCGAGAATAGGGTCAATTCAACTAATTACTCCAGACTATTTGACAATCATTTTCAGAAAGTAAAAAGAGCCAACTTAGAATTGTGTTCACTTCCAACTAACCTTTCTGCAGTGTTTGGCATTGTGCTCCAAACTGCCACAAACAAAGCACGGCTTCTTTCGCCTAGCTACGGTACAATTCATTGCTGCATGACCGTCTTCACCACAGTTAAAGCATGCTCCCCAGCTACTATCTGGAGGATCAAAATACCTTGGTCCCCGCTGATATAATGGAAATAAGATAGGCACCATGCTAAGGTCTTCATATAGATTTTCATTTTCAAAAGGGCATTTCAAAGTAAATATTTGAACTCACAAGAAGTTTGCGCAGCACAACATTGTCGGTAAACTCAACATTTTCCAGTTGTTTTGCCTCAGCCAAATCTACAGCATTAGCCACCTCTACCTTCTCTTCCTCTTTTGGAAGAACCTAAACAAATAACGGGATGTATGTCAGTCATACATAAACAGCTCCATCATCCTCTTCTCAATCAAAGAATATTAATCCGTATACACCAGAAAATGAGACAAACAGACAACAAAATTAATAGTCTAAGCGCCTTCTCGGGTTTATAATCTAATTCTCCAATTCAATTCATTATTTGAAATCAAATAAAAACTGCTCTATCATTACGTTTTTGAGTAAAAAAAAAAAAAAAATATGCTTCTGACCATTTATACTTCTCTAATCACAATTAACAAACTTGTATACTAAAAATAACAATTAAGATTAATGCCGATCAAAGAAATAACGGAATTACTCATTCAAT
The DNA here is from genome assembly GCA_036320875.1 of Cotoneaster glaucophyllus. Lineage (NCBI taxonomy): Eukaryota > Viridiplantae > Streptophyta > Magnoliopsida > Rosales > Rosaceae > Cotoneaster > Cotoneaster glaucophyllus. The sequence goes on from CM070058.1 coordinate 19,355,391, forward strand.
CAACTTTCTCTAGAAACAAACAGAGTAAAATCGAAAATTACTCACAGCTTGATCTTCAATCTTCATCTTCTTAATCTTCTTCATCCTCTCCTTCCTCCGTACCTTCTTAGTCTCCAAAACTGCACCCGCAACTTCATCTTCCGGCGAAGAAGACGAAGAAGGGAGTTCAACGAAACCGCCACTCGGCTCGCCAGACACGGCAGCGTTGTTATCGGGTGCCAACTTTGCCGCCCGCATTAACAAAGCTTTCTCAACGATTTTGAGGCTGAGATCTTCGTTGGCCTCATCGTCGTCGCTGCTGCTGTGGTCGGCGGCGGATTTCGAAGGGTATTTATTGGTTAGTTCTCGTTCTTCTTCGCTCAGTTCGTCCCAATCGAGCTTGGCCTTTTGCCTCTCTCTCTTGCCCATGTTCTTGTTCCCAAATCTCAAACCCTAACCCTAGTTTTGTGAGGACTAGCGACTGTCAAAGCAAACGAGATGGGCGTGTTTTTGAATTTTGATTGAAACGATGTTTCCACAGGATTGCGGCCCTCGGTGGAGGACTTGAAGTTTCTAATGGACGGTTGTGATTGGACTTGGACAAACTCCGATGATGACGCGAATTCTGAAGAAGCGGCACTTGCAAGTGGTCAATTGCCATGGAATTTCCTTTACCAGACTTGAAAAAGGGTAAAATTACCTCCTTAAATTTGGGATCAATTTTAATTTCATACATTTACTTATCATTTTATTTCAATTTCATACATCCGTTAGAAAATCTGTTAACTAAACCGTTAAGTGATGACGTGACAAATATAAAATCCACATTTATGCTGACGTGGCTATCATATTTGTGTCATGTGACAAAAAATTATTTTTTATACATTTAAAATATAATATTATTTACCCTATTAAAAAAAAACAAAGTAGAAACTCAAAACACCTCCCGGCGACCCGTTTCTCCATCTCCTCCCTCTTCACCTCCCATCCCTTCTCTCTCCCCACCCCCACCTCGCCCGCAATTCCCCCACCCCACCCCAACCTCCCATGCAATTCCCCCAACCAACCCAAAACCCCAAATAGTCGTAGTTGCACACATGGTGGCCGGAGGACTGGTGCTCGGAGCAGAAGAGCTCACCGCACCGACACCAAAACCCGGTGAACCTGACCTTTCACAATCTTCGACGCCTATTTGACGATTTGCCCATTCTCGTGATCTCCGACATCATCGTCTTATGGAAAGTCACGGTTGGGGCCTCGAAGTTGAAGGTGGGTCGGGGGTGAAGAGGAAAGAGTGGGTTTGGGGGAGAGAGAAGGGATGGGAGGTGAAGAGGGAGGGGATGGAGAAGTGGTTTCCGGGGGGGGGGTGTTATGGGTTTATGAGTTTGTTTTGTTTGGTTTTTTTTTAATAGGGTAAAAAAATATGATATTTTAAATGCATCAAAAATTAATTTTGTGGCAGTCATTTCAGCACAAATGTGGATTCCATATTTGCCACGTCATCACTTAACGGTTTAGTTAACAGATTTTCTAACAAATGTATGAAATTGAAATAAAATGATAAGTAAATGTATGAAATTGAAATGTTTTAAAGATGTTGTAAGGAATTGAAATTGACCCCAAACCTGAGGGCTAAAATGTAATTTACCCCTTGAAAAATGGTCATTCTTCTCATCTATTTGTCTTTCGGATTCAAATTCAAAACTAAAACTATTTATGAAATCTAGTCTTCCTAATTTTGTTGTTGTTGTAATTTTTGTAATGTCTAATGATAAGGCCAAGGATCATGTGGCGTGTCGTGTTTCTGTGTTCATATTGTTTTCGTGACATACCCGATATCAACCAAATGAACAAAACTTAAGAAAATCTAGCATTGAAGTTTCACTTAAAATGGTTCTTCGGGCATTCTTTGCTGCAAAATCATCATTTAAACCTTCATAGATAATCTTGTTTGAAAACCCACTTTCAACCGATATCAAAGTAAGTCCATTTAACCTTTCCTGCAACATGGTTGATCGCAAGTATGATTATAATAACTTTTAACTTTGATTTATTTCTATGAATTTTGCCCTGAAAAGTACAAAAAAAAAAAAAACAAAAAAAAACAAAAAAAATCATTATAGATGAGAAATACGTAAATCTTCAAATTCCAACTTAATGTATTTAAATTAGTAAATAGCTTTCTTTAATCGAAGTATGCACCACTCTGATCACTTGAATTGCCTCCGTGATTTGAAAATTTCTCTTCAATTGCATGAAATTATGAATTAGGGTTTAATAGTTTGTGGGAAAAGAGTGGTGAAGAGGAGAGATATCGGAGAAGCAGCGTGGGGGAAGAAGGCAAGAAAATCTAAAGGAACATGCTTTAATTGTGGAAATGATGAACGTTGGAAGAAGAAATACAGGGTGCGCATTGCAAGCCTTATGACACGTATTTTTAAGGGACTATTTCTGTCATAGAGAGCGCTTTTACAGTAAGCTCCAATTCCTGGATATTTGATTCAGGCTCTAGTCAACATATCTGCAATTCTTTGTAGGGACTAACAGGGAGCAGGACACTGCTCAATGGGGAGATGATTGTGAGAGTTGGGAAAGACACTAAGATCTATGCAAAAGGAGTAGGCACCTACATGCTTAAACTACCCTCTGGGAAGTCTTGGAACTTAAAAATTGTTTATATTTTTCTTCATGTATAAAGAATTTGATTTCCATCTCTATGCTTTTATGAGATGGGCACTCAGTACTGTTTGACAAAATGAGTTGCACTTTATACTTGAACGGTCGTATTATCTCTCATGGTAATATGATAGAGGGACTTTTTCACCTAGAGACAAGTAGTGGGATGCACTGTATTGAAAGCGGGAATACCTCAAAACCCAAAAAGGCTTTAGAAGAAGTTAACCAAGAAAAGATGTGGCATTTTAAACTTGGACTTGTGAACCTTGATAAGATTTGCAAGATGTCGAAAGACGGGTATTTCCGCCTATTAGGTAAACCAAATGGGTACTTATGAATGTTGCTTGAAAGGGAAGATGACCAAATCTCCATTTACTAGGAAGGCAGAGCATGCCACTGAAATTCTAGGTTAATCCACACTGACATATGTAGACCTATGTCTACTACGTCGAGAGGAGGCTTCTCCTACTATATCACATTCACCAACGATCACTCTTGGTTTGGCTATGTGTATCTTATGAAGTACAAGTTAGAATCATTTGAAAAGTTCAAAGAATTCAAGAATGAAGTTAAGAAGCAAACTGGGAAGTAGATAAAGATCCTAAAATCAGATCAAGGGGGAGAGTATCTAAGTAACGAGTTCTTAGATTATCTCAAAGAGTGTGGAATAGTATCACAATGAACTCCACCGGGAACTCCACAACTTAATGGAGTTTCTGAAAGGAGAAATCGAACCTTGATGACCATGGTTTGTTCTATGATGAGTTCCGTTGATCTACCAATAACATTCTGGGGATACGGTCTGTATGCAGCAGCTTACTTGCTTAATAGAGTACCTTCCAAATCAGTTTCACATACCCCCTATGAGATATGGCATGGGAGAAAGCCAAGTCTTAATCATATTAAGATTTGGGGTTGTGAAGCATATGTCAAGAAGCTTGAAGCAAGATCAGTTAGGTGCTATTTTTGTGGGATATCCTAGAGAAACAATGGGATATGAGTTATACCATCCCGACGACCAAAAAGTCTTTGTCACTAAAATTGCTAAGTTTCTAGAGAACAAATTTGTTCTTAAAGGAACTACAAGTAAAACGATGGAAATTAATGAGATTAATGATGAAACACAAACAAGCACTCAACAAGTTGACAACCATGTACCTGAACCCCTAGCTCCACGTAGATCTGAACGGGTCTGCAAGTCACCTAAGAGGTATGGCTTGAGTAATGACTTTGGGGAATTGCATCTTCTGGGTGACAGTGACACAAAGGAGGACCCTAGAGACTACACTGAAACAATATCCGACATTGATTCAAAGAGATGGCAAGAGGCCATGAAATCCGAGATGGACTCTATGGGTGACAGTGACACAAATGAGGACCTAAGATAGGCGTTGATGAGAACGTGGAGACTTATAAGGCTAGACTAGTAGCCAAGGGTTACAGGTAACTAGAAAGATTGACTATGAAGAAACCTTATCTCATGTAGCCATGATTAAGTTTATTCGGATTTTGCTTGCTATAGTTGCATAATGATTATGAGATATGGAAAATGGATGTGAAGACGACCTTTTTGAACAGCTACCTAGAGGAAGAGCTTTATATGACTCAACCCGAAGGTTTCGTGTCCAAGTCTAAAAAGACTAAGGTATGCAAGCTTCAGAGGTCCATTTATGGACTTAAGCAAGCCTCCAGAAGCTGGAACATTCGTTTTGACACTAAAATCAAATCGTTTGGTTTTAGTCAAAACGAAGACAACAATTGTGTTCATAGGTTGTTGGGGATGCAATTGTATTCCTAGTGTTATATGTAGATGACATATTACTATTTGGGAATGACACTGCAATACTTTCTTCTGTAAAAGTGTGGTTGTTCAAAACCTTCCACATGAAAGATTTAGGAGATGCATCTTATGTGCTTGGAATAAAGCTCTATCGTGATAGACCTAGAAACTTAATTAGATTATCCCAATCTATGTACATAGATAAGGTGCTAAGTAGGTTCCAGATGGAACAATCTAAGAAAGGTTTTCTTTCTGTGAGACATGGAATTCACCTTTCTAAATCCATGAGACCTAAGCCTCCTGAAGAAATACGGCAGATGAGCGTTGTTCCTTATGCTTCCGCCATAGGAAGTCTCATATATGCCATGACATGCACAAGGCCTGATATCACATATATTGTGAGCATTACTAGTCAATATCGATCTAACCCAGGATCAAACATTGAGCAGCTGTCAAGACGATCCTTAAGTACTTAAGAAGAACTAAGGACATGTTCCTCGTCTATGGAGGAGCGACAGAGTTATGAGCGGAAGCCTATACAGACGTAGATTTCCAATCTGATGTCGATGATAGAAGTTCCAACTTCGGATATGTGTTCGCTCTGAATGGTGGGGATGTCAGCTAAAAAAGTAAGAAACAAGATGTAAATGCTGATTCCACGATGGAGTCTGAATATGTCACTGCAGTTGAAGCCGGCAAATAAACATTCTGGATGAAGAAGTTCATTCTTGAACTTGGAGTGGTTCCAACCATTACATCACCAGTAACTTTATACTGTGATAATAGTGGGGTGATAACTGAAGCCAAGGAACCCAGGGCTCATCAAAAGAACAAGCATTTTGACAGACGCTTTAACATCATTAGAAGATATGATGTCGAGGGGAAAGTCAACATCCTCAAGGTTGCCTCAACCGATAACATAGCAGATCCACTGACGAAGCCAATGTCTCAAATCCAACTTGACCGCCATATGGAAAAGATGGGTATTAGATATATGGGAAGGTCGCTTTGAGTGCAAGTGGGAGATTATTGGAAGTATGCCTACAAAGCCACTCATTTGATGTAATAACTTTTGGAATACTTATTGTGTTAAACTATTATATGTTTAATGAAGGGCAAAGCTTATTGTTAATCACTATTTATTGTATTATGTGTTTAAGCAATAAGGGAATCCAAGGAATGTATTTAATCTAAGAGAGAAATGCTCTAAGTAAGTTAGATTAATGAGACCTTTCTCTTATGTTCATTCCTAAAACGTTCCTAGCCATAGGATTGCCAATTGGGCATTGACAATCTGCTAAGGTTAGTATGTGTTATGTTAACTCAAGCGTGAGTATGACTAGTCTCAAGTCATTTAGTGTTGGACACTAAGACAAACACATAGGTGCTCAAAATGGTAATCGAGTACACTGAACTACGATCAAAATAGAGTTTGAACATACATATCATGTAAGAACTCGTAAGTTGCAATATGCAAAGTAGTCCTTTGACCTGAGGCATCATAGATGTTTAATGGTTAGGTTCTTGATCTTTGATCATGTCAAAGGCATTCCATCGAGAGTGTCCACTGTTGGAAGTATGCCCACAAAGCCACTCATTTGATATAATAGCTTTTGGAATACTTATTGTGTTAAACTATTGTATTGTTTAATGAAGGGCAAAGCTTATTGTTAATCATTATTTATTGGATTATATGTTTAAGCAATAAGGGAATCCAAGGAATGCATTTAGTCTAAGAGAGAAGTGATCTAAGTAAGTTAGATTAGCGAGACCTTTCTCTTATGTTCATTCCTAAAACGTTCCTAGCCATAGGATTGCCAATTGGGCATTGACAATCCGCTAAGGTTAGTATGTGTTATGTTAACTCAAGCGTGAGTATGACTAGTCTCAAGTCATTTAGTGTTGGACACTGAGACAAACACATAGGTGCTCGAAAGGTAATCGAGTACACTGAACAACGATCAAAAGAGAGTTCGAACATACATGTCATGTAAGAACCCGTAAGTTGCAATATGCAAAGTAGTCCTTTGACTTGAGGCATCATAGATGTCTAATGGTTAGGTCCTTGATCTTTGATCATGTCAAAGGCATTCCATCGAGAGTGTCCACGGCATTGTTGGGGTCAACCTATCTAGTCATGTAGGCATATGAATGCACAACAAGGGATCTCTAACCTTCCATGGTGGAAGGAGAATACTCTGAGATATGATTCAGGAGTCTTTGGCCAAAGCATACGAATATGACTTAGGAAATATGTTTCAAGTCATATTCAAATGAATCATATAGAGAAGTATCACATTGGATAGTAGACATGAAATAAACTATCACTTAAACAATGTGATCAATAGTATTGTATTAGAGAAGGACCGTATTGCATTGTAATTGTAACTGGATAGGTTCTCCAACCACTTCTACTTAGCTTGGGTAGCCATGACATACTGCTAGGTGTCACTCATGGTTTGTGGAAGCCCTGAGGATTAGCTAAGACTAATCTTCATCAAAGGGATAATTGAAATGTAGTTTCAATTCGCAATCGATCGTTAAGAGTAACAATCGCCCACTGCCTCGCTAATTGGAACCTAATGGATCGTACACCGAGTAAGGATGAAAGTGAAGAAATATAAATGAGATGGATAAGCAATTAAATAGTTTAATTGAGAATGGTCAAGATTAATTAATTAATCTTACGAAAGGTTCGTATTGGGCTTTTAAGTTGGTTTTGGGTTTCGGGGCCCAAAAGGGTTTTTGGTCCACAAGGCCCATTGAGTTTAGGTTGTGTGACAACTAAAACTAAATGGAAATTAACCCAAAAACAAAGTCAAAACCGGCCTAGGGTGAGTGGTACTCAACTTGGGTTAATTGCAAGTGTGCCACTCACATGTGAGGTGGTATAAAGGCAACTTTATAGCCATAACCTCATTAGGGTTTTCTTGAGGGAAATAAGAGAAACATTTTCTCTCCTTTTCTCATCTAGAGGCCGGCCACTTAGGGAGAGTTTTACTAGCATCAAAATCTCTCTAAGTCATCCATCTTCTCTTCACACTACATTCTTGGTGTGGAGACTTAGAGACACTAAATCTTTAGTGTTCTTGGAGATCCTTTCCTTACATCTTCAAGGAGCAAGAGGAGCATTCAAAAGGAAGAAAATCACAAGGAAGATTCAAGGAGCTAGGAGGTGACTTGAAGGCCCTCCACTTGGGTGAATCCCTTGTGTAAACAAGGATGAGCTTCAAGGGTAATGAATCTCAAAACCTTCATTCTCTTTAATGTTGTTAAAGAGTCTTATGGTTCACCATTCACTAGGCTTTGAAAGTCATGGGTTTTAGAATTGTTTTTGAATGCATGCCTACTTTAAAGTGTTATTAGTTTGCATATGTGTTCAAATGTTCTCACATGTTCTTAGCTAGGACAAAATTTTTCCTTCATCCACGACATTGTTGGGGTTAAGCTATCTAGTCATGTAGGCATATGAATGCACAACAAGGGATCTTTAACCTTCCATGGTGGAGGGAGAATACTCTGAGATATGATTCGGGAGTCTTTGGCCAAAGCATACAAATATGACTTAGGAAGTTTGTTCCAAATCATATTCAATTGAATCATATAGAGAAGTATCACATTGGATAGTAGACATGAAACAAACTATCACTCAAACAATGTGATTAAGAGTATTGTATTAGAGAAGGGCCGTACTGCATTGTAATTGTAACTGGATAGGTTCTCCAACCACTTCTACTGTTTAGGTTAAGTGGTTTAGATTTGAATGTAATTTGATTAGTTCAAATGTATTGTAAAAGGGCATAAGTCCATCAAATGTGTTGTAAAAGGGCATATGCCCTTCTCTTTATTTCAAGTATTCCTTTTTGTTTATTTGCATGCAAATTGGAATAGTTGGGTCCAACGCGCCCAATAGGAAATGATGGTATAATTAGATTAAACGCGTAACTAAAATCAACAACTACCTACCTTAGACCCAAGGTCCAACACAAGGCTCGTGTTGGATCAAATCAAACATTTCGTAATTATCCTAAGACCTAAAATGACTATATAGTCCATATGAGGATGTTGTACATTCATTAGTAGTTCCATATAGTCTCGCTTGTTTCATCGAAATAGTGGGAGTATTATATACTACTAATTCATATAAACTTGGACCAATGGTTGTGATAGGCTCAAGTTTTTTTAATAAGATTAAAATGAAATTGATGTAGCCCAACACTACTCCCTCAACAAAACGAAATTAAGTTGATAAGCGAGAGATGCTTTGAACATCTCTTCGTAGGCCGTCCACAGTAGTGGCCTCCAATCATTTGTGACTCATACACCGGCTTCACCCTTTCATGGGGAGGTTCAACGTATGTGCTTACATTCAGGAGGAATGCATATGTACATACATGATGTGGTGAGGTAGGCAACGAGGATGGCCAACATCATATCATTGTGAGGCTATTCTTGAACCCCCTACACGAACTAGCATGGTGGGAATGACTTAATTAAGTGCAATGGTGCTAACATCATATCATTGTGAGACATCATTCTCTAGAGGCTAAACTAGATGGTAATTACAAGAGTTTTAAATGACTAAAGCCTTATTCTCTCATCATTATTATTGCTAACCAACATCATATGATTGTGAGGTGGGCTTGGTAATGGTAAGCCTCTCATACCTCGCTAAGAGTTCAACATAACTCTTAGATTCCATTGAGGGATGTGGAATTTGCCAAAAATAGTGGGTGGTACTATTTGATTTAAGACCCAATCAAGTAGTTTTTAAAATCAACAATCTAATACGATTTATGTTATGTTATGTAGTTAACAACATGCCTAAAATTACACCTACCATTACACTTGACAAAAAGAGCCTTAGGGGCCAACGTTTCCTTGCTTGGTATCATCATATTGAGAATGTCTCAAAGATGAATGACATATCCTATGTGCTCAAGCAATCATTTCCTCATGTACCTCCTACGAAACTAGCTTCAAATGAGGATGACTTACAAGCCAAATGCTTAATCCTCACTTCACTTAGTGATGAGCTTAAGAAGCTACATAAGCACATGGACACTTCTTGTGCCATGGTTGATAGTTTGTATAAGATGCATGACATTGAGACTAGTAATCTACGATTCTCAAATGTTTGAAGTCTATTGAATGCCAAAATGGCAAAATGGACATCGGTCCAAAAACATGGACAAAAGATGGAAATGATCTTTCAAGATCTTGAGAGTTTAGGAACTTCCATCGATGGGAAAATGGCCCAAGACTTTTTCCTTACATCTATCTCGGATGATTTCACTATATTTATAGTAAACTATAAAGTGAATAGATTCGATCGTACGCTTTCAGAGATGATTAACCTATGATGTGAATTTGAATAAGGTTTTAAAAAGGACAGTGGGAGTGATAATGCAATCACAAGGAAAAGGTTGCAAATGAGGTAACTTGAAGGCCCTCCACTTGGGTGAATCCCTTTGTGTAAACAAGGATGAGCTTCAAGGGTAATGAAACTCAAACTCTCTCTTCTCTTTAAGTTGTTAAAGAGCCTTTTGGTTCACCATTCACTAGACTTTGAAAGTCATGGGTTTTAGAATTGTTTTTGAATGCATGCCTACTTTAAAGTGTTATTAGTTTACTTATGTGTTCAAATGTTCTCACATTTCTTAGCTAGGACAATTTTTTTCCTTCAAAATCAAGTTTGGATAGGTCTATGGATTACTAAGTTGGATAAATGTGGAGTTAGTAGTCATGATTTGGCGGGAGTTGTAAGAAACTAAGGTGTTTTCATTGGAGAATTAGCATACATATGATTATATATGCAGCGAGTATCACTAAACAAATTGCTAAAATTATTCCTAGGATGATACAAAGAATTTTGGTCACTTTGGATTTGTAATTTTGCAATTAAATTATGAATTATTATATAGTTAATATGAGCTCTAGGAGTTAGGTTTGAACTTAGTGTTGGTTCACGATTTTAAAGAATCACTTGCAAAATTATTGTTATATATAGAATCATAATTATGATGGAGAATTAGTGCTTCAATATGAGGATTTGGGTATTTATATACTGGTAAGAAGAATTGAGAGTACCTATATTGATGCAAAAGGTATTCTACATGTTTCAGTGTTGAAGAATTCAAAAGAAATGTATAAATATGTGGTTGAGACTTTGTATAATGATAATTAGGCTTGAATAAATAGTAGAGATGATGAAAGAAGCTCTAAGAGGAAGGATGAACTTTGGTTGTCTGTCAGCTTGTTTGATGAAGATATGGCAAGTTTTGGGAATCAAATTAAGAGCTGCCATATGGTACTATAAATAGGGATTTTTCTCTATTTTTAGAATGTGAGTTGGATTGGAAATGAGATCTAAGGTTGCATGCATGTCAAGGAGAAAGGAACCACGAGATATTGATATGCAAAGTGTTAGTTCTAATATTTATATACATATGTGGAGAGAGATTAGAAAAAAAATAGGGTAGAAGAAATACATAATGATTTCAGAGTGATCAAAGAGCTTGCTCAAGTACGTGGAGCTTAACTATTTAGGTAGTGACGTGAATAAGTATGTGGTACTTAACTATTTTGTTACTGACATGGATAAGTACGTGAAGTTTTTCTATTTTGGTAGCTACATGGATCTTTGTTTTAGCTTTGGAATCCGGGTAGAGGAAATAAGGCCGACCTTTACGAAAATTGATTTTATTAAATGTCGTGAAGTGTTACAATATTCTTGATCTTTTGGTTGATTAATGTGATTGGATATTAATTGGCTAATTGCTTCGGTTAAGTGTTTACTGGTTATTGGTTATGGAATTCATGCTGAAATGTTATTCGTTGAGAATATACTGTGATACATGTGAAAGATGGAATGACATTATTTGTGCATCATTCATGTTGATGTGGTTGGAACTTCAGTATTGAGATTTGAATTCAAGAAATGAGCGTAGTTGGAAAGGATCTTTTGTGCAGTTGAATCTATTCATTACCAGTTCCAGGCGAGCCCAGTGTGCACATTAGAATAAGATATCGATGGAAAATTGTTGATGTAGGTGATTTGAGCTGGAGATCAATGAATTAGATAAGATGACTATCAAAAAGGGTTTATGAACTTGGGATATTGTATGAGGGTTAGTTTCTATAATAGAACATTCGAACCACCACTATAGTGATAAAATTCATGGTATGGGACCTGCATGTCCGCGTGTTTTATTATATAAATTAACGGGTGTAGCTGAAGAGTGTAGATTGCATACATGCATTGTTATAATTTATGATTTGATGTTTGACTATATGATTCATAACACTTAATTTAATATTGTCAATTTACTATGATAAGGTTATGTCCCTACTCAGCTGTTCAAGCTCATCCCCCTATTGTTATGCAGGTTTACGAACTAGACATTCAAGAGAGTAGGCAAGATGAGATCGGATTAGATTGGAGAATAGAAAGTGTATTCATCTTTTTATTGTAGAACTGTAAATAGTTCTTGATTTGTTTAAGAATTATGAGTTATTTTATAAGACGGAATTTATTTGCTAACCCGTTTAAATTTCCTTTTAATTATTTAGTTTTTAACTCACGTTTCGGATTCGGGTTTGAATTTTTATTACAGACTCCGGGTCTGGGCCGTGACAAGAATGCTAATATGGCTTTAGTCTATTGGTCCATATGGCACAATGTAATTGGATTGTATAAGATTAGGTTGTTATGAGTTAGTTAGCTGGCTGCCATTGTAAGCTAGTTAGTTAGAATCTCAAACACTATATGTACTGATGTAGCCTCTCATTTCTCATTAATGTGAATCTGTTCGAAGCTATACTTTTCCCTCTCTCTCTCTCTCTCTCTCTCTTCGACTCTTTACATTTCTGAAGTTCTTCAACCTTTTTCATAATTTCTGCAACTTTGTAAAGCTTGATTAAGCACTGTTATGAGTCTAAAGTTGGAACAATTGGAATGCCTTGACAAGTTCCAAAACAGTAAGCTTTTCAGTATCAGCCAACACTTTTTCTGCACTTTCACAAGCCGCTCCAATGATATCAATCAATCCTCGCCTGCACACAACAACCTAAAACTTCTATATTTCAATAGCATACACAAAAATGGCTAAAACACAGATAGAGAAAGAAAAAGAGAAAGAAATGAGGTGATTAATGTATTAAGGACTAAAATTAGATTTTGATTTTACTCATGATTTTAGTCTTACTCATGGTTTCAGTCTAAAAGTCATCTTTGCCAAGGTTTAGAATAAAGTTTCCAGGTTTAGGGTTCACCACCCACAATGAAAACCCTAAAGATCTCAGCCACTAATACCTTCTCCCAACCTTTCCCTGGCTACACAACAGTTCTTTCTTCCACATAGTCCTTCTTACATGTCTGAATTCCGCTTAAATTGTCGACCAATCGAATCTAATTGTGTTGGCCATTAAGAGTACGATACATGTGTAGAATCACAATTTTAATATTATCATGAATTTTTTCAAAAATGAAATATTTACATGAATTTCATTTGTGTCTTTTTAATGGTGGGTTGTATGTTCTCCTAATTTCCAAATTGTTATGGGTGGTATGAGAGGTGGTCGTGGGAAAGGGGGAGTTGGGGAGGGTTGGAAACCGGGGTGTGTGTCTGGAAAAAAAGGGTGACCCAGAGTTGTCTATTGCTGAATTATTTATTTATTTATTTTTATACTTTTTGGGTGTAGAAAGAGAATGGTTGGGCACATTTAGAATTTCAAGATAAAAAATAATAAGTTGGCTATAGAAAGAGAATAAATGGGTCCAAATAAAGCTCCCCAAATATTATTTATTGCTCATAATTATTATAAGTTCCCATAATAAGAAATTCATATGTTATCATCTATTCTTCACGCTTGTGAATTTCGCCATATACATGCATGTTACGTACTTATGTTTGTATTATAGTTAAGTACCGAGATATTTGTACCCAAACCTCTGTACTAATACATTCTAACCATAACTTATGTACCGATACATTCGCACCAAAACATATGTACCAATATATTCGTACTGAAACTCACTTACTGATTCTTCCGTACCTATGAGTTTTCTTAAATATAAGTTGTTTTGTATTGTTGTTGGGTTTTTTTGACACACCCTGACCTAAATCAAGGCGTGCTGGCCGTCACGTGAGAGTGACGTAGCCATGTGAGTAGTGCGGAAGTGTTATGAGAATGAAAATGTGAGTAAATAAAAACCAACCTAGTAAACTTACTAAATAAAACATATAAGTGCAAGTGTTGAGAGTTAAGTGTAAAAACACATAATCAGAGCGTAATAGCCTAAGTGCAGTCCAGCAGGACGAATACTAATTATACAGTACCAAAGAAGTAGACCTACAACAACTAAAGTTTGTCAGAACCGCCGAACTCCTCGTGAACCACCAAAAAGCACTCCTACCTAGTACCTGGAGGGGCACAAAACAGAAAGTGTGAGTGGGCAAAAACAACGGTTTTCGAAATCATTTCCTTTTTCAAAAGTTCTAACCCCTTGCCGTAAAACCTATATAGTTTTTCCCAGAAAGTAGAACATACATATAAATATATATGTATCTCAAAACCATCATCAAACTCAATAACACAACAATATGCCATGTGATGTATCATCAGAATAATCGAATCAACCAAGTATAATAAGCAATATAGGAAAGAATGCATCAACGATGAATGAAAATGTATCAGCCGGATCCACCTAAAGTGGCATATACGGCTGAATTTATAGCTCATCTAATATGTCTGCACACGAGTCGGAACCACCGATAGTGGTCTGTACGACTAGACTATGTCAGAACCACCTATAGTGGTCTGTACGACAATATTATGTCGGAACCATCAATAATGGTCTACACGACAAGAATGAATGTGTCGGAACCACCTATAGTGGTCTGTACGACTATGTTATGTCGGAACCATCGATAATGGTCTGTACGACAAGACTGTGTCGGAACCACCTATAGTGGTATGTACGACAATAGTATGTCGGAACCATCAATAATGGTCTGTACGACAAGAATGAATGTGTCGGAACCACCTATAGTGGTCTGTACGACAATATTATGTCATTAGGTATTACCACAAATGCACATCTTACCATTAACCACATATAACCTTATCTGGAACTTACCTGAGCGTCCACAGCACCGACAATAACATAATTGAATATGAAATGGACCTTCTAAAATAATAATAATGCATCATGGCAATTTAATGAATAAAACTATTTAAATACGTTTTCTGGGAAAAACGCAATGCATATATACACATATATAAAAACAAATGCGCACTCACTAGTATGTGGAAGGGTCGTAACCCCCGAGCCTTGCCTGACTACACTCGTTCTTCACGTAGGTCTCACCTATATGCGAAACAACTATATAAACATTATTTATAAGCACATAACCAACAATAGGTAATAACTTCTCATACATTGCTCAATTGGGGTGTTTGAATATACCAACAAGACCTACTCAACCCCACGAACATCCCCATATTTTTAGAAATTTTTTTGGAGTCCACACGCACCCTCACGCCTCGGCCAAGGCACGGCCACACGTGCGGCCACGCGCAGGCACGTGCCTGGTACAGGGGACGGAAAAGTTAACGGTGTCAGGGAATATTCCGTTAAAATACAGAATATTCCATTTCTTTTGACTGACACCGTTAGAATATTCCGTCAAAATTGACGGAATATTCTCTTTCTTCTTCGGCAGGTCACCGGATTCCGGCACTGGTGACCTCTGCATTTGCCGGTTTCTGGGTAGTCTTCTAAACCTAATAACTCACTCAAATCTCAACCATTTTTCATGAAACTTGCATCAAATTGAAGCTGGAGATGAGTAGAACATTTCCTTACCCTTTTCCAGCCCTAAAACAAATGGAAACTCGCCGGGAAAAATCTTGATACTCCGGCCACCTCTGCAACTTTGCAAAAACACCTAAACCTACGTTAAAAACTATCCAAAATTACTCTAAGACATTAGAAAAGACGAAAGAATACCTTTTTGAGCTTAAAAAACTCGTGAACAACTCACGATCACCATAGGGTCACTGTATCCTCGTCAAAGGTCTTTGGTTCTCAGGGTTTTTGGAGGTCTCACGTCTCACAATTGGTATGAGCTTGTTCAGGAGCTCATAAGGAACTCAATGGTGGTCTCGGAACCTTCGATCCACTGAGTTTTGAAGGTCAACGTTCAAGTTCGTACAACTGTACGGAGAGAGAGAGATGGTTCGAGAGTGAAGAGAGAGAAGAAGGCTGGTTTCTGTGCGTGCATGTGTGTACCTGTGTGAGTGTGTGTGTTTTTAGGACACCCTAACTTCTAAATTTCCTAATTGGGCTAGAACTAACAAAACCAACAAAACAAACCTAGCTCTAATTGGTTCCCAACAAATGGGAACTAGAATAATTGGTCCAAATAAAGTAATTTGGGTCGTTTACCTTAGCCCAAATTGCAAACATAACCCAACGTAAGGGTAATTTCGTCAATTCACAACATCGAGGACAAAAAATATAAACTTTCGGGACGGGCTGTCACATTTTTTAATTATAAGAGTTTGAATTTTGAATAAATTTTCATCTATTAATGTAAATGGAGCATAAAAGAAATACATTAATTGTGGAAAGGTAAAGAATTTCGGATGGTAAATTTAAAAAGAGATGTGTTAAAAATACATAAATATGATGTGTCTTATGTAAGGACTTGAATTAGATTTAGAAAACAATTCAGGCTAAAATTTAAAAAGAATCTTATTTAAGTCGTAAATCTAAAAGGCCATGAAATTTATTTTTCTAAATAATAAACTACTTTTCCTATGGACCCTACCATATCTCAGTCCGAGACAAATGCGTACTTAATAGACTCCTGACGATTTGTATTTGAAATGCTAGTCCTACTCCTACACTTATTAGAATTGTATTTGTAAGTCTTAACTTCCCATATATATCGATCTTAGCCCCGTCTGCAAATTATACTATCTTTCCTCTCTTCACCATGGCTGCAACTACAAGCTCAAACTGCGAGAATCCCGGCTTCTTAATTTGAAACTAAAACCTCTTCAACATGCGCGGAAATCACCATGATTGCAACTACAAGCTCAGTTTGCAAGAATCATGGCTCCTTGGCAATGTCTGCAACTGAAATCTCTTCATCGTGCACCCAAATTTGTTTGGCCGTCTTTGTGACTGCTCTTTTACTCATGCCTTTTCCTGTTATGATTGGGCTCCAGGTTCGGTCCAGCAAAAGAATGTCGAAGTACAAAATGCCCCGACTTCACCATCAGCGGTGCTTATCTCAACGAAATCATTACACCGAAAGCAATCGCACTCTCTCGTACAACCTCGCCCTCCACATCACTTATCTGGATTAGAACTTCTGTTGAGCAAAACAATCAACACCTTTGATCAAAGACCTAAGCCTCATGTGCCCACGAGGTTTTTTTTGGGGGGGGGGGGGGGTTTGGCTAATGGATCTCCAATGCCTAAGTTAGTTTCTCTAAAAAAGAGTAAGTGTTTAGGGCTTTTAGGGGTAGCTAAAGCTTAACAAAATTTGGTAGAGATGGAGGTATATATAAGGGAGTGGCCAGCCATGGTGTTAGGGTTTTATCCTACACATGTCGGCATCCTTTTGGCCAAGGTTTATGGAGAGAATATTCTCAAGATATTAAATAGGAAATAATATCTTGAGATAATAATGTAAATACCCCTAATTGATTTAAATAGGGATTACTTACTTGAATGGAGTCAATCTTCAATTGGGAGTGTATTAAAGATAGGATTTAGTAATTGATCCTTATCTTTAATGCCTTTGACTTTTCCTTGCCATGGGCAGGTGAGTTATGGCAGTCGTATTCAGCTGCTTGATCCTTCAGGGGTGTTGAGCTGCGCATGGGAGTATCTGTGGAGCTTACCCATTTAATTAGGACAATTTTGTCTTTCTTGAGCAAAAGACCACGTGTCGCCTCTAAAATTTTTGGGATTATTGTAAGCTTCACAGATGTCTCACAGCTGCTGGGCTGCACGTAGGAAAATGGCAGTAGGTGTAGAAATCCCAAGTTGTATGGGTGTGTAGAGTTGTTTCCCAATTGATGTAGATCTCCTTCTTTGACTTGGAGATAGACTCTTCTAAGAAAAGGAAACCAATTGCCCCCAATACCTATTTAATTGCCTTAAGCAGGAAATTAAATAAATTTGGAGAACATTCTTCATTTCAACAAGGAAAAGATAAACTAGGGGAAATTTGTTCCCCCTTCCCTAGCTCTTTTCTTCTCTTGCCCTTGCAAAGAGTCGTTTATCGTTGTTCTTCTTCTTCTCCGCGCCGCAACAAGATAAGAAAATAGTAATTTTCTTTGTCTTCTTAGGTGGTGCTTCCGCAGGGCAGCCTTCAGGATGGTGCAACACATCGGCTGGCAGAGGCCAAGAGTTGGCTCGGCGTGGTTGAAGATGTGGCATGGTAGGGGCCATGACTTGGGCTACTCGACTTAGTTGGAGCCAAAGGCGGCTGCACAGCTAGGGTCACAACTTGAGGTGCTAGGGCGTAGTGCAAAGCAAACCACGAGGCTCGAGCTCCTTCTGGAGGCGTGAATCTGATATGGGCCAGTTAGGCATGTTGGATGGTGTGGAGTAGCTAAGGTCTCGCCATGGGTTGCTCGACACCTCAAGCAAAGGTGATTATGAGTGGGCGAGGCGAACGACGCGCTGGGCAAGTCGTGAGGCTCTAGCCCTTCTAGATTTGGGCTTGGCGCGGGCTAATATCAACTTTAGAACATATATTAACTCATATATCATTTTTTATCATTTCAATTATAATTACAATTCATTTGATAATTTTATGAGTCGATGAAATTGTAAGACTAGATGATTCATCAGGAAAATGGATGACAGCTACTTTTTTCTACACCGTGAAGGGAGAAATAGAAAAATGCACGGAGCGCTATCTCTCTTACTTGTGACTTGGGCCGTGGGCTGGGCTTCCCGGGTTCAGGAATTGTGGTTGGGGCCAGAGCTTAGGCGCGAGGAGCTCTGCTTGGCAGGTTAGGCACGAGCCCATGCCACTAAGAAAAGAGAGATGTGGGTTAAGGCCCATGCCAAGCGCCAGCTAGAGAGAAAAGGGGACCAAGTTGCGGGGCCTGGCCTGTGTTGTTCAAAAGTTTGGCGTTGATCTAACTTCTCCCAAGGGGATGAAAAAGACTGTTAAGCTTAAGCCTATGAAACCTACTGCTCTGAAAGTGGCCACAACCATTGTTGAGAGGATTGCACAGTGAAAGGGTTTAGTGGTGCCCCTAGTGTTTGGGTTTGTATCGAAGTGCGCATCAGGAACTAAGTTTGGTTTGGCTTCTGAGAGGCTTGCCGCTATGAAGAACGAGAAGGTGGATTATGCTACTAGGTGATGCTTAGGCAGTTGTCCACCAAATCTGATTCTGAGGAGTTTTCCAGGGTTTGTGCGCTGTTGAAGGATGACCTGCTTGAGGACATCGATGCATGCGCCAAGTTCATTAACGGTGTAGGGAAGGCCATTCGCTAAGATTTTTTTGCAAAGTGTCTTGCTTATTTAAGGAGGTCCTATTTGCTTGCTAGAATGCAGAAGACTTTGATCCTGGTAACTAAGTCTATGCACGTTGATCAGAATGTTGTCAAGTGTGCTAAGGAGGTCAAAGTGGCGTTGACGGCTCAGCTTTGCTCGGCTGTTGAAAAGATCGAGAAGCTCAAATCTGGACTTGCTGTTTTGAAGCGGTTTGATGTCTATGCGCCTACTTCTGTGCAACTGGAGAACATTCATTAGGAGATCTTCGATTTGAAAGCTAAGCTTAGTACGACTCATGCGATGGTAAAGTGTCACATCTTAAGGATGTTGCTAGTAAGCTTAAGTTCAAAGAAGTGGATTTGCAAGATGCATTATCTGCTAACGAGAATCTAAAGAATGAACTGGATAAACTGCAAAACACTCACACTTGGCTTGTTAAGGAGAATGTGCAGCTGAATAATGAGAGGATCGGTCACAAAGTGATGCTTGCTTTTTATCAGGCCAATTTCTACAAGTTTTGCTATGCAGACCATCTCTAGGGTAGGTTGTTGGATTATGAGTTTTTCGAGAAGGACTTCAAGACTTACCTCATTTCTCCAGTTAATCTGCTTAACTTCTCGTTTGGGTTGTCTTTGGTGGAGCAGTTGAATGTCAGTGTCTAGGAAAGGGCGGCTGAGGATGAGCTGATGGAAGCTTTGGCTATTGAGAGCAGTGTGGTTGCTGAAGACGTGGAAGTCAAGAAACCAGTGGTTATGCAAGTTGCTGATGAGTAGTCTTTTTGCTTAGACTTAGGAATTTTCTTATTTTCCTTTTTGTTCTTCTTTATTTGAACTTTGTTGGCATTCGAGCTGGTTTATCAATTTGCTAGAAATTTAATAAACAACTTTTTTTGCTTTGCTTCATCTTTGCTATTTCACCATGTCTTTTGCTTCATCTTTGCTAGAAATTTAATAAGCAGATCATCATACGTCGTCACTTAGTTTTGACTTCGGGGCATCAGGAGCCTTGCCTGCTCAAGGCAACTTGTAAAACTTTGTCATAGGATGGGCAGCTAGGTTAGTTATTTCGATGAAGCATCGATCCCATGTAGTCACTTTAGGCTTTAGTCTTGGCTTTGATGCTCAATGAGCTTTACCTGCACGAGGAAATATGCAGAATTTCTAACATATAATGTCAATAGCTGGACTTGTGGCTTTCGTAGAAAGCAAACAAGTTTGCGTAGTTGCTATAGTTGTCACCTTCGACTTTGATGGCTTCACGAGCCTTGGCCCTCCTGGGCATGTTGCAAAATTTTGAACTTATAGAGTCGTCGGCCAAACGCGTAGCTTCCGTAAAAAGCAGATGAGTACGCGTAGCCATTGTAGTTGTAGATTTCAGTTTTGACGGCTTTATGAGCCTTGGCCCTCCCAAGGCATTTTGCAAATTTTTAATTTATATAGCTGTTGGCCAAACGCGTGGCTATCGTAGAAAGTAGACGAGTCCGCGTAGCCATTATAGTTGTACATTTTGGCTTTGGGTCTTGTAAAACTTAAACTTTAGACCGTCGGTCGGAATTGCTGCTTTTAAATAAGCAGTCAGGCCTACGTAGTCATGGTAGGCATAAGTCTCATTTTACAGATTGCCTAGGGCTGCTATCCATTGGGTCGTCAGCCGAGCTTCTTAACTACAAAAGTAGATGACTTGTGTGACCACTTTAGGTGTTAGCCTTGGCTGCATTTTAGGTTTAAGTTGTATGTGAAATCACGACTCAGTGACCATATCCATACGAGGTGTTGGTCCCCTAATCTTCTAAGCTGCAAGCAGCTTGATACGGATCTCTTGGTTAGCAATTGTAACAGATTTTGCAGGTCGCTTGACTAGTATTGCAACACTTTAGAGCCGAGTTACGTTCATGAAGATTGCACGTCGTGGGCGGACCATCTAGTCACGCGAATCTTTCATGGGCAAGGATCCTGCACTTAGCGTCTCTTTCGGTTTAAATCATTCAGTCGGGTAAGTCTTTTTAGGAAAAAGTCTATTGTCACCAATTCTGGAAGTGTCCTGGTACAGATAGTCGAAGCTTTCAGGGTAACTGAATAGTCGAACAACACATCCACGTCTGGATATTCTGGAGCAGTTTACCCTTAACTCATGGGAGAGCGATCCCAGATGGGTGTCGGGGAATTAGTTTATCCTCTCATACTGGAAAGCATACCTAAGTGGGTGTCGGAGAATTAATTTACTTCTCGCACTCAAGAGCATACCAGATGGGTGTTAGAGGATTGGTTTATCCTCTCGCACTGGACAGCATACCCAAATGGGTGTTAGAGAATTAATTTACGCTCTCGCACTCGAGAGCATACCAGATGGGTGTCAGGGCATTGGTTTACCTTCTCGCATTGGAAAGCATGAAAGTCGTCGTTGTGAGTGCAATTAAGGAAAGCTAGACTACTGGACAACTGAAATAATCTTCAGCCTATGAGGTCTTGTTCGGTGATATGCTTGAGATTTCAAACTGCTTGTGGATCCCGTGTAAGGGTGTGAGTAGGGAGCGCTATAACCTACTCCCAAACTTGATCCAAGTGTTGTGTCGTCCTTGGATGTTTTGAAGTTAGGAATTATGCTGCCTAATTGGCGCGGCGATGAGCCATAGAGCATGTGTCGACACGGCGGGAAGTCGCAGGACAAGTTTAGCATGGCTGGGAGCTATTATGCATGATAGGCATAGCTGGGAACTGCAGAGGTCAGGTTGGATGGGGCCGTGTTATGCGCGGTAAGAGGCGGTGCTCAACTGTTGGTGTTAGGCTATTCTAAGGCCAAGTTGCACGCAGTGGGATGCGATGACTGCTGGCGCTGGGCTGCTCCATGTATGGAACTGTCTAGGTAATGAGGACTAGGCATGCTTCTAATCCTTGGTTGTTGGAGGAACTCTCCTACAGGTTGGGCTAATACGTCATTATGGTGCTCATCTGCCCCCAATGTGGCTTTGGGCTTAATTACTGCATTCATCGGAATGTCTGTTAATGTCTGCGCCTTTATCGTCCCGTGTCTGGATTGTGCAGATACTATGTAATGACGATGACTGCGTGCATCTAAAAGTACCGCTTTGAGCTTCTGGGTTATAACAATAAGTGCCAAAATCAAAGTTTTAATTTTTGAGTATCTGGTCTCCGGATCGATGAGAGCTTTTGAACTATGGAATACAAGTAATCGGGCTTTCAGCTCCTCTCGTATGAGGGTAAAGCTTACTGCTGCTTCAGATAATGCCAAATATATGTATAGGTCATTTGGTGCTTCTTGGTTGAATAGTAGAGGAAGTTATATTAGGTACTTCTTCATGTTCTAGAATGTTTTCTCACTCTTCATCGTTATATTTGTCTCATCGCGCCTTCTTGATCGCCTTGAAAAAGAGCATGCAGCAGTCGGTAGATCACAAGAGGAAATGATTGAGTGCTGTTGCTCGCCTAGTCAAACCTTATATCTCTTTGGTGGGGGACTTCATATCCAAGATCGCTCGAATCTTCTTTGGATGCGAGCCTGACAAGGATAAGCTTCGTCGATGGTTTCAATGCGTTGGAATCTAAGTAGCTGCTCTACTACGAGCCTTTGTACTTCCTATTGGATTTGTTTCTGCTGGTGCAGAAGAGCATTCGGTTGCCCCGGTGTTGACCTGCTAGCCTATGTTTCTCTTCCGCATGTCTTATTCGTCTGTGTCGCGGCTGCGGTAGACGTGGTTCATTTCTGGCTGGTGAGCGAGCTGCTCACTGTCGCACTTGGCGAGGGTTACCAATTGAACTCAAGCTGAACTATACTTGTGCTCTCCTCGGTCTGCCGTGCAGCTTCCTACTCTGGTGCCTCGTAGGAAGATCTCCTTGTTGGCTTAGCCTTGTGTGGACGCTTCGCCTAAAATGTCCGAAGTGCTCATCAGAGTATGGACCCAATCTTGAAGCACGCTGACTCGTGGTCGAGTCGGGAATGAACATTTCTCTATGTATTAAGGCAGGAAAAGACATTTTCTCGAAAACCAAGCCGAGAGTGTACACTACTCGAACGCTCGGTTCCTGGTGGGCTGAGCTGCTGCTTGTTGGGACATTAATGGAATGAGTCACGACCATCTACCTTTGTCTTGCTTCGGGACACCTCATCTGGGCGCGTTGCGTCTCGATGTGCTCAAGGAGCTAATTCACCAATGTTGTAAAAAGCTAATTCATAAAGGTTATCTATTGCACGAAGGCGCTGGTTAAGTCGGTGACCTGTCATGACAGGTGATGTTCGCTATTTGGAGTGGAAGAGTCTGGATGATGAGCATCTCCATATGTGGTGGAAGTGTAATGAGATGCAGGTACGAAACTCTGGCCCAGAACGGGCATACTTACGAAAAAAAATAAGGTGAAAATATCCATGGATCGATCGTCATTTCGGTGGTCGAAATCTGGTTCGCCTGAAATGATCTTGGACTGGTTTGGGCAGCAAGACTAGTCACCGGAGCGGGTTGTGGGGCGGGCCAACCTGCCTGGCTGGCTAGGCTGTGCGTTGGGTCTCGTTGGGTTTGCATGTGGCCGTCTACCCTTAGGCTTGCGCTAACTGGCCAGCGCATGCTCCTTGCAGGTCTGGGCTACTTTTGCAGTGATGTAGGCTTGGTCTTGGACTAGGGCCACTACGGCTCGGACTACTAGCTAAGCTCCAACAGTTGCAAATTGGGCTGCCTAGTTGACGGTTCCAACTACTAGGGCTTGGGCATCCTGGGCTCAATCTGCAGCTTAGAGGGCTTAGGCATCATGCCCTTAGCTCGTGGCCTGCGTGTGCTGGGTCTCGTTCCCATGGGCCATTGCATGGAATTGGGCCTTCTGGCCAAAGTTGTGAAGCTTGGTGTGCTGCAAAGGTAGTAGTGTTGCTACCTGGGCCGTGGCCTAGTGGACTTGCCGTGGTTGCTGGGATGTGGTCGTGGTGGTGGTGTTGCTCCGCGGCGGTAGGGCTCCTCTTGCCATCGCGTTAACCCTCAAAGATCGCCATTGTGGAACTATGTCCTCATTTCCACTCTCCAGTCCAAATCCTTGAATGTACGAGGTTTCGTTCGTCGTGGTTTCAGAATTTCCTATCATTGTATCCTTTCTTCAAGGATTGATCAAGAAACTTTTCTAAGAAAAATTAATTGATATGACGTGTGAGAAATTCAACGTAACATAAAATTCTAAAAACCAAATGCAAGAGTCTTCTCCGAGTATTGGAATCACCTCTAAATGAAAGCACAAATTTGTTGGTGCAAATTTTCGCCGTCTCTAACTTTGACGAAAATACACCTACAAAACAATCAACACTTTTGATCAAAGACCTAAGGCCATCTCTAACCAAATGAGGGCCAAAGGGCTCCCTTTTTGCCCTATACCCCTGCAATAAATTAATATTTTAATAAACAGTGCCATATCATATTTTATACCATCTCCAATGGAAGGGGCCAAAGGGCCATAGGCCAAACATAACCCTTTGACAAAAAACCATCTCCAATCGAGGGGGCCAAGGGGCCATATGCCAAACATAATTTAATATTTCAATTGAATTAATATGGTTACTTAAATTAAACTATCATATTAAAATAAGGTTTTCGGACATATTTTGAGTGTCATTTGTCTCCAAATGAATAAGCCTTCGGATTTCTTATCTTTATATAATCTCAATAAGTTTTATTTTGTTTAATGTTGTTTAAGTTTGAATAACTCCCCCAAGTAGTACTAGGGTGGAGAACTGCAAAAAGCTTCATCTTCTTTTCGGGTCCAAGCCCTTCTTTTCATTGCAGATGTGGCAATTTGAAAATTATTGAAAAATTTGAAGGAAAGATTTTTGGAAGAGATTAGAGAATAGAATGTGAAGAATTGAAATAAAGTGAGGTAAGATAGTATGGAATGGTGAAAATTATGTGAGAAATGGTGTAGGAATGGCATAGGTATTTATAGGAAAAAAATTCGTCCCAAAAAAAAAAAAAATTCAAATTCAACGGTAACCTGCCGTTGCTAGCTGGTGTCATGCTGACACCAGGTAGCCATTGTAATTCAATTTTTTGGGCCGGCTGGCTGGAATGGGCCAGCCGATTGGCCTGATTTCAGATTTTTGGCTCAGTGAGGCCCACAAGCCCTTTGGCCTAGCCCTCAGTTGCATACCGTTTTAGTGTCATTTCGAGCTATTTTTAGCCCTATGGCCCTTGGGCCGGGTCGGTTGGAGATAGCCTATGCTTCACGCGCCCACAAGGTGTGGGGGTTAAGCCAATGGATCTCTGATGCCTAAGTTAGTTTCTCTTAAAACAGTAAGTGTTTAGGGCTTTTACGAGTAGCTAAAGCTTAATGAAATTTGGTCGAGATGGAGGTATATATAGGGGAGTAGGCAGCCATGGTGTGGGTTTTATCCTACACATGACGACATCATATTGGTCAAGGTTTATGTTGAGAATATTCTCAAGATATTAAATAGGAAATAATATCTTGAGATAGTGGTGTAAATATCCCTAATTGATTTAAATAGGGATTACTTACTTGAAGTTCCTTGCTATGGGCAGGTGAGCTATGGGCAGTCGTATTCGGCTAGGGGTGGGCAAACGGGCCCTGGGCCCGCGGGTAGGGGCGGGTATTAGCGGTTTGGGGCGGGTACGGGGCGAGTCCTAATTTAAAAAAAGAGAAACGGGGCGGGGTGGGGCTGGCCTTTAAAATATTAGGTTCGGGCCGGTTCCAAAAGTGTAGAAAAACGGGTACCCGGACCGGCCAGTTTGCAAAAATACCCCTGTGTTGGGTACTGTCTCCCAGGCCCAATTCCTATTGTTCCCCACTTCCCCAATCTCTCGAACCTTCTCCCTGTGTTGGGTTACTGTCTCCCAGCGACAATTCTCTCTCTCGAGAACACCACACACACACACCCCACTTCCCCAATCTCTCGAACCTTCTCCCTCGTTCATTTTCTTTGTTTCTTCTCCCCCCATCTCTGCAACTCTCATTCCCAAAGCACATCTTTGCAACTCTCGTTCCTTTGCGTTTGAGTCGTCCAGTCCGGATCTCCGCGTTTGGGTCCTACTCCTCGAATGACTGGTTGGGGTCCGACCGGATCTCCGCGTTTGAGTGGTCCTGCTGCAGGATCTCCACTCGGTTTGGGTACTGCTCGAGGAGGCTGGCGATGGCCAGTCGGTACTTCTTGCCCGACGGACTCTCCAGTTCATGGCGTAGATGTGCCCCGCCAGCCCCGTCGTCCCGTCGCCGAAGCCCTTGTACTCCGTCCACTCTCGAATCTGTTTCTGGGTTTTGCGTTTTGAGTTAAATCTAGCTCCGTTTGATCTTTAAGTACAATCACATTTATACAGTATATATATATATATTAGTTATATAGATATAGATACTGTAATTTTTTGTTGAATTGGTGTTGTGAGTGATTGATTTGAAGAAAAAAAGATGGAAACTGAAAGTTCCCCCTACTTTTGTCGAACTTGGTAGTTGATGGACTCGGCGAGCTCGTCTTTTTGCTCTTTTTTTGCAGCAGCAGCCATTGGAAGAGAACTCTGAGGGAGAGCTAAGGAAGAAAAGAACAAAACCGATGAGGGTCTTGATGTCGGAGAAGATCTAGAGGATGAGCGGAGGTGATCAAAACCGAAAAAAAAAATTTAAAAAATAAAGTAAGAGGACCCGTGGACCCGTCGCGAACCGGCCCGTTTAAAACGGGCCGGGTTAGGTCCGGTTCCAGTGATCAAGTTTGCAATACCCGATCCGGCCCGCCCCGTTTCCTTTTTAAGCGGGTCCGGTCCGGTCCCTTCAAATTTGGGCCCGGCCCGGCCCGTGCCCACCCCTATATTCAGCTGCTTGGTTCTTCAGGGGTGTTGAGCTACACATGAGAGTATATGTGAAGCCTACCCATTTAATAAGGGCAATTTTGTCTTTCTTAAGCAAAAGTCCACGTGTCGCCTCAAGAATTTTTGGGATTATTTTAGGCTCCACACTTATCACAGCTCTATTCAATAGGGTTAGAATGGTTTTTCCTATGTATCGAATGTGAGAGCAGAGACCCTTGTTATATAGTAAAAGAGGTGGAATCCGATTAGGAAACTTCCCATCATGTAATTCTACTTGAACAAAACTTTATCACCTAAACTTTGGTATTCATATCTGATTAGGTTTACTAATCGTATCAAGATTGCTATTGCTTAAAAATTCTAATAATAAACTTTCCTTATTAGCATACAAGTATTATTGAAATCAATCTTTGCAATCCTTAATCTATATGAGACGTTACATACAATTGTGCAACTCTAATATAGGCTTACATTCTCCCACTAGAGTCAACACTTGAATACAACATACTCAAAACCGAATATTAAAAATTGGTCTTAATGGTCGTGAGATCAAAACAATAAAATCCATGATAAACAAACTTCTGTCATGAGCTAATCTCCATGAAGAACCAAAGGGAATCACATTTTATAAATTAAACACCATCCTCAAGATTACTGTCATGAAATTAGCAAACACATGAAGCTCCAACAAGATATGAATGAATCTACCATAGTGTTAGTCTTATAAGTGTGTATAACACCAAGCATTTGGTCCCCTTAATGGCTGAAACCACAGGCAAACTGTAATACTTCTAAAGAAACCATTGTAGTTTGCATATCTGCTACAACAATACTCAATAAGAACTAATGCAAATATAAATTGACATATCTAAAAGCTGAGAAACTGGGAAATTTTCTGTAGCAACTAACACAACAACAATCTTTAATAGTTATGGTAAACTGTAATGTCCTTATTACATTTAAAATTAACTTAAAAACAAACCAAAAGCCCAATGGCTCTCATTGGTTTTGTAGATTCAAAATCAATTTTAAAATGTCACTTAGTACTACGGTCTAGTGATATTTCTCTTCACTTATAAGTGAGAGATCTTATGTTCGATTCTTGCCAAATGCAAATTTGAACCACATTATTGCTAGCCCATTGTGAGGCTTAGCCCACCCCCTCCACTTAATGTAGATAATATCGTATGTTAAAAAAATATATCAATTTAAAACTCAATTATGGCATGTGCTTCTTGAAATCTCGTGTAGCTCTAAATTGATGCAAACAAGCAAAGACTTCACATTGACTTAATAGACAAATACCTGGCTGGTTAGGTATAATCAAAATATTTTCATCTATGCATATACTTTAGGGTGAAGTGCCGATTTAGTTCCTGAACTATCACCTCAATGAAAATTACGTCTATGAATTATTTTTTTCTTAAAATAAGTCCATAAATTCATTAAAAATTGCTAATTTCATTCACACTATTATATTCAAAACTATTATCTAATTTGTAATCAACTTAAGTCACTTGACACACTTTAGAGTGTAATACCGTCATTTTCTCACATATAAGCCCTTAACATTTCATATAGGTTGCGAATCTAACGTCTAGTTTACTCTCCAAAGTTAACTTATACTATTTCTTATGGAAAACTACCAATTTACCCTCCAAAATTAACTCCATACACTATTTCTTTATGAAAAACTACCACTCTACCATCAAATGTGTGTCACATACAAGTAATCTGACTTAAATTGACAAAAAATTGAATATAATAGATTTGAATATAATATTCGGGATGTAATTGACAGATTTTTATGATTCAATGACTGATTTTTCTGGAAAAAAAAATAGATAGGGATCTAATTTTCACTAAGGTGATAATTTAGGGACTAAATTGCAGTTCACCCATACTTTAATCAAACAAGATTTATTCATTAAGATTTTGAAAAACTGTAAGACATAATGTTTGAAAGATAAACTGAATTTAAATTATTGCTCCCACTAATTTACTAGATCAATAATGAATAAAAAAAAAACTTGCAACATGTTTCCTAAAAGATTCCTTTTAAGAGCAATATGAATACGTATCAACTTAATCTGAATGAACTTAATTAATGCACATTTATCCGTTCCAAAGCGTACTAATGCACATTCGTCTATAAATTTTATATGCATGAACCGAAACACTGACGTTTGATAAAATAATCATAGTCATTTAAACCAAATTAATATGCATAGATACATGGACGGAACCACTATAGGCCTAAAGGGGGTGGATTCCCTTGTTCAATTATTTTTTTTTCTCACAAAAATTGTATAATTTTGCATCCCAATGACCAACCATAATTAAAATACAATTAAACCTATATGTTAATTGGTGTCAATATGACCGATTTTGCCAACAATGATTCTAAGTGTTTTGTAAGAAAAACTTTATGGATTAACTCAGTAAATTTTTTAGCTTTTTAATTGTGACTGTTGTTTGAGAATGCCCCTCATTCATACAAATCTTTGACTTCATCTCTGCATAGATAGACATTAAGTACCATTATTCTTATTGTTATGGCTTAATTTTTCCCGTACCCCCGAAATATGAAACTGAATCTTATCACAAAAGATTAGGCAATACACAAACATTATGTCGTTCAAAACTTAAAATATGAGAAAAGAAACCGAAATTATTTTGGTAAGAAAGCTTCTTCAATATCTATATTTACAATCGAATCACTAGATGGACATAAGCATGTGTCAGTGACCTTTTAGATCATTCCTAATGTTTGTACAAAACAACAAAGAACTAAAGAAAGAAAAAGTATTTTAGAATATCAACATTTCTTTGCACTTAATAAAAGCATATCACCACTTAATATTACTTTATAGTGAAATTCTTCTTCACTTGTAAATGAGAGGTCTTAGGTTCGACTCTCGTCAAAGGCGAAGTTGAACCACATTATTATTAGTCAATTGTTTGGCTAACCTCACCTCCTCCCCTTTAGAGTAGAAAATATTGTTTGTTAAAAAAAATAAAAAAATAAAAAATAATAAGAGCATCTCCAGTAGAGTCCCTAAATAGAGACACCCACCGTATAAAATGGGTATAAAACAAATATAAGGGCAAAATGAATCTTCAATGGATTGAAAAGTGAGTCCCTAAAATATAGGGACTCATCGGATACATAGTATATGTCTTCATATATAGGGACTATATAGGAACAACCTAGAGTAGAAAACGGAGCCCACAATCTTGATTGTAGCTTTGAATGCTTTTAATTAATTAAAAATGGTAAACATAAACAAAAAAAATATGCACCTTGAGTGGACAACGGGACCTACAATCTTGATTGAAGATTTTGCTTTTAATGTTTTTAATTAATTAAAAAAAAAGTTAACATTAGCAAAAAATGTGCACCTAATCAAATTATCACGTATAACCATAAAAACTTAAAAATTTAGGGATTCTACTATAAGGACTCTATATGACAACCCGTCCCTAATTCTATAAATTTTAAAAGTGAGAATTAACGGAAATGTCCTTAGAGGCAAGGATTTTGACTTTCATTGACCGTATTTTCATGACGTGTACGAGTTACTATTTCACCTTATTCTCGAAGTACTCGATGATACTAACGCGTAAGGGCAAGCGGAATCGAATTTGGACCTACAACGAAGATTTTACAGAACTACGAATCCAAGAAATACTTTTGTGGAAAATTACTATTATATATATATTTTTCGAAACTATTATATTATTATATTATAATTTTAATATTTTTTGTTTGGTTATCTTAATATTTTAAGGGGAGATTTTCTCTCATTTTCTATCTGATAGGAACTCACCCACATGGGATCCCCACTCCACCTATCTCGTGTCCCCCCATTCTCTTGGACCTCTGGTTTTCTGCCACCCCAACTCTCTCATCTTCCTGTGTCTCTCTCACTCAATCTCTCAATTCTCTCGGCTCTCTCTCTAAAAAAAACAAAAAAAACTCTGGACTCTCTCTCTCATTCTCGGCGAACCCGAGACCTCCACAACCCATCATCAACTCCGGCGAACCCAACTTCCCCAAACATCCTACCACTCTTTCCCTGTAAATGAACTGACACCATCGAACCAAGATGCCGGGCCGTGACCTCCATATTTCCAGGTGAGAACCTCTCGGATTTCAGTGTGGGTGAGTCTCGAAAATAACCCAAAACCTAGTGGATCGTGTTTTGGTTTGTATTTCTAGTTTTTCTAAGGCTTTTGGTAGGAATTTGGTGCAAAATCGACACAGGAAAGTTCTCTAGGTTTTTTCAGCAGACCCGAGAATGTTTGAGCCATTTTTCGGCGAGATCCAGCCATAACAAGGGACCACAATGGTGCGATTATTATTGATGATTTCGGCTATTCTAGTTTGAGCGGGTTCGACTCGATGACGTGATCTGTGAGTGTTTCCATATATACAATTATTAATAAATTCTCTACGTGATTCCCATGATTAAACTTACGTTTATAAGAAATGCCTTATTGTTGGGAATGATGACATAATCCTATGGGATGCACATGTAAGCTTACTATAAGGGGGTGCCTTAATTATATTTATGGTCATGAATGATATGATATTGACTTGAATTGTTGAATGGCTGTGGCATGATTACAATTATGTTATTTGCTCATCGTTTGCTACACCAATGTTGGTACTCACCTGGGCGAGGGTCAGTCTTTCACGTGTATGTGCATATCACACCGTACACTCACTTTGGATCCATTGTAGGTGCCAGTCCTGTCATCCAGGTTGCAATAGGCGACTCCGACTCGTATGTGTTGGACATAGCGCCAGTCTTTACATGATTGTAGTACTATAGCGTATATTATTGTTATACCCAGTCTTGTTCATGTCAGAATACCTCTGCATAAACTCGTGTGTCAACATGTGTCGATGAGCACTTGATATGAGGTGTTTGCTTATGAGAGATTATGTGATATTTGTTGTTATATGTTCATTTACACAATATTACGACGTATTTCAATTTTGTGATTTTGCAGGCTACGGTAGGTTTTTTTTTTTACTACACATAGTATGTATATTTTGGAAACTATACTTGTTTAACGGTGAGGGGTTATAACGTTTTCAAAAGGTTTTTATTAAAGCTTTATTTTCAGGCCCATTCACCCTTGTTTTTCGCCCCTCTAGGTTTTATTGCTGAGCTTTTGTATCGACAAAGATTCTTGGCAAATCTTGGTGTAGACGATTCCCTTCGAGTGTATAATTATCACCCTATCTTACTGTACTGTACTTATGCTCTAACATCACGTGTAAAATGGGTTCATTCTCGCTCACTAGCGCACTCTTATACTGAGGCACTTTTAGGTTTAAATTTATTCACATTTTCCACATCACTACACTTTATGGCTTCGTCACCTTCTGGGTGTCGGCCAACATAGCTCAATTCGAAGTCCTAGTGGACATTGCAGGTCGGGGTGTGTCACTCTACCATTGGAGTCAATATTATTTAGGGACACAAAGATTCCCTTTGAATGAGTACTCAAAAGTGGTGGTGGGAGTCCATAAATAGGGACTTCCATTGGAGATGCTTTTAGGCCATCTCTAACTGACCCGGCCCAATGGCCATAGGGCTAAAAATAGCTCGAAATGACACAAAAACGGTCTCCAAACGAGGGCTAGGCCAAAGGGCTTATGGGCCCCACAGGGCCAAAAATCTTAAATTAGGCCAACCGACTGACCCTTTCCAGCCAGCCAGCCCTGGCCGACCCAAAAATTTGAATTGCAACAGCTACCTGGCGTAGGCATGACTCCAGCTAGCAACAGCTGACCCTTTCCATTAGAGATGCTTCTAGGCCATCTCTAGCATGCGAACGTATCATCCTATGACGCCTCATGTACCCATTTAAAGAGATATTATAAGTTCTTGGATACAAAGGCAAATTAGGCTCATCATATATTTTCGCATGAACCCTCCTTGACCTATTTGGATAATCTTGGTCGTCATCAGACTCTCCATCAATATAGCCATCTGGCTAAGTAATACCCCATATTGTACTGATGCCCGTTGATGTAGTAGTCAAATTGAGGTGATTTACCCTCCATCAGGTTATTAAAGAGGGGTGAACGCCCAAGTATTGTAATGTCATTTTGGGATCCTAAGACTCCAAAGAAACACATGCCAGATCCATTTGTCAAACAAGGCAACCACTTCTAACACAATAGTTGGCTTTCTCGATCTTTCTCTAAATCCTCCTTGCCATCCGGTGGGACAGTTCTTCCACTGCCAATGCATGCAATCTAAGGACCCTATCATGCCCGGAAAGCCACAGTCTTCAGCTTTGCGAATGAGCCTCTCTAGATCTACTTGATTTGGTTCACGGAGGTACTCCTCTTTGTAAATCTGAACAACTGTGTGACAAAATTCAGCAAGATTATCAAGGCATGTAGACTCAAACATACCATATGTATCATCCATCGCATCAATTGGGGAGCCATAAGCCAACATTCGGAGTGCAATAATAATCTTTTAATGAGGTGAGAAACCAGGGTGGCACGCTCTATCCATCTTTTGTCGAAAGTATGGATTGACATGTTGGACACCATGAAGTAAATGCTTGAAGACATGACGCCTCATCCGGAAGTGACGTCTGAAATCTTCTTATGTCTACACGGAGTTGGAGTTGAAGTAGTTGTTCATCAGAGTCTCATGCGCCATATCTCTATTTCATGGTTTGTAAGAGTGACCACCAATAGAGCTACCCCATTGAGGTTGTTCTTCAGTTTCCTCACACGCCATGACCCCAACCATTGCTACCATATATGTTGTGTTGCGCCATGCTTCATCTTCTTCATCGGACTCCTCATTTTCTCGTCTCATTTGCCCATTCGGATGAGGACCCCAGTTGGAATGTGAATAGGATCCAAAGTTGAAATTCATTGCAACCTTGAATTGAAAGAGATATCGGAGAGGGCAAAGATGAAGGTGTGTGAATTCTACCCCAATATCCAGCTTATTTATTAACATTGGAAGTTGAAGATAAGAAGTGCCACGTAGATAAGAATCTTATCTAAAATTTGCACAACCAATTACATCTCAACATGTGGCACTCGAAATCATATCCAAAAAATTATTAAGATTACATAAAGATAAGAAATTTGGAGAGTTACTCACGTTAGCGACACGAGTCACTCGAAATCCTATCCAAAAAATTATTGAGATTACATCTAGAAAAGAAATCTAGAGAGTTACTCACGTTAGCGACACGTGTCACTCGAAATCCTATCCAAAAAATTATTGAGATTATATAAAGATAAGAAATCCGGAGGCTTATTCATTTGGCGACAAGTGGCACTTAAAATATGTCTGAAAACCTTATTTTAATATGATAGTTTAATTTAAGTTACCATATTAATTCAATTAAAATAATAAATTATGTTTGGCTTATGACCCTTTGACCCCCTCTGTTGAAGATGGTTTTTTGTCAAAGGGCTACGTTTGGCCTATGACCCTTTGGCCCCCTCGGTTAGAGATACTATAAAATATGATCTGACATTGTTCATTAAAATATTAATTTCTTGCAGGGCTATAAGGCTAAACATAGCCCTTTGGCCCTCCTTCGGTTGGAGATGGCCTTAGTATCTGAATTTAGTCAAGTCCGAGATAATCAGGTGTAACAAAGACACCCTAAAGAGAATAGAGCGTAGTTTAGAGATAATAGAACGCCTTTTGAATGGGTTGTACTTAATAACCATTCGAGCCACAAATGCCCGCTATGTGGCCAGCCCTACCCCTACGTAAATGAGTCTCAAGTTGAGTTTTAGGGGTGTTACCGCAAATAACCTAAAGTTAAAACATTGGATTCCAATTTCCAAAAAGTTACACTAAAAGCAATGAATTGCAAGGGCACGGGCATCCCACCCAAAACTTCACAACCTCTCCCACCGCAACCAAATGCGAAAAGAGTCCCAAACAAGCCATTCGTTTCTTTTTCCCCCAATTTCCTA
The DNA here is from genome assembly GCA_036320875.1 of Cotoneaster glaucophyllus. NCBI lineage: Eukaryota > Viridiplantae > Streptophyta > Magnoliopsida > Rosales > Rosaceae > Cotoneaster > Cotoneaster glaucophyllus. Next base: position 19,390,145 of record CM070058.1, read on the forward strand.
GCTTTTGCTTGCACCACACCAGACCAAAGCTTCTTCCACAATCCCCAATCTCCCCTTCCCTCCTCCCCTCCTCCCAATTTCAAAACCCTAATTCTCTCTCTCTCTCTCTCTCTTCAGCATCAAAACCCCCTTTCGTCCAAATGATCCGAAAATTTTGAATTTTTATTTTTATTTTTTACCCAAAACTGTTGACTCTCGTGATTGGTTTAATAGTAGCAATGTCGGATGACATGCTCATCCATTTCTCCTCCAACTCCTCCAACCAGTCGGACCACTCTCTGCCCACCAAGATTGCCAAGCTCGAAGCCCGAATGGTCGGCAAGGCCTCCTCCGCCTCCGCCGCCCCTCCTGCTCTCCAGCAGCAACAGCAGCAGCCCGCTTGGTCCTCCCTCTCCTCCGCTCCGAGATTCACCACGGCTGACTTGGCCGAGCCATCAACTTCGAGTGATTCCGACGACGATGTAAGTCCTTTTCTCTCTCAACTCTGTACCCATTGCTTGTAATCCATGAGTTGGTTGGGTGCTTTCGACTTTAACCAGTTGGGATTGATGCTGATGGTAATTGGCAAGTAGTTTAGCGAATTGATCGATTGTGGGTATGTTTATTTACAGTTGTTATGTCCACTAAATACTAATTAATCAATGAAATTGTTGTCGTTGTGCGTGCCGGTATAAGCTAATACTAAGTTGAATGTATTCAAAACCGTCTTGATCTACCTTACTTTAGTGATTGACTAAAATCAAACAATACAATTACATATTGTATTAAAGGCTAGGTGATAAAAAAATTCGAAATTGCTCATGCCATTACATACTTGATAATTAAATGCCAAATTAATGAGACTGGATATGTCGAGAGGAATCAAAACAATATTTGGATTATTAAATAGCAAACTGATGGACTAGATTGTGCAACTGGAATAGGAAATTTTCTTTTCTTCTTACCATTTATATAACCCTTTACATTTGTGAAATTTCCATTCACGATTATGATTTGCTTACCAGGTTGGGATTGCATGCCCCTGTCACCAGTTTTTGGAGTTCGTTTTTTCCAAAGGATTTTCTGTTTGTAAGAAACGAAATTGTTAATAAAGTTGAGATAATACTAATATCCAGCAGTGAACAAGAAATCCACGTACAAAACAAGAAAATACCAAAAGAAGCTATCTTATCCTTTGAAAACAATCAGTTACATATCATTATATTTTGATTTAGAATTTAGACATGTTTAACAGTGTTAAATATATAAATCTCAATAAACTTCTTGGATCTTCTCGAGTTGCTATGATTTATGTTCAAGTTCATATTCTTATGACAGAATGGAGAGGAGTTTCTGATACAAGCCAACACTCAGAAGCGCCAGAAACTTCAAGAAGTTGGTAATTCAACCATTCTTGAACATGTTGAGGTAGGCTCTTGTTCAAGTTAAATTTGGTTGGAAGCTTTAGGATAATACTGTAGCCACTGATTTTAATTGATCATACACACGATTAGTTTCTTGGCTTCAAATGATATAACCTAAATCAGTTCTAGCATGTTTGAGGAAGTACGGTTTTAGAAAACTCATCAAAATACAATTTAGATGAAAAGTTGGGATCATGGTGTTCATTAGTCTACTTATTTTTTTACATTTGAAAATTCTTCTTCTTCCTTTCTTCCCCATATAAAATGGATTATATATAAATCTTGAAAAAAAAAATCTGAAATTAAAAATCACATGCAGGCAGTGGTTGATGGGAGGCAGATGGTTGTAGAAACCACCGATGCCACAGCAACTTCTGATTTAAATAAGAAAAAGCATGGTCGTGGTAGGGGGCATTCAGTTTCAAGTAGGGTTCGCGGTTCAAGAGTCAGTGATCGGACAAAATTATTAGTTACTCCTTCGACAGTTTCACCTCTAAATGGTCAGTCTGAGAACCCATACAATAAGGTATGCTCGAACGCATGAGCTGTTTCAGTTTAATCCTTTTTCTTTTAAGGTAGCAGTTATCTTCTATGCATCATTATATTCTGCCATCATCAGGCTGTTATCGCTTATGCTCGTACGTTATTTGTTATGGTTACAAATTATGTACTGTATTCTGTTATCAGGACGTGTTTTTTCTTTTAATGGACTGGGCCAGCTGTATCTGTTGTTCTCTGTATATAAAATTCTCGCTATATATTTTCTTTGCCATTGTTTATATGTTCTCTTTAAGATCATGTTTCTTGGCCACGAATGGAGTTTTATCAGGACCTGCATCTCTGCTTGCCATCTGTCTATTTTTTCTAATTGAAATATTGACTACGAAAAGCCAATGCATATATGTCACCTGGTAATGAGGTGACATTGACTGCCACAGGTTATCACTTGGTTTACACACATGGCTCTGTGTATGCTTTTGTTTGAAGTTTTAGTTAATATTGTTCAAAATATTTTATGAAGTTGAAAAATGAAGGCTTTTAAATATTTCGCAAACCTGGGGTGTAGAGAATGTTTGTGAGTTTGGCAATTTGCCCATTGTGTCACATGTACCTTACATGTCTTCTGTTTTGCTAAACTAGGTGATTAAAATTGTACTAGTAAAGAAGTGGCTGAAAGAATCTGCAAATGATGTCAAAGGCAATATATGGTGATATTGTGGTGTGATGGCAAATCATGTTTCCATTGGCGACCAGAAACTATAAAAACCATATATATAATCTTCTGATAAAGTTTACGATTTCCCATTTTGAACCATCCCTGCATCCTATTCCATGCGTGTTTAATCTGGTCCCTCTTTCAAGTAGACTAAGATTTAGAGTTTCTATGGGAGAGACTAAGATTTTTAGCATCTACAGGGGTGTCAGCACAAAAACATGTGGGATAATTCAAATTCAGCTTAATTTAGTTGGAGTAATGAGCGAATTGCAAGTTTTTCTTCTTATTTTCTGGTCTGTGCATCATTTATTATCGATGGAAAGCTTGTCTGTTTTGACCTGTACTTTTTTCTCTCGGGTTTATTCTTGTTGCTGTATGTAGAACAGAAATATTCATGAGCACAAACTGCTCTCACACGTTCATACTTGCAGGATAGGGATAGCAGGCCTAAAGAGCAGCTTTGGAATGACAACTGCTCTTCACTAGATGTATGATTTGGGGATTTGTTAAGTCATTTTGCAATTATTTGTTACTCTTTAAACGATACTTATTTAGGGGTGGGTTTTTTTTTTGGGGGGGGGGGGGGGGGGGGGGGGGGGGGGTGGTGCTGGCATTAAGAGAACGGCCTTTATAGTTCAAGCATCATACTTAAAATGGTTACCCTAGAGGCAAATAAGTCATAGTTGTACTATTCTTTGTCAAACTAGGAGGAGGTTGCATCTTTACGTGCAACAGTCGCTTCGCTAGAGGAGGACTTGCGAAAATCACGTCAAGAGGCCTCTGATTATCAGAATCTTTGCCGTCAATCAGAGAAGGTAATAAAGTAACTGCCAGTATTGTCAAGGGTGTGCTAATGTAGTGTCACTTTTTTCTTAGGCTCTTGTCTTGAATGAAAATCTGTTCATCTCAGTTTTCTATTTTTTATAACCTTCCATTGTTGTCTGTGATGTGTAGGAATTGAATGAAGCAAAAGACCTTGAACAGAAAATGAAGCCGAAGGTGTGCTCTTCTGGACGATTTATATTCATCAGTATTTCCAATTATATTGTTATTTTTAAAAAAATTCTGGTATTCTTCTGCTACATTGTTGCATTTTGTTCTTTATCATTCGCTGTCAACTTTCATGGGAAAACAAAGTACAGATAGACTTTTATACTAAGTCACCCTATTCTTTTTTAATCTTGTTACTGATAATTTCAGTAAACTAGTTTTGTAATTTTATTTTACCAGTCTTTCAATTGAAAATTTGTGGGCGGGTTCTAGTCCTTTCCCTTTATTGGAGGGCCTTTAACTGTAGGCACCATTGGAGTGGTCATCCAGTTCTCCAACAGCCTTTAGTTTAAATTAACAGGCTATTGTGTGCATACATAAATGTCATTTTAAAATGATACTTGTGCATTTCGTTCAAGATAGGTCATCTTTTAAGATTCATTTACACATGAATCATGATACAAAGCGTCGACAGTTCTTTTGTAATGATTATGGACTGTTCGATTCGTGTTCTGTATACAAGCAGCGGGTCAGAAATGATTGCATTCTGCGTGAATTTTGTGTTTATCATTTGTATGCTGGAAAATTGATGTGACGGATACAAGTTCTGGTTTCCACTTATGCAGAGAACAAAAGTGATCTCAGATCTGCTGATATCTGTTTCGAAAGCAGAAAGGCAGGAAGCAAGGTTGAAAGTACGACAGGACTCTTTGAGGCTTGGCAATGTGGGTGTCATCAGGTAATGCATCATTTTATTGTAGTTTCTATATTTGGTACTTTGAAAGCGTTCTCGTGCTTGAGGGATTTCCTTGTTGTTTCAAAAATTTTATGGGCTCCTCTCGTCCTAGTCATTCCATTTTCCTTCCAAATTTTCCACAAATAATTTTCTGTCCATTGCAGAGCTGGCACTGTCATATCTGAGACATGGGAAGATGGGCAAGCCTTGAAAGATCTCAATGCTCATCTTGTATGTTCTTATCAGACATTTTTCTTTTAGTTTGCTTTGTCACGCAGCTTTATTATTATGTTTAGCCACAGTGAGCTTTTCTACTTTTATGGCCTTCTTTTTGGCCACTTATCAAAAATCTGAACCAAAGTGCATTTCATAATGCTTGAACCAGAAAGTACTAGAAAAGAAAAAGGTCAGTTGACAAAAACAATGAGAGTATTAAGGTTTCCCCAGCAAAGTCACATTAGGACTCCAGACTACTTACTGATGTCTAAAGTTTTTAAGGTTTTAGTACACTATTAATTAAAGATTATTTTTCCTAAGTCTTGTTTCGATGCCAGTTTCATCTCACGTTTTGTGCACATACCAGACTTTCAGTTATCAGTATGTACTTGTTGCAGTATTTGTCCAGTTATTTTTAATTAGTATCAAGGGTCTGTGAAGCAAATATGTAATTTGATTTAGTTTGGTCTTAAATATGAAATGTTGGTTGGATGGTAACTTTCCATTCCTGGCCCTTTCTGTAAGGATGTGATGAAATTTCATCACCAGTGTATATCTATTATAAAGCGTATATCTTAGATTTTAGAAGGATTTTCTCTGAACAGCTATGAACATTGTAGGTTAAGGGAGAGGATCACACTTTCTTCTCTCTACAAATGCTGTCTTTTAATCAATTAACGATTGTTGTACTTTTTCTCGTAGATCCATTTTTGGATTTTCATATGGCATTTATTAACATATTTATGTTAATTTTGTAGAGACAATTATTAGAAACTAAGGAGGCTGTTGAGCGGCAGCGAAAGTCATTGAAGAAAAAGCAAAGTGGTGAAGTTCTTATGCATGACTGTTCTTATTACCTTTCTTGTTTTGGTTAATTTGGTTTATACCACATTCCAGGAATTCAATCATTTTTTATGTCAATGCAATTTAATCATATGGTGTCTGTTGGAGTTAATCTCTGTTTCACTCTGTCTCTCTCACTATCTATCTATCCGTTGGATTTATGGATTTTCATTTCCTGAAGATAAGGGTGATGGAGTTGATGCTGAAACTGGAATGCAAGAAGAACTTCTAGTTCAGGATGAGATCTATAAATCCCGTCTTGCCAGCATCAAACGAGTAAGCTTACTAGTTTCTTTAATTTCTGTTTTGGATTTTTTCATTCTGTTTTTATTTTCATTAGGAAGGAAGTCCTGGTTTTCTCATTTGTTTGTCGTTCGACTATGGACTTCTGAAGGAGGAGGAAGTTATCCTGCGTGAAAGAGACCGTTATGAACTGGAGAAGGGAAGGCTTATACGTGAGATGAAACGCATACGAGATGAGGATGGTTCCCGTTTTAACAATTTTCAGATTCTCAATCAAAGATATGCCCTCTTAAATCTTCTTGGCAAAGGGGGATTCAGTGAAGTTTACAAGGTCAGAACTTTGAGAATTGTGGTTTGATATCTAAAATTATTCCCACTAGTTTATAGTAAATGTTTATATATTGAATGAAAAGCCTAGACAATTCATTTGCCAATGTTGGCAATTGTAAAGAAATACCTTTTTGCAGTGATTTGAAGTGAGAAATTTCCAGCAGGCATTTGACTTGGTAGAGCATAGATATGTTGCATGTAAGCTTCATGGTTTAAATGCTCAGTGGAGTGAAGAGAAGAAGCAGAGTTACATACGGCATGCAATCCGGGAGTACAATATACACAAGACTTTGGTACATCATCACATTGTTCGACTTTGGGACATTTTTGAGATTGATCAGAATACATTCTGCACTGTCTTAGAGTATTGCAGTGGTATTTATAGTCTCAACATTCTGTCCTTTGAATAATCTTTGTTTATTCTAAGATGAAGATATATTAGTAGTCGGGTCTTGTAGAGAATTCTTGTCTCATTCTTTCTTCATCTCCTTTTGGGTTTTATTGATATTTCCTTTTCTACCCTCAGGGAAAGATCTTGATGCTGTCCTTAAAGCAACGCCTGTGTTACCTGAGAGGGAAGCTAGGATCATTATCTTTCAGATATTTCAAGGTCTTATATACTTGAACAAAAGAACACAGAAGATTATACATTATGATTTGAAGCCTGGAAATGTTCTATTTGATGAGCTTGGGGTTGCAAAAGTTACTGACTTTGGTCTTAGCAAGATAGTGGAGGATGATGTTGGATCCCAGGGTATGGAACTTACATCCCAGGGTGCTGGAACTTATTGGTAAGTGATGCAACTCAGCTTAAGTACATCTGCAAGTTTACATTTGCTTTTAAAGAAAAGAAGTTCAGCATCCCTGGGAAGTTGAAACGATGTTTGAACTTGAAAATCAGTATCTTCACTTTATTATATTTATTGGGAAGAAATGGTAACTTTAAGCTTTGTTGTGTGTCTTCGTGTGGCTCTCCTCAATCTTCTTCTCCTTGACATTTTAGTACATCTGGTTTTAAGTAGCAGAATACGTAATAATTTCTTTGTTATTTGCAGGTATTTACCTCCTGAATGCTTTGAGCTCAGCAAGACACCTCTTATATCCTCAAAGGTCTGTGACTTTAATATATTTGTATTGCCTTGTGACAGCATGACATATATGTGCAACCAAGTGGCCAAATGCATTTATACTGCACACACTCTCTCTGTCTGTCTGATAGATAACTTTTCTGTTTTATATCGATATTGTTCAAGCCTAGTCTAGGCGTAAATTTCGTTGTGTACTAGACTACAGGTACGATTGGTGTCCCCAGAGTCTTCTTACTTGGAAATAACTTATCAGAAAACCAAACTGTTTCTCTTTGACCTTTATTCTTCTCAACTTGGGTTCAAAGGTTTTTTGACACTGTCTTTCTTGGAAAGCAGGTTGATGTTTGGTCAGCAGGTATTCTGCTATACCAAATGTTATTTGGAAGACGGCCTTTTGGGCATGATCAGACCCAGGAACGAATACTACGGGAAGACACAATTATTAAGGCTCGAAAAGTTGAATTCCCTTCCCGACCTTCCATCTCAAATGAGGCAAAGGTGAGTTGTGCTCACAGTTGGTACAGCATGCTCAATTTTCTTTAGCAGAAATAGTTGGTTCTTAGAAATAATCTATCTTGTGCTTCAAGATAAATGATTTAACCTGGGAAACAAAGGTTTCATGGGCTGCTCACTGAACCAAACATCTTCTCAGAATGTATGAGTCGAATAGTTGAGCAAAAATATACAATTCAAAAGGTCGATCCAAGAGTTATTTTATTCATGTATATGGGTTTCAGAATGACAACATTTTTTAATCATTTTGAGAGTTTTGTAGTATTTAATGAGTGTATATATCTTTCGGAATCTATAGTATATATGTGAGACTACGAGTATTTTAAAGCAAAGAGATTTTAGTGAATGAAAAATATTATTGTTGAAAGGCTAGGTTTCTCGAAGGCTTAGTACCTTAATATCTCCATCTATAGCAACATTTTCAGCAATCCTTCAAACTTTTTCTTCCTAAGTTATTTTGATTGCTAAATTTACTGCCATCTTAGAAGACCATAACCCTAGACAGCAGAGTATTTTAACTGAAAAAAAAACCTCATTGAGAGTATTTAACTTAAAAAAACCTCGTTAAGTGCCTATACAAAAAATAACTCCTCATTCACTGATGGACATGGTTAGCTGATTCTGAGCAACTCGGTGATACCATTTTGCATATTTCTATTTGCAGGAATTTATTCGGCGTTGTCTAACATATAATCAAGCAGAGAGGCCAGATGTTTTAGGGATTGCTCAAGATCCATTTCTCAGATACTCAAAGAAGTAAATCTATACAGCTAAGAAGAATTCGGCGCCACAAGATTTTGTTTGATTTCCTGCAATACCCCACAAGGAATTTTGTACAGCTTGTATAGGTTTGTTACTCACTGTAGCTGTGGTGTACTTCCATCTTAAAAATGGTGGCGGATTCGGGGTCTTGTATTTTGACTCCTTGGTTGAGTGGGAGGGACCTGACCTACGGGTGAAGGCTGTAGGTAATTTTCCCCTGCCTGTCTTTAACTTTCATTTTTTGTTTTTCAGCTGGGCTTTGCATCTGAGTTATCCTTTTTTGATCATGTGTTGGCACTCTCTTTTTGGGAAGAAAAATAGTGTAAGGAATAGAGTTTACATGAAACGATTTTGAAGCTTCGCTTCGCTAACCTTTTACAAATGGCGGGGATAAAATTTTTCTTGTCCTCTGCGATGCAACTTGATCTCCATATAATGTACTTATAATGTTGAATTCTATTGTTATTACTTATAATGTTGAATTCTATTGTTATGCTTATGGTGCCTCTATATATGTCATCACTAAGGAACAGTTAAGGGTAAATTATTTTCTGAAATTTGAGTGAAGGCAATCTGCTTATTCGTACGACTGGAATTAAAACTTATGTGATTCCGGTGCAAAAGCAACTGAGTGGGCTGGTTTGGTATTGCTGTGCTTTGAAAAAAAATGCTTCTGCTGTGGTGTGAGAATAAGCTTATTTTTGCTGCTTCACGTTTTCAGTTTTTTTTTCACCAAAAACTCTGAAAATAAGTTGTTTTTAAGTGTTTACCAAACACTTTTTTTAACTCTTTTTTTTTTACACTCACTTTTTATAAAAGCATCTCAATACCAACCAGTACTTACAAGTTCCATGTGTTATTAAACGAGGTTTATGAAAGATGATTCCCAATGTACGTTTTCCATCGTCTTTGTGCGATGTCGTTGTGATGAATTGCGAGTAAGTTTTTATCGGCATGACTGTTTCTTGGTAACATTTTGTTATGTTTAGTCAAAATTGAAAAGTATTACATATGGTTGAGTAGTATATAAGGCTATATATAGCATGTAAGTGCAGTAGTTGTACTGACGAGAGAGAGCCACAATTGCAATTGCATGCTCAAAGCTCCATCACAATCCAACCATTCAATTCTACACCTTGAGCGCCCATAAACGAAGCTTGAATGCAGTGTGTGCGATGACGGAGCCACCACCAGAGTCCGGGTTTCCGGCTAGGAAATCCAGCCTTGCGATAGCTCTCCAATAATCGTAACCTAGAATGATAAAAAATCCAGCATCCGTTCCATGCCTGCGAGTAGTTGAAAATGAACGGACGAACAAATGAACTATAACTATGAACATTATTTTATTAAACGAGATTGCCGGACGGCTACATAACTTAAAAGGACTACATTGTGAATGACTTGTTATTCTATAGGGTTATAAAGTATCATATGCATAGAAAATTAACCTAACTCTAACAGGCAAAGAAACAAAACACTAATACCAACGAACTAGGCCCAAAATACCAAACATTAAAATAAATCTAAATACTAAGGGCCTGTTTGGTATTATATTTGAAATTTTTTATCATTTCTCAAAACATTTCTTAAGAACATTTCTTGAAAATAATTTTCTTTAAGATTCAAAAACTTAATTGGTTTGCGATTTAAAATTTTTAAATCTTACGACTTAAACGAGACAAAGAGATATAAAAAGATAGGGATCACAAGATAGGGAGAAAGAGAGAGAAAAAAAGAAAGAAAGTAAGAGATGATTGAACAAAAGAGAAAGAAGAGAGGATCATACGAGAGAGAGAGAGAGAGAGAGAGAGAGAGAGAGAGATGAGAAAGAACCGAAAGAACGAAGAGAGAGGATTAGATGAAAAAGGTAAAAAAAATAAAATAAAATAAAAAAAGACGGGAGAGAAAGAAGAAAAGAGAGAGATTTGGAGTGAGAGGGTAAGAGAGACAGAAAAGAAATGAGTGAGTTTAAGTTTAAAAACTCATTTTTTATGTTTTACAGAATAGACTATATTTTTTAGTTAGTCTTGAGTTCAGTTTTTTAAAATAGTCCTACCAAACAAGTTTTTAAGGCCTAAAACTTGAAAATTGTTTTTGAGTTTAAAATGTTAGATTTAAGTAGAGTACTAAACATATCATAATATTTTCCAACACGGTTTAACTCCGGCTTATTTAAATCGGGTGATGTCAGAAGGTAATTGATCCTGTTTAGGCAAATATCAAATTATCAATGTGTGAATGCGTGTGTGTGGATGTGCTCTTGGTGCAGAATTATGTCAGGAAAGTCAAAGGATGTGTTCAATTGGCACTAACCTCATTGATGGGAAATACTTGGAAGCCCCTGGAGTTGGTAATTTAGACTTTTAATTACTGTGTAAATTATTCTTTGCTCTGGTCCCAAAGGACTGATGAAGGGAATAGGATCCTATCCGGATTCTCTTTGTGGGAATCTTAGGAATCAGTTCATCCTATCTATTCATCAATTATCCTGCAGTTAGAAATCATTTTAAAAAATTTATTTAAAATTGAACACAAACAGTATCTAACGAAAGCTGACCGTATGATGTATGATGTACGATGAACAACTTGTTGGAAATTTTGAGTAAAAATATCCTTCTACATTGTCCCACATTGGTCACCACCAAAAGGCTCCCTCACTTTATAAGGCCTTGTCCTTATTACAAAGTGATTGGAGTGATAGACCTTGGAGAGTAAAATTGGGCTCAGCCTTAGGATTGGGCTTTAGGGTGTACTAATTAATTAATAATTAATATATAATTAACTATGGAAATGACATAAACCCATATATAAAACTCTCCAAGTGTGGGGTTGCTTAGCAAAAGTGCAAGTTCTGTTACCATAAAAACGAAACTAGGACCTAAAACTATTGATTGTGCATTCATTGGATATGTAAACAATACTGTTGCTTATAGGTTCCTTGTAGTAAGATCTTCGATTTCAGACATACATGTTAACACTATATTAGAATCGGCAGATGCATAATTTTTTGAGGATATATTTCCTTGCAAAGAAAAGGAATCTGGTCCTAATTAAATGAGGATTCATGATCCTAGTCATGATGAGGCCTCTTCTTCGAGTATCCAAGACAATGATGTAGAACCAAGAAGAGGAAAAAGAAACAAAGTTTCTAAAAACTTTGGACGATATTTCATTGCTTACTTGTCTGAGAATGAACCTAGAACTTTTAAAGAAGTAATGTCTTCTTCCGAGGCTCCTTTATGGAAGGGAGCAATTAAAAGTGAAATAGAAAATAACACATGAGAATTGGTTGACTTACCTCCCGGTAGTAAACCAATTGGTCATAAATGGATTTTCAAGAAGAAACTTAAGGCAGATGGAACCATTGACAAGTTCAAGGCACGTTTAGTAGCCAAAGGTTATCGCCAAAAGGAAGGGTTGGACTATTTTGACACCTATTCTCCAGTTTCCCGCATAACGTCAAGTAGGACGTTAATAACGATTGCGGCTATGTACAACTTTGATATACATCAAATTGATGTAAAAACAACATTTTTAAATGGAGAACTAGATGAAGAAATATACATGGAACAACCTGAAGGGTTCGTGCTTAAAGGACAAGAAAGCAAAGTGTGCAAATTAGTTAAGTCATTGTATGGACTTAAACAAGCACCAAAACAATGGCACAAGAAATTTGATCATACTTTGTTGACACATGAGTTCAAAATAAACAAATCTGATAAATGTGTCTACATTCAGAGTAATGATAAAACTTGCGTTATTGTCTGCTTGTATGTGGATGATATGCTCATAATGGGAACTGATAAAGATGTAATAAATAAAACAAAGAAAATGTTGAATTCAAGTTTTGACATGAAAGACTTAGGTCAAGCCGATATCATTCTAGGAATTCAAATTAAGATAAATAGTGAAGGGCATGTCCTTACACAGTCCCATTATGCGGAAAAAATATTACGAAGGTTTTGTTAATTTGACTGCAAACCTGCTGCAACTCCTTTTGATGCTGGATGCAAGTTAGAGAAAAATAAAGGCAATGCCATATCTCAACTTGAATATTCTCAAGTAATTGGAAGTCTAATGTACTTGATGAATTCGACTAGGCTTGACTTAGCTTATGCAGTAAGTATGCTTAGTAGCTATACAAGTAATCCGGCACAAGAGCATTGGGATGCTTTAGTAAGAGTGCTAAGGTATTTGAAAAATACACTTGACTATGGATTACACTACACAAAGTAACCACCTGTTGTAGAAGGCTTCAGTGATGCTAATTGGATTTCTGACACTACAGAATCCAAGTCAACAAGTGGATATGTTTTTACCTTAGGAGGTGCATCAATATCTTGGAAATCCTTTAAACAGAAATGTATAGCTCGTTCCACCATGGTGTCAGAGTTTATAGCTTTAGACTTGGTTGGAGAAAAAATCGAGTGGCTTAAACATTTTCTGGAAGATATTCCAGTGTGGCCAAAGCCTGTAACTGCTATATGTATACATTGTGACAGTATGGGCAATTAAGGGCCAAAAGTCATGTATACAATGGAAAGTCACGACACATCAAGCGTCGACATAATAATCTTAAGAAGTTGTTCTCCAATGGAATAATATCCATTGATTATGTAAAGTTAAAGGAAAATATAGCTAATCCGTTGACAAAAGGCCTATCAAGAGAGCAAATATTATTTACATCGAGGGGAATGGATCTTAAGCCAATTCAATGAATCGAACTGGGTGGAAACCTAACCTAGCTGATTGGAGATCCCATGGTCTAGGTTCAATAGGCAAACTGGTTGAGTTTGATTCAAAAGTTGAACACACACCTTACCCATTGTTATGATAAATGTGTGTTGTCTGCTGATGTTAAAGGGTTTATGTTTTACACATTTAATGACATTAATATCTTGTTATCAGGAGGAATATGGCAGACTATTCTTAATTAATGTCACCTATATAGGAGTAAATGGGGTCACATTTATGAGAATTGAAATGGCTAAATTCTCTAAAGCTCCTACGAAATTCGAATCTGTTCAAGATCAAAATGAACACAACCATATGAATTAATGTGTGGCAGACATGATATGTGTGTAGCATATTGTCTCGGTTTACTGCTGCGGTGAACAGTTCAAGATCTTCCACATCCACTGCGTCGCCAAGTAAACCCGATATGTTTTGACTAGGGTAAGTTCAAGTCCAAAAGACACTTCACCCGATGCATATCATGTCTATTCTTTCTCAGTTTTAGGCAGCATAGTCATACATTTGCATTCAGATGTAGGGTGTTATAAGTAAATTGGTGGTGTTTGAATGAAATTTCAACTCAAATGTGGGGTATTGTCCCACATTGGTCACCACCAAAAGGTTCACTCACTTTATAAGGCTTTGTCCTTATTACAAAGTGATTGGATTAATAGACCTTGAAGAGTAAAATTGGGCTCAACCTTGGGATTGGGCTTTGGGCTGTACTAATTAATTGATAATTAATATATAATTAATTATCAAAAGATGATCCTTGGGCATTCTTTAATTGATTTTGAATTTAATTAATTATTTTTTATCAACAGACTTCAGCTGAAAGAGAGCAAAACACCTCTTTGAGAAGATGTCTCTCAACAGACGCATCCCATTCTTATACCTGTTGTGAACATGCATAAACCTATTATGTATACATCCTTCTACAATCCAAAACATCCTTACTGAGAAAACCACAAAGAAATTCGCTAGAAGTCAAGTTTTCTGGTGCTGGAAATCTGACTTAGATCGTTGAATCCTAGTGAAGCAGACGTCCATAGAATACAAGCACTGAGTAGGGACGAAATATCTGTTTCAAGGACATTGCAGTACGCAAGCCTCGATCTTTAATTTGTCTGTTTAATATTATTTCGCCTTGTTCATACTCTGTTAATTTATTTATTTGCATTTATTATTGTAGATTTTCTAGCTTTGAGTTTCAATTTATTACATGTATTCAAATGTACAAGTGACAAGGTATATATGAGAGAGGAGAGGGAGGAGATGTCCGGGTAGTTAGCTGCTGCAAGCAACTAACTAGAAGGAAGAAAAGAAGGCTGTCTATCACAGCCAACTAGAACTCACCTACTCAACCCAATTAGTCATCTTCCTTAGATCAAGGAAAATCTTTATCTACTTTACACTAACCAGTCACTTCCCTTAAATTAAGGAAAAACTGATTTACAACAATATTGCCTTAAGCTTACTCTAGAGATACACCAATGGTAGCTGACCCTAGAAGCTAACACTAAACCCATCGGGACACACTTCATTCCTTCAACACTCCCCCTCCAGCTGGATCGAGGAGGTTAATGGAGCCAAGCTTTCCCAAAAAACGATGAAACGGAGCTGATGCCAGAGCCTTGATAAAGAGATCTGCCAGTTGATCATGGCTTCCTGTGAAGATGGTCCGTATGACTTGGGTTTGAACTTGAGCTCAAATAAAATGACAATTTACTTCAATATGTTTGGTTATTTCATGAAACACAGGGTTGGCAGCAATGTGCATGGCTGCATGATTATCGCACATAAAGGACGTTCGGGATAGAGTAGGAAACCCTAAGTCTAAAATAAGCCCTTTAAGCCAAATAAGTTCATAGGCAGTGGCTGCCATGGCTCAATATTCAGCCTTTGCGCTGAAGCGGGCAATGACCTGTTGCTTCTTGCTTTTCCAAGTGACAAGGTTTCCACCCACAAATGTACAATACCCTGTGGTAGATTTTCTATCAAGTGCATTCCCTGCCCAATCTGCATCCGTGTAGCCACTAATGGCAACAGACTTATTGTTGCGCATAATGATTCCTTGCCCTATTAAACCCTTGAGATAGCTTAGAATTCTCTTAACAATGTGAAGGTGATCAACAGTGAAAGAATGCATAAATTGACTTGCCAAGCTCACTGCATATGTGATATATGGGCATGTGATGGTGAGATAAATAAGCTTCCCTACCAATCGGTGATAATAACTCACATCATGCATGGCTTCTCCCTCTGTGTTGAGTCTCAGTTTACAATCCACAGGAGTGATGGCAGGTTTGTTGTCAAGCATGTTTGCTTCCTGAAGAAGATCCAGTACATATTTGCGTTGATGTAGAAACAACCCCTTTGAAGAAGTTGCCATTTCAATGCCTAAAAAAATACTTTAGCCACCCCAGATCTTTGATAGCAAATGTTTGATGTAGAGAGCATTTCGATGCCTCAATTTCAACAGCATTATCCCCTGTAGATGAGAACCACCAACTTCCCACTAGGACCAGTTCTTACTTCGAACAAATCCAGCCTTTTCTAGTACTGAACTGAGCTTGGCATACCTAGCTCTCGAGGATTGTTTCAATCCATATATTGCCTTGTGCAATTTACACACCACGTTGCCTTTAAGACCATTATAGCCTGAAGGAGGTTGCATATACACTTCTTCTTGTAACCCTCCATGAAGAAAGACATTCTTCACATCCATTTGATAGAGGGACCACCCACAATTAACAGCCACTGAGAGCAAAACTCTCACTGAATTCATCTTGGCCACATGAGCAAATGTTTCTTTATAATTTACCCCAAAGGTTTGGGTGAAACCTCGAGCCACAATTCTAGCCTTATGTCTCTCAATAGAACCGTCAGACTTGAATTTTATCTTGTAAATCCAACGACTTCCAACAGCCATTTTTCTTGGTGGTAGTTGAAGTAAGCTTCAAGTGTTGTTTTCTTCCAGTGTATGAAGCCATAGCTTGATTCCATTGTGGGAGGAGTGATGCTTCTTGGAAACTTATAGGTTCACAGTGTTTATCAATTGCACTGAGAAGTGCAGCATGAGATGCAGAGAAATCATGAAAACTGATGCTTTCAGTGATAGGATGTCGTGAGGCATAAGTAACATAATCCTGCAACCTAGTTGGAGGTTTCCTGGTTCGATGAGGGTTTCTTTTAATCATTTGAGACTCTATAAGAGGTTGAGAGTGATCAAAATGGGACTCATCGTCCCTCTCACTGCAGTAATCAGACTAGCAGTGATTGAGTCAATTTGCACTTCTTCTCTGTTTGAACTCACAAAGACTGGCTTTTCTTCCAACACTGGATGATCAAAGTTCTGAGGGAGTGGAAATAATTCAAACAATTCTTCCCCCTGACTTGTAGTAGTGCCTTTAGAAGTGAAATAAGGACAATTCTCTTCGAACTTCACATCTCTTGACACAATGCACTTCTTAGTGACCGAATTGAAGCACTTATAACCCTTTTGAGTGGAAAAGTACCCCATAAACACACACTTGGTAGCTGGCATCTAATTTGTCACGATTCAAGGCTTGAATGTGAACAAAGCAAACACATCCAAATACCTTGAGGTGTGTCAAATCAATTTTTCTAGTTATGAGTGTTTCATAGGGGGATTTGTACTCTAGCACACGACTAGAGAGTCAATTGATAAGATAAGTGGCAATGAGGATAACAAATGACCAAAACTTCTTGGGAACATGCATGTGAAGCATGAGAGCATGAGTTTTCTCCAAGAGGTCCCTATTCTTTCTCTCAGCTACTCCATTTTGTTAGGGAGTTCCTACACAGCTGGTTTGATGTATGATGCCTTGAGAACTTACGTATTGAAGCATGTTGTTGGATAGAAATTCAGTGCCATTGTTTGATCTTAAAACTTTAATGTTTGATTGATATTGAGTTTTAACATGCATATGAAAATGTTTGGGACTTCACTCTTTGATTTCATAAGGTATAAAAAAACTCATTCGAGAGAAGTCATCAACAAATAGAACAAAATACTTAAATCCTTCCATTGATTCAGTTGTTGGTCCCCATACATCAGTGTGTACCATTTCAAAAGGTTACTTGTCCTAGACATCAAATTACCAAAAGGTAGTCTAGTAAACTTAGAAAATTGACAAGTATCACAAGTAAGATGAGATTTACACAGAAGGGGAAACAATTTAGACAAAACAACGTCTAAGGGGTGAGCTAATCTCTTATGCCAGAGTTGGTTTTCATCTATGGACTTCGATTGAGCTTGAAAAACCAGAGGAAAACAGGCATCCTTGCACAGGTAGTAAAGTCCATTTATCAAGACCCCTTCACCAATCATCTTCATGGGAGAACATCATGAAAAATCACTTTATCTGGTGAGAAAATAGCACGGCAGTTTAGGGTATTTGAGATTTTTCCAATTGACAGAAGTTAGAAAGGAAAGCTTGGTACATATAAGGCAGTGGACGGTGTTTTGTGTGAGAGTAAGTTTATTTCTCCTTTGCCCAAAACTAAGACATTTTTTTTCCATTTGCAACTGAAACATGTGAAGGACTTGAAAAACATTTAAAATGATGCAAGTTTGTGACTTTGTTTGTCATATGATCTGTGGCGCCTGAATCTATTATCCAACAATCATTTTCAGTACTAGTTAATATAGCAGTAGTGAAGGCTTTGAGTATACATGGTGCATCCTCATGTGGTACTTTCTCATTTCTAGGAAGAAAGCTAGCAAACTATCCTAAATAGCTGTATAACTGCCCTTGTCTTTGCCTTGAGCTTATGAACCTCATCCGTGTCCCTTACTTTGAAGGTAGGCTGCAAATTCATTGATGAGTGACAATGGATTGGCAATGAACTCCATGGATCCTTGTGAGACATTAGGAGAGTGAGCATTAGCAAGTTGAGCCTTGGGGTGAGGGTGAAATTGCTGTGACAACCTTGGTATCATCTTTCCAACTTTGCTGAGCTTAAGCTTGAGTTCAGGATGAAGTTCCCAACATTTGTCTTCCACATGACCAACACCTTTGTAGTATTTGCATTTTAGGTGTGTATTTCTACCCTTGTACCCTTTTGCTTCTGAGCTCTTATAATTTTAGGCATATGCATGAGTCTTGGTCAATCTCGAAATATGCTCAGCATTCATCACTTTCTTCCTTGCTTCTTCTCACTGAATAGTTGCACAAACATTGTTGAAGGTGGGCAGTTATTGACTCATCAAGATGTGACTCCTTAGGTCCTCGTATTCAGAGTTCAAAATACCTAATAGCTGATAGATTATGTCTTTCTCAGCTCTTTCTAGGAGAATGGTAGGGTTTGTGGTATGAGGAAGATATACATCCAGCTCATTCTGCATGGCCTTGAGGCTCCCAAGGTGTTGAACAAATGTTTTCCCTTCTTGTTGGGCATTGGCAATGTCCTTCTTGAGTTGAAACACTCGTGCATAATTGTTTTGATTTCTATACATATCTTGCAAGGCTTTCCAAATTGTAATAGCTGAAAATCTTAGCAACATGTTTCTCCATGGTGTTAAGGAGTTGGGACATGACAAGTTGATCCTTGCAAAGCCATGCACCGTATGTGGACGAGAAGCTGTCCGGACCTTCCACGCTTCCATTGACAAACCCTAATTTCCCTCTACCTCTGAGAGCAAGTGAAACAGCTCAGGACCAAGGGAGATAATTGAACTCGTTCAAGAGAACTGAACACAGACGTTGATTGATGTTAACCTTAACGCTTGAGAAATTTGGGGATAGGCTATGCTGAGTTTCCTCATCGCTGCTTACTGAGCTTTCTTTAGCTATGGCTTAAATTTTGAAAAAGATAATGCAGTAGCAAGAATGGCAGATACAGGTTACAGAAAAACCTGCTCTGATGCCATGTAGATTTTCTAGCTTTGAGTTTCAATGTATTCATGTATTCAAATGTACAAGTGACAAGGTATATATGAGAGAGGAGATAGAGGAGATGGATGAGATGTCCAGGTAGTTAGCTGCTGCAAGCAGCTAACTAGAGAGAAGAAAAAAAGGTTGTCTATCACAGCCAACTACAGCTCACCTACTTAACCCAATCAGTCATCTTCCTTAGATCAAGGAAAAGCTTTATCTACTTTACACTAATCAGTCACTTCCCTTAAATTAAGGAAAAGCTGATTTACAACAATATAGCCTTAAGCTTACCCTAGAGATACACCCATGGTAGCTGACCCTAGAAGCTAACACTAAACCCATCGAGACACACTTCATTCCTTCAACAATTATTTATTAGCATATATAAAATTATTATTGGTTGTTGATATTATCCAACACAACTAAGATAAATTGATCCCTAGGATCCTCACAAAGAGGATTCAGAGAGGATCCTCTTCCCTGATGGAAGGACTATCTTTGTGTCAAAAAACTTTGACTTGTGATTAAGCCAGGACTATGCTCAAAGCTCAAACTTTCAATATTTATCTAGTGTACCAAAGATATAAACTGCAGTGCTCTATTTTATTACTAATGACACTTGGCAAGCAAATATGAGTGTGGTTAGTTACAAAAGTAGTTAAGAATTGAGTTAGTTAAAAGGGTAATATTGTAATTGAAAAAGGTAGTTAGAGGGTACTCTTGTAATTGTAAGAATTCATTGGTTACTATATATAACCATTACACTCTTCATATTACATAACTCAATCTGTATGAACTATTGAAAATCAGAGAAATTGAAGTGCGATTCCTTCTTACTTCTTCTTCTTCGTTTGCTTGTTTACTTTGTTCTTGTGAGAACCTTAGAGCTGTTAATATGGTATCATCGCCGGAGGTCGATCCTTGGTGATTTTTCGCTATTCCGCTGCTGCTTAACTTGAAGTTTCTCGGGGATTTTTGCTCTTCCACCACATGATTTGTACTTGCTCGGTTCCTGTGGATGATTTTCTATTCTTGGTGAAGTTTCTTGGTGCTCGAATTATGTTGTTTCAACATAGCAAATGTCTGTGCATTCTAGCTGTTTGTTGATTTGTGTAAGTGAGCATTTTTTTCTGTTTGATGAATTCCAAGGCCGATTGCCATCGTCAACTAGTTTGCATGTCTGTTTCTTGAAGAATTGTCGATTGTGGAGGCTTAAAGATTTGGTTTTTTGTTCAATTTCTGGTGCAGATCAGGTGATTCTGTTCTTCGTGTTCATGTGTATGTCTATAATACTGTTGAGATGATTTACTGTGTTCTGGGTAGTGCAATTTTTGTGATGCTTTTGATTTATGCAAAATCTTGGTTGTTTGTGATAATTGTAATCTTGAAGTTTTCATATGCTGAAGTGTAGTCTGGTGATATGATGTATATTTTTTTTCCAAGAAAGTGTCATTCCTTCTTGGTTAAGTAAGTGTATATTTTGCGAAGTGCACAGGAGTATCATTCTCTTGTTATATTAGATTTATTTTATTGTCAAAGAAAGTGTTAGTCTTTCTTGGTGTCAAAGGAGTATCAATCTCCTTTATTAAAGAAAGTGTTGAATTCTTGGTTTAAGTTGGAGTATCAATCTCTTGTTATATCAGATTTGTTTTATTGTCAAAGAAAAAGTGTCAGCCTTTCTTGGTGACTGGTGAAATCAAAATTTTAGAGACTTTGGGGTTTCGTGGTTTTTCGGTTATAAGTGGTACAACAATGGCTTCTTCATCATTCAAGATTGAAAATTTACTGGGAATGTTAACTATAAAGTTGAGGAATGATAATTGTGAAAAATGGATGTTTCAATTTCCGTTGGTTCTTAGAGGGTATAAGCTGATTGGATATTTTGATGGGACAAAAGCATGTCCACCAAAGTATGTGGTTAATGAAGCAACATGAGTAACATCTGAAATTACAAAAGCATACATTGAATGGGAGTCTACGAATATGGCTTTGTTAAGTTTGTTACTGGCAACTATAACAAATGAGACTATGAAGTATGTGTTGGGATGCAGAACTACACTTGAAGCATGGAGTAACCTTGTGGACAAATATGCATGGGTTTCTAAGGGCTAGTTTGGTATTGATGTGCTTTGAAAAAAAGTTTCTTCTGCTGTGCTGTTAGAATAAGCAGCTGTGAAATAAAGCAGTAGAGTGTTTGGTAAACTTTTTTTATAAAAGTACTTTAGGAAAAAAAAAAAAGCAGTATGATAGTGTTTGGTAAACTTTTATGCAAAACAGCTGTGACAGTGTGAAATGACCAAAGCCAAGCTTATCTATCTTTTACATTTTTTTCCTTTTCTCTTTTCTTTTACTTTTCTAGAACGCTCTCTCTCTGCCTCTATGTCTCTCTCTCTCTCTGTCTCTCTCTCTCTCTCTCTCTCGCTCTCTCTCTCTCTCTCTCTCTCTTTTTTCACTTTTTCTCTCATCACCAAATTCCATTCTTTTCGTCACTTTCTCCCTCATCATCAAAGATCTTTGGTAGAGATAAAGCTGAGAGGAGCAGAAAGGGGATGATAAAGATGAAGGGAGAAGCTTCCTCCGAGAAATGGGAGAAGCTTCTGGAGCATTCCATTTTGGCCCGTGACCCTTATTCCCTGCATATTTCTTCTTTCTGTCACTTAAACACACACACACACACACACATATCTCACTTTTTCTCCCTCTTGGCCGACATAGTCACTTCACCACCTTCCCTCTCATCTTCTTTTCCCTACCGTGCCTTTCCCATCACTTCAGCTCTCATTCCTCCTTCTATGTGCAGCCAAAACAAAAACATAAAACCACCATCTCACCTCTTTTTTCTCTCTTCCCGTGCAACCATTAACCACCATCACAACCACCTTATCACTTCAGCGAGCACACCCTCAAGCAACCATCATTCTAGGTCCTAAAATAAGCAAGGAAAACCCTTCTTCTCCTTCACATAACATGGCATAGTTACTGTGTATCAATTTTCGACGATATATCGCCATCTCCGGCAAAGGTTTTAACACAAAAATCAACTCAGGGAGCATCTTCCAGAAATCTGGAAATTCAAAATCGTGTCTGTTTGGCCATATTCTAGACACTTTTTCGCCCAACCCGTATTTCGTCGAGCCATCCAAGGGTATGAATCTCTTCTCCACATTCCTAACTACATTTTGGCTTTTGAATCACTCGATTTGGGCTTGGATTGAGTTCGTAATGAACTCTCAAAGTTGGACAAAAATATGGAAAAATTCTAGAAAGTTCGAAGTGGCTAGTATAAGTTTTACTAAATGGTTCCAAATTGTGTTTAGGCGCGTTGGCGGAGATCCAACCGTTGGATCGTCACCAAACTTTGAGGTATTGTTGTGCGTAATATTTAAGGACCTCAGGAACTTACAAATTGAAAATCTAGTGGTTGAATCTTATGGAGCAAGTGACGTTGGATCATGGACCTGCCTTTGAACGACGGTTTGATTTCCATTAAATGTTGTTGTGGAGGACATATGAAAGTTTTTGGGTATATGAATTATCGAAGGAATCTAAATGTGGACTTGTACTTTGTTTTATGAGACGATAGTGCATGACGCCTCGATTTTGGGAGCTAGGGTGTGGTAGTGCGGGTTCCAGGTGAGTGACTTTAATATATGTGATATTGGTGATTACCCTGTTTCGTAATTGTTATCCTGTGTGGATATGACTTGGTTTTATAAATATGTTTTCTATTGAATTGTTATTTTTAATACTTAGCCATCGATTTATGTTTATGAAATGAGATTTGACGTGTATATTTGAAATATGGTTTGATTTGTATGATTGGCATGTTGTGAAGAAATGTGAGGGCTGGTAGTGGTCCGTTAACCCATTGCCATAGGGTTTGTCGCTTCGAAGCTTGTTTCATAACCCATTTCATTATTCATTTCTCGCTTCGTTGACTTGTTCTAAATTTAGTACTTGTGCCTTGTTTCATTTTGTTGAGCCTTTGTAAATTGAGTACTTGGTTCATGTATTGTTTCCTTGAGCCTTTGTCATATTCTTGGACTTCGGCTTAGTCCCGTTGAGGGATCCAGAACTGGGTTTCCGTTGAGTGGTCCGGTTCCCTGCTCCATCTGGGTTCTGTTGAGTGGTCTGGAATCCCTCATGCTTTGCGATTCCGTTGAGTGGTCCGGAATCGTATCCAGCTTGGATTTCGTTGAGTGGTCTGATATCCATTGTACTTCACGATTCCGTTGAGTGGTCCGGAATCGTATCCACTCCGATTCCGTTGAGAGGTTCAGAATCCCTTCTACTCCGCGGATCCGTTAAGTGGTCCGAAATCGTATCTTGGTTGGATTCCATTGAGTGGTCCGGAATCCTATTTGGTATTATGGTTCCGTTGAAAGGTCCGGAACCCTATTAATTGCTTTGTTGATTCTTCGAATTGAGTTTAGATTGAGATAGCTTCAGAGATGTAGGCTTCGGCCGAACTGTTTCGCTCAAGCCCTACTTTTCATTGTGTTGTATGAGTTTATGGTTGTGAGCTTTTGTGATTTGTTTCAGACGAGTCGTTGGATGTCTGGGTGACTCATTCGGGATTTTCAATGACTTGATTATGATTTCATAAAATATGATTTTATATTTGATGTTTATAAACTGAATCGATGGTTGGGTTTTTTAATAATATCACATACGTAGAATTATTGTTGCTCACATGAGCTTCGCGGCTTCTCTGGGTTGTTGTTTGCCCGGTGCACCATTCCCATGGTGTATGGACGATTGTGCAGGTTTTAGTAGATACGAGGAGCTTTGGGGTAGCAGACAGAGTTTAGAGAGCTTGGAGTGTTAGGTTATCCCTATACTTTCCTTAAAAAGATGTGATTATTGTTATTTTCAGTTCAGTGTTTCAGTTTGTATTTCCTGGCATCCCCTTACAACCTACTGTCGCGTGTCGATCCTGGACGTATATCAGAATTGGGGCGTGACACAGGACGTCTCTCTAGTTCTAGATTTTTCACATATGCGATATATGTAATGTTGTATATATGAATATAAATTCTAGTCGCAACTACAGTCACCTTGGGTAGATTAATGTTTACATGGACTTCTATCTCTTATTTATATATAGATACTGGATCATTATGATTGTTCATTTTGATATTGTTCAAAGGAGTAATAAAATGAAGAATGTATGTATTAGAGCTTTATACCTTAATATGTGCTAACTTATAAACTACAATTACACCGTATTGACAAAAAACTTCTTTAATTTAACAGATTCTTATACCCTTTTAAAATTCATTTCCTACTAGGATTTAACCAATATCAAAGGGTGATTAGCGTGAGAAATGGGTTTTTCAAACGACTGTTATGAAAAAACAAATTTAATAGTAGGATTTTCGACGACCGGTGACAAACTTTTTTCGACAACTAAAATACCTATTCCAAAATCATTTGACCCTCGTTAAAAAAGTTTCGTTTTGAATGAGCATATTATGTGACGTTTCCAGTTATAGATTATTACTCATACAAAGATTTAGTATGCAACATTAGTCATTGATTATAATGACAAAAACTTTAGTTTTATAGCAGAATAATTATGCAACATCAGTTATGGATTATAATCACAAAGCTAAAAACTTAGTATGCTTCATCAGTTATACCAAACTTATATAAGTTACTTATACAAGAATTATTATGCAGTATCAGTTATACCAGACTTAGTATGCAACATCAGTTATACCAGAATTAGTATGCAACATCAGTTATACCAGAATTATGGCATCAGTTATACCAGAATTAGTATGCAGCATCAGTTACATTAAAATTGTTTTTTCACGAACTAGAACACTGAATTTTTGGAAAATCAAGTGCAAAAAACACTTGATAATGCATGTGTTTTTTTACAATTTTCTTTTGCAAAAACATTTAATAATGCATCCAAAACTTTGATAATGCATTCATTTTTTATAGAGTTCGAAATATAATCATGCAAAATGATGATTTTGAGTAGTAGGAAAACCTTTGAAACATTGATCTTTCTGGAAATCCGACTGAACTTTGTGAATCACTTACTGAAAATCCGGCTTGAAAGTGTCGGAAACTATAGAGATTTTAGGGGTTGTTGTTGTTTTTTTTTTCTTTTTTCTTTTCCTGGGGAAGTATCTTTTGCGTGATAGGAATTTGAAATGATAGGTTTGGGGAAGAGGAACGCAGGTATTGAATAAGGGAAAAGGGAAAGGAACCGGTTAGTTTTTACAATGTTCTTAAACGCGATCAAGGCGGCGACCTAGGTGGCGCCTAGGTGCTGGGCGTCGGACCTCCACCGCGATTTTTTTAAAAACGTTCAATAAATCTACAAGGGTATTAGGCGTTGTCTAGGTGGCCGACTGAGCGGCTAGGCAATCTCGGCGGCGGACTAGGCGATTCTGTTAAAAAATTATACTTTGCTGTTTCACTACACCGCGTAGAAGAGGAGGGTGACAACATAAAATTTGAAAGAGAGAGAGCGAGAGAGCATGAGGGAAGAGAGCGAGAGAGACCAGTAGAATGAATCAGAATAACAGTGCAATTGCTAGATTAAAAAAATGAAAATTTTGACCTGGACTCTTCGGATTTCTTTGCCAGAGCCAGCAACGTTTTCGAGGATCTTTGTTGCACTACACTAGGTTTTGAGAAATTTTGTAGGGCACGAAGATGGGGAATTAGGCGGAGAAAACATAAAGAATCAGGCGGAGCAATCGAAGAAGAAGTGGAGGAAGAGGAAACATGACACCCCAAAATAAAAGCCTCCCGATTTCCAAGGCGTCAAAACCAACTCCCTTTATCTTATTGATTTCCACTACTTGGGCTTATAAGTTATAAATTATAATAAAAATAATTACCCACTCCCAATTTTCAAGGCGTCAAAACCAACTTTATTTGATTGATTTCCACTACTTGAGCTTATAAGTTATAAATTATAATAAAAACAATTACCCACTCCCGATTTCCAAGGCGTCAAAACCAACTTATCTAATTGATTTCCACTACTTGGGCTTCTAAGTTATAAATTATAATAAAAACAATTACCCACTCCACTATTTAATAAAATGCTATGTAATTATTTGGGAACTTTATATATAGAGATCAAAACTTTAACTATATTTCAATGAACTTCACTAGTTTTTAAATATGTCAATGAGATATTTATTGAACACTTAAATAAACACACATTATATGTTTGATCCCCATATATTTATTATGTTCCAATACTTCATAATATATATGTCATTCTATTTTCTAGTTTATGATGAAATTATATATATTTTAAGTATAAACAGACATTTATTTACACGAAATACAATAGATTTACTTAAATCCGACTAGTCCGCCTAGGTGCTAGGCCCCAACCCACTACCCGACTAGCCCCTAGAAATTTTTTAGAACCTTGAGTTTTTATGATTTTTGTCGTGTAGTGGTTAACGTGACCGTTTATTAACGGTTATAGTCGAGTGTCATGGGTCGTAATTTAGTCGGTCCGTTTCTTTTTGGGTTGAGCTTGGATTTCTATTATTGAGTTTTTTGTCCCTCCTTGTAATGTTTTAAAAGGTATGTAGTCGTGTAAAATATGATATATATATATATATATATATATATATATATATGTGTGTGTGTGTGTGTGTGTATAAGTAAGGCTTCCTTATAAAAAACATTAAAATAAAAATATCAAGTAATTCAAAAATACCAAACACATTAAAATAATTATAATAATTAATTTATAAGTGCGAAAAATGTGAAAAATATGCAATGGCTTGTGATCGCATCCTCTACGCTATGAGTATAGGTACAACGTCGTTTGAATTTTAAAACCATACAAACCCTTATGAATAATATTTTTAAGGAAGTTCAAAATAAATAAATTTCATAATCATTAATATATAAGTTTAAAAATGTGAAAACAAATATAAACGTGCAAGGTTCCTCAACCCTTAAACGCAACTCCCTTCATTTTGCATATCCTTGAACATTTGATATTTTATAGTAATGTACTAATATTTTTTTCATTAGACTCTTATTTTAGAGTATATAATATGTGAAAGACAAATGTTTTTTTATATTTTATTTTATGTTTTGGAGTAATATTTATATGACAATGTGGTATGCATATACTAATATTATGTTTTCTATTTTTTTTTTGTCAAATAATGTTTTTCATTTTTGTCACATCCCGACCCGGGGTCCACCACATCCCGGGCCCGCTCCACCACCGTAGCACGATATTGTCCGCTTTGGGCCCCGACTACGCCCTCACGGTTTTGTTTCTGGGAACTCACACGAGAACTTCCCAGTGGGTCACCCATCATGGGAGTGCTCTCGAGCGCTACTCGCTTAACTTCGGAGTTCCGATGGAATCCGAAGACAGTGAGCTCCCAAAAGGCCTCGCGCTAGGTAGGGATGGGAATATACATATAAGGATCACTCCCCTGGCGATGTGGGATCTCACAATTTTCATTATTTATTGATTTAAAAAATATTTTCTTTAACGGGTTACGGGTCGGGTCATATTACCTAATAATATTAACGGTTATATTGTCCGTTTATTTTAACGGGTGTTACACGACATGACCCATTAAGAGATTATGTATGACACAAAAACGACACGAACACAAAAAACACTACACAAATGCCAAGTCTAATTCTCCCATGCTGTGAGGATTATGACTTCGTTTTAGTACATTAAATGAAAGTAGCAATATATTAACTCAAAATACAATTTCACCAATGCAGTTAACGGACGTTTAACAAAAAATTATTTTTGAACTAAATTTGTTAATGGACTATACCACAAAAATTCAAATTAAAATTACTTTACCATAAGGAGCATCTTTTGAATCCGTACATGAACTATTTATCCGAACTCTCTCGCCTTCTCATTTGAAAAAAAAAAAGAAATGGTTCACACAAACAAGTGCGGGCATACGCTAGTGTTTGATTAAGGTTGGGTTGACTTTCCATCTCGTCCGAGTTAACCCGCGCATAACAATTTCGCTAAAACAAAAAATAAAGAAAATCCGGCGCATAATTTCATTTCACTTTCGCCAACAATTTTCATTTCATTTTTGCCGCCTTTTAATTTCTCTCTCCTCGATCTGTGCTACAACTCACCGGTGAGCGCACACTGCTTAAACTACGCACCACCCCTACTGCTTCTCTCTTTCTCTCTGCGACTGTGGAGCACACCACAGGAACGGAATTGGCAACTTCAACCGGCAGGTCTCTCCTCCTTCTCCAAGCTTTGCCTTTAATTTTTGTAAATTCAGAAGCAGTATAGTTCCGCAGTGCCTCAAATTTGAAACCCTAGAAGTAGAACTGACTCTGAGCTTCGAATTTTTGTTTTCGGTTTTCGCTGTTGATGCTAATTTAGTTTTATAGACTGCATATGGGGTATAGCTAGGGTTTGAGTTCATAGAGAACTTGTTAGTCTCTCTCTCTCTCTCTCTCTCTCTCTCTCCATTGAAATGGATATTTTCGATTTTTTAAACAAAATTGTATGGGATGGGGCAAAGTACTTCCACTGTGCCAATACAGCAGTGGTTCTGTGAAGTATTATTATTTTAGTTTTAAGTTTGGAATAATAATTGTCGACTTTTTAGCAATTGCTTCCCGTTTGTGTGAAAATTACTTCCAGAATGCTAATTGTGAAGCCACTAACTCAGGATTCCTTGGGTGTTTGCATGTTTGCGCTGCTTGTTTGTCAACGTCGCCCCGTTGATTACTTTCTAGTAATAGTTGCTTAAGTTGCATTAGTATTCTGGTTTACGGCTTACAGGGAAATCCTTGAGTTGCTTACTTAGTATGGCTGTCGCTTATATTTTTCTTTTACATTTTCTCAAAGGTTGCTGATCTGGTGATTTCAATATGTACATAAAGCAGGTGAGTTTTGGTTATAGGTGGATTACTGTTAACCTTGTTTGTTCCGAGTGATATCCATAATTCCGTATTTACCTTTTGGAGATTTTCTAATATATTATTAATGTGTGCCGTCCTGCAATTAGGTTATTATTGAAGGATTTAAGAGCTACAGAGAACAAGTTGCTACTGAGGCCTTCAGCCCAAAAGTTAATTGTGTTGGTAATTATATCTCCCTTTGCAATTGCATCTGATGAATTTTATGCTTTTTTTTTAATTTTTTAATTTTATTTTTATAAATATAACTGATTGGATTAGCTTTGTAAAATGGATAATGTCATTCAAACATTCAAAGTATTGAATTATGAGGTGATGATGTGTCATATTTCCATTTTGCTTGATTTGCATAGTGATAGACATCGGATAATGAAGTGCTGAAGTATCTTATCTTGCTTCTTAAGGTGTGTGATGTAAAAAGGAGTTTTATGGTTGTCAAGGAATGTTTAGCTTGCCGAGCTCATGATGTATATGGAGGGAAAGCAAGAATAGCCATTTTGAGAATCTTAAATTTCCAATCATGGTCTTTAAGCATTCCATGCTGCAGAACCCATCCTTTTGGATAACATGAGCCCTTCTTTTTGATTTTTCCGATATACCTTTGTGCAGCTTCGCGGCATAAGATAAGGTCTTGTGTACTAGAATTTTGAGGTCATTCAACCCAGATTGAAAAGACAATTGAGTCTTCAGTAGTTTTATTCATTTGTTACCTTTGCATTTCCTCTCGCAAAAGTATGCCTATACATATTGGAGATCTTCTCCTTGAAAATAAAAATGTCAATGGTACTTCTGAATCTGTATTTGCTTGTTTTTTAATTACATTCTATATCATCTTGCTTCTATATCTAATTCTGTGCTAATAAAATCCATTTCAATGATGTTTACTGCAGTTGGTGCCAATGGGTCTGGAAAGACAAACTTCTTCCATGGTAAGTATTAAGTCTGAGTGATTCTTGCAGTGGTTTTATTCCCTCAGCCAGTATTCCTATGTTTCCTTTCAGAACTACTAACGTTGACTGATCTACATTTGTTGGATTCAAAATTTTTTATTTAGCGATCCGGTTTGTCCTAAGTGACCTTTTCCAAAACCTTCGGAGCGAGGATAGGCATGCTTTACTCCATGTAGGTTTCTCTGAACGTGTGTTTTTGTTTCAAGCTATTTCGTCAAACCAATTGCTTATTGAACAATTTTTATTTGCAATACATGCTTCGTCATGATTGACCAGGAAGGTGCAGGTCACCAAGTATTATCTGCGTTTGTGGAGATTGTCTTTGATAACGCTGACAATCGAATCCCGGTAATATTTATTGATCATATCTTGTTAGTTCTTTTCTGTAACTTATAGTTCTCTTTTAATAAAGTTATGTTTCATTATCATACCAAATTTGTTAGTTTCTTCCTTGTGGTACCCCCTCCTTTGTATTTCCTAAGAAGAATTGCATCCTCTTGCAGTTCCTGTCCTCCCTCTCCCTTCTCTATCTCTCTTGCTCAGTACACATATATAGAAAATTTACTGCATGGTGCTCCTTCTAGCATTCAACTGAAATGTATCACTTTGAAAGTTAGTTATGATCATAATAGGAATGATTTGAAAGAAACAAGCGGATTTTTTAGGACAACGAAGGCAGTAGAAGGGAGGATATGTGGGATAATGTTCGGTTATGGTCATCTCTGTGGACTTCGGTTACTACAGAATTTAGAGATTTGTCTTTTTCAGAACTTTGGCGTAACTGGGGCTATTATTTAGTTTTATGTTGTTCTTATAGTTTCTAAATGTCTGGGTGATGGTGCTTTTTATCTTGTTTTGTTTGTGCCTTTGCGGCCTTCTTATCCGCTTTTGTATTTGTATTGTTTCTTTGCAATAAATTTTTTTTCCTTCAAAAAAAAAAAAAAAAAAAAGTTATGAGTTTTCTGACATATACGTTTGTGTGCGAGTAGCTGTGCTTCTAGGCTCCCTAGTCACGCCTCCAACCCCCACCCCCCCCCCCCCCCCCCCCCCGGCCCCCCCCTCTCCTCTCTTCCTCCTCCTCTCAACATTTGGAAAAAGTATATATAAATCAAGTTTGGAGTGTGTGCTACTATGCCCACCCACCTTTTTTATATTGATTTGCCATCTATATTTATAGTTATACGGTGGGTGGGAAAATAGGACAGTTGGGTGGGCATAACAACACTCTTTAGAGCTGACCAAGAGATTTTAGAGGGACAAAGCGACTAGGGCTTGCTCTACCTTGTCTGTTAAGTTTCAGTCTTCGTTGATGCTATTATGGAAAAGGCCTCTATTTTGTCAAAGTTTGGAACTGTAGCAGTATTATGTCTCTACCTTTAGAAAGGTTTATCTACAACAACAAAAAAGCCTTATCCCACTAAGTGGGGTTGGCTGTTGAGAAAGGTTTATCTGAGGGGAAAAAAATCTTGTCTGTAATAGAGGCATTGATTGGAAAGCTGCAATTAGTTAGCTTTATGAATTGATTGGAAAGATATATCTTTTCAATTATTTGGCTTGATTGGAAAGCTGCAATAATACATGAACCATGTGTGGTCTGCCAACATTGCGACTACCCCCAAGGTTAGGGCAATTTTATTTAAATTTGGGTAGGAATCGAAAATGATTTTTAATTTTGTGTGTATGGAACCATAAGCTCTTTTCCTTGGTTATGCCTTTGTCATTGGATTGCTAAAATTATGGAGGACATATAGTTGGCCTTGTAATTTTCTTTTTGTTGTATTTTTCCCTTATCTTTTTGCTAAGGTGTTGCTGTACACTCATAGTGTAGTGTCGATGTTGTAAGTTTCATGTTTTGTTTCAGAAGTGGACTCCTTGTTCACTATTTTATGCATTTTATGCATTTTTTGTATCTCTGGAGAGCTTTGTTTCTCATAAAAAGTTAGGTGATTAAACCAATTGTTTGGCTTATCATCCATACTTGAGAAGGCAAATATCAAATTTGCACATTGAGTATTCTAAGCCTTGTATCTTGATACGTAAAATTGCTCCAACTTTGGCAAGTTTCAAATTACCTCTGTTTTCAGTTGATGTTTATGTTTGTCTAAGTACACACATGCACAAGTAGGGATATTGCATGTGTTGATTATTGTTCATTTTCATAGCTTCAGCTTACTTCACCTCTTTAACACCAATTGAGGCATTTACCTTGCTTTCTTTTATGGGTTATATCTCTTTCAACTTTTGCACCACTTCTTGATAGGTTGATAAGGAGGAAGTGCGCTTGCGAAGAACCATTGGTTTGAAGAAGGATGAGTATTTCTTGGATGGAAAGCATATCACGTGAGTGCATATTTTTGGGAAAATGTTAATGTGCTATGTATTACGGGGGTTTTATTATTATATCCTCTCCCATTGTTTCTGCTGAATGAAGCACGACAACACTAATTTCAGGAAAACAGAGGTTATGAATTTACTGGAAAGTGCTGGGTTCTCTCGCTCCAATCCTTATTATGTTGTGCAGCAAGGAAAGGTATGATTTTCTACTTGTTTGGACATCGTATTTTTACCTGACAAAGTTCATTGTTATATATTAAGAATAGTTGAGATTGATGCACTTTTTTTTAATTACATTTTGTTGACTCTATCATAGATAGCATCCTTGACACTGATGAAAGACTCTGAACGGCTGGATTTGCTGAAGGAAATTGGTGGTACTCGAGTATATGAGGAGAGGCGCCGAGAAAGTTTGAAAATTATGCAGGAAACTGGCAAGTCATTATTGAATTGTTTGTTTACGGTTATTATATATACTTTCTTACAAGCTCTTTCTTTTTGTTAATCAGGAAACAAAATAAAACAGATAGTTCAAGTTGTTCAGTACTTGGATGAGAGATTAAAGGAGTTGGATGAAGAAAAAGAGGAACTAAGACAGTATCAGCAATTTGACAAGCAGCGGAAATCTTTAGAATACACTATTTATGACAAGGAGCTTCAGGATGCTCGCCAAAAGTTGGCAGAGGTTAGTCGATGTTAGATGCTATGCCATATAAAAGGTTTGCATAGTTTTTTTTTTTTTCCTCATTGCTCTTGAGAAGTGTTATTTATTTATTTATTTTGAAAAGAAAGAATTTTATTAAAATTCGAAGCAATTACAGTGCGACTGAGGTGTGCATAATTTAAAAATGGAGCCTATAGTACAGAATCAGACCTCTCAAATAGAGCTAAGTTACAAAAACCTCCAAACTTGAAACCCAAACTCATTTGACATGCATCATTATAGAAAAGTGAGAATAAACCCTAAACTCATTTGAAACTGACACCCAAAGAGCTGCCAAGTATCTAACTGGGTCCCCTTTTTTGTCTACTTCCGCACCCTTGAATCAATGCTAACTCTACCACCTCCGAATTAAAAATTCCTTCCAATTACCAATTTTAAAGCCGCCCTTTCCACCGTCTCCACCACTGGATCTCAAAACTCTGCTCTTGGCCTGCCCCCAAGTGGTTCTGGAATCATATTTAGGTAGCATATGCAATTGTCATTACATATATTGTTGTAACCTGTGGACATGTTTGATGTTCAGTGCATGTCTGAATAATAAATAGCTCTCTTTGAAGTGTTTGTGTTACTCAATGATAAATCTCACTCTACATCTTTAAAGTGATGAACAATGGTGTTATGGTAACTATTCCGTTTAGAAAGTTCAAATGGTAAAAAACTCCCGTTTTGATTATAAAAAAAGTAATCTAAAATTGAAGAGCCAAAATAACAATGTCCCAGATATACACACACACACACATCTTGTGTCCTAACTCTCTTTCTGATCTGACTGCAGAAACATGCGCAATGCTGACCTTTATGCCTAAACATATACTTTTTCACCTTGATTCAGGTAGAAGATGCTAGAAATAAGGTTTCTGAAACTTCAACAAAGATGTATAATACCGTGCTGGATGCCCATGAAAAGTCTAAGGAACTGGACAAGATTTTGAAGGATCTGACAAAAGAGCTTCAAACTTTAGAAAAGGAAAAAGAAGCAATAGAAAAGCGAAGGACAGAAGCAATAAAGAAGCGCACAGAGCTTCAGCTTGATGTCAACGATTTGGAGGAGAAGAAAACTGGAAATACCCGTGCCAAAGTAAATATTCAAATTGTGTTACCTGCATTGTTTTTATTTATTTTTTATTTTATATTTTTGCATCAGTTTTCTTCTTTCTAGTCATAGGAGGGACATGAATGATGCATTTGTTGATCTTTACATGCTTCCAGGAAGATGCTATGAAACAGCTGCAGAGTCTGCAGAAAGAAATCAAGGATTCAGAGGAAGAACTTAAGAAAATAAATCCTCTGTATGATAACCAAGTCAAGATGGAAATGGAGATAACAAAAGGGTATGTCGATATAATATTAGATAATCTTCTTATTTCTATCCCAGTTACAATATATAATTTAATTCTAGTAATGAGAAAATATTTATTTTTCTCTTGACTGGTGGAAAAAATAAGTAGAGGAGGATTATGTCGACTAATTAATAAATCATAATAAGTCTTGTAGATGTTTAATAAATCTCCATTTTTCTGATGAATCTTTTTGAAACAGCATCTATTATACTTTAAACAAACAAGGAGTTACTTAACATTCTTGTCCAGCTTTAGCTCATATACAAAAATCAATTTGTTCATGTAGTCTTTATGTTATGGACAAATTGTTTTTCTTGCACAATAAAACAATGCCCTTATTACGTCTGCTCGCTATGCAGTGATGATAGGCTATTAAGTTTAATTTGGCCCAGGTAACATTATAGAACAGTTTCAAGTCTAGTAGAAAGTTTTTAAGTGTAAAGAGGAGCGATTGGAACTTGCTGATTAGGAATAGGCCTCGTTTGGGTAACCCGTGGCTGGTGGTGGTGATTCCCTCTTGACCAGGATTTATAGTGGTTCTGTTATTCAAATTTCAAAGTTTGGTTTGCAGTCTAGAGGGTAACATTTTAGGACTGTGAATCAGGTAAGTTTCATAGTCCCTGGGAAATTCATTTCTCAGGATTTTCGTCTTCCGCTGTATTGGAGGGCATACATCAAAGATAATCTGAGTTTTAGAAATTATAGAAAAGTAAGTCTGTTTAAATACTGGAATATATTTGGACCTTTGAGAAGTCTTGGCATATGTGCTAGTACATTATCTCACAGTTGGTTCTTTTGGAATATAGAATAATGGAACGCGAGAAGCAGCTTAGCATACTGTACCAAAAACAAGGCCGTGCCACCCAGTTTTCAAGTAAAGCTGCTCGTGACAAATGGCTCCAAAAGGAAATTGATGATCTTGAGCGAGTTCTTTCTTCAAATTTGGCACAGGTATGGTCGTTTCTGTTTCAAGTGTATATTTAAAGGGCTCAAAATGAAATTGATGATCTTGAACAGTTGTTCTTCAAACTTCATACATGAATATTTAAATGGTTTCTTTTTTAAGCGTATATTGTACCTTCTATGTCATATCACGGCGTAGTTGAAGTACTTCATGAGTCCATATGGTACTTTAGTATGTTTTTCTTAATTCCAACTACTTGAAGTAGAACTGTATGAAGGTTTGTTTTCCATTTTTCCCCAATGATTGTTTCTTTAATTTTTGTGTAGATTCGTATACATACGGATTCAATTAATATCCTCTTTTCTTGGATTCAAATATTTCACCTTGTTCGACCAAAATAAAATTATTTCACTTTGAATTCACGTCATTTCTCAAAACTTTCTTTGAATTAGACGTATTTGAAAAGAGAGAGAGAGGTAGATGCACACTGCGTAAGACTGAACAAATCAAAGTGAGCCTACCTCCTTTACATTGAAACACTTTTTTTAGCCTTCCAACCGCTTCTCTATTTTCTCCACAATTAAATCCCAGAAATTATCTGCATGTGGATTGCACATAGCAGAATGTCCAAATATTTCACAGGTCAACTGACCACCCTAGTACCACGGCATTTCTGTTTTTTGTTAATCTCACTCATTCATTTTTGTGTTGCTAAGGATCCTATGGGGTGGTTTGGGTGGTTTTATTGTTGCTCTGTGTTCTATGATTCGCTGTTCTGCTCTGTTTAGACTGCCTTGGTTTGGCGTTTAGTCTTGTGGCTTTTGGTTCACTTTTGATTCGGCATGTGACTTGACATTCCTCCTGCTACACCTTATGTCCTTAGAGCTTAATTTTCTAGTCATTCATAACATTTATAAACTATGTATAAATTTTTACTTTAATCTATTTTTTTCTTTTGTATGTTCCAGGAGCAAAAACTTAAGGTTGAAATTGCACGGCTTGATGCTGAGTTGAGCGACCGGGATGTCTACATTGAGTCTCGAAGAACTGAGATTGCTACTATTGAATCTCTCATCTCTCAGTCACATGATGGGTTCAATCATCACAAGACACAGAGGGACAAGCTGCAGGATGAACGCAAGTATGAGTCTTTTGAACTTAATATTATATGCATTTGTTACAATTATTCCAATATGAAAATATTTTTTGTTAGGTCCCTGTGGAGGAAAGAAACTGAACTTTCTGCTGAAATTGAGAAGCTGAGAGCAGAAGTTGAAAAGGCTGAAAAGAGCCTTGATCATGCTACTCCGGGTGTGAGTAATTGCTTTCTTTACCTTTTGTAGCTTCTGCTATGCTAAACATGGCTGTCATTTGTGTGAAACTAGAGTGATTGAATTATTATTATTATAAACGTCGATAGATATGTAAACATAAAAATGTATAAAATTTCATATATACAATCTTATATTCTCAGGGATCACAAAGCAAATCTTGTGAGGGATCAGAACACAAACTAAAATATACAATAATATATGTATATATTTGTGCTGATTTACTGAAAACTATTTTTGTATTTAAATGAAGTTGCAAACACAGTGCATATCTAATAAAGCATCAATATTCCTAGCTTACAATTTGGGGGTTTGATGCTAGAACTTTTTTCAAAACCTCATGGATCTTTGAGATATAATGACTTTGAACTTCCAAAGCCTTAAAGGTTATTTTGTTGGAAAAGAGTGCAAAAAAAATCCAACTTATTTTTCTGTCAATAACTGCAGAAAAGAATTAGTATTTATTGTTTGCATCATGATTCCACTTGTTCTGTTTTGTTGTGTTGTGTTGTGTTGTGTTGTGTTGTTGTGATTATGTATTTTATTATGATTGTAACTTATCTATTGGTGCATCTTCAAATTATGAGTTTCTTTTCTTTTTTGTTCTTTCTTTTCCATGTTTAAGAATAGTTGTATATTCAAGATCTTTAGGCAGTACTATATGTAACATTTCACCTTTCCTCTCTGTTTTTATGTCTAATACTTTCAGGATGTTAGGAGAGGGCTAAATTCTGTTCGTAAGATTTGCAGAGAATATAACATTCGTGGGGTATTTGGTCCTATCATTGAGTTGCTTGATTGTGACGAAAAGTTTTTTACTGCCGTTGAAGTAACTGCTGGGAACAGGTACTCAAAGTTTCATAAGGGTTCTACCCCCATTCTTTTTAGGTGTTCCCACATTTACCAAATGGTGTTATGATCTGTTATAGCCTTTATTGTT
Source organism: Cotoneaster glaucophyllus (assembly GCA_036320875.1). NCBI lineage: Eukaryota > Viridiplantae > Streptophyta > Magnoliopsida > Rosales > Rosaceae > Cotoneaster > Cotoneaster glaucophyllus. Next base: position 19,427,572 of record CM070058.1, read on the forward strand.
TCTTTGCACTTTTAGTTCGATTAATTGATTTTCGGTTCTTTCTGAACAGCTTGTTTCACGTTGTGGTTGAAAATGATGAGATATCAACCCAGATAATTAGGCACCTTAATTCATTGAAAGGTGGACGTGTTACGTTTATCCCCCTCAATAGGGTGAAGGCTCCACGGGTTACTTATCCACAGAATTCAGATGTGGTTCCTCTGTTAAAGAAATTAAAATTTGCTCCGAACTATACCCCGGCATTTTCCCAGGTTAGGTTTTACCTGAGTTATCTATCTTAGAAATCATTGGTTATTGGGTCAATGTCAGATTCATGATATCATTTTGGTAGTTGAGCTATGTTGGTCAAAACCTTGGATGTAACTGATTTTGCAATTATTGCATCAAAAGCGGACCTTTTTTTGTTTGCTTGATTTTGCAATTATGCAGTTATGCATATATACATATTTATTATTTATATATATCTTCTATCTTAAGTTGGGGATCACTTTTATTTTACTCCAGTAGAACCATTGTGTTACTCACGAAAAGGTGGGCAAAAGAAACCCCATTGTACACGAAGTACAGATTTACAAATGTGTAATAAACTCTAATACCAACAACTATCTATATGTCTAACGTGAAACTACTCAAAAGGAGGACTAGAATCTTAATTACTTAACTGCATAACAGTAATGTTTCATTTGAGCATACGGAATAAACTTGGAACTCACCTATGCTTGGGATTTATGCAAATGACACATTGATTGTCTGGGTTAAAAAACATGGCAATTAAATATTTAATTGCAAAATTGTAGTGGTGCATTTGTATGTAATGCTTCTTCATAGAGTGAATGATGAAAACATGATTGACATTGAACCTAGATATAGGGAATGTGCAGTAAATCAGTATCATGTTGATATAGATACAAATTTGAAAATTCATTGGTATACCTTCTTAAGTTGGTTCACTTTAGGATTATGTGTTCTCTACTAGGTGTGGTGATTTCTGTATGTTCATATTGTATTTTAGCATTCTTGAATTAATACTTCTAACATTGTTGAGAATGACCTGTCATCATTATATGTTCTTAACTTAGGTATTTGCAAGAACAGTTGTTTGTCGAGACCTGGATGTGGCTACAAGGGTTGCTCGTAATGATGGTCTAGACTGCATTACTTTGGAAGGTTTAGATAGAGATCGAGACTTACTCTTGCGTTATTTGTTGCAGAGTTTTATATTTATTAGTTTTAATGCCTTGACAAGTCACCATGTATTCTCTTAACAGGTGACCAAGTCAGCAAGAAGGGGGGCATGACGGGAGGCTTTTATGACCATAGACGATCAAAATTGAAGTTTATGCATATAATCATGCAGAATACAAAATCTATTAACATGAAGGAAGAAGAGCTGGAGAAAGTGAAGAAAATGCTTGAAGATATCCTTTTGGAAAATGATTTCATATACATGCAGAGCAGTAGCTTTTTTGCTACAACTTTAATTTACTTTCACTATAAAAAAAGGTTTTCTGGCTACCTAATTGCAAGGGTGAAATGAAAACACCTTGATTGAAAATAGAAGTTTGCTGCTGACATGGGTTTTGTTAATATTTAGATAAAGAGGTAAACCTTGGATTCTTAAATCTTGTCAGCTTGAGTGATTTGCTATCTTATGCACTTCATAAGCTGAGCATTAGTTTGACACAAATGGTTTTAATCACTTTCCACCAGAACTTCTATTCTTGTTTTCTGGAAATTTTGATAAATCCAATTTGAACTGATTGGTTATAACAAAAAATTCCTAAATGGATTTGACTGAGTCGTGTCGGGTATGTTAATAGGTTTAAAGCCCTTGAATCTGTACAGCCCCCTATCTGGTTACTAAAGCCAATGAAAAATCTGATGTAAGATAATCAGAGGCCCCTGCCTGAGTTTTAATGTTAGTATGTTACTGTCTTAACTATCTAAATTGGAGAAAGGTTTGAAAAGGAAATTGAATAAAATTGACCAGTATCAAGCAGGTAAGCCTTTTGTGCGTCATTGTCTAAATATTTTTTGAGCATTCCAGTTAGTTTGATATATTTAGATTGGGTAGGTGTTTTGTTTTCAGAGTGGGGTATTGTTTGTTTCGATTGGGTAGGTGTTTTGTTTTCAGAGTGGGGTATTGTTTGTTTCAATTCCTTTGTTTTTTGTTCTTGTCATTTACCCTGTTTTTGTTGTTGACTTTTGCTGTTGGTTTTGGGTTGCTTTTGTCGACTGCTGGTTCACTTGATTGTACTTCTCATTTCTCTCTTGGTGATATACTCTTTATGTCTATCCAAAAAATATAGCCTTGTTTTTACTAAATTTACCTCACAGATAGACAGAAGTATTACAGAACTCGTAACTGAACAGCAGAAAATTGATGCTAAGCGGGCCCATGACAAATCAGAACTGGAACAACTTAAGCAGGACATTGCTAATGCTAATAAGCAGAAGAATCTGATATCCAAAGCCTGTGGGAATAAGGTATTTTTGGCATTTGAGATGACAACTTCCAGTGCCTGCAGGAGTTTCTATTATCTGTTGTGTGTGCTTATTATATTCTTCCCTCTTGACCGTAGAAAAAATCACTGGCGGATGTGGAGACTCAAATTACTCAGCTTAGAGCCAGTATGGCCATGAAGAGAGCTGAAATGGGCACAGATCTCATTGATCATTTATCTCCAGATGAGAAGGATCTTCTTTCAAGATTAAACCCTGAAATAGCAGATCTTAAAGAGAAGCTTATTTCATGCAAGACAGATCGTTTTGAGGTTATTCAAATATAGTTGATTAGTATTTAGAGTATTAATGTGTAACTGTTTCCTTATGTGCATATCTCCTTCTACTCCTCGTGCATATATAGACTGAAACAAGAAAGGCTGAGCTGGAAACTAATTTAACCACGAACCTTGAGAGGCGGAGGCAAGAACTTGAAGCCATAATATCTTCTGTGGAGACTGAGAATTATAATGGTGAAGCTGAAATTAAGATTCAGGAACTTAATGATGCTGAATTATTGGTTAAAGATGCAACAGAGCAGCTCAAAAGTGAGGCATTGATCTACTGTTTTTGAAATGCCCATTCTGAAGTTTTGAGTTTTGTTCTGTGTTTTAACTACTGTTTTGTTCATCAGGAGTTTCTGAAAGTATAGATAGCCAGTCAAAGCAGCTCAAGAGAATTAAAGATGAAAAGACTGCGTTAAAGGTAAGTTGGTTATATTATTAGATTCTAAATGCGTGTTGCCGCTGCTAAGATGACTACTTGTGGATGCAGACTTTGGAAGACAAGTATGAGAGGACACTTCAGGATGAAGCCAAAGAGTTAGAGCAACTGTTGAGTAAAAGAAATGTGTTTCTTGCAAAACAAGAAGAATACTCAAAGAAAATCAGGGAATTGGGTCCATTGTCATCGGATGCTTTTGAAGCGTATTGCTCCATACTTTGAATTATTTTTCGGAATAATTAATGTCAATATTATGTACACAATATCTGGATCTTGTTTAGGTCCAAATTCTCATAATCTATTTGGGTATTATCTAGGTTTTCTATTTGTTGAAATCATTTGCACCTTGAGATCTTTTACCACTTCTCCTGCCAAGATTTGAATCTAAGAACAACTGTTTCCCACCTGCCGTGTTACTTGAGCTCGAGTCCTATTTAGTTAGTAATTCAACCTGTGTGATGACAGTCCATCATTGATGCATGCATTGGCTAGATTCTTATTTATTTGTCCTTACGTCGCGATGCAACACCATTGGTAGGTTCGTATTTATTTGTTCTCTTCTGCTTGAAATGGTAGGTATAAGCGAAGGGGCATCAAAGATTTGCATAAAGCACTGCATAGATGCAATGAACAACTGCAACAGTTTAGTCATGTCAACAAGAAAGCACTTGATCAGTATGTAAATTTTACTGAGCAACGAGAAGAGCTCCAGAAGAGGCAAGCTGAGCTGAAAGCGGGTGATCAGGTATCAATTCACGGTCAGATCTCTTGTATTGAGTTGGTTTTTTCTTTTAAAGATTGGCTAAGATTAGGTAGTCTTGCCATTTATTTTTTTGTTTATTTCATTTTTTGCAGAAAATTGATGAACTTATAAAGGTTTTGGATCAAAGGAAAGATGAATCAATAGAACGTACTTTTAAAGGTGTTGCTCGGCACTTCCGAGAAGTTTTCTCAGAACTTGTGCAAGGTGGCTATGGGCACCTTGTTATGATGAAGAAAAAGGTTTATTGCTGAACTTGAACTCTTTAGTTTTTCCTCTTTGGAGTCAATCCTGATATGCGTGGACATAGCTTGATGCTTTGCGTTTATTGGTTCATTATTAGCTGAAAAAATGTACTATTACTGCATCTCTGTTAGCTGAGGGGCCAGAGATGCTTGACACTGTGTCCCATCTAAATGTTTGTTCAGAAAAAATACAGTTTCTTTCTCCATTAAAAAGATAAGGGTTTATATCACAAATTGTCCCTGAAATTGACCCCATCAATCATGATGGTCCCTGAAATTGAAAATCAATCAATGTAGTCCCTGAATTTTAACTCGCGAATCAATGTGGTCCTTCTGTTAGTGTTCCGTCCAAATTAAGTTTAAAAAAAGGTTAGAGAATCAATTTTTCATGGTAAAATGATAAAAAATAACCCTGTTACTTATAATTTTATTTACTACCTCTCTTTTCTCTCCATTTTTTCATGGATTTGGTGCTAAAACTAAAATAAAAACAAAAAAAAGTGGTTCTCTAACCTTTTTTTGGTCATTTTACCATGAAAAATTGGTTCTCTAACCTTTTTTTAGTGTTAATTTGGACGGAACACTAACAGAAGGACCACATTGATTCGCGAGTTAAAATTCAGGGACTACATTGATCGATTTTCAATTTCAGGGACCATCATGATTGATGGGGTCAATTTCAGGGACCATTTGTGATATAAACCCAAAAGATAATTAAAAATGGTTTCTATTCCTGGATTTGTCGTCAAAGGAGCCTAGACATAACTAGATTGGCTCGAGTATGTAGGGTTGTCTTCTTGAATGTTGCCTTCATTTTAGACATTTAGTTAAAATTCTAATGATTCTACTTGAATCTGGGTATTAAATCTGCAGGATGGTCACCATGATGATGATGATCAGGATGAGGATGGACCACGTGATGTGGATTTGGAGGGAAGAGTCGAGAAATATATTGGCGTAAAAGTGAAGGCACGTATTTTCTGTTGTTCTTTTCACTAAAATGTTAAACTGAGAGCTAATAATTATTTGTGATTGAGAGCTAATAATTATATGTGATATTAAGTGGCGAGCAACCCCATGGGGTTAGTCATGTGGTAGGACTGGTTGAATAAGTGCCCCAGAAAGCATAGGTCTCGAGTTGGATTAGCCACAGATGTGTATGCTTCTGTGGGGCCACCTCCCATTGTTTGTCCCACCCATTTGGTTTGCGGGTCTGCATGTGCCCTTGGGATCTGTGGGTCAGAGATTTAGATACCTTAAATTATAATTGATTTGGCAAAATTATATGCTCGCTCTGTGAGACTGGGAATTGAATCCAGCCTCAATTACAAAATTGTTAAAATTGAAAAGAATAGAAAAAAAATAGATGTAATAGCGTTTTCAGTAAGGTTGTATTTATTTTTAAATTCGTTTTTTTTCTTTTTCTTTTGGCAGGTTTCTTTCACTGGACAAGGGGAGACTCAGTCCATGAAGCAGTTGTCTGGGGGTCAGAAAACTGTTGTTGCGCTAACACTTATTTTTGCCATCCAGCGATGTGATCCTGCCCCATTTTATCTTTTTGATGAAATAGATGCAGCACTTGATCCTCAGTACAGAACCGCTGTTGGAAGTATCCTTTATATTGTATTTTGTTTTCTGTTTTTCTTTCTGCTAAAATGAAAGCGTTTTCACCAGGCGTTCAAATATATTGTTCGTTTGTCAGCCAACAGGTTCCTAGATCTCCTAAAGTAACTTTGCATGCTTGTTTTATTAGGGAACACGCTATGTTCATGACACAGATTGTAGGTTCTGATGTCCTACAAGCCAATGGAGCAAAAGTTGGTTTAGGGATGAATGACTAATTATATGCCCCCTCTTCTAGTCCTACCAATAGCTTTGATCATTCTTTCTGACTCCCTTAGATCAAAAGTTGGTTAAGCTGCCACATGTAGATAACCTAGAGATGGAAAGAAAGCCGCCTTAAATTTCTTTTAATTTACGGGTTGATTTATCGGTGACCATGATAAAACCCTAGAAAAACAAAATCAAAGTAAGAATACTTAGCAATACTGTTAGGTTTTTTGGCTCATCAAAGTGTCTTAGTTGGTTTAGGATTGTTTTAGGGAAAATTAGAGGTATACCGATTCTTGTCCTAGAGGGTTTAGGAAAGAATTTCAGTTTTCCTTATTCAATTTAGGTTTGGATTTCTAGAAGTCGATTTGGATTTGGATAAGTGTATTTTCCTAATCCACTGGGGAATTCAATTAGCCTTGGGACATGTAAGCCAAACCTATGCCTATAAATAGTTTGCGGCAAGGCATAAATCTGTGTGAGAAAAACTGTGACAGCCGAGACAAGAGAGAGAGATTAGTTCTAGGGTTTTGCAAAAGTTCTATAATTCTCTATTATTAATCAAAGAAGCGGACATAGGCAAAAGTTTTGCCGTACCAGCATAAGTCTTGTGTGTTTCTAAGTTTTCTATATTCGGTAGTTTAGTCTATTGCCGTTGGTTACATTAAAGAACAAGGTCTAGTGTGCGGTTTTTCAACAAATACAGCTCTTAAAGCTATCCTGTAGCAGGTATCAAGTCACAAGGGTAGACATGGAAAATACTCGTGCAGCCTCTTACTATGCATTTCCTTTTGACATTTCTATGTTGGAAGTTTCACTTGCCATACAACTTCCTTAATTACCTGTTGATAGATATGATCCGACGCCTGGCAGACATGGCAAACACTCAATTTATAACCACAACATTCCGGCCAGAGCTTGTGAAAGTTTCTGACAAGATATATGCTGTTGAACATAAAAACAGGGTGAGCCGTGTCAACGTTGTATCAAAGGATGATGCATTGGATTTCATCGAGCGCGACCAGTCTCACAATGCGGAGTAAAGGTTAGAACAACTTTTGTATTTTCGTTTTAGTAATATTCTTTTTTTTTTTTTCTTTTTTTTTCTTTTTCGTGAAGTTGATTAGGTTCTTTAGGGCAGAAGTTCCAGGTCATGATTTTTAAAACCAGAGACAATGGACAAGGAAAAAAGCCCTTGAGGAGTTTTTGTCATTGTAGATGAATGGCTGCAGGGTCATTATTTTACTGTTATATTACCAGCTTCGTTTTGGAATTGAGCAATGTTTTTTTTTTCTTTTTTTTTTTTGTTCCGTTCAGCGTGGTTCAATAACAGGAATGACGGAGGAGCAGTCTGCATTTTGGTAAATTGACACACTGATAGAGGGAGATCTTGTACAAAGTAGGTTTGCTTCTGTATATGCTCAGGTCTAGATGCTGAAGAACCATTAGCTTCATCCATTGACAATTTCCGTGTAAGATTGTATTGCTCGTAAGAACGAACCATTAGCACATAATACTTTTAATCCATAACATGGAATGCCACTATGAACCATGAGAATAAGTATATATGTATAATATTACTGAATTTACATTGTCTGCTGGTTTCGTTTTGTTTCCCTTTGGAAGGTCTACATAATGCTTAGTTGACGCGATGTGTTTGGTTGGACACAGTTCATTATTTTGGTCTCTGGTTCTAGCACAAGACAACTCAACTCTTACAAACTTTGAATTGCACAAAATAAAACCTGCAAATTCTGTTTGCGCATATCGTGCTTTTGATGTTTGAATGTGTTTGTGTTTGGATGAGGGACTTTAAGTATCGAAGAACTTTGGATTCGAGTATAGTGCTGCCAATGAATTACTCAAGCACCATAAAACCGCGTTTAGAACAGTCGAAAGGCACTAAACAAGTACATTAAGGTGCCGTTTGAAATTTTATTGTCTGCATTATCAGTTGCACCATCGTACTATCAGACTCTTTCACATCCAACGGCTGATAACAGCTTGCTTATTCGTACAAAAACGAAACAAATAGCAAGAGAAGGGAAGGAAAAAGAGCGATGAGCTTGCCAATAGGGAGCTGATCTACACTCAGGTCATTGGAAGCTTTCCGGTGAATCCATAATCTCCGAATAGAGCGTCGGTAATTGCTTGGTCTTCCTTCAGTTCCGGCAGCCATGCTGCTGCGAGAGCATCAACCGGTGAAGTTAATGGCTCAACCACAACAGGGCTCCAAGAGACAACGATAACAACACGCTTGACAACGATGCTTGAGATGATCTAGGAGCGGCCGCTCTGACACCATGTTGAAGTTTGTGAGAATTTCTTAATGACTGATTTTTTTTAGTGAGGAATCTATAATTGATGTTCTTCTATACAAATTAGGAATGTAGCTACCCAATGCATCATTTAAAGGTGTTGACTTGTAAGGTTTTATTGTCACGTTGTGTCCCCTACCAATAATGTAATGCCAAGTGTAAGATTTTTCTCTGCATGGCATTGCATTATTAGACTGGAAAGTCACACTGACGGTGAACCCATTTTATGTAAGTTCATCTGCTAATTTAACAATTACTTACGAGTTTGCCGAAGTTGAGTTGGCGTTAGGTTGAGTTACAAGTCCAAAACCATAGGGAAAGAGGGGATCATAATCTTTGTCACCAACATTCATAGGGAGCTGATCTACTCTCTTGAACCATGTCCTAGCAAGCTTTCCAGTGAATCCGTAGTCACCATATAGAACATCAGCGATTCCTTGGCCTTCTGTTCCGGGGAGCCATGCAGCCACAAGAGCATCGATCGACGAAATGTAGGGCTCCATCACAATCGGACGCCCAGATACAACGATCACAACACACTTGACTGCCCCACATATGTTTTTTATAACGCTTGGACCTGGTTCTATCATTGTCAAATTTGAATCGTCCCCTTTCGTCTCAGCGTAGGGGAGCTCACCAACAGCAACCACAGCGTAATCGAACTTGCCTAACGTGACAAGTTCAAGATCGGGATTTACGCTGTAGAAAATTTCTGTGGTCTCGTTAACTGCTTTTGCGATGGCACCTAGTATTGTGGTTCCTGTTTCGAATACAAAGGTAAACATTTTGTTTTCAGCTATATAGTATTAATGTAAAGCACGTCTACCGAATGAGAGAACAGTTCAGTTTGAAAAGCATAACATGTATCTTTGGTTATCAAATTTGACCGCATGCCATCTTTTAACTATTCTGCCACTCAGCATTGTTACGTCACGTACATACCAACAGTATGGTTGTTGCCACTAACTCCTTGCCAAGTGAGACTCCAACCCCCACATTGATAGCCCAAATTGTTGGCATGGGTTCCAGCAACAAGGATCCTTTTGGCCGTTCTTGGGAGTGGCAGCATTGGTGCATCATTTGGGGTTTTTCCATTCTTCAAAAGAACGAGTGACTTCCTCACAGCTTCCCTTCCCAAATCTCTGTGTGCCTGGCATCCAAGCCAGGGAATATATTCGTAACTCGCCATCGGCTTTTCAAACAGACCCATCATGAACTTGAGAGACAGTATTCTTCTAACTGCATCATCGATACGGCTCATTGGGATTCGATTCTCGTTAACATGGTTGGTTAGAAATTTGACGAAGAAAGTATAGTTGTGGGGAATCATGATCTGAAAAACAATATGATATGGTGCAGTTACATTACTAACATTCATATATATTTTGCATTGATAACATGGAACCTTAAGATATGTAGCAACTGACCATGTCGAGACCAGCTTGAATGCTAAGAAGTAGCGAGTTCGAATAATTCGTCATGGGTGGATTCGAAATTTTGTCAACACCCAGCCAGTCAGAGATGACAACACCCTGCAAAATTAACAACATGCCGCATCAATGCATGATAGCGTTACTGCCATCTGTGTCCCATTTTATCGGATAAATGAAACACTGTCACGTCATTTGATGAACATATTTGGCGACCCCAGCTGTAGTTGAACTTTACAGTTTGGTTGTACCTTACCTTAAAGTTAAGGGTGTCCTTGAGATATTTGGTGATGAGTTCATAGTTAGCGTGCATCTTGACTCCATTCCAGCTGGAGTAGGACACCATGACAGTGGACACACCCTTGGCTATGCTCTCGATATAACCAGGCATGTGAATTTCGAACAATTCTTGCCAATCAATCACAGTATTGTTCTCGTTGATGCCGTTGGTGGTGCCGCCATCCCCCACAAAGTGCTTTGCAGAGGCCGCCACCTTATCCCTGTATATACATACATCATGATGAAGAAATTAACGGGATGAGGAAAAATGCATGGTAGTGAGACTTAGCATTCATGAATGAACACAGTGGTAGAACAATACTAGTACAACTTACGGTCCACCAACGTAAGGAACACCCCTTGGTGAACCAGCTGGAATTTCACCTTGCAATCCAATCACTAATTCGGACATTTGTTTTACGATACTGGGATCCTCGCTGTAACTCTCGTAACACCTACCCCATCTCGGATCTCTGCAGACCTGTTCATTCAAGTAGTCTCATTATCTGAGAATAAAGGTTATTCCAATCGCTAGAAAAATATTACAACTTGAACGCCAAATTGTTCAAGGAATGGATAGCATTACCGCGACGCATGGTGCAAATGTATACTGAATGCCAGTAGCTCTAACTTCAAGAGCAGTTGCAGCACCAATCCTCCTGATAAGTTCTCGATCCCTGAAATTGTCATATAAAAACACCCAAATGAACACTACTAGCGCAAGTGCGAGTGAAGGAGGTTGAGGAAATGAGTTAGGACTAGGATAGGTCAATGAGTAAATTCCTTTCAACGAATAATTTTCGGGTTGTTCTTTATCAAAGAATAATGACTTGCCTGGTAGCTCCAAGTCCAACATTATGCGGGAAGATTGTGGCCTTGAACACATTGTTGTGGCCATGAACCGCATCAATGCCGTAAATCATAGGGATTCCAAGCCGAGTTGCAAGTGACCAATTCTGAAACTTGTTGATCATGTCGACCCAATCTTGCGTAGTAGCCTGTGTTCGTGGCACACTCTCCCCGCCACTCAGAATACTGCCTATATTGTACTCCTTCATGACCTCAGCTGTGATATTGCCACGGTCTACTTGTGCCATCTGACCGATCTTTTCTTCTAGCGTCATTCGGGCTAGAAGGTCCTCTACCCGATCATTAATACTATATTTAGGGTTCTTGTATTTCATGTCCTCTTCTTCTCCCTTTGTCATTTCTATCCAGCAGCAAAGGCATAAAAGTCCCACTAAGAGGATTGATGAACTCGGCTTTACCATCCTCGATCAGAAACTATTTCGACTAAATTAAACCTGTGCACGTTAAACAGATCAAGTTTAACTCGTTCTCAGTATACATTCGAACTCTGAAAAGAAAAGAGAGTAAATTAGGAAACAGCATTCCTTTTTATTGGAAAATAAAACATACAAAAAAAAAAGAAAAAGAAAAATGAAAGAGGACTCATCGCGGAAGCCGTATATATAATATATAGGAGGTCTGGAAAGAAAAGAGAGTAAAGAATGAGCGTAGAAAAACAGTATACCAGATCAATATTAATAGAACGAGTGAGCCAACTAATGTTGGAAATTTTGTAATATACAAAACAAGAGAATGTGAATGTATGTGAAGTAACACGGATCGACTGAGGTGGTATATTTATAGGAATAATAGTCGTTAAGTTGTAAAGGTTCAAGGCATTGCTTATAAGAAGGAGCTATTCGCGGCCGTCCGATGCGTTCCTCAGTCCCCGTAGGAGTGGGCATGTAACGCTATTTGCACTCTCTTACACTAATATTATTTATTCGAAATAGATAAAAGACTGTTAGACCAAGTCAGGCTTGGATTCAATTCAAATTCAACTAGATACCGAGATTCATGACTGTATTTTCAAATTCAAGTTTGCAGCAGCACTTGGATAGGCTGTTGGTGTATGTATTTGAGAATTGTTATTAGCACTCTAAAAATCTCATTTGGCACTCCAAACTTTCTATAATTAGAAAGAAAAATACATTTGTGAAGAGTGTAGAATGAGATTTTTGGAGTGCTAATAATAGTTTCCATATATAATGAACCGTCATGAAGATTGCGAGCAACTTCACCCCACATCCATTCGTGTATTCAGAGGCGGCATTGAGGGGGAGCAAAATGTACAATCGCACAGGGCCTCAAATTTGAAGGGCCCTCAAAAAAATTTGGGTATCTTATATTTATTATTTTGAACAAATGATTATTTATACTAAGGGTATGAAGAGTGGGCTAAAACTCACAATGGGCTAGCAATAATGTGATTGAAATTCGTTTTTGGCGAGAATCAAATTTAAAATTTCTTACTTACAAGTGAAGAAGAATACCATTAAACCGTAGTAATAAGTGGCGGTATCTTATATTTATATGTAGTCGTTTGGATATACTTTTAAAATGACTAAAAGCGCTTTTAGAGAATATTTTTTTGTTTCAAAAGCACTTTAAGTGCTTTCCCAGAATTTACTTGCATTTTTGCTAAGGATTGGTTCCAAAAACATTTTCACCAAAAGCACTTTCAGTCATTTAAAAAGCACATCAAAACGAGCTCGTTATATATTAAAAAAAAAAAACTTTTATTAGCACTTTAAAATCTCATAGTGCACTTCTTATAAGTGTAAATTTTTTTCTTTCTAAATATTAAAATTTGGGGTGCACAATAAAAGATTAGGAGTGTCAATAACACCTTAAAAATGATTTTCTTTTCATTTTATTATATAATAATGCTATATATTCAAGTGAAACTTTAAAGTTGGAGTTTTTTTGAAGTTTTTTCTTCTTCTTATTTGGTTGCCTAAGATTGAACTGCTTTGGCGTATTTAGTGAATGTTATGTTTATAACTCTTTTTACTTATTATTTAATGACATTTGTAAACTTATAATTAGTGAATCCTAAAGTTTGTTTTGATTTAAGTTATTACTTTCTAGTACTAATATATCGTCCTACTTTAAATACAAAAAAAAAAAAAGGAAAACTAATGAAAAGGGCTTGAAAACTTTGAGTTTTAACGATAAGGACAAAATAAAAGGTAAAGTGAATAGTACCAGATTTGACTTTTTAGTGTAAAAATGTGGTTTTTCGTTAAAGTGAACAGTAACACGGGCTTTTTGTTAAAACTCCCAAAAAAAAAAGTATCTATCTTAAAATGGAGCCCTTATAATAAAAATTTGGACAAACAGAAAGCTATTGGCTGCCAACATGTTATCGAGCTTGGTTGATTGTATACTCTTTGCTTATAGATTATTTGAAGGGAGTTTTAAGGAAACACTCATGGTACTGTTCTTTTTTAATGAAAAACCACATTTTTACCTTTACTTGATACTATTCACTATACCTTTAAAAATGATTTTTCGTTAAAAAAGAAGTTTTTTTGAACTTTTCATTAGTTTTCTTTTATTTTGAAGTCCTTCGTCGTGTTGCTATGAATGCGACGGAGTTTGCCTATTGTTGAGCATGGCCAACTTCTCTAGTGAGATTTTTATCTTCCTGTATTTCCGCAGCTCATGCGGCTGATTAACTCTCCATTTCCCTCTAATATAGAAGAAAAAAATACATTGAACATATAATTTAAATTCCGAAGGGGTTGAGTTATTAATCCAAGAAATGACAACTAGAACAAAGAGAGAGCTAGAACAAGTATTAACTAAGATGACTGATCAACTGGATCGGTTGTAAGTCCAAAACCGAAGGGAAAGAGGGGATCGTAATGTGCATCACCAACATTCATAGGGAGTTGATCTACTGTCTTGAACCATGTCCTAGGAAGCTTTCCTGTGAATCCATAATCTCCAAAAAGAACATCACTCACTCCTTGGCCTTCAGTTCCCGGAAGCCATGCAGCCACAAGCGCATCAATCGAGGAAACGTAGGGCTCAATCACAACAGGACGGCCAGAGACAACGACAACCACGCATTTGACTCCACTGCAGACATTGGTGATGGTGCTTGGACCTGGTTCTGCAATGGTCAAAATCAAGCTATCCCCGTTGGTCTCAGCATAAGGGGGCTCCCCAACGGCAACAATGGCATAGGAAAAGTTATTAGACTTGACAAAATCAGCATCAGGGTTTTCGCTGAACATAATTTCTGTGCTGGGATCAACTGCAGCTGTGATGGCGCTTAGGATGGTGGTTCCTGTATGCACATAAAATATTTCAGTTACAATAATATGATTAATTAAGTATACTCGTATGAGTAGAAATTATATGCAAGCGGTTAAGAGCATTGTCCTTGCACCCGAAATCCTATTTTTGATTCCTCTTTCCACACTATCGCTCATATCAAAAAAAGAAAAACAAGTATAAGTAGATACGAACCAGCAGTGTTGTTGTTGCCCACGTGAGACTCCAACCTCCACACTGATAGCCCAAGTTGTTGGCATGAGTTCCAGCAACTAGGATCCTTTTCGCCTTCTTAGAGAGCGGTAGCACTGGTGCATCTGCATTTTCCCCATTCTTCAGCAGCACAAGCGACTTCCTGACTGCTTCGCGTGCCAGATCTCTATGAGTCTGCACATTATTCAGCACACATAGGTAAACATTTTCATTTACTTGATTATGTTTATTTTTTATTTAAAAACAATTTAGTATATCTGATCAAGAATACTAGCCTGGCTTCCAAGCTTGTCAACAAAACTCTGATCAGCCAATGGGTTCTCAAACAAACCCATCACAAACTTGACTCTCAAAATTCTCTTGACGGCATCATCAATACGGCTCATGGGGATTAATTTGTTGTTGACATGGGTTGTTACGATATCAATGAACTCGGTGTGATTGAACGGAACCATGACCTAAAAATAAACCAACATACAGCTTCAGTATCATAAAAGTGAACCAAACCACTAGAACAAAATTACCATTTACATATCTTGGTCTAAGATTTGAGCAACTAACCATGTCAATGCCAGCTTGAATACCAGCAAGAACAGAGTTTGGATAATCCGAATGGGGTGGATAGGTAATTTTGTCAACACCCTGCCAGTCAGAGATGACAAAACCCTGAAATTTGAACAATCACACTAGTTAATAGTGTTAGTTCATTCATATAGCCAGTATTTCCAATTAATGTAGTGCAATTTCAAAGTTAATTAATGTACCCTGAACTTAAGGGTATCCTTAAGAAATTTGGTGACAAGCTCGTGATTGGTATGCATCTTCTTCCCGTTCACACTCGAGTAGGACACCATGATTGTTGAGACACCCTTGATGATAGAATGGTAGTAACCAGGCATATGAATGCTCAACAATCCATGCCTTACAATCACTGTGTTGTTCTCATTGATGCCCTTGACAGTTCCGCCATCTCCAACAAAGTGCTTTGCACAGGCGGCTACCTTGTCCCTATATAATATCACAAACAAGTTCTTCATATCAGGAATTCCTAGTTTACTGTAAACCTAGAAGTACTAACATAATCAACGAAATCATGGCGTTGTCAATTTTACCACATATTGTGATGAAACAACATAAACTTAAAATTTGACAACTTCGATCACACCTGAACTAAGTTATATATGTTCGCTTTTTGTTTCAAACTGTATTTTTTAATACCTACTCCGAACAGTAGCTAAGCTGAGTCGAGGATATTTGATTTTTCTAAACAGAAGTACGTACAACATATACTTGATCAACTTACTTTCCACCAACATAAGGAACGCCCTTCCTTAAACCAGCTGGAGGTTCACCTTGCAATCCGAGTATGATATCAATCATTTGTTCTACTATTGCAGGATCCTCGCTATAACTCTCGTAACACCTACCCCATCTCGGATCTCTGCAGACCTATTGTCCAGTACATTAGGGTTAAAGATTAATTTTAATATGAATTAGTGATCATTAATAAGAGATGAAATACAACTTCCGAAAACTGTTCAGATATGTGATAGCATACCGCAATGCATGGTGCAATACATAATTGATGCCAGTAGCTCTAACTTCAAGAGCAGTTGCAGCACCACTGTTCTTCACTAGTTCCGGATCCCTACAAGATCAGCAAATCGTCAAACAAATTAAAGAACTTAAGTAGCAGGTAAAAACATAGTTTTCCAAGGTAGCTATGAATGTGTATGTTGAATACTTGCACATGCCTGGTAGCTCCAAGTCCGACATTATGTGGGAAAATTGTTGCCCTATAAACATTATTGTGGCCATGAACCGCATCAATACCATAAATCATCGGGATTCCAAGCCGGCTTGAAAGTGAACCATTTTGAAACTCATTGAACATTTTGATCCAGTCCTGTGGACTGGCATGTAGCCGCGGTACACTCCCTCCGCCACTCAGTATACTGCCTAATGAGAAGTCCCTCATGATGTCAGCTGTGACATTGGCACGATCCAGTTGCGTCATCTGACCAATCTTTTCAGCTAGCTTCATTCGACCCATAAGGTCCTTTTATACGATGATTTAGGGGCTGTTTCGGGTCCTTGTATGCCATGTACTCCGCCTCGGCTTGTGCTGTGCCTCCCAAGCAGCACAAGCACAAAAGTCCTACCAAGAGGACTGACGACCTTGCCTTTAGCATCGTTACTATCTAGTCAAACCTGTACAGGTAACATTGTTTCAGATTGATTGCGTGGAAATTAAAAGGGAAAATTAGAATCCCCTACAGTTTTTATATATCATTTAGATTAAACATCTATGTCTTTTTAAAATTTGATTAAAGTGCTTTGACCAATAATCACCTCAAGCTAAATTACATGTCATTGTTATATCTTTTAAAATTAAAATAATTTTTGAATTTATCCTTTTATCTGCATGATGCATTTTTCCTTATTTAGGGAAGATATTAGTAATTAAACTATATTTTCTCTTCTTCCAGATATGTTTTTTCGATCACAATTTTTTTTTTGTTATGCAAACATTTAATATTATTTCTTTTTCCAAATGGTTTTTTTATCAAATAGTTGGTGATCAACATAAAAACTCAGTGTAATTTTTTCAATTTTTTTGTGATTTTTTTTTTTTGATGTTTTTTTAAGTATAGTTGTTGACGAATTATTATTAGGTACAATACATTACGTATATATTATCTGCGGGTACGTTTGAATTTACAAAAATCATTAATTGGTACGTTTATTTGTAATTTTGGTACGTTTGATTTGATACATATTGTTAATATTGGTACATTATTTTTATTTTGGTACGTTTTATTTTGTACACATTGTGTATTGGTACGTTTATATTATTCTCAATCATTTTTTCTCTTAACGTACTAAAAGAAAAACTTATTTCGGTACGTTTGATTTTGTGGGATTTAAAAATATTTTAAACTATTTTGGAAAGAAAATATCTTAAATCGTAGATAATTATTGCTAAATTGTAGCATTATTATGAAAATAAATTGAATCTAACCAACCTTTTTTTTTTTTACAATTATCTCTAACGGATGAGAGTGTAATTAAAAGGCTAGGTTATAGGAAATTTGTTACAATATAATGTGCATATAGCACCAAAATTATGACAAAAAAAAGTTTAATCAAATCACTAAAAGACATGAATGTTTAATCTAAAAAATTCAAAAATGAGGCGCCTATATCAAAAGTTTTTCTATATCATTTAGATTAAACATCTGTGTCTTTTTAAAATTTGATTAAAGTGCTTTGACCAATAATCACCTCAAGCTAAATTACATGTCGTTATTATATCTTTTAAAATTAAAATAATTTTTGAATTTATCATTTTATCTGCATGATGCACTTTTCCTTATTTAGTGGAGATATTAATAATTAAACTATATTTTTTCTTCTTCCAGATATGTTTTTTTTCGATCACAATTTCTTTTTTTTGTTATGCAAACATTTAATATTATTTCTTTTTTCAAATGTTTTTTTTAATCAAATAGTTGGTGATCAACATAAAAGCTCCGTGTAATTTTTTCAATTTTTTTTGTTGTTTTTTTTAAAAGTATAGTTGTTTGACGAATTATTATTAGGTACAATACATTACGTATATATTATCTGCGGGTACGTTTGAAGTTGCAAAAATTATTAATTGGTACGTTTATTTGCAATTTTGGTTCGTTTGATTTGATATATATTGTTAATATTGGTACATTTGATTTGATACATATTGTTAATATTGGTACATTATTTTTATTTTGGTACGTTTTATTTTGTACACATTGTGTATTGGTACGTTTATATTATTCTCAATCCTTTTTTTCTCTTAACGTACTAAAAGAAAAACTTATTTCGGTACGTTTGATTTTGTGGGATTTAAAGATATTTTAAACTATTTTGGAAAGAAAATATCTTAAATTGTAGATAATTATTGCTAAATTGTAGCATTATTATGAAAATAAATTGAATCTAACCAACTTTTTTTTTTTTTTTTTTATAATTATCTCTAATGGATGAGAGTGTAATTAAAAGGCTAGATTATAGGAAATTTGTTACAATATAATGTGCATGTAGCACCAAAATTATGATAAAAAAAGTTTATTCAAATTACTAAAAGGCATGAATGTCTAATCTAAAAAATTCAAAAATAAGGCGCCTATATCAAAAGAGCCCAAATTAAAACTGTAAACGAAAATTAAAACATGAAAAAAAAAAAGGATTTCGGAGAATTTGCAGACCTTTCAAGAGAGGAGAGGAGGTGAATTATGAAAATAAGATAGAATATAGCGCTGGCTGAGGAAGCAGTGCTTGTGCACTGGTGTATATTTATAGCAGGAATGTAGTTAAAGATTTAAGTTTTGGATTAGCAAAAAAATCTGGATAGAATTAGATATGTATTAGGATAACAACCAAAACCAGGTCTTATCTAATCATCTCATTAATTTTAATTAGTAGAGATTCTGTCACAGCCCGTTCCAGACCTTACTTTTTCGTTGGATTTTAATTGACGAGTTTACCCCTGGTACGTTATTTTATCGTTGAGTTTTGGGATTTAAACTATACTAGGGTTTGGAGCTAGTTAACCCTAGTTAATAATTTGGTTATCTTTCTTACCTTGGTTAGGTTAAGGATGGACATGTGGATGTGTGAGGACCACACAAATTCCACTCTCACCATCTCACTCCCGTAACTCTCTCTATCTCCAGACTTCTCGGACTCTCTCGAACTCACACATCTTCTCTCTTCTTCTTGTACGGACACACTCACGCTCGTTCATCCAAGCACGGATCGAGGGATTCAAAGCTTCCATCGTGTTCTTCATGACGAAACAAACACATAGACATCAAGTGCAGGTAAGGAAAGTCCCAGTTTTCGTGAAACCCAGAATTTCCGTGTGTGTCACTGTTCATGCATACGTAAAATGTTGTGTTTCAGGAGATTTGAAGATCATAGGAAGCTTTAGAATTTCCCTACGAGCCTCGGAGAAGAAAGATCGAAGAGTTTAAACGTAAGGAACCCTAGAAACTAAACTCTCCGATTTGAGTACTGTTCATCGAGTTTTTATTTAAGCTTCCTTTTCGATTTTAAAGCTCACAGTGAGCTTAGTGAGGTTCCAAGGAGGCTCAGAGTGCCTCGTTTGAAGCATTTGGACGTCGGGATCATGAGGTTCGAAGGTGGCCGGTTTTGATGGATTTTTCCCGACGAGATTTAGAGAGATTTGCAGCTCCAAAGAGGTATAACCTTCTTCCCCTTGAAATTTGTAGCATTCGGGTGAAAATTTCATGGAAAATGACGCAGAAATGAGTGAGAAAAGTGAGATTGCAGGTCTGCCCAGAATCCGGCGCCGGTGGAACTGTTCCAGCGTCTGGAGGTAGGGGATGATGCGCGTGGGGGCGCGTAGGTCCGTGGGCTCATCAGCGCGTGAGGGCGCGTGAGCCACGGGAAAAATTTTCCAAAAATTCTAGAGTGATCCTTAGGTTGTGTAGATCATTTTAGTATATTCATACACCTCATTTGAGCTTTGTATGAGAAGTTATTAGATAGTTTGGCCTATGTGCTTTAAATTAACGTTTTTATAATTACTCCTCACATAGGCGAGATCTTTTCGGACGACGAGCGTAGCCAGGCTATGCAAGGGGACTATGACCCGTCTACATATCTGTGAGTGGGCTTTTGTTTTCCGTATTTACCTTATACTATGAGTTTTCCCAGAAAACAATCGAAATGATTTATGAATTGAATGCCATGATAGTTCTATTGTTGTTATACTTAGAACGTTAGTATGCATATGCCTATATGAACGAAATGCCATGCCATCACATCTTGCTATATTTCATTATGCATTATGAAGTGAGTTGCATAATGGTACGAAAATGCATGAGTTAGTGAATTACATTATGAAATTACATTAGATTTGATTATACGTTACGGTTTAGCATGCATCACGCATTATGCATTATGGAGTGCCTTGCATCATGGTATTGTATGCGCATGATTGTTGGTGCTGTGGACGACAAGGTAAGTTCAGGTAAGCCTCTGTGTGTTTAAATAAGTGAATTAGGACTAGATTGATGAGAAGTTGAGATGTATGGATAGCTCATAACCTGCACCCCGGTGTTAGTGCTCCCGCCCAGGGCCAGGGCATAGTCTTTCACGTGTTGTTCACCTCCCGCACCACACGCTCACCTTGGATCCAAGTCAGGTGCATAGTCCTGTCGTATAGACCACTTTCAGTGGGTTCGACTCGTAGGTGACCCGCGACTTATTCGCATAGTCTTCACGTGATTGTAGCACTTGAGCGTACTTTGTTACACCTAGTCTTGTCGTATAGACCACCTTGAGTGGGTTCGACATGTGTGCAGGGTATACAGATGATAATGAGATATGTTGAGATTGAGTATGAGCTATGGTCCATCCGTGCTGATCACACGGTGGACATGATATTATTGTTGAGGAGTTTATTTCACCTATGGTACTTGTTTTACGAGTTGATGGTGTGTTATGGCATATATGTTGGTTTCGTTGGCATATTTATGAGTTGATG
Source organism: Cotoneaster glaucophyllus (assembly GCA_036320875.1). NCBI lineage: Eukaryota > Viridiplantae > Streptophyta > Magnoliopsida > Rosales > Rosaceae > Cotoneaster > Cotoneaster glaucophyllus. The sequence goes on from CM070058.1 coordinate 19,448,559, forward strand.
GATGTTTTGGCATATGTTGGCATGATTTGGCATATGTCGGACTTATTGACATATTCATGAACTAGTGACATGGCATAGCATATCAGTGAACAGTTGGCATATTCATGAGTTAATGGCATTAGTATGGCATATATGTTGGAATTATTGATATAATCATGAATTAGCAGCCTGGTATAATATAGTCATGATTTATTGGCATATTAGTATGATGATGATTTTCAGATGAGTTAGAGTATATGTTTATATACTATTATTTTTCTGGGAAAGTATACAGGTTTTACGGCGAGGGGTTAGAAAGTTAGTTTTGAAAAGGTTTTTGAAAGATTTGTTTTTGCCCACTCACGCTTTTGTTTTTCGCCCCTCCAGGTATTAGCTAGCATTGTTGGTGGCACTCGAGGCAGCGGCAGTGATTCTGACAGACCTTCATTCATGTAGGATCCCTGTTGGGATGTTTTGTATAATTATTCTTTAGGTTCGACTGCACCTAGATTTCATGCTCTGAATGTGTTAACACTCCTAGAATCCGAAAATTTTTTTTTATTCATATTTCTCATTATTTTAAACGCTTCCGCACTGTGCATATGGCTACGTCACCTCACGTGACGGCTAGCATGCCTCGATCTCGGTCGGGGTGTGTCAGATTCTGTAGAGAATGTGTTTCTAAAATTGTCTTGCAGTTGAAGAAAATCTTACCAGATTAAGCAATGGGTTTATCATCGATTTTGGTTTTAATTAGAAAATATCTCACTTGGTCATTCGAAATATCTACCAATTTCGCAATGACAAGTCTATTTTTTTACATCTCATAATCTATTTTTTTTCGTTGAGTTTAATTAAATCCATAAAATATTCATCACGTTTTCTGAGATGAAGAACTTGAAATAAGGTCTCATAGTCGATCCTATGTATATGAATTTCTTCTAAGTCCAGGAATTTTAGTTTGTATAATAATTGTATTAGACGCCTCTGAATTATTAAATTCTACACACAACCTCACCTTAAGATTTATAGAGTTGAGATTGTTCGTTGTGAAACAGACACTACTGGCTTGTGAAGTGGTTTTGTTTCTCAGTTGTCAGGTTTCATACTTTGGCCTTCAAATAAGCTTAGAGCATTTTTTGATTTGTTAATTATCAGGCGTGTCATCGTTGATTCCTTCCAAGGGCGGAGCCACTCTGTAGTTAGATTGGCCATTTGGTCTTTGTGAACTTTTAATGATTCCCATTAAAATATTACGTATTAATATTATAATTGATTGATAATCTACTATATTCATATATATTTACCCTTGTGACCAACTAAACAACTTAATTCCTATTTGTTAGGTGGATAAATGTTAAAGAGACTCTCTCAAAGTGAGACAGTGAAATTCTCATGGACTTTCTGTCACCTCACGTTTTGACACAATGGTTAAGAAAGTTGGCAAGGGAATTGTGCTAAAAACATGAGATGTCGGAGAGTTCATAGAGAGTTTACTTTTGAGTCTCCTTACATTTCTCTTGTTAGTTGACCGAATAATCCCATTATAGTAGAGTTATTTCTTACCTTTTTGTCTTCTTTCATTATTGAATATATTTATAATATTTAGAAAATTAAGGGAATTACACGAAAAGGTAATCAATCAATAAGCATTAAACTTTAAACTTCTTTTCCATAATCATTTTCTTTTTTTTAACTTATTCTATTCAGAGAATCAGGCATCTCCAACTCTAAGACAGCAAGCCTTCACTAATTCATCTTTGGAATTCTCTTCCGAATCAACAAATCAATTAGGTAATTCTTAAACTCTTAATTTACAATTTTCTTGCTCGTGACACTGGCATTAATCTTACCAGTTGCCACTGCTAGTGTTGAAAGAGCTTTTTCTGCTATGAATATATTGAAAAGTGATTTAAGAAACTCGATAATATTGAGAATGATGTGATTATGAGAAGATTCCATACCGTGAAAATGTTGAAATATCTCACATTGACCGTATCTCTGAGAAAAGAAGAGTTTAAATATTCAAGCCCACTCCAACTAATACCGATGCCTTTCGTAATAAAATCTCCCACATGACATATTGTGCAGGTGGTAATTAACAAGTTGGGGACAATATCGGTGTTATTGGAAGTGAGCCTTTGGCTCGTCTCTCTAATAATTTTACATGGTATCAAAGACAGGGAACGAGTCGGTACTGTACTGCCACCTACGCGTTGATGGTGGTCTCTTGGCCCCGCATATAGGGTGAGTCCCCTAGGCTCCACATTGTGTTCGATGTGTGGATCTCCCACGTGTGACCCACTAATTGGGTCGAGAGGGCATGTTGAAATATCTCATATCGATCGTATCTTTAAGAAAGAAGAGTTTAAGTATCCTACCCCTCATTCCAACTAATACCGAGGCCTTTTGTGATAAAACTTCATATTTGACGGATTGTGCAGGTGGTACTTAACAAGTTGGGGACAATATCGGTGTTGTTGGAAGTGGGCCTCTGACCCGTCTCTCTGATAATTCTACTAAAAACTCGTCGAAAGCAATTGTAATTTTAGTAGAATGTTTTATGAATACCATTAAGACTAAGGACTGCTATTTTTATGAGTTTTTCTTATTATCTTTTAATCTTATAGTTATTTAACGTTGACCCTCCTTCAAAGTTTTTCTGACTATGCCACTGACTTCTTCCGACAATAATTCTGCATATCATTTAAATCGAATAACTTGGTACTTTTAACCATGACAATGACAATGAGTTTGCAAATACAGCATTCCCTCTACGGTTTCCAGAAAAATCGACGACAGTAACTATACAACATTATTGTTATGCTCTCTCATGGGAAAGGACTGTTGTTCTACAAAATCTTATCCATGAAACAGCGAACGGTCCCTGTATTACTAATTCTGGGTTGGCTTGGTAGTGAGACCAAATCCGAAAGGAAATAGAGGGTCGTAATGTGGATCACCAACGTTCATTGGGAGCTGGTCTACTGTCTTAAACCATGTGCGTGCAAGCTTGCCAGTGAATCCGTAATCACCAAATAATGCATCCGTCACACCTTGGCCTTCTGTTCCTGGAAGCCAAGCTGCGACAAGTGCGTCAATTCCAGCAAGATAGGGTTGAATCACGACAGGGCGGCCAGAAATAACCACGACAACACATTTCACAGCTCTACACACATTGGCGATTGTGCTCGGTCCAGGTTGTGGTATGGTCAGATTCAAGTTATCTCCAAATGTTTCAGCATATGGGGGTTCGCCCACAACAACAATAGCATAGGAAAATTTGTTGGACTTCACAAAGTTCGCATCGGGGTTCTCGTTGTAGACAACTTGGGTGGTAGGATCAACTGTACTTTTTATGGCACCAAGGATTGTGGTACCTGTTACAACGTTGAATCATTGATTAATAAACTTTTGGGTATACGAATATACTATAACACAACATACTCACAAAGAGTTCGATCAGGTGAGTTTAAGAAATATAAATTGTTTCCACACTTTTTTTGCAGTGAGATGGCTTGTTAGATCATTCAAAAGACCGATGAAGGCGTAATGGTTAACTCAACACGTACCCATTGTGTTATTGTTGCCTTCAAGGCCCTGCCATGTGATTGTCCAGCCTCCACATTGATTGCCCAAGTTGTCAGCGTGGCTTCCTGCTACTAGTATCTTCCCAGCTTTCTTGGGAAGGGGAAGCAATGGCTTATAAGAAGATTTTCCATTCTTTAGCAGAACGAGTGATTTTCTTACAGCTTCCCTTGCCAATTCTCTGTGCTCCTGTGAAAAGCCAGCATTTGAAGAAAAAGGTTTGAATACGGCAGATGAAGAGATCAAAGTTATTTTGTATCAACGAGCTAGAAACATACGGACCTTACTTCCCAGCTGGCTGGCCAGGCTGAGATCCGCCAAGGGATTCTCAAAAAGCCCCATAACAAACTTAACCCTCAAAATTCTCTTCACGGCATCATCGATCCTGCTCATGGGGATGATATTGTTCTTGACTTGATATGTTAGATCATCAATAAAGTCAGTGAAGTTGTAGGGAACCATTATCTGTAACAACCCCAGATATATGTTAGCAAACGAAAATAAAAACCTAGCATGTCTCATCTTGAGGTAGTACTATAATATAAACAGCATATCGAAAGTTTATTACGATATAATGGCAAAAAGTTACACTTTTAATTAGACTAACCATGTCGATTCCAGCACCAACTCCAGCTTGAACCGAATATGAATAGTTAGCTTTGGGAGGAGATGTAATCCTGTCAATACCTTCCCAATCTGATATGACGAAACCCTGACAGCACCCACCAAGAGACAGTTATGCCCAGCACTAGTAATAAGCACCACAGCAGACAAGTTATGTAAAATGACATTCCTTACCCGGAAACGTAGCTGGTCCTTAAGGTATCCGGTTACGAGTTCTTTGTTTGCATGCATTTTCTTCCCATTCCAACTGGAGTAAGACACCATAACTGTTGCAACACCCTTGAGGATGGAATTGAGGTATGCAGGCATGTGAATACGGAGCAATCCATTCAAATCAATCACAGTGTTGTTCTCATTGATGCCCTTCGTTGTGCCACCGTCTCCAAGATAGTGCTTAGCACAGGCCGCAACCTTTCCTCTAGAGAAACGGTACGGAAGACGAATTACACCCAATTTTTTTGTCCAAATATTTGAAATAATGAAAGAATACATCACAGGTTGATTACATATACAATTGATTTTTCACCAGCAATTAAAATAGTCTGAACCACATGTAGTTTGGTGAATCAACACCCTGGTTTTGATGCCTAATTAAAGAAGGCTCTAGGCCAAATTAAAGTGTAAAATATGGTGGAAATTACTATAAGGACACCGAGGCATAGTCTCAATCTGTCACTTTCAAATGTTTTTCATTCGACCAATCGAGCCCCAACTAACCAGAAAAAGCAGGAAATTTTAGTAAATATGAAAAACTTTTGGATCTCAAGTGTTGTTACTCAATCAAATCTTGACCACTATATCTCTATCCAGGCCTACCATGTGGTCATTATGATCAAAATAAATATGTTTGTAGAGGCACTTGTTTGAGACTCTCAAACTATTTACGGATAAGAGCCATCACGACACAAATAATTCGCCCTAAACAGTGAAACCAATAAAAAGATCTCAAGTAACAAATTTTTGAAAACTGGAAAGAGAAAAGAAAAACAAAGTCTTACTTTGCAGTAGAAACATAGGGAGCCCCCTTTTGAGCAGTGGGAGGCATGTCTCCTTGCAGACCAGGTATTATCTCAGTCATTGCTTGAACAATCTTATGGTCTTCACTATAGCTTTCGTAGCACCTACCCCATCTTGGATCTGTGCAGACCTGCAAGAACAGTAGTAATACATAGTTTTAGTGGCATGCTCGGTCAAGTTTTGTAGTTTGTAGCTAGGGATCTTGGATAATAAGACTACTCAATTACCGCAATACATGGGGCAAAGACATAAGGAATTCCGGTTGCCCTGACTTCGATGGCAGTTGCTTCCCCAATTCTCTTGACAAGATTAGGATCTCTGAAACGGATAACATGCAAAATGAAGCATGAGTACATTGATTAGAAACATCAGACTATTTAATTTGACCGAAAGATCATAAACTTTCGGTAATGCTTGAATGAAGCCTGTGGACTTCCACTTATTTGGGTGAGAATGAATGTGACTTGCCTGGTGGCTCCTAGTCCAACATTGTGAGGGAAAATAGTAGCATTGTAGACATTGTTGTGGCCGTGAACCGCATCAATCCCATATATCATGGGAATCCCGAGACGGGTAGATAGAGATCCCTTTTGGAGGCCATTCACCAGATTGATCCACGTCTCAGCTGAAGCTTTTGGGGCTGGTACACTCCCACCACCACTAAGCACACTCCCTGCAGAAAAACCAAATATCCCATTAAGGCATTTACAAATTACACTAGGATCATTTCATTGGCTACTAAAACGAACATTGACATTACTGTAATTCCACTATTTTCCCTCCCTGCACCCAAGTTTGAATTTCGCTTCCCGTAGTTTAGATTTGATTAGAATATCACTCGAATAAAAAACCCAGTGCGGACAAACAGTCCAATATGGACATGCTGAGATGAACAATTGAAAATGTGGGTGAGATTGTTTGGTTACCAATGAAGTACTTGGTCATGACATCAGGGGTCGCCACTGTGCGCTCGATCTGCGTCATTTGGCCAATCTTTTCGGCAAGAGTCATTCGCTTCATGAGGTCTCGGATTCTAGCATTCAATGGCTGCTTTGGGTCTTTGTATTTGAAGTAGTCAGCTTCTGTCAGTCTCAGAGCTGATAGTAAGCAGCAGCATAAGAGTAGAAACCCCGTTAAGGGTATCGAAAATCTCACCATTTTTGAATCTCAACTGGAGCTTCTGGATTGTTCGTAATCTGCAGAGAGGCCAGACCCAACAGGGTTCCATTAGAACACATATAGGAAGAAATGTAACTAAACATAAGCAGACAATGAAGAATGCTGTATAAGTAACTAAGATTAAGAACAACTATTCGAAAAGTTGAGAGCTTTCTACTTACATTGTAAGAAACTGAGCTCAAGAAACTCCAAAGAGGGGAGAGAGAGACACACACACAGAGGAGAGAGAGAGATCTGGTAGAAAGTGAAGTCAGTTGACGAAGGATAAGAAGGGTGGTGGGTGCTACTTATAGAAAGTAGCTTTATGATTTATGGACATTTTCTGAGTTTTCCAACTCGTCTATTTATCTTAAATTATCTTAAATTCCATGAGTTTAATCCATCCGCCCAAGGATTTCTACATAAAGTTCATTAAAATCATCCCCCATGTGCTAAAAAATTGCCGCTGGAGCGTGTTTTGTGCAATCACACACACAAGAACATGGAGTTGGCTTAGCGCGGAGGGATTCTTTGGTGTATTTGAAATACGAGCGGGTGCACTATTTATCAATTGTAAGTAGAGAGCCAATGAGGGTTGACTCAGTTGGTAAGGTCTTTGTTTTGTGTGTCGTCCTACCAAGGTTTGAGTTTTGCTGCCAACAGTTATTGTTGATGTACGATCTGTAAATTCCTATATAAATCCATACCGGCGACAGTTGGCAGTTAGGTGTCACGCGTAAGTCCATCCAGCTTGAGGTTGTTAGTTGCCCTAGTGCTGGTGGTGAGAGTAACCAATCTCCCCTTATACTTTATCTCACCAAAAAAAAAAAAAAAATCCTTCCAACCGAAGTGTTATTTGCTTACTGGATTTGAAGTCTGTGTGATTAAATCATCTCCAATGGTGATGTCAAATAATATGTCAAACAGGACTAAAAGACATTCAGATGTTCTCCAATAGATATGCCATATATGATGTGGCAACTGAGTCACTTGACTCCTTACTTTCTGGCTATCTTTTTTTAAGACAAACAAAGAATGAGTCAACTGTATTTAATTTAATTTTGAATGCATGTGTCCCATTAACAACTAATAGTATAAAACCTAAAATCAACTTTAATTATTTAGTAATAGTTAATGTAACTATGGTGCTCAATATAATAATAAAATAAATATTCGACACATTCATTAAAAAGAAGAAGATTTAGTATTTATATTCAATTGGTCACATTAGAGCATCTCCAAATGAGATATCAAATTTTGAACATCAAAATGATAGTTGATAACTTAGGTGGCAATTTGACATTTTATACAATATTTTGCTCCACCAGATATGTTAAATAATAATGTCATTTAATAATTTTTTTTTATCTTTTTGTGGAATCCAATGATTAAGACAACCAATCAAATATTTCAAAAACATAACAACATTTATTAAGGGAATTACTATTGACACTCCAAAAATCTCATTTTACACTCCATGTAAGATCCCACATCGCCCATGGGTGTAGATCCTGTAAGCCTTATATGTATATTCTCATCTCTACCTAGCACGAGGCCTTTTGGGAGCTCACTGGTTTCGGGTTCCTTCGGAACTCTGAAGTTAAGCGAAAATGGGCCAGAGCATTCCCATGATGGGTGACCCACTAGGAAGTTCTGCTCACGTGAGTTCCCAGAAACAAAACCGTGAGGGCGTGGTTGGCGCCCAAAGCGGACAATATCGTGTTATGACGGAGTCGAGCCTGGGATGTGGTGGGGGCCCGAGCCGGGATGTGACACTCCAAACTTTCTATATTTGGAAAAAAAAATACACTTGTGAGGAGTGTAAAATTTGATTTTTGGAGTGCCAATAATACTTCCCTTTATTAAACATTATATTAATCTATTAAAAAATCATTTAATGAATTTGACATCTGATGTCAAATTTGACAACAAAAAGCTTTGCCTTCAAATGACTTAGCGCCATGTAAGAAATTGAAGGCTCGGTTGGAGAGAATTTGCTGCCATTTTTTACTGTTGTATGCCTACGTGGTAATTTTGACATATTATATTTGATATTTCCTTTGGAGATGCTCTTTAGAGTCAAATTATCAACGTCAAATTTATTTTTTACTAGCTTAATTGTGGGTGTCTTATTCCACTAACATTGAGCCAATACAAATTTTGTTTCAACCATTTTTTTAATAAATACAACCATCTAAAGCTCTACATTAATAAATAATATTTGACAATTTGGTTGGGGAATCACAAAATTTGACATATGACTACATGTTGCCACAACAATCATCAATTGTAATTTAACTGTTATAATTTGACATTTTTATTGAAGATGGTCTAAATGAATTTTATTTAAGATCGAAGTTACAATTGAGTGAAAGTTTAGAGAATTTGCTCCAATTTTCTCTTTAGATGTTAATATACCTCTCTTGAATTTTCAACAAATTTTTATTTAACGTTACAAACTAAAGTAAAAATAATAATAAAAAAAGGCCTTACGCGGTTTAATTTGAATGTTCTTTGTTTTTGTAATGGCATATTTTTCTTAGCCTTTTGCGTAAGTGTGCCGGCTAAACACTTTTATAATACTTCTATTCCAACGCTACAATCTTCACTTTTGACCAAATTCAAATTTGGCGTTCTCAATCCAAACCAAGCTACGTGTCGTAATATAAGTAAACAAAAAGTTTTTTTTATTTATATTATAATATGTAGTGAATTTTAATGTTCTTTCATTTTTATTATGGCTTAAATGTTAAAACGGTCCATGTGTTATAGTTATATGGCCAATTTAGTTTCTGTGTTTTTGATTTGGCTAATTTAGTCATCGTGTTTGTCACTGTTAGCCAATTAAGGATATTAAATTCAATCTTTTTAAAAAAATTCATAAGAAAAATTATATGAGATAATTACCCTTTTTCTTTACAGAAAAATACAAATCAATGAGAAATAACACATATAAGAGATAAAGCTTCCAATATGAAAAATGATTAAGGTTATGACATAGAAAAGAGAGCGGTAATGTTAGGGAGGAGGTCGGCGAGTTAGGAGGAGAATAATTTTTCTTTAAATTTTAAATTTTATTTCATTTTAAAATAATTTTAAATCAAATAAATAATTTTATAAATAAGTTTATAATAATTTATAATTTTTTTTTACAGAAATTAGATGGAAATGTCCTTAATTGGCTAACAAAGATAAGCACAAGGACCAATTGGCAAAATTAAAAACACAGTGTGAGATCCCACATCGCCCAGGGGAATGATCCTCTATGCCTTATATGTATATACCCACCTCCAATTAGCACGAGGCCTTATGGGAGCTCACTAGCTTCGGGTTCCGTGGGAACTCCGAAGTTAAGCGAGAAAAGGGCCAGAGCACTCCCAGGATGGGTGACCCACTGGGAAGTTGCTCGTGAGTTCCCAAAAAAAAAACCATGAGGGCGTGGTCGGGGCCCAAAGCGAACAATATCGTGCTACGGTGGAGTCGAGCCCGGGATGTGGTGGCGGCCCGGGCCGGGATGTGACAATTTGGTATCAGAGCCAATCCCTGGCCGGAAGTGTGCCGACGAGGACGTCGAGCCCCTAAGGGGGGTGGATTGTGAGATCCCACATCGCCGAGGGGAGTGGATCCTCTATGCCTTATATGTATATACCCACCTCCAATTAGCACGAGGCCTTTTGGGAGCTCACTGGCTTCGGGTTCCGTAGGAACTCCGAAGTTAAGCGAGAAAAGGGCTAGGTCACTCCCAGGATGGGTGACCCACTGAGAAGTTGCTCGTGAGTTCCCAAAAACAATACCGTGAGGGCGTGGTCGGGGCCCAAAGCGGACAATATCGTGTTACGGTAGAGTCGAGCCCGGGATGTGGTGGCGGCCCGGGCCGGGATGTGACACACAGGGACTAAATTGATCCAATGACTAAAACACGGGGAGGATTCTAACATTTAAGCCTTTTATTATAATATGTAGTTTACGTTTTGTTGAAAAAAAAAAAATTATCATTAAATTATTGAAACCCAACTTTCTTCAAAATAAAATTCATTTCCTCGCCTCCGTCTCATGCCTCGCCATTCTTTCTATTCCCAGTCCCACCCTTATTATCATCATCATCATCATCATCATTTTTTTGGATTTTAAAATTCTAGATTATTACGACCTCTACCGGTCGTCCTAGTCAAATTTTTAATATAAAAATTGAAAATTTCGTCAACTTACAACTTTGATAGAGTGCCACAAGGCTCTCACGTTCAATGCGGTTGAATATCAGGAAATATATATACACACACACACACACAACTTGGTATAAAATAATCAAAGTTGTTGAACCTACAGTCTGTAACATGTTGCACCAAAAATTTAAAAGGGGAACAATTGCAAGCTATTTTTAATGAATGATTTTTACATAGTGATTTAAAATATGAATAGTTTTGATTATAAATTAGTTGTCTAAGCTAAATAAAGAGAATGGAAGGGTTTGGATTCAAAATGAACTTAGATAAACAGAATTTCTCCATCCACCAAGGTAATCTACTATTTGCAAAAATCAATTGCAATTAAATGAAATACCCTGTCAAATTGTTCATTTACCCTACGTTGTACAAGGTTCCTTTTGCTTTAAGACCCATTGTGTCAAACCCCGTTGTGTTATCCCCAGTGCAAGAAACGACTTGAATATAGGACTTGATGTGTACAACATTGTTCAACTAATATGTCTAATATTATGAAATGTGAGAGATTGTGGAATTGTATATTTCATTGATATGAATATTGATACATGGAGATCAATACATAAGCTATAAGCTATTTAGAGTAAACAGAATCTACAATCAAGCTAATTGTATTTACATCCTACAATTACTCTAGCCCAAGAGTTGACTAATCACCAAGTGCTAGAATAGCTCACAATCAGATCATGGGATTTTCTTTCCTTTTACACTCCCCCCTCAAGTTGGAGTGTGGATGTCGATGACAGCCAACTTGCTTAGATGCGAATGGAAAACAGGCGCACGTAGTGGTTTAGTAAACAAGTCAGCAGCTTGTTCCCCTGTTCGAACATAGGAAGTCTTGATTTCTACCTTTTGGATTCGTTCACGGATAGTGTGACAATCGATCTCAATATGCTTTGTACGCTCGTGGTATGCAGGATTTGCAACAATGTATAAAGCGGCTTGATTGTCACAAAATAACTTTGAAGATTGGGGATGCATAACATGTAAATCCTTCAACCAGTGCCGCAACCAGCTTAATTCATAATTGGCTGCAGCCATCGATCAATACTCCGCTTCTGCGGATGGACGAGCCACCGTGACTTGCTTCTTACTCTTCCAGGACACTAGTGATTTTCCAAGAAAGATACAATAACTGGTCACTGATCGACATGTAGTGGGACAACGGGCCCAATCTGCGTCACAATAACCAATTAATTGTAAGTTGCTTTGGGAAGAAAACATCAAACCTTGTCTAGGAGCCTCTTTGAGATATCGAAGAAGTCAATATGTTGCAACAAGGTGGTGTCGTTGGGGATCTTGCATAAACTGGCTCAAGGTGTTGACGGTATAAGCAATTTATGGCCTCGTGATTGTTAGATAAACTAATTTTCCAACCAAGCGTCTATATCGAGCAGGTTCATGAAGCGAAGCACTACCTGTAGGTGTTAACACCAACTTAGGTTCCATTGGGACCTTCGCAGGCCTAACACCAAGCAATCTAGCCTCCTCTAATATGTCTAGTGTATATTTTCTTTGGCAAGTCGTGACTCCGGCTTTCGAACGCGTAACCTCAACTCCAAGAAAATATTTCAACGGTCCGAGATCCTTAATTCGAAATCAACTGCTGAGAAATGCCTTAAGGCTGTTGATTTCAGCCTCATTGTTTCTTGTAATGACCATATCATCAACATATAATAACACAATAGTGAGAGAATTGCCTTTGACTTGAGTGAACAAAGAGTAATCTACCTTAGATTGACAAAAACCAATGTCACAGATAGCTGTGGAGAATTCTCGAAACCAACTTCTCGATGCCTGTTTGAAACCATATAAGGATTTGTGGAGTTGACACATGACATTCTCACTCTGTCGACTAGAACCCGGAGGTGGCATCATATACACCTCTTCCTGAAGTTTGCCATGTAAAAAGGCGTTTTGAACGTCCATTTGATGTAAAGGCCAGTGTCGAACAGCAGGCACAGTTAATAAGCTTCGCACAGTGATAAGTTTAGCGACCGGTGCGAAAGTCTCTATGTAGTCGATGCCTTTGCGTTGGGTGAATCCCTTTGCGACGAGCTGGGCCTTGTAACGCTCCAGAGTGCCATCGGAGTGGTACTTAAGTTTGAAAACTCATTTGTAGCCAATGGGACGTTGTCCGGGCGGAAGAGGGACGAAACTCCAAGTATTGTTGTCCTCGAGAGCACTAATTTCAGCTTGCATTGCCGCAACCCACTGAGGATCTTGACTTTAGAAGATAAACATGAATAAGAGACGTACCGATGTAAGGGATACTGAGTGTTGGACATGGAGCGCGAGGGAGCCGGGGGCGTGAACAAGACGGAATGATGAGGCACATTGTCTTTGATATGAGCGGGTGGGTGCGTGGAGCGAGTAGAGTGACAGAGGGGTGGAAGATGGTCGGTTGGTGTTGGCACGGTGTTAGAAGGTGGGTCGACATCGTCAATAGCATATAAGGGATCGGGGTTTGCTGGAAGTCGAGTTGTAATGGGAATCTAGGCAGTGAGGGTATCAGGTAGATGAGTGGGAATTATGGTGTCAGATGAGCCATGGGTTTCCTTTGTGTTATTGGTTACATGTGGTCCGTGGGGTTCATTTGCATTTGGAATGGTGGGTTCATTTGCATGTGGTGTGTGGGGTTCATTTGGGCAATGTGATGGATGAAAGATTGGTAAAATGGGAAAATTGTTTTGGTCTGTGGGTGGTGACGTGGCATAAGGAAAAATTTGTTCATGAAATGTAACGTCACGGGACATGAAAATTTTCTGGGTGGCTAGATCATATACTTTATAACTCTTTTTGGCCAAGAGGGTAACCAATGAAAACACAACGTCTAGCACAAATGTCGAATTTGTGTGTGGGTGTGAGGTTGGTGGCGTAACAAAGGCATCCAAAAACTTGCAAGTGCTCATAAGGGGGTGGTTTGCCATGTAAAATCTCGTAGGGAGACTTGTGAGAAAGCAAAGGTGTAGGTAGGCGATTTATAAGATAACAAGCGGTTTGAATACTTTCCCCCCAAAATTTTAAAGGTAATTCGCCTGAAAACGGAGAGCACGACCTACGTTTAAAAGATGCCTATGTTTGTGTTCGACTATCCCATTTTGTTGTGGTGTGTAAAGGCAAGAATGTTGTAAAGTAGTGCCAAAAGAGTCTAGGTAAGAACGCATGGAAAGGAATTTGCCACCATTATCAGCACGAAGAGCCTTAATGTTGATGTGGAACTGAGTCTTCACCCAAGAAAAAAATGATTTCAATAGCATTTGTGTGTCTGACTTAAAATTCATAAGATGTACTTATGTAAAACGAGTGGAATCATCCACAATAGTAAGGAAATATAGTGCCTCGGAATGTGTTTGAATTTTGTGAGGCCCCCAAAAGTCACAATGAATTAAATCAAATGGTGCAGTAGATTTAATAGTACTAGTAGAAAAAGGTAATCCAGTTTGTTTTGCTAAAGGACAAATTTCACAAAGGTGCTTGGAATCAAACATTATTTCAGTATAATTCTTAGCTAGCAAGAGTAAGGGTGCAGATGAGGGATGCCCGAGGTGCGGATGAGGGATGCCCGAGGTGCGGATGAGGGATGCCCGAGGTGCCGATGCCAAAGACCTATGGTGTGGGTAATATGGTTGGTGAGGTGAGGATTTTGACTTGGTGTAAGGTAGTATAGCCCATCAAAATGCTTGCCCAGGCCAATCACCCTCTTCGTATCTATGTCCTGCACAACACAAAAATCCGGATAAAATGTCACTATACACCGCAAAGCTCTTGTCAACTTACTAACAGACAACAAATTGACGCCGAACTTTGGTACATAAAGAACTTTATCAAGAGATAAGTCATGTGACAAGTTTATTGAGCCAATATTTTTTATTTCCACTTGCCCCCCATTTGGTAAACCAACAAAGTCATGCTGAGTATCAACGATGTTGTGAGTTGGTGGTGAATGAGATATATGATCGGTTGCTCAGCTATCAACAATCCAATATAAAGTCAAGTGTGCATCCTTTTGTGCTATATTGCATGTAGGTGAGAAAATACCTGTCACATTTGCGAGTGGTTGACCATTACCGTTGCGAAGCATGGCAATTATCTGATTATATTCCTTGGTAGTGAAAGTTGGACATTTGGAAATGGTTGGTTTGGTGGTCGCAGCAGGCTTGGTGATCTCGGCATTATGGGCTGCTGCTTTCCTGTTCTTAGGCTTCACATTCTTGTCATGCCACTTGTGGCCCACTAGAAACCCAATGATGTAATAGCATGTGTCCACCAAGTGCCCATCTCCATCACAGTAAGTGCACTTAGGCTATTTGCTTGGGAATGAACTTGCAGAAGGACTAGGAAACCTGTCATTTGATGATGACGACGCTGGGGGGCGCTGAACTTGCATTGCATGAGAACTCGTCCCCAATTCACGACGGCTTGCCACATCCATTTGCCGTTCATGTTGGAGAATTAGACAATGAACTCGACATGTATCCGGAAGTGGACTCATCATCAAAATCGAGCCTCGTACGACTGAGTAAGAGTCGTTCAATCCCATTAAGAATTGCATAACTCTTTCCTTCTCTTCTCGCTCAGCAAGCCCTTTCAAACCCTCACAAGTGCAAGCGAGTGGGTCATAGTAGGACGCTAACTCGTCCCATAATGCTTTCATCTTGGTGTAATAGGCAACAACAGTGAGATGCCCTTGGCGGTTCTCGACAATTTCTTGTCGAATTTGATAGATTCTTAAATTTCAGGTAGACGGGCCATGGGCCTACTCCAATAACACTGATAATGTCCCCACTTGGCCACCTGCTCAATCCGTCAGGTGTGAGGTTTTAATACGAAAGGCCTCGGTGATAGTTAGAATGGGGTAGTTCTATATAAAAGGCTTGTTCTCAAGCCTTCTGGCCGATGTGGGACAGAGGAATTCCAACACCCCCCCGCATGTGAGACCCCATTTTATGGGTCACACGTGAAGTTCCACACATTGGCAACCACGTGGAGCCAAGCCGAGGCTCACCCGTTCGCGTGGGGCCAATGAGGACCCACCCATTCACGTGGCATCTCTTGGCCTACATGAAGCCAAGTCGGGGCTCACCCGTTCGCACAAGGTCAAAGGGGACCCACCCGTTCACGTGGATGTACGGGCCTGTCCCCTGACTTTGATACCATGAGAAATTGTGGAATTGTATCTTTCATTGATATGAATATTGATACATGGAGATCAATTTATACAAAAGCTATAAGCTATTTAGAGTAAACAGAATCTACAATCAAGCTAATTGTATTTACATCCTACAATTACTCTAGCCTAAGAGTTGACTAATCACCAAGTGCTAGAATAGCTCACAATCAGATCATGGGATTTTCTTTCCTTTAACAAAATGATAAAGAATCTCATAATTCTTAATGATCAACGTGATCGAATTTAATATATTTATATCGGTAATGTGTTGATCAACTCGTAAATATACGCGATGACATACATAGTGTCATTTGGCAGATCCCTTTTATATTTTATTCAAATAAAACCCAACTTTCTTTTTTCCAACAAAGATCGAGATTTCTTTCTTTTTTAAAAAGAAAAAGAAAAAGAGATCCATCTTTCTTTTTTATAAAAGAGGTCCAGCTTCCTTTCTTTTCTTTTATTTTCCTGCAAAGATCCAGCTTTCTCTTTATTTTGTTTCTATTTTAGACTTTTTTATTTTTGGTGAAAGCTATTTTAAACGTTTTTCTTTTGCCGAATGAGTTAATATGTTTCAAATTGTGTAATTTTAGGGACAGCTTTGCGGAAATAACCGCTTCTTATTGTTTTTTTCGTTTCTGTGCTGATGAAGTCATCGGCACAACGGGTAATTGCGAGTTCCAAATTTACTTTGAAGTATGCATGTGTAAAAACTCACAAAAATCTCGCTATGGTAAAACCTAAGATATGGGGAAAACCCATAGACTAAGGGAAAAGTAAGAAAATATGCATAATGTCTTAAACAAACGTCAAATTTGATGAGTGTAGTGAACTTAACAGAGTATGATCATCCCAGGATGGGTGCCTCATTAAAACCTCGTTAGGTAGCAAAAACCCAGTGGGAAAAATGCTCCTAATCGTAGGAAAAAAAGTACATTAAGATCATGTGAGTATGCTTCTGGATACTCCCCCTGAGTTAGACATAACTTCTAAATAAAAGAACTACAAGCGATTCAATTCAGATAATTTGCGCATACCGATTCCTTGGACGAGCTTCTGAAATGTAGACTTGGGCAACAACTTGGTGAAGAGGTCGGCCAGGTTGTCCTGGGAACGGATTTGCTTGACTTCAATGTTCTGATGCTGCTGCTGCTGGTGTGAGTAAAAGAACTTCGGCACTATGTGCTTGGTGTTGTCTCCCTTGATGTATCCCTTCTTTAACTGCTCGATACATGCTGCATTGTTTTCAAAGATCGTCGTAGGAAGGTTAATGACTGATGGTCTTCTCTCAGCCAAAAGCACTCACGCGATGCTTCATGCAGGACGAGAATCTTAGCATGGTTAGACGAAGTCGCGACTAGCGTTTGCTTGGTAGACCTCCAAGATATAGCGGTGTCTCCAACGGTAAAGACATAATCCGTTTGAGAACGTGCTCTATGTGGCTCAGATAGATATCCAGCATCTGCGTAACCAACAAGGCGAGAATCAATCAGAAGGCTATAGGGGGCGGCAACACTCGGAGATTTGCGGGTATAGAACAAGCCCAAATCCGTAGTACCCTTGAGGTAGCGGAAAATGTCTTTGACACCATTCCAGTGCCTGCGTGTGGGCGCATTGCTGTATCTAGCCAATAGATTCACAGCGAAGGAGATGTCGGGTCTAGTGCACTGAGCCAAGTACAATAAAGCCCCAATTGCACTTAGGTAAGGAACTTCGAGTTCCAAAATCTCTTCCTCATCCTCTTTTGGACGGAAGGGATCTCGTTTAGCATCTAGAGTCCGAACGACCATGGGTGTGCTCGAAGGCTTCACTTTATCCTCATTAAAACGTCGCAACACCTTTTGGGTGTAGTTCGATTGATGTACTAGGATTCCATCCGAACAATGCTCGATCTCTAGGCCGAGGCAATATCGAGTTTTCCCAAGATCCTTCATCACAAATTCCGATTTCAAGTGTGTAGCAATTTCCTCAAGCTCTGCGGGAGTTTCGATGCGGTTCATGTCATCGACATAAACTGCAACGATTGCAAATCCGGAATGTGACTTCTTTATGAACACGCATGGGCATAGTTCGTTGTTCACATAACCCTGACTCGTCAAATATTCACTCAGACGGTTATATCACATCCGCCCGGATCGTTTCAATCCGTAAAGTGACCTCCTCAACCTACTTGAGAGAGTGTTCTGTGGTATAGAACTATTTGAACCAGTCAATGGAAGTCCTTCTGGAACTTTCATGTAAATTTCCGTATCTAGATCCCCATAGAGATACGCGGTTACCACGTCCATAAGCTGCATATTCAGTTTTTCGGAAACTACCAAATTGATTAGGTAGTGGAACGTTATGACGTCCATTACGGGGGAATACGTCTCCTCGTAATCAATTCCAGGGCACTGAGAGAAGCCTTGCGCTACGAGGCATGCTTTGTATCGCGCTATTTCATTCTTCTCATTACACTTCCTCACGAAAACCCACTTGTAGCCAACAGGCTTCACGCGTGGTGGTGTAGGAACGATAGGTCCAAATACCTTACGTTTCACGAGCGAATCGAGTTCGACCTGGATTGCTTGTTTCTAGTTTGACCAATCAGTTCTACGTCGGCATTCATAGACGGAACGTGGTTCAATGTCATCGCTAAACATGATGTTAGTAGCTACTGAGTACGCGAATGCATCGTCGACGATCATCTCATTCCTATTCCAAACCTCATCCAATACTGTGTAGTGGACCGAAATCTCGCGATTCTCGGGAGGCCAGCATGTTTCGTCTGAAGCATCACTGTAATATAGAATAACCTCATGCGTTGGAACGGATGAGTGAGTGATGGTCGGATTCAAACTAGGGTCACTAGTTGGCAGTGTTCTAAAAAGCGGGCTAGGCGGCGCCTAGGAGCTAGGTGTCCGGCTGCCGCCACGATTATTCCAAAAGCGTTCAACAAATCGGCAAGGGTATTAGGCGGCCGACTGGGCCGGCTCGGCGGCCTGACTAGGCGGTTCTGTTTAAAAAAAATATATACATATAGTTGTTTCACAGCATCGCCTAAAAGAGGAGACGTTCACATAATATTGAAGAGAGAGAGCGAGAGAGCATCAGGGAAGAGAGAGCGATGCTGAATTAGAAAAACAGATCTGCAATTGCTGGGATAAACAAGAAATTGACCTGGACAATTGAGATTTCTTTGACCGAGCATGCAATTTTCTTCGATGCGCTTGAGGTTTTGAGAAATTTTACAAAGGAAAAAGAAGATGGGCAGAGCAGGGAAATTTTACAAAGAAGAAGATGGGAGGAGCAATTGAAGGCGAGGAAGAGGAAACAAAAGAGATAAAGGCTTTGCGTTTTCCAAGGCCTCAATAATCCATCCCCTCTCTTTGACGGTTTGACCGGTGTCCATTCCACTATTAATTACCCACCTTTACCTTTAGTCTCCAATTAATTACCCACTACTTGTTATTGTTTCCACTCGTAGCTTTTAGAAATGTCATAGTCAACTAGTGCTCAATAAAATAAAATAAAAATAGTTACCCTTTCCACTAGTAAATATATTGTATATGGGTAATGTTAGTTTTATGAGAGAGACTAAATTTTATCCATAAATTTCATACAAGTATAATTTTTTGTAAGTATCAATATGCACTTATTTACAAGATATATAAGAAAATTACCTAAATCTGCCTAGGCCGCCTAGGCGCCCGCCTAGACCCTGCCTAGCCGCCTAGGCGCTAGGCGCCAACCCGCTGCCCGACTAGCGCCTAGCGTTTTTTAGAACCTTGCTAGTTGGTGCCGTTTTCCTCTTCTGAGGTTGTGAATCCTTTGTACCAGGGGGTCTGCCACGCTTCAGGGTCGGAGTAGATGATTGGCTAGCTGCCAATGTACCTTGCCGCGTGGAGGGTGCGGCCCCACTTTAGAGAGAAGAGAGATTGATTTAATTGTGAGGTGTGTTTGATTCACCCCATTGTGCCTTTATTTATAGTAGTAGAAAAGGTAAATACCTTTCCCTTTATGATTACAACATTTAATAGGTAATCTAGTCCTAATAGGAATATAAAATACTTTCCCATATTCTCTAGGATTTACACAATCACATTCCTATTCTAAACATGACTGCAACATTTTTTAGTATTTTTTCTCATATATTTCTATTTATAATTTGTATCTTTTTTTTTTAATTTATACCAATATTCCTTTTAGTTTTAATTTGTACCCATAATTTTGAATTTTAATATGTACCCATATTTTTAATTTAATTTGTACCAATATTATTTTTTATGAACATACGCATGCTAATTATATATGTTTTTTTTATGTTTTAAAATGTATCAATAGTTATTACTTGCACTATACTAATAATACGTGGGTACATATTTTTTTTTCTAGAACTATGTGAAGAACAAATTACTCTATTATTGATTTTTTAAGTAATTGTTATATTTGTAACAATATTATTTGGATTTGTTTAAATTTCATAATTTGTGGGATATTGAATGCATAAATGCATGAGTTAAATCCCTTAAATGATGCTAGGACCTTAATCAAATTATTTAAACAAATAAGGTTTCATTCTAACAACTAGGTTGATTAGGGGCTGGAACAAAAATGACTCTTAAAAAATTAAAGATTTTATTTCATTAAGTTGTGAATTTTGTGAGATTTGAGAATAGGAAGTATGTATAACTATGATAAAATAGAATCCAACCTCAACCTCTAGGATTTCAAATCCAGCGACTCTCTCTTCCTCTCACTACCTGCCAACCACTTAGTTTTTGTTTTTGTTTTTTTGTTTTTTTTTCTTTCAATCTTCTTCCTTCATCTCTGCATTTTTTCTTCAAATTTTGTTGATGGGTCGCATTATTTCTAAATAAAGATGATGCTGGGTCGCATCATTTCTCATATATGGTGTTGCTGGGTTTCAATTTTCACATTTTCAATTTCTAGGTCGCTTCATTTCTCATATGTAGTGTTGCTGGGTCCCAATTTTTACATCTTCCATTTTTTTCGCTCGACGATCAATTCTTGTTCTTTATCCTTTTTTCCACTGATCTTTGGGGATTTTTTTGAGTTTTTGTTCTCTAATTTCATGGAATGATGGTGTTGATTTCACCGTTTGTAATATTTATTTTGTAATTTTTTATCGGAAAGTCGAACAAGACTTGATGGGTAATGGTGAATTTTCCATGGGTGGCGGTAGCGGTTGGACTGTAGAAGTGGTGAAAGAGCAATGGTTGCTCTCGGATGTCTGTTGGATTACCACCTCCCTTGCCTTAAAAATCCACCAAAATCATAAACGAAATCCTTAAAAATCCATATGAAATTTGTAGGAGTTTTCAAATTTTATCAAATCTATTTCTTTTAAAATCCTCCTAATTCCTAGTTGACTAAATGGAATTGAGTCGGAGCCAATAATTGAAATCTAATTGATTCGTAGCCTGCGAAGGCTGTGATCTGAATCGAATTGATTCGGTTAGAATATTAAAATTGGGGCAAATGATAATAACAACGAATGTGCCTTTGATGGATGAAATCCTAGAAGAGAGAGAGGTGGGAGGCTTGCACATGGATCTCTCGTCGGAAATGAGTTGAGCCTTTGCATGAGGGCGTGGGTTCGAACCCCGTCGGTGGCTAATCTAACATCTAATGTAACAAAATCTATCGTTTGCTAAAAAATAAAATAAAGGTATTTCTCTTTACTGATAAGTGAGAGATCTTAGGTTTGATTAACGTCAAAGGCGAATTTGAACCACATTATTGCTAGCCCATTGTGAGACTTAATCTACTCCCTCACATCCTTAGTGAAAAAAAAAAAAAAAAAAAAACAAACAAACAAACCAGTGTTCAACCTCTAAGACATGTCATGCAATTAGAGAAGAGACACATGCTAGACATGAAGTTTTGAGACAGCAGACCTGCGGCCAAGCAAGCAAAACGAACCTTGTAAAATGTAGGGTAAATGAACAATTTGAGAGGGGTATTTCATTTAATTATAATTAATTTTTGTAAGTGATAGATTACTCTAGTGGATGGAGAATTTTTATTTAACTAAGTTTGTCCCGAATTCAAACTGTTCCATTCTCTTAATTTAGCTTAAATAAATAAATCGCTTGTAAAAAAAATTGTTTATTTGAAATGAACCGATCAGTTGTTTTGATAGAATTTTCAACATTGTTATTACCACAAGTAAATTCAAAGTGGTTGGGCATATGTCATTGTGATTAAACGACCATCTCAATGGTCGTTGATCCCATTCTAGGGATTTTCATATGAAAAAAGGGAGTTTTAACGAAACACTCATGATACTATTCACTTTTAACGAAAAACCACATTTTTACCTTTACCTGACACTATTCACTATACCTTTAAAAAGGGTCTTTCGTTAAAAGGGAAGTTTTTTTGGATTTTTCATTAATTTTCCTAAAAAAAAGCCCAACATTTTTCAATATTTATGCCCATGTGCTTTATTAATGCAAATGTAGATAAATGGGTGTCTTTTTAGGGATGAGATCCCATCTCCTACCAAAGCCACACAATCAACTAATTCGGGTCTTTGAAATTTAATTCAACAGCTACAAACAAGGGTTCTTTTAAAAGTTATAATAATTTTAGCCATTAGATTAAATTTCAAGGATCCGGATGAATTGATTGTGGGGATTTGATGGAAGAGATTTGAAGGGGATCTCTTCTTGTATTTTTATGCCCAAGTAGACAAATGGGTGGCTTTTATATTAAAATAATACTTGACTACTTAAGCTACTTAGTATTACGAACTAGTAGTATTTCTCTTCATTTGTAAATGAGGTCTCATGTTCGATTCTCATCAAAGGCGAATTTGAACCATATTATTACTAGATCATTGTGAGGCTAAGACTACCCTCTTTATATATCGTTTGTTAAAAAAAAAAAATACTTGATTACTAAAAAAATAGAGAAATTATGTCTCAAAAATGCTTTGTGATTAATTTTCAAAACTTCATATTTATAATTAAAATTTCATATTTTAAATCACTATATAAAGATTAATCATTCAATAAATAGTCTACAATGCATGTCTATTGTTTTTTATTTTATTTTGCATGTTACAGCTGTAGGTTCTACACCTTCGATTATTTTATACCAAATTGTATTTTTTTTCCCATTGGACGTCAGAGCCTTGTAAATATGCATTTGGCACTCTCTACCATAAGTTGACATAATTTTCAATTTTTTGTATTAAAAAAAGTGACTAGGAGGACTGGTAGCTGTAATAATCTGGGATTTTGTAGTCAAGTGGATTTTCCATAACAATAATAATATTACACCTAGAAAAAGAGGAGGTTCATCATCAAGTGGGGTCAAAAAATTTGCATTTGGCTGAGAAAGTAGCACCCATGACGAGGCTCCAACACACAACTCAGAATTTAACAAACAAAAAGTGAGAGAAACAAATGGAGAAAATCTATTCCTCTAGAGTAGAAATGAACTCTCTAATAATTATATTTTTACTAGTCTACTAGATGTTTCCAACGCAAATTTCAATTTTGTTTGTTTGTTATAAGACTACCAAAATCCAGCGGCAGTAATCGATCCCCATTTACCACTGTTTAAACGGTGAAGTTGATGTCCATCCTCAATTTCCAGCTCCTCCATCCTCCGGATAGGGTCTCCTCCTTTCTCTTGTTGATTGCCGAACCAGCGGCAGTATCGCGGTGAGCAGCCACTGCATTCCTCTTTTTTCCTTCATCGTCTACCAAACTTAGACCTGGTATTCGTGTCGTGTTTTCCGTGTTCGTGTCGTTTTCGTATCATATCCGATATCTTAACGGGTCGTGTCGTGTAACACCCGTTAAAATAAACGGGTAAAATGACTCGACCCGAAATCGACCCGATAATATTAACAGGTATAATGACCCGACTTGTTACCCGTTAAGGAAAATATATTTTAAACCAATAAATAATCAAATGAAAAACATAATACTAAATAAGTATATACATACCATATTGTCACATCCAAAACATAAAAACACATTTTTTTAAGGATATTTTCGCTTACCTAAATTGATTGATCTAGCCTTTTTCTTTGCAAGACTCGTATTTGTATTGTCTATACTTTCGCTTCCAATATCTCGTTCTGTTCTCATTATAATCTCCACGGAGTCCTCATCACTAAGGTTTACTAAATCTGAATCTCCATTGCTTCTGAAACAAAATGGGTATAAATTAATTAATAGCTTAATTAATTAAGTAAAGTCTTTAATAGTTTTTTAATTAATGTAGAAGTGTCAAAAATATAGAAAAAAATATATAAACTGTGAGATCCCACATCGGCAGGGTGGGGGTTGGTCCATGGCCTTATATGTACATGTCCATCTTTTCCCAGTGAGACGCGTTTTGGGCTGAGGCCCAAGAACAAATCCGTGATGGCATGGCCCTAAGCGGACAATATCTTGCTACGGCGGAGGTTGGGATGTGACATAAACGCTTGTAATGACAAACTTTACAACTTTCATGAAGAGCTTAACTTCGAAATTCGCCACTATAATAATATAAATCATAGATCAAAATTTAACCATTGATTGTTGTTTACATTTACGCTTCATTGTTCTCATCAAATTTTGTTTTTTCAGATTTTTTTTTTTTGAAAACATGATCTATTAGAGGATGCAGGAAGATGAACGGTTTGGATCGTTGATATTATATTCATAGCTTTACGGTTAGTGAAAATATTTCTTGATGTTTATAAAGTTTCTACAAACTATATGACATCGACTCATATTTCAATTAACCGTAAATATTGAAACATGATATCAAAGATCTAAACCGTTCATCTTCTTACATCCGTCAGATGATCATGTTTTCAAAAAAGCAAATTTAAAAAATGAAATTCAGTAAGAAGAATAAAGCATAAATAACAATTGACGGTTAAATATAAATTTAAGGTTTATGGATTATAGTGTTGGATTTCGAAGCTGACTTCTTCATGAAAGTTGTAAAGCTCGTCACTATGAGTGATTGTATATTTTTTTTTATATTTTTTACACTTCTGCAATAATTATTATTAATTTTATTAATTTTTCCCTCAAATAAAAAATATTATTCATGAGGGTTTGAAGGATTTTAAAAATCTAAACGATAATGTAAGCTTAACCATTATCTACTCGTGGATGAATAATGATGAATCACGAGTGTTGATATATTCTTACACATTTTTCATAGTTGTATGTATGTCTTCTTAGTTCTTGCCTATACTGTCACATCCCAGACTCGACTCCGCTGTAGCACGATATTGCCCGCTTTGGGCTTACCATTCCCTCACGGTTTTGTTTCTAGGAACTCACGAGCAACTTCCCAGTGGGTCACCCATCCTAGGAATGCTCTCGCCCAAACTCGCTTAACTTCAGAGTTCCAATGGAATCCGAAGTCAGTGAGTTCCTAAAAGGCCTCATGCTATAAGGAAGGGAGCATGTACATATAAGGCACATCACCCTTCTCCGTTGGTCGATGTGGGATCTCACAATCCACCCCACTTAAGGGGAACTCGGCATCCTCGCCGGCACATCCGTACCGAACAACAGAGTGGCTCTGATACCAAATTGTCACATCCCATACATGACTCCGCTATAGCACGATATTGTCCGCTTTGGGCTTACCATTCCCTCATGGTTTTGTTTCTGGGAACTCACGAGCAACTTCCCAGTGGGTCACCCATCCTAGGAATGCTCTCGCCCAAACTCGCTTAACTTCGGAGTTCCGATGGAATCCGAAACTAGTGAGTTCCCAAAAGGCCTCGTGCTATAAGGAGGGGAGCATGTACATATAAGGCACATCACCCCTTCTCCGTTGGTCGATGTGGGATCTCACACATACAAATACTATACTAGTTTATTTTAATCGTGGACAACAACATGTTAAGTAAAAATTATCCTAGTAATGATAATAAGGAACTCTCATAATAAAAATAAATAATGACAAAAACTTTTTTTTTTACTTATATAGAATAATAATACAAACTATATATTTAATATAGAATATATTGTATATATTAATATGGCTATTGTATTTTATAATAATTTTTTTGGTAATTAAACTTTAAAATTATCAAAATAATTTTTTTCTTAAGGGGTGGAAACGGGTTACCCACGTGTTACCCGCGTGTATACCCATTAAACACCCGTTATTAACGGGTTCTTAACGCGTCATCCGATAATGACCCAATTAGTTATTGTGTTGACCCGAAACCCGTTATTTTCGTGTCATGTCAGAAACTGCCGGGTCTAACCAAACCACAATACCGTCGTAAATTAAAAAAAAAAAAAAAAAAACCTCATATGATTTGTGATTTAGATTCAAAAGCTTTTTAAACCTCGTTGAATCCACCAAATTCAATCCTTCAAAGCTCATAATCAATATTGAAATAGAGTGAAAAGAGTATTTGGATTTTGTCTTAGACAGCTATAAGAATCCCTCGAGCGTTCCTCGCAGTGGCTGAACCAAGATTTCGAGTTAGGAGGTGCCCCTCACAAATGGAAAAAATAAAATAAAAATTAAACGGATAGTATTTACAAAACTATTAACCAAAACATCATAATATATACATGCAAAGTAATCAAAAGTCTAAAATAACATAGCATGGATAATATTACATATTTCCAATAATCTTAATAATTGTCCTCGACTAGTTTTCATCTTTTGAAATCATTGCATGATAGCCTCGTTGTCACATCCCGGCCTGGGCCCGCACCACAACCCGAGCTCGACTCCGCCGTAGCACGATATTGTCCGCTTTGGGCCACAGCCACGCCCTCATGGTTTTGTTTCATGGAACTCACACGAGAACTTCCCAAGTGGGTCACCCATTATGGGGTTGCTCTCGCGCGAACTCGCTTAACTTCGGAGTTCTGACAGAACCCGAAGCCAGTGAGCTCCCAAAAGGCCTCGTGCTAGGTAGAGATGGGTGAAGGAAATTTTTTGTCCTAGCTAAGAACATGTGAGAACATTTGAACACATATGCAAACTAATAACACTTTAAAGCAGGCATGCATTCAAAAACAATTCTAAAACCCATGACTTTCAAAGCCTAGTGAATGGTGAACCATAAGTCTCTTTAACAACATTAAAGAGAAGAAAGGATTTTGAGATTTATTACCCTTGAAGCTCATCCTTGTTTACACAAGGGATTCACCCAAGTGGAGGGCCTTCAAGTCACCTCTTAGCTCCTTAGATCTTCCTTGTGATTTTCTTTCCTTTCGATACTCCTCTTGCTCCTTGAGGATGTGAGGAAAGGAACTCCACCTCTAAGTCTCCACACCAAAGATGTAGTGTGAAGAGAAGATGGATTACCTAGAGGAAGTTAGATGCTAGTAAACTCCCCCTAGGAAGGCCGGCCTCTATTGAGAAAAAGGAGAGAAAATGTTTCTCTTCTTTGCCTCTAGAAAACCCTAATGAGGTTATGGCTATAAAGTTGCCTTTATACCACCTCACAAGTGAGTGGCAAACTTGTAATAAGTCATTCATCTCACTCTCCCTAAGTGACCGGTTTTAGGCTTTGTTTTTGGGCAATTTTTCCATTTAGTTTTAGTTGTCACACAACCTAAACTCAATGGGCCTTGTGGACCAAAAACCCTTTTGGGCCCCGAAACCCAAAACCAACTTAAAAGCCCAATACGAACCTTTCGTAAGATTAATTAACTAATTAATTAATCTTGACCATTCTCAATTAAACTATTTAATTGCTTATCCATCTCATTTATATTTCTTCACTTTCATCCTTACTCGGTATATGATCCATTAGGTTCCAATTGGCGAGGCAGTGGGCGATTTTACTCTTAACGATCGATTGTGAATTGAAACTACATTTCAATTCTCCTTTTGATGAAGATTAGTGTTAGCTGATCCTCAAGGCTTCCACAAACCATGAGTGACACCTAGCAGTATGTCATGGCTACCCAAGCTAAGTAGAAGGGGTTGGAGAACCTATCCAATTACAACTACAACACAATACGGTCCTTCTCTAATACAATACTCTTGATCACATTGTTTAAGTGGTAGTTTGTTTCATGTCTACTATCCAATGTGATACTTCTCTATATGATTCAATTGAAACATACTTCCTAAGTCATATTCGTATGCTTTGGCCAAAGACTCCCAAATCATATCTCAGAGTATTCTCCTTCCACCATGGAAGGTTAGAGATCCCTTGTTGTGCAATCATATGCCTACATGACTAGATAGCTTGACCCCAACAATGTCGTGGACACTCTTGATGGAATGCCTTTGACATGATCAAATATCAAGGACCTAACCATTAGACATCTATGATGCCTCAGGTCAAATGACTACTTTGCATATTGCAACTTACGAGTTCTTACATGACATGTATGTTCGAATTTTCTTTTGATCGTAGTTCAGTGTATTTGATTACCTTTCGAGCACCTATGTGTTTGTCTCAGTGTCCAACACTAAATGACTTGAGACTAGTCATACTCACGCTTGAGTTAACATAACACATACTAAGCTTAGCGGATTGTCAATGCCCAATTGGCAATCCTATGGCTAGGAACGTTTTAGGAATGAACATAAGAGAAAGGTCTCGTTAATCTAACTTACTTAGATCACTTTTCTCTTAAATTAAATACATTCCTTGGATTCCCTTATTGCTTAAACATATAATACAATAAATAGTGATTAACAATAAGCTTTGCCCTTCATTAAACATATAATAGTTTAACACAATAAGTATTCCAAAAGCTATTAGATCAAATGAGTCGCTTTGTGGGCATACTTCCAACAATCTCCCACTTGCACTCAAAGCCACCTTCCCATGTATCTAATACCCATCTTTTCCATATGGCAGTCAAGTTGGATTTGAGACATTGGCTTTGTTAGTGGATCTGCTACATTATCCGCTGAGGTAACCTTGAGGATGTTGACTTTCCCCTCAGCAGCATATCTTCTAATGATATTAAAGCGTCTGTCAAAATGCTTGTTCTTTTGATGAGCCCTGGGTTCTTTGGCTTGAGCTATCGCCCCACTATTATCACAGTACAAAGTTACTGGTGATGTAATGGTTGGAACCACTCCAAGTTCAGTAATGAACTTCTTCATCCAAAATGCTTCTTTGCCGGCTTCAGCTACAGCGACATATTCAGCCTCCGTCATGGAATCAGCAATTACATCTTGTTTCTTGCTTTTCCAGCTGACAGCCCCACCGTTCAGAGTGAACACATATCCGGAGTTGGAACTTCTATCATCGACGTCAGATTGGAAACCTGCGTCTGTATAGGCTTCCACTCGCAACTCTGTCGCTCCTTCATAAACGAGGAACATGTCCTTAGTTCTTCTTAAGTACTTAAGGACCGCCTTGACAGCTGCCCAGTGTTCTGATCCTGGGTTAGATTGATATCGGCTAGTAATGCTCACAGCATATGCGATTTCAGGCCTTGTGTATATCATTGCATACATGAGACTTCCTATGGCGGAAGCATAAAGAATCCTACTCATTTGCCGTATTTCTTCAGGAGTTTTCGATCCCATGGATTTAGAAAGGTGAATTCCATGTCTCACAGGAAGAAGACCTTTCTTTGATTGTTCCATTTGGAACCTACTTAGCACCTTATCTATGTACATAGATTGGGATAATCCGATTAATTTTCTAGATCTATCACAATAGAGCTTTATCCCAAGCACATAAGATGTGTCTCCCAAATCTTTCATGTGGAAGGTTTTAGACAACCACACTTTTACAGAAGAAAGTACAGCAGTGTCATTCCTGAATAGTAATATGTTATCTACATATAACACTAGGAATACAACTGCATCCCCAACGACCTTTTGATAAACACAATTGTCGTCTTCGTTTTGAGTAAAACCAAACGATTTGATTTCAGTGTCAAAACGAATGTTCCAGCTCCTGAAGGCTTACTTAAGTCCATAAATGGACCTCTGAAGCTTGCATACCTTATTCTTTTCAGACTTGGACACGAAACCTTCGAGTTGAGTCATATAGAGCTCTTCTTCTAGGTAGCCGTTCAGAAAGGCCGTCTTCACATCCATTTGCCATATCTCATAAGCATGGTACGCAACTATAACAAGCAAAATCTGAATGGACTTAATCATAGCTACAGGAGAGAAGGTTTCTTCATAGTCAATCATTTCTCATTGCCTGTAACCCTTGGCTACTAGTCTAGCCTTATAAGTCTCCACGTTCCCATCAACCCCTATCTTCCTCTTGAATACCCATTTGTTTCCAACAGGTACTATACCTTCTGGAGGGTCTACAAGAGTCCAGACCTGATTTTGATACTTGGAATCCATCTCGGATTTCATGGCCTCTTGCCATCTCTTTGAATCAATGTCGGACATTGCTTTAGTGTAGTCTCTAGGGTCCTCCTTTGTGTCATGGTCACCTAGAAGGTGCATTTCCCCAAAGTCGTTATCGAAGCCATACCTCTTAGGTGGCTTGCTGACCCGTTCAGATCTACGTGGAGCTAGGGGTTCAGGAACATGGTTGTCAACTTGTCGAGTGCTTGTTTGTGGTTCATCATTAATCTCATTAATTTCCATCGTTTTACTTGTGGTTCCTTTGAGAACAAATTTTTCCTCTAGAAACTTAGCAGTTCTGGCGACAAAGACTTTATGGTCGTCAGGATGGTAGAACTCATATCCCATAGTTTCTCTAGGATATCCCACAAAATAGCACCTAACTGATCTTGCTTCAAGCTTAGTAGCTTCAAGCTTCTTGACATATGCTTCACAACCCCAAATCTTAATATGATTAAGACTTAGCTTTCTTCCATGCTATATCTCATAGGGCATCTGTTAAACTGACTTGGAAGGTACTCTATTAAGCAAGTAAGCTGCTGTATATAGAGCGTATCCCCATAATGTTACTGGTAGACGGCGGAACTCATCATAGAACGAACCATGTTCATCAAGGTTCAATTTCTCCTTTCAGAAATTCCATTAAGTTGTGGAGTTCCCGGTGGAGTCCACTGTGATATTATTCCACACTCTTTGAGATAATCTAGGAACTCGTTACTTAGATACTCTCCCCTTCAATCTGATCTTAGGATCTTTATCTGTTTCCCAGTTTGCTTCTCGACTTCATTCTTGAATTCTTTGAACTTTTCAAAGGATTCTGACTTGTACTTCATAAGATACACATAGCCAAACCGAGAGTGATCGTCGGTGAATGTGATATAGTAGGAGAAGCCTCCTCTTGACGTAGTAGACATTGGTCCACATATGTCAGGGTGGATTAACCCTAGAATTTCAGTGGCACGCTCTCATTTCCCAGTGAATGGAGATTTGGTCATCTTCCATTTCAAGCAACATTCACAAGTACCCATTTGGTCATTACCTAATGGCGGAAATATCCGTCTTTCGACATCTTGCGAATCTTATCAAGGTTCACATGTCCAAGTTTAAGATGCCACATCTTTTCTCGATTAACTTATTCTCTAGCCCTTTTGGGTTTTGAGGTATTCTCGTTTTCAATGCAGTGCATTCCACTACTTGTCTCTAGGTGAAAAAGTCCCTCTATCATATTACCATGAGAGATAATACGACCGTTCAAGTATAAAGTGCAACTCATTTTGTCAAACAATACTGAGTGCCCATCTCGTAAAAGCATAGAGATAGAAATCAAATTCTTTATACATGAAGGAAAATATAAACAATTATTAAGTTCTAAGACTTCGCCAGAGGGTAGTTTAAGCATGTAGGTGCCTACTTCTTTTGCAGAGATCTTAGTGCCGTTCCCAACTCACACAATCATCTCCCCATTGCGCAGTGTCTTGCTCCCTGTTAGTCCCTGCAACGAATTG
Source organism: Cotoneaster glaucophyllus (assembly GCA_036320875.1). Classification (NCBI taxonomy): domain Eukaryota; kingdom Viridiplantae; phylum Streptophyta; class Magnoliopsida; order Rosales; family Rosaceae; genus Cotoneaster; species Cotoneaster glaucophyllus. The sequence continues at coordinate 19,480,109 of CM070058.1, forward strand.
CAGATATGTTGACTAACGCCTGAATCAAATATCCAGGAATTGGAGCTCACTGTAAAAGCACTCTCTATGACAGAAATAACCCCTTCAAAATTTCATGTTATAAGGCTCGCAATGCGCACCCTGTATTTCTTCTTCCAACGTTCATCCGTTCCACAATGAAAGCATGTTCCTTTGGATTTTCTTGCCTTCTTCTTATGCAACCTTTTCCTTGTGATTGCATTCTCACTCCCACTGTCCTTTTTGAAACTTTGTTCAAACTCACAGCACATGTCAATCATCTCGGTAAAAGAATGATCGAATCTATTCACTTTATAGTTTACTATAAACTTAGTGAAATCATCCGAGAGAGATGCAAGGAAAAAATCTTGGACCATTTTCCCATCGATGGAAGTTCCTAAACTCTCAAGATCTTGAAAGATCCTTTCCATCTTTTGTCCATGTTTCCGGACCGATGTCCCCTTTACCATTTTGGCATTCAATAGACTACAAACATTTGAGAATCGTACATTACTAGTCTCAATGTCATGCATCTTATGCAAACCATCAACCATGGCACAAGAAGTGTCCATGTGCCTATGTAGCTTCTTAAGCTCCTCACTAAGTGAAGTGAAGATTAAGCATTTGGTTTGTAAGTCATCCTCACAGTGTCTTGCATAATTTTGACACTCCTCATTTGAAGCTAGTTTCGTAAGAGGTACATGAGGAGGGGATTGCTTGAGTACATATGATATGTTATTCTTCTTTGAGACATTCTCAATGTGATGATACCAAGCAAGGAAACGTTGGCCCCTAAGGCCCTTTTTGTCCAGTACAATGGTAGGTTTAATTTTAGGCATGTCGTTAACTACATAACATAACAGAAATCGTATTAGATTGTTGATTTTAAAACTACTTGATTGGGTCTTAAATCAAATAGTACCACCCACTATTTTTGGCTAATTCCACATCCCTCAATGGAATCCGAGAGTTATGTTGAGCTCTTAGCGGGGTATGGGAGACTCACCATTACCAAGCCCACCTCACGATGATACGATGTCGGTTAGCAAAAATAGTGATGAGAGAATAACGCTTTAGTCATCTACAACTCTTGTAATTACCCATCTTGTTTGGCCTCTAGAGAATGATGTCTCACAATGATATGATGTCGGCACCATTGCACTTAGTTAAGTTATTCCCACCATGCTAGTTCGTGTAGGGGTTCAAGAATAGCCTCACAATGATATGATATTGGCCATCCTCGTTGCCTACCTCACTAAATCATGTATGTACATATGGACTCCTCCTGAATATAAGCACATACTTTGAACTTCCCCATGATAGGGTGAAGCCAATGCATGAGTCACAAACGATTGGAGCCCACCACGGTGGAAGGCCTACGAAGAGATGTTCAAAGCATCTCTCGCTTATCAACTTAATATTCATTTTGTTGAGGGAGTAGTGTTGGGCTACATCAATTTCATTTTAATCTTATTAAAAGAACTTGGGCCTATCACAACCATTGGTCCAAGTTTATATGAATTAGTAGTATATAATACTCCCACGATTTCGATGAAACAAGCGAGACTACATGGAATTACTAACGAATGCATTGCATCCTCATATGGACTATATAGTCATATTAGGTCTTAGGATGATTATGAACCGTTTGATTTGATCCAACACGAGCCTTGTGTTGGACCTTGGGTCTAAGGTAGGTAGTTGTTGATTTTAGTTACGTGTTTAATCTAATTAAACCGTTATTTCCTATTGGGCGTTGGACCCAACTATTCCAATTTGCATGCATATAAACAAAAAAAAGGAATACATGAAATAAAGAGGAGGGCTTATGGCATTTACAACACATTTGAAGGACTTATGCCCCTTTACAACACATTTGAACTAATCAAATTACATTCAAATCTAAACTACTTAACCCAAACATTCATAATGCAAAGCGGCCAATCACATAGCTCAATTATCGAGGTCTTTGGTTCATAATCACCCTTTTCTTAATCAATCACATTAACTAAGAAAGCAACTTAAACAATTGGTTTTCGGATTCATAGAATTGATTTAAATGGAACTAATATGAAATGAAAATCCAATTCTCATTAAAGAGACAAAACCATTTTATTCTCATCATAATTTGGGCCGAAAAAGCAATGACCACAACTTATTGGCCACAATGCTAAAACATAAACTTTTGCGGTCACTTTGTAAAAACACAAGAGTCCACAACTTCATGCAATTACAACTAGAACCCAAAAATTTCAACAATAACAAAAACTTCATTAAAGGAGCAAAACAATTTGTCCTTTAGTGATTTTGGGCCTTTACGTAAAAACGTAAACTTTTGGGTCAAAGTGCAAATACACAAAAGTATCAAGACTTTATGTAATTGCATAAAAAAGCCCCAAAAGTACCCCCACTAAGGGGTGGCCAGTTTTGGTAGTGTAAAAGGGGGGGGGGGGGGGATTGGTTTTGGTGAAAATTCAAAATTTTAAAGTGTGTTGAAAAAGTGAAAGGTATGGGTTGAATAGTTGATTGACATGGTTGAAAAGTTTGATTGGTATGGGTTGTAAGATTTAGGTTTGACAAACAATAAAGACACAAATCTAAAACCCATGACTTTCAAAGCCTAGTGAATGGTGAACCATAAGACTCTTTAACAACATTAAAGAGAAGAAAGGATTTTGAGATTCATTACCCTTGAAGCTCATCCTTGTTTACACAAGGGATTCACCCAAGTGGAGAGCCTTCAAGTCACCTCCTAGCTCCTTAGATCTTCCTTTTGATTTTCTTTCCTTTTGATGCTCCTCTTGCTCCTTGAGGATGTGAGGAAAGGAACTCCACCTCTAAGTCTCCACAACAAAGATGTAGTGTGAAGAGAAGATGGATTACCTAGAGGAAGTTAGATGCTAGTAAACTCCCCCTAGGAAGGCCGGCCTCTATTGAGAAAAAGGAGAGAAAATGTTTCTCTTCTTTGCCTCTAGAAAACCCCTAATGAGGTTATGGCTATAAAGTTGCCTTTATACCACCTCACAAGTGAGTGGCAAACTTGTAATAAGTCATTCATCTCACTCTCCCTAAGTGGCCGGTTTTAGGCTTTGTTTTTGGGCTATTTTTCCATTTAGTTTTAGTTGTCACACAACCTAAACTCAATGGGCCTTGTGGACCAAAAACCCTTTTGGGCCCCGAAACCCAAAACCAACTTAAAAGCCCAATACGAACCTTTCGTAAGATTGATTAACTAATTAATTAATCTTGACCATTCTCAATTAAACTATTTAATTGCTTATCCATCTCATTTATATTTCTTCACTTTCATCCTTACTCGGTGTACGATCCATTAGGTTCCAATTAGCGAGGCAGTGGGCGATTGTTACTCTTAACGATCGATTGTGAATTGAAACTACATTTCAATTCTCCCTTTGATGAAGATTAGTGTTAGCTAATCCTCCGGGCTTCCACAAACCATGAGTGACACCTAGCAGTATGTCATGGCTACCCAAGCTAAGTAGAAGTGGTTGGAGAACCTATCCAGTTACAACTACAACGCAATACGGTCCTTCTCTAATACAATACTCTTGATCACATTGCTTAAGTGGTAGTTTGTTTCATGTCTACTATCCAATGTGATACTTCTCTATATGATTTAATTGAAACATACTTCCTAAGTCATATTCGTATGCTTTGGCCAAAGACTCCCGAATCATATCTCAGAGTATTCTCCTTCCACCATGGAAGCTTAGAGATCCCTTGTTGTCCATTCATATGCCTACATGACTAGATAGCTTGACCCCAACAATGTCGTGGACACTCTCGATGGAATGCCTTTGACATGATCAAAGATCAAGGACCTCACCATTAGACATCTATGATGCCTCAGGCCAAAGGACTACTTTGCATATTGCAACTTACGAGTTCTTACATGACATGTATGTTCGAACTCTCTTTTGATCGTAGTTCAGTGTACTCAATTACCTTTCGAGCACCTATGTGTTTGTCTCAATGTCCAACACTAAATGACTTGAGACTAGTCATACTCACGCTTGAGTTAACATAACACATACTAACCTTAGCGGATTGTCAATGCCCAATTGGCAATCCTATGGCTAGGAACGTTTTAGGAATGAACAAAAGAGAAAGGTCTCGTTAATCTAACTTACTTGTAGATCACTTCTCTCTTAGATTAAATACAGTCCTTGGATTTCCTTATTGCTTAAACATATAATACAATAAATAGTGATTAACAATAAGCTTTGCCCTTCATTAAACATATAATAGTTTAACACAATAAGTATTCCAAAAGCTATTAGATCAAATGAGTGGCTTTGTGGGCATACTTCCAACAATAGAAATATACATATAAGGCTTACAAGATCCATACTCCTGGGCGATGTGGGATCTTACAATCCACCCCCCTTAGGGGCCCGACATCCTCGTCGGTACACTTCCGGCTAGGGATTGGCTATGAAACCAAATTGCCACATCCGGCCCGGGCCTGCACCACAACCCGGGCTCGACTCCGTCGTAGCATGATATTGTCCGCTTTGGGCCCCGGCCACGCCCTCACGGTTTTGTTTCTGGGAACTCACACGAGAATTTCCCAGTGGGTCACCCATCATGGGATTGCTCTAGTGCGAACTCGGTTAACTTCGGAGTTCCACGGAACCCGAAGCTAGTGGGCTCCCAAAAGGCCTTGTGCTAGGTAGAGATGGGAATATACATATAAGGCTTACAGGATCCACACCCCCATGGAACTCACGCGAGCAGAACTTCCAGTGGGTCACCCATCCTGGGCTGGCCCTGTACTCGCTTAACTTCGGAGTTCCTACGTGATGTGAAAATTAGCTTGACACTCAAATTAACCCTCTTGTTGTAGATTGTAGTATAGATGCAAGTAGGGATCGTTTTGGACCGGGGATTAGGACGGCTTGCTAAAACCTCTAAACTGACTCTAAAACATAAAAACAAAGTTAAAAACGTAAGGAAAGACTCACAAGACTCAAAACGGGCTGAAAACACTCAAAACTGCCTAAAAACACTAGTTAGGCAGTTTCTGACCTTAAATGAACTTTGGACGAAAATATGATTTTGGTTTGACTCAAAACCACTCAAAACATCAACAAAACATATTTAAGACACTTTAGAACAAGAAAATAAATGGGGGGTTTTGATTTGGACGAATTTAAAGCTAAAACAAATAGAATGTAAAATTAGCAGATTCTAGAACAAAACAATGTCTAAAACGTTTTGGGACTCAAATGGGTTATGGATTAGCTAGAGGTCCGTTTTTCACACATGACACACTTGCACATAAATCGATTTCCAATTGCTTTTCAATGAATTATGAAGCCCAACACCCCAAATTAACCGTGATGCACAAATTAATCCTCAGATTTTCCTTGAATCATTGAATTGGATGAATGCATGCGACAATCCAAATTATTCTCTAAAAGTCCTCTACATGAATGCATAATAGAGATACAGTCAGAAATCATTAAGTTCCATGAAAATCATAAGTGTTGGCGAGACATTCGTAACTATGAATGCATGATACGTTTGTCAAGAATTCAATTAACGCGATTGTTTATAAGCAACCTCCACTACTTGTGACTATGAACTTGTAACGATTAGGTGAAACTCATTCATAATCTAGCATCAAATCTGTGCATGAAAACCAAGTATGCATCCTTAATCAACATACACAAATAAGTTATCAATCAAATAGTTAATTGAATTGCATTCAAAAACTCATCAAATCACAATTGAAAGCAATCGATTTATTTCACAAACATGTTCATGGCTACAAACTTCCCCCTAGCTAACTAGGGATTTAGCCACTCATGGCTGCAACAAAATCAGAGAATAAGAAATTGAACATAAACATAAAACAAACTACACCTAGAATGCTCCAACGCTCAAGCCTTTGCATCCAAGAGTAGTCTTCTCCTTCTCCTTCTTCTTGCTGCGGCACAAGGTGTTTTGGGTGGTTATGGAGGTGGTTTGATGGACGAGATGGGTGGTTAGGGTGATGGATGGCTGCGGCAAGGGAGGGTAGTGGTGTAGGGTGGCTGGTTTTGGTGGTGAAAGGCTGCGGATGAGAGGTTTTGTGAGTGAATGGCTGCGGCTGAATGTTTGGATGGTGAATGAATGGGTGGTAGAATCAGAGATAGCTGCGGCACCAGAAGGAAAATATATATATGTGCCCTTAAAAACCCTAAGTTAGGTTTCCCAATCCAATTCCTAACTTAAGAGACCAAAACCAAACAGAAAAGGGACCCCAAGGGTGCGGCAAAGGCTTTTGGGAAAGGGAAAGGTCTTCCAAAGAAAGGGAAACCTCCCTCCTTGCACGGCAAGGAAGGGAGAGGGCAGGGATGTGTGCGGCAAGGGTTCTTTGATGTGGGAAAGGTCTTATTTTGTGCTGAAACTTAGAGACTTTTAAGATTAGGAAAGGTCAAAACCAAAAGAGGAAACCCTGGCTTAACTTTCCTACTCCAAGTAGGAATCCTCGTCCAAGTAGGAATCCTTGTCCTTCTAGGAATCCTCATTTGAGTAGGAATCATCTTTCAACTAGGAATCCTATTTCACTTAGGAATCCTTCTTCCATTAGGAATCATTCTTCAATTAGGAATCATTCTTCAATTAGGAATCCTTTCATCTTCAAGTCTTCAACTTCGTTCATTCCTTTAACTCCATTATGCTCCAAAAAGGCTCCAAAATGCACCTTATTGCTTCATAGGCCCTTTTAACCTACAAATACACGAGCTCAACTCAAAACACTAAAATAACTAAGAAATAACAACGTAAATGCATGAGAACAAGCATACTAAGTCGCTTAAATATGCTTCTATCAAATTCCCCCACACTTAGCTTTTGCTAGTCCTCGAGCAAAACGAAAGAACAAAACAAACAAAACAAAACAAACACACTCTAAACCTTCCAACATTTGCCTCAGGGATTTCCAACGCACATGACATGTCAAAGATCATCATTCCCACAGATTTTAGTCATCTTTACACTTAAGCGCATACTTAATCATAGTCACCACTTACTAGTTCACATTTAACCAATTAAAACAACGATTTGAATGTAGTAACATGCCTTAGAGAATTAGCTCAATTCCTTACAAGATACTCTCTATTTTCACTCAGAATTTCTGACTACACACCCTACACTAAGTATATGTGAGAAGATTGATGTAATCATGAAAACGAACACTCACATATGATTATAGCAAAGAAAGCAATTTCTGGAGTATGTATAGATATGATCTCATGAATGGAATGCTACTACTTAGATGCGAGAACCAGTGACACCATATGCTCATACCAATCCCAAACTCCACAAATTGAAACACACAACACTCAAGATTGAAGTTAAGGGTTGTAACGGGGCTAGGGTGATTGGCTAACAAAGAATGGATATGGAAAACAAATGTTCTTTAAGCAATAGCAATCATAGTAGTTGAATTGAATTGAAGCTTAGAATTCACTTTAATGGCAGAACTAATTGAAACACAAAGGGGAATGAATAACACAAATTAGGGCCAAATTGAACGTTTTGGACCCTTCCTTCAACAAACAACACTTGTGAGTTCATTCTCACTTATTTTGAACCTCTTTTTCTTTCTTTTTCACAACTTTTCTTTTTCTTTTCTTTTTCTCACGAAATATTTTTTTTTTGTTTTATTCCCAACCCGTGCACTTTGGCACACACACACACACATGAATTCCCCCACACTTGTTTTTCTGCCAAGAAAAGGAATTCTTTCTAAGTCATGCACTATGCTTCAAGAACAAGGGTATGGATGGTCCTATTCTAGGCTAGGTGAGGATGATGTGGGTTAACAAAGAAATAGGCTAAACGAGGCTCAACGGGGTTAAACCTAAACACATTTTGCATGGAGGATGGCTATTTGGCTCTTGGTTCACTACACAACTTCATCTTGTTTGTGTGTTATGCAAATCAATGTCATGCTTTGAATGAAATGAATATGAGTTCTAGCATTTGGAACTAAATGATGAAACGCCTTCTAAGTAGTAACCAAGCAAAGAATAATGAGATCATGCAACGACTTTAGAAAACAAAGATGCACAGATTATTACACTCCAAAGAACGTTGTAGGCTCAAGTCTCTCAGGGTTGTAGTGTTAGTTTGAGTTCCTTCCTTCAAGCATGTTACAAAAACTGATTTTTTCTTTATGATTACATGTGAATTCATAAGCTATAACCACAACCAAGCATAAACCAAAGAGTAATTCAAACTTCCATCCATGTTTACAACTCTCTTTAACAGTCATGCAATTAAAAACCAAATCCTCATCATTGTGTTGGAAGGTACCCTAAGACACAAACAAACACACAAAAACAACTCTTTTTGGCTTTTTTTTTTTTTTTTTTTTTTTTTCAAAACAATTTTTTCAAATTTTTATGAGATTTTCGGATTTTTACTTCAACATGCATAAAAACAGCTCAAAACACACTAAAACACATAAAAACAGTGAGAAACAACATTGCAAGTGATAGGTGAATAAAACCCACGAAATTCATGCATAAACAGATTGTTTACCCCCCCCACACTTAAATCAAACATTGTCCTCAATGTTTCAAATATAAATTCACACAAAGACAAGCAAACAACCAACAAAGAAACATAGATAGATAAGGGCAGCAAGGAAAAGGGTTGAAAGAAAGCAAATCTGGATGTAGAGCTGATTCTAGGTGTCTTTATTGGCATGGGTTGCCTCCCACGAAGCGCTTGCTTTAACGTCTTGCAGCCGGACGAAGAACTCCATCTTTCAAACACCATTGGAGCCCACGGCATGGAGGGATATGTCCTCCACCACATGCTCCTCAAACAGGTCATAATAGGGCTTCAACCGATGCCCATTCACCTTGAATTCTTGTCCGGTTTTCAAGCTTTGGACTTGGACTGCACCATAAGGAAAAACATTAGTAACAACAAAAGGTCCAATCCACTTAGAACGTAACTTACCGGGGAATAACCGAAGTCGAGAATCAAAGAGAAGCACTTTCTGCCCCTTTGAGAATGTCTTGGTACGAAGCATCTTATCATGGTATGCTTTGGTCTTGTCCTTGTAAATGCGGGCATTCTCGTAAGCCTCATGCCTAATCTCCTCGAGTTCATTCAATTGGAGCTTTCTATGAACCCCGGCCGCATCTATGTCCATGTTAAAGGTCTTCACGACCCAATGGGCCTTGTGCTCTAACTCAACGGGCAAATGACATGGCTTACCATAGATGAGCCGAAAAGGTGACATACCAAGGGGAGTTTTATAGGCCGTACGATAGGCCCACAATGCATCATCTAAACGCAAACTCCAACCCCTCCTTGATGGCCCCACGGTCTTCTCTAGGATCTGTTTGATCTCCCTATTTGAAACCTCGGCTTGCCCATTAGTTTGAGGATGGTAAGGTGTTGAAACCTTATGCGTGACGTTGTACTTCTTGAGCAAAGCCTCAATGGTACGATTACAGAAGTGGGAACCTCCATCACTAATGAGAACTCGAGGCATTCCAAACCTAGCAAAAATGTTAGTTTTCACAAAATCTGCAACCACCTTAGAATCGTTAGTACGGGTGGCTTTTGCTTCCACCCATTTCGAAACATAATCAACAGCTAGCAAGATATAAGTGAAACCAAAAGATGGGGGAAAGGGACCCATGAAATCAATACCCCAAACATCAAAAATTTCCACAAAAGAGAGTGGTTGCTGCGGCATTTGATCCTTAGTACCTATATTTCCGGTTCTTTGGCAACGATCACAAGTTAAACAAAAAGTTCTAGCATCTTTAAACAAAGTGGGCCAATAAAATCCACATTCAAGAACCTTCAATGCTGTTCTTTGTGTGCCAAAGTGTCCACCACAAGCATAAGTGTGACAAAATTTTAAAATCGAATGAAATTCACAATCATGCACACATCTACGCAAAATCTGATCAGAACAATACTTCCACAAATAAGGGTCATCCCAAACATAGAATCGTGCATCTTTTCTCAATTTATCACATTGGTGCTTGCTTAAAGTGCTTGGAAGTTGTTTAGACACTAAGTAATTAACCAAATCGGCATACCATGGTTCACTTACCTCAATGGACAGCAGCTGCTCATCGGGGAAAGCCTCATGGATAGGCGCGGCATCAACATCCTCACCATGTGTCATACGGCTTAGGTGGTCAGCCACTACATTCTCGCTTCCTTTCTTGTCTCGGATTTCAATGTCAAACTCTTGAAGAAGAAGCATCCAACGAATAAGCCTAGGTTTTGCTTCCTTCTTCGTAAGCAAGTACTTCAAAGCTGCATGATCAGAATAAACAATCACTTTAGTTCCAATTAAATAAGACCGAAACTTATCTAAAGCAAAGACAACAACAAGAAGTTCTTTTTCCGTAGTGGAGTAGTTCAATTGGGCATCATTCAACGTCCGAGAGGCATAATAGATCACATGTGGCTGCTTGTCTTTTCTTTGCCCCAAAACAGCGCCTAATGCATAATCGGATGCATCACACATAAGTTCGAACGGGAGACTCCAATCTGGTGGCACAATGATTGGTGCCGTGGTAAGCATGTCCTTGAGATGCTTGAATGCCGCTTCGCACTCCTTTGTGAACTCGAAGGCCACTTCCTTTTGGAGGAGACGGCATAGGGGTTGTGCTATCTTGGAAAAATCCTTGATAAATCTCCTATAGAACCCTGCATGGCCAAGAAAAGAACGAACCTCTCTAACCGAAGTAGGAGAGGGTAAGTGACGTACAAGGTCTATTTTGGACTTATCTACTTCAATTCCTCTTTCTGAAACAATATGGCCCAAAACTATACCTTGTTTAACCATAAAATGACATTTTTCCCAATTCAAGACAAGGTTAGTTTCAACACATCTTTTCAAGATCAAAGTCAGATTATCCAAACAATTATCAAAGGAATCGCCAAACACACTAAAGTCATCCATAAACACTTCAATAATTTTCTCAACATAATCCGAGAAAATACTTACCATGCACCTTTGGAATGTGGCAGGTGCGTTGCATAACCCAAAGGGCATGCGACGATAAGCAAAAGTTCCAAAAGGACATGTAAAAGTAGTTTTCTCTTGATCATCAGGAGCAATCACAATTTGGTTATAACCGGAATAACCATCAAGAAAACAATAAAAAGCATGACCGGCTAACCTTTCAAGCATTTGATCGATGAATGGCAAAGGAAAGTGATCCTTCCTTGTTGTGGCGTTTAGCTTCCTATAATCAATACACACTCGCCATCCAGTTTGAACTCGTGTAGGCACAAGCTCATTCTCCTCATTCTTGACAACCGTCACTCCAGATTTCTTGGGAACAACTTGCGTTAGTGAGACCCAGCGGCTATCAGAAATAGGATAGATCACCCCACAATCCAAGAGCTTGATTATCTCCTTCTTCACTACTTCCATCATAGGAGGGTTGAGACGGCGTTGAGCCTCTCGAGATGTTTTGGCCCCCTCCTCAAGAAGTATTCGGTGCATGCAAGTGGTGGGACTAATCCCCTTAATGTCGGCCAAGGTCCAACCTATAACCGTCTTGTACTCTCGTAACACCCTCAAAAGCTTGCCCTCCTCTTGTGCCGTGAGTGTGGATGACACAATGACGGGCAACGTCTCGTCATCTCCCAAGAAAACATATTTCAAATGGTCCGGCAATGGCTTAATTTCAAGATATGGTGGCTGCACAACGGAAGGCAACAACTTGTTAGTAGAAACTGAAATTGAACTTAGGCTCGGAGACTTACCAACATGTCGAGGCAATGACTCAAGGGCAGCCACGGTCTCAATCAAACCCTCCTTGAGAGGCACGGCACACAATTCCTCATTGTGGCCGTGGGTATGCATGTCATCCCCTTCCTTGTTTTTGAGTTCTACGGCCTTTGTTATGGTTGTTTCAAGTGTGTCCTCGTTCAATTCTTCAAGGTATGCCTGCGCCAAAGAATCAATAACATCAATGGAAAAACAAGAATGGTCATCAACGGGATATCTCATAGTTTCAGAAATATTAAAATCAATCACTTCCCCATCAAATTCCATTGTTAGAGTGCCCTTAAACACATCAATCTTCGTCCGGGCCGTCTTCATGAATGGCCTACCAAGGAGAATCGGCAAGGAGGTAGAATGGGCTGAATCTTCCATGTCTAAGACATAGAAATCAGCCGGGAAAATTAAGTGGTTCACCTGCACAAGAACATCTTCCAAAACTCCTTTTGGATAAGCGTTAGAACGATCGGCCAATTGTATAATAACACCATCATTTTTCAATTCACCCAAATTCATAGATGCATAAATAGAATATGGCATGACATTGATAGATGCACCTAAGTCAAGCATGGCATGTTCAAAACGCGTATTTCCAATCACACAAGGAATCGTAAAGCTACCGGGGTCTTTGCATTTAGTGGGTAACTTACGTTGCAAAACAGCGAACACATTCTCACTTACCTTCACTACCTCTTTGTTTGCCATTCTTCTTTTGGTAGTGCACAGCTCCTTGAGGAATTTAGCATACTTGGGCACTTGTTTAATTGCATCAAGAAGTGGTATGTTCACTTGCACCTTCCGGAACGTTTCAAGAATGTCCTTCTCGCTCTCATCTTTTTTCGATTGCATGAACCTGCGAGGGAAAGGTACATTGGGCAGATTAGTGTTTGAATTAAGTGACTTAGAAACCAAATTACCTTGCTTGGCCGATTTAGGCTCAATGGGTGCTTGCGGCAAGGGTTGTTTCACCCTTGCCGTGGGTGTGCTTGCACTTCCTTCTTCTTGTTGCAATTTTTCATCTTCTTCTTGGGTAGATTTGGGAATGTCGGATTCAATTCCAACTTCTTTTCCACTACGCAAAGTAATGGCTTTGGCAGATTCGAATCCTCCCTTCGGATTCACATTCGTTGAACTTGGAAGTCTCCCTTGCTCTCTAATCTGTCCAAGAAATTCAGAAATCTGCCCTATTTGTTTCTTTATGTCCATCATCTCCTTCTCATTGTTTGCTATCCTATCGTCTTGCTTTTGTAACCCCTGCGAAATAGAAGTTAATAATTGCATAGCTTGATCATTTCCCAAAGACGTACCTGATTGAGATGAGGCCGAAGGTTGTGGGGCTTGTTGTGGTGCATACGGCTTAGTGTAGAATCCAGGAGGGTTTTGCCGAAAGCCTCCTTGTTGGGCAGGTTGTTGTGGTTCTCTCCATTTGAAGTTTGGGTGGTCTCTCCATCCGGGGTTATAAGTATTCGAGTATGGATCGTATTTGGTTTGGTTTTGACCTTGGAATCCAATTGCATTGGCAGATTCCCAACCCCCATTCTCGATCAATTGAGGGCACTTGTCGGATGGATGCCCTTAAATGGAGCACACGGCACACACTTGGGGTTCTTGTGTTTTTGGCCCAATCACAACCTGAGAAACAAGAGAAGTAAGATTAGCTAGTTGTGATTGAATTTCAGAAATAGCACTTACCTCATTCACACTTTGTTGCCGTGGGTTGCTCCTTTGTCCAACACCTTCATATTGTTGTGCATTGAGTGCTCGGTTGGCAATAAGAGTCTTGACAGCCACCGGGGTCTTATCCACCAACGCACCACCCGCTGAGGCATCTAGCATTTGACGTTCAATGGGGAGGAGTCCTTCGTAGAAGTATTGTATGAGCAGCTCCTCCTTCATTTGATGCTGTGGACAAGAAGCAACAAGGGTTTTAAAACGTTCATAATAAGCGGGAAATGTCTCACCTTCGTTTTGTTCAATGCCACTAATCCGTTTCCTCAAGAGAATGACTCTTGAAGTAGGGAAAAACTTCTCCAAGAAAGCTCGTTTCATACTCTCCCAAGATGTGACAGTTCCTGGGGCTAGTTCATAGAGCCAATCCTTGGCCTTGTCCATAAGAGAAAATGGAAAGGCCTTCATCTTCAATATGCTGCCATCCACATTCACCGGGGTCATGCTCGAGCAAACTACTTCAAATTCCTTCAAGTGCTTGTTCGGGTCCTCCATGGACAGCCCATGGTACTTTGGAATGTGATGCAACAAGCTTGATTTTAACTCGAATTCCTCGGTCTTTCCTTGTGCAGCCGTGGGGTATTGGATGCACAAAGGCAGTGCATTGTCCACACCCGAGGCAGAGAGCTCTTTGATGGTTCGATTGTCTGCTGCCATCTCGTGCACTTCCTCCACAACCTATGCCGTGGGGATGTTCTCTCCCTCTTCTTCTTGGTTTTCGAACTCAGGGGTAGGACTAGGTGGATTAGATGCTTGCTGATTTCTCCTTCTTCTCAAAGTTCTCTCAAAATCGTCGTCAAAGTCAAAGATATTCTCACGAATAGTTTGAGAACTTCGAGTACCTGAAAAACAAAGAAAACAAACTAGAATCAGTAACTAACTAAAACACACGAAAATAAACAAAAAGAAACAACGGGGGATTAGCAAAGTTGCTAATCCCCAGCAACGGCGCCAAAATTTGATGTGAAAATTAGCTTGACACTCAAATTAACCCTCTTGTTGTAGATTGTAGTATAGATGCAAGTAGGGATCGTTTTGGACCGGGGATTAGGACGGCTTGCTAAAACCTCTAAACTGACTCTAAAACATAAAAACAAAGTTAAAAACGTAAGGAAAGACTCACAAGACTCAAAACGGGCTGAAAACACTCAAAACTGCCTAAAAACACTAGTTAGGCAGTTTCTGACCTTAAATGAACTTTGGACGAAAATATGATTTTGGTTTGACTCAAAACCACTCAAAACATCAACAAAACATATTTAAGACACTTTAGAACAAGAAAATAAATGGGGGGTTTTGATTTGGACGAATTTAAAGCTAAAACAAATAGAATGTAAAATTAGCAGATTCTAGAACAAAACAATGTCTAAAACGTTTTGGGACTCAAATGGGTTATGGATTAGCTAGAGGTCCGTTTTTCACACATGACACACTTGCACATAAATCGATTTCCAATTGCTTTTCAATGAATTATGAAGCCCAACACCCCAAATTAACCGTGATGCACAAATTAATCCTCAGATTTTCCTTGAATCATTGAATTGGATGAATGCATGCGACAATCCAAATTATTCTCTAAAAGTCCTCTACATGAATGCATAATAGAGATACAGTCAGAAATCATTAAGTTCCATGAAAATCATAAGTGTTGGCGAGACATTCGTAACTATGAATGCATGATACGTTTGTCAAGAATTCAATTAACGCGATTGTTTATAAGCAACCTCCACTACTTGTGACTATGAACTTGTAACGATTAGGTGAAACTCATTCATAATCTAGCATCAAATATGTGCATGAAAACCAAGTATGCATCCTTAATCAACATACACAAATAAGTTATCAATCAAATAGTTAATTGAATTGCGTTCAAAAACTCATCAAATCACAATTGAAAGCAATCGATTTATTTCACAAACATGTTCATGGCTACAAACTTCCCCCTAGCTAACTAGGGATTTAGCCACTCATGGCTGCAACAAAATCAGAGAATAAGAAATTGAACATAAACATAAAACAAACTACACCTAGAATGCTCCAACGCTCAAGCCTTTGCATCCAAGAGTAGTCTTCTCCTTCTCCTTCTTCTTGCTGCGGCACAAGGTGTTTTGGGTGGTTATGGAGGTGGTTTGATGGACGAGATGGGTGGTTAGGGTGATGGATGGCTGCGGCAAGGGAGGGTAGTGGTGTAGGGTGGCTGGTTTTGGTGGTGAAAGGTTGCGGATGAGAGGTTTTGTGAGTGAATGGCTGCGGCTGAATGTTTGGATGGTGAATGAATGGGTGGTAGAATCAGAGATAGCTGCGGCACCAGAAGGAAAATATATATATGTGCCCTTAAAAACCCTAAGTTAGGTTTCCCAATCCAATTCCTAACTTAAGAGACCAAAACCAAACAGAAAAGGGACCCCAAGGGTGCGGCAAAGGCTTTTGGGAAAGGGAAAGGTCTTCCAAAGAAAGGGAAACCTCCCTCCTTGCACGGCAAGGAAGGGAGAGGGCAGGGATGTGTGCGGCAAGGGTTCTTTGATGTGGGAAAGGTCTTATTTTGTGCTGAAACTTAGAGACTTTTAAGATTAGGAAAGGTCAAAACCAAAAGAGGAAACCCTGGCTTAACTTTCCTACTCCAAGTAGGAATCCTCGTCCAAGTAGGAATCCTTGTCCTTCTAGGAATCCTCATTTGAGTAGGAATCATCTTTCAACTAGGAATCCTATTTCACTTAGGAATCCTTCTTCCATTAGGAATTCTTCCTCAATTAGGAATCCTTCTTCAATTAGGAATCCTTTCATCTTCAAGTCTTCAACTTCGTTCATTCCTTTAACTCCATTATGCTCCAAAAAGGCTCCAAAATGCACCTTATTGCTTCATAGGCCCTTTTAACCTACAAATACATGAACTCAACTCAAAACACTAAAATAACTAAGAAATAACAACGTAAATGCATGAGAACAAGCATACTAAGTCGCATAAATATGCTTCTATCACTACGGAACCCGAAGCCAATGAGCTTCCAAAAGGCCTCGTGCTAGGTAGAGATGAGAATATACATATAACGCTTACAGGATCCACACCCCTGGGCGATGTGTGATCTTACACTCGTCCTCTATACTATTAAAAATATCCTTCTCAATGTAAGCAACCAAACAATCGTTCATCCACAAATCACCCATTTGATTGCGTAAAGTGTTCTTCATAATATTCATAGCAGAAAAGACTCAATCTACACTTGCACTTGAAACCGATAAGGTGGGTGATAGTGTCAAAAGTAAGTACACTGACAAGTTTGTCTGATCTTTCTTGGTTTCAACCATCTTTTGTGTAAGATCACTAATTCCTTTCAAATATATAAACTCACTATTATAGGTCATGTCCCAAATGTAATTCGTAAGTTGCTCTTTGTCTGTTTGGAAAAATCACTTGGATAAAATTGGACAAGATGCATCAATTTTCTTTGTCAAAAGTAGAGAAAGAATTGTTTGGAATTAAACATGTCACATAAAGAAGTAACTCAATATTCTTCTCAGTAAATCTAGCGTTTAACTTCGTGAGTTGCATCAAGTGTAGACCAAAAATATAGTTGCAAGATTGAATAAAAGTCAAAAGGAACATTTGCTTCAAATTTTTGTTCAGAACTTGTTCCATCCTTTCTTAAAATGTCAGGCACTTCTATCACTTATGAGAACATGTGAGCGAAGCTGATTAAACAATTATAGTGTGAGCTCCATCGTGTATAACTAGCCTACTTAATAGTAATTTCTTGATTCAAATCTTGTCCACTTGAAAGCTCATTATTTTCTAGTGCTTCCAAAACTACATGAGCATGTTTCTCTCTGAGAATATCATGATACTTAGAAGATGCTGCCACAACATCCACCATAGAAGAAACGATTGAAGTTGATGAGCAAAACAATGAACATAAAAAGCAGACACATGTCCCTTATCCACATTGCATAGTACAATGACTACTTGCTCCTTTGAAGACTTGTCTCGTGATTCATTAACAATAATGGAAAATAAAGAATCATCAATATCACTTGTGATTGCACTGATGATTTTATATGAATAGCACTTGCGATGTCCTTTTGGATATCATGTGATGTCAATTTCAAATTTTAAGGAGCATTTTCTAGCTTGACAGTCTATATACCCTCATTATAGTGACGTAGCCACTGCAAAACTTCAAGGAAAATTCCTTGGTTGATTGAATTTTCAAATTCACCATTCCCACGGAATAGAAGACCTTATTGTAAGAGAATCCTATTAACACAACCAATGCACTTAATCGAGTTCGATAATCAATTCAATCTTGTTAGCTTGTTCTGAGGTAATTGTTTCAATATGTTGCTTTTGGTTTGATAAGGTCTCACAGTTTCTTCATTCATTATTATGAGAACTATTAGGTTCTCCAATATGAATATGTAGTTTCTTCTTGCACTTCCAATTCTTAAATTCGACTCCAACAAAAGTATCCCCACCTAATGAATCTCGAATATCGGGTTTGAAGAGATAACAACATAAACAATAGGGATCATCTTGTCCAATGCTATACTCCCACCAAGTAGGAAATTGAGTAAACCAAGCACGATTGAAACTTTTACGCTTTGACCCTGTTCCAAAATTTGTATACAAAAAATGTAGGTCTTTGTGGTTGAGAAGGTTTATTTTAGAGGTATGGTCTCTTCGAGCTTGGTCTTGGACATTAGGATGATAACTCAAAATCGGTCAACGCAATCTAGGATCATATTGGAGAGTTTCCAAACTTCCATAGAGTCTACACAATTTTGTTTTGAACTACTTTCATTGTTATTTGGACTCTTTGGACACGACGACTCTAATATCTCAGAATGTGTTTTTCTTTTGAAATACCTTTCCATAACTGAAAATTGAAAAACATAGATTGACTAACTTTTAACTAAAAGAAATATGAACATATATATTGAATTTTACAAACTAAAACCAATAAGGCAATCAATTAAAAGAAATTGCAGAGTTCAATTTAATATGAAAAAAATCATAATTTAGAAACAAAAATTGCAAGAGGGATTGAGAGTACAAAGCATATTTTGGGTTGTAAGCCTATTAACTAAACTTCAATATCTTTTTGTTTGCTGGAATAATGGAATTAGTGCTCTAAAAAAATATTATTTGTTGAATTAATTTACAAATAGAGATGACAACATATATAAAATGGCAAATTACAAAAAGTTGAAGATGACAACCTTTGGACCTTGTCCTCTTAATTCTACTCACTACATGAAAAACAAAGGTATGGCATCATGAGTTAGACAAACTTAGTAAGTATAGATTGTCAAAACATAACATATTTGTCTCATAGAAAACAATCACATAGATTTACGGCACGATCCAGTTAACATAAGTGTAAGACCACAAAGTTCATATATTTTCGTTTAAAAAAAAAAAAACATTTCATTAGAGGACTAGTAAAGAAACATAAATCTTGAACTTTCAACATAATGATAAGCATCAATGTGTTAAAGTTCAATAAAACTCAAACCACGTACACCTAAAGGTTCGACCTCTCACAACCTATTAGGTTTGATGGAGCACTATCTGAAAGGACTTGAGCCCATGGTTAACTTTCCAAACTTCTAAATGTTTTGACCATTATTCCACTTTGAGTATGGGTTCTAAAGTGTATATATATATATGAAACCTAAATGTTACTTATGAGTATGTAAGCACAAGTATTAACATTCCAACCAAATAAAGACATGAAACATAATTTAAAAACACGCTTTCCAACAAACTAGTTATAAAGAAACAATTTATGAGAGCCAAAACATTACGTTCAAAAGTCTCTGTTCCCTATTTAATTGTATACTATTGACCTAATGTATCTACAAGATGGTCATAATATTATTTTCTTGTTATTATGAGCGCAATTTCTCAAATTTTGTAGGTTATTTCTGTCACGCCCCGGACTCGAGTAAAAATAAAAACGAAAAATCAAACTTTTCTTCTATAAATAACTCCAAAATACTTACAGGTTTGGTACAAGGTTAACGAAAGTAGATATGAGTGTGTGTGTGTGTATATATATACAAGCACCTCTACGTAATGCATGGATTGCATGCTTCCGTGGTTTGAAAAGAATGGAGAAGGCTTCCTATTTATAGTAGAAAGGGTTGGCTCCCTACAGTGTAAAATATATTATATGTAGGGATAGAAATGTAACTGACGAATGGCCAGTTGACAAGTGGGTTTCAAGATGTCGTTGTGCATGGGGTAAATAAATTGGGATTAACACATGTGGCTTTTCCAACTATGGTGGAAGTTGGTGGTGTCATATGCATAGCTAATATCATTGACACGTCCAACTAATAGCTTCAAATAATATGCATGCTAGAGTGCTCTGTCCGCACCTCTCATACAAACTAGACACGTTGCAGCATGGTCAACGATTCTAGAGACAAGAAGAAGGTAACTGAGAAGGATGGGGATTGTCTGCCCTCCCAAAACCATCCCCTTCCCATCCTCTCCTCTTTTGTACAGTCACGGTTAAGCCACGTCAACATTTTATATTAATTTTTTTGTAAAAATAATAAGACAAAAATATAAAATGATATAAAATGTTGACGTGGCTTAACCGTGACCGCACAAAGAGAAGGGGATGGGAAGGGGATGGTATTGGGAGGGCAGACAATCTGCCTCCAACTGAGAATGGTGGAGAGGTATCTGTTTTGGATGGGCTGAGAATAATAGATATACTAGAACTTTAAATCAAATGGGTTTCTAATACACCCACCCTAACAAAATAGAAATATATGTATATAATAATATTAATAAATATTTTATTTTAAAATGCAGGGTCTCACAATTTCATGCCACTTGGGATTAAACTTTGAGCATTCAATTTTTCATGGCTTACCACAACCAACTATGACCAACTCGGCTGAGGTAAATTTTTCCAACCAATAAGTAATTGTGTACAAAAAGATGGTTCATCCATCCAAATTGGGATTCAAGTTTGTTTTCTTTTTCATCTTGATTGTGCTCATAATTACTATAGTTTTGGATTGTTACCTTGATGAGAAAAAATTTCCACCGTTAGAGGGAGAAATGACAATTTCCAAAACGTCTTGAATCAGCGTTGCTACTTGCTACATCCGCTTTTTTAACTCATAAGTGATGTACATTAATATGTTGCATGTACTAAGCATGACAGATTTATATGGTCCAAACTTTGAACTTCCCGTAAGTGGAGATTAATAAAGTTGAAGCCCTAATTGAAAATAGCTCTCCATATGAGGGTATGTGTGAAATCCTGTTCCTAGATTTCACTATTATCATCTACATATTTATATTAAAGAAAAAGAAAAAGAAAAAGAAAGAAAGAAAAAAAAAATAGAAGATTAATTGGAGCTGCCAAATGGCAGCGAAGAGGAAGAAAAAATGGGGAGGTGCGGGAGGTTAGGAAGGAAGGGATTGGCTGCCCAATCAGAGAAAATTAGGATGGACCAATCGAAAAGGGAAGCAAGGAGGGGAAAGGAGAGAGGGGAGAATGAGGGGAATCGGATCCCCCTTCGACCCGGTTCCAATTTCCAACCCGACCTGGCCTTCCTCACCACCTCTGGTGGTTTTTCGTCAGTTTTTCCGGCGAACCACGTTATCTAATCCCCTGGGAAATGATCCACGACCTTCCCTCTACCCATTACAACCCAAAATTGTAGAAATTTAGCAATGAAATTAGGAAAACGGCATCGGTGGGTGCGAAAACCTCTTGCCATCGACTCTCTCATTTTTGAAACGATTTTCACCAATTATCACCACCATTAGACACTCCTTGAACCCAGGAACAAAGCCCATACAGCCTTGGAGGTAGCGGAGCACCGGAAGTGACAAATCGAAGTCACCCAAATCAAGGGTTTCAGGCGGTGCGTGTGCCAATTGAGGTGTTTCTCGGCCAAATTGGCCTTGGTCACATGTATGAAACTTACTCTACTCATTGAGATCTTCATTCTGGTAAAAATTGAGAATTTTTAGAAATAGTTGAATTTTTCTCGGGACGGCTTACCGCCACCCGAGTGATCATGCTTGGTATATCCGCGTTGGGTGATCACTACCTACCTGATTATCTTGACCCTGCTTGGTATATCCGCATTGGGGGGTCACAAGTGGAGAGCTTGGTTAATCCGCATTAGGGGACCATACTATTTATGGATCGTGCTTGGTTAATCCGCGTTGGGCGATCCTTATGGCCATGTATGCTTAGGAGTGATTATGCTTGGTTAATCCGCGTTGGGTGATCACTTCCTAACAGCTGTAGGAGTGACTCTACTTGGTTAATCCGCTTTGGGGGCCCACATCCTGTTTGGTTACTTATAATGGGAAAAATCGTTGAATGTTTGGGTGACTCCTTCGGAGTTGTTAGAGTTCCTTGGTTAAATCCGTGAAATGATATGTTACTGCATTCATTGATTAACATAATTAAATGCTAAGATCATGTATCTTGATTCATGAAATTGATTGATTGACGGGATTGTGGAATGACCTTGGTTATGGTTGTTATTATTCTGATTATTTTAGTTGATCAATGTGGTTTGAGAATAATATGTGCTTCGTTGGTTATTTGATATGTTACATGCTGTGGATGGAAGTATCGTGCTGAAAATATGGAATTTATATGATGGATGGGATGAGAATCTTGATCGGCATGTTGGTTTGTTTTGTAGCCCTGAACTTGGTAATGTCATGCATGTCAAGTTCTAATAATTGATACCAGAATACTATGTATTCATGTTAGAACGCACTGGAATAAATCTAAATTAGTGAATGACGAACTACGAATGGCTTGATCCTTAATGAGGGTACGTAGGCAGTCTATTGAGGAGGTTAGATGCAGCCATAAAGTATACGAAAGATTACTATGTGATTCGATTCTCGAGTTGTGATTTGTCATATTCCGAAAGCGAGGTATGTTAGGATACGGGTATTTGGTGACGTCACGTGTCAATCCTGGACGTATGTCGGGATTGGGGCGTGACAATTTTAATGGTATCAGAGCAAATGATCATGTTCTACAATATGCAATATTCTTGAGTTCTTGTTGGTGTGGATTATGGAATGCATTGTGGTTGTAGTAATTCATATTTTTGTGAATGAAGTGGCATTCATGTTTTATATGTGGAATACATACATAAATTGTATTTTGTTGTGGTGCAATTTCCATGGTGATTATGAAATTTCGTAAATGGGAATTATGATTTACATTAATATTGCATTACTACCTATGATTTTTGAGTAATGAGAAAGTTATGTGAAATATATATATGTTGTGAATTATTATGAAGTGAAGTGAATGGGATTAATATTATGTGATGTATTATGAAAATTTTGAATGTTAGAAGGATAGTGGGATTGTGACAAGTAGATGGAAAAGTTGTATTATACCTGTGCCAGTGAGAATTATTGAATTGGGCAGTAAAAGGCAGTGGAAATAAGGATGTATTATGTGTGCAAAAAGGCCCGAGGATATACTATATGGGCAAAAAGCCCGTGGATGTGGATTTGGGCAAAAAGGCCTAAGGATGTGTGATTGGACATAATGACCCGTGAAATGTGAAGGAATGAATGAGTGGGCACAAAGACCCAGTATTTCTGGAAGAAGAGCTCCTTGTGTGGGCATGGAAATTTCTCCATTTATTTTTAGTGGACATGAATAAAATTGTGAAATGAGATTTGAGTTCGTTTACTATAAACAAATTTCCAGTTGTGTGAGACATGAAATTTTTATGGTTGATGAAAAGAATAGATGAGAAAAATTTGTAAATTCTAACTTAGTTGGTTTGGTTGTCAGAATCATAGTATATTGATGAATTCTTGTTAGTAATGGCAATGGCATTCTTTGTGATTGTGCAAAGATTGGCGTTGAAGTCGTGTTGAGACGATGATAACTGTACTTGTGAGTCGTGGTTCGATGTTGTCGAACTTGTTAGTACCCAAATTCGAATGTAATGAAGGTGTGAATGTCATTCGGGTATTGTTGTTTGTTTGCTTTGGGCATTGGTGGATATGGAATTGGTACCAAAATTTCGAGGACGAAATTTTCTTTTAGGGGGAAAGAATGTGAAATCTCGTTCCTGGATTTCACTGTTATCATCTACATATTTATATTAAAGAAAAAAAAAAGAAAAAGAAAGAAAAAAAAAAAAGATTAATTGGAGCTGCCGAAAGGCAGCGAAGAGGAAGAAAAAAAGGGGGAGGTAAGGGAGGTTAGGAAGGAAAGGATTGGCTGCCCAATCAGAGAAAATTAGGATGGACCAATCGAAAAGGGAAGCAAGGAGGGGAAAGAAGAGAGGGGAGAATGAGGGGAATTGGATCCCCCTTCGACCCGGTTCCAATTTCCAACCTGACCCGGCCTTCCTTAGCACCTCCGGTGGTTTTTTGTCAGTTTTTTCGGCGAACCACGTTATCTAACCCCCTGAGAAATGTTCCACGACCTTCCCTCTACCCATTACAACCCAAAATTGTAGAAATTTAGCTATGAAATTAGGAAAACGCCACCGGTGGGTGTGGAAACCTCTTGCCGTCGATTCTCTCATTTTTGAAACGATTTTCTGGCATGAAACTTACTCTACTCATTGAGATCTTTATTCTGGTAAAAATTGAGAATTTTTAGAAATAGTTGAATTTTTCGGCGAGTCAGGGCGGCCGACCACCACCGGCGGAGGCGCGTGGCCGGTGAGCCGACGATGTCTTTTTATGTACTATTAAATGCTCTGGGTTCATGTTTGATATCTGTATGACACAATTTGATTGTTTGAACTTAGTTTCATTACGATACATTACTTGATCACAATATGAATCGATGATCCGACCGTTGGATCATCACGAAACCTTAATGTGTATTAGAACATAATATTTAAGGATCATAGAAACTTACGGATCGAGAATCCGATGTACAGATCTTCCCTAATTGGATTTCTAAGTTTGTAAAATTAAATGTCGACCGCCACTTGAATTTGAAGTTGGCGAAGATCCGACCGTCAGATCGTGATGAAATTTTAGTATGTTGTTATTTGAGCATAATGTGGACTTTGGGAAGTTACGGATCAGAAATTCGATGTGCGGAACTTCCAGATTGAATTACAAAGAGTTATGGACCTTACCGTTGATCGAGAGTTGACTTTTGGTCAACATGTCTAGAAATGTTCTAAATACTAAAATTAGTACTACGGGAGACTAATTGAAGTCTAGTGGGCCTACATTGGTTAGAGAGTGACTTGAATATATGTGATATGGTTATTACCTTAATTTCTTATATTAATATCATATGTGAATATGTCTTGGTCTTATAAATGTGATTTGTATTGAAATGTGATGTTTCTATATTAGCCATAGACTTATGTTTATTAAACCTGATTTGGCTTATGTACTGATGATGATTGTGATATATATATATATATATATATATATATATATATATATATATGTTTAATTATCTTTCTAGTAATGTGAAGGATAAGTTAAGATAAATGTTACGACAATATGACCCTAGAATCATATTAGAAGTATTCTATGAAACTTATATACTTGTGTGGCATATTAGTGGTGGCCATGAGAAGTTGATGGTGTAGGTGACTACGTTGTAACTCATAGGGGTTGAGGTGTTGAATTTACTGCACCATGTAGCAGTTGTACATTGATGGTCCTGCTTGGTATATCCGCATTAGGGGACCATACGCATTCTAGGAGTGATCATGCTTGGTATATCCGCATTGGGTGATCACTACCTACCTGATTATCTTGACCCTGCTTGGTATATCCGCATTGGGGGGTCACAAGTGGTCCTGCTTGGTTAATCCGCATTGGGGGACCATACTATATATGGATTGTGCTTGGTTAATCCGCGTTGGGCGATCCTTATGGCCATGTATGCTTATGAGTGATTATGTTTGGTTAATTCTCGTTGGGTGATCCCTAATGAGTGAATGACGAACTACGAATGGCTTGATCCCTAATGAGGGTACGTAGGCAGTCTGTCGAGGAGGTTAGATGCAGCCATAAAGTATACGAAAGATTACTATGTGATTCGATTCTCGAGTTGTGATTTGCCATATTCCAGAAGCGGGATATGTTAGGATACGGGTATTTGGTGGCGTCACATGTCAATCCTGGACGTATGTCAGGATTGGGGCGTGACAGTATGATTCCTATGGTTTTGTTCTCATTAATTCAAAATACCAAAATGCCCCTAGAAGGGTTACTTTATTTTTTGTGATACGTGTGAAGTATTAATTAGTATATTTGAATAGTTTTGTCGCTACAAACATGTGGGCACAAGCGGAATGAGATTTGGACTAAAAACAAAGCTTTTAGGGGCAGTTAAATGGAAGGGCATTTTCGTAAATTTCATTTGTTTCTGAAAATTCCCATTGCTTTGTGGGCTTAATGGGACTCGTGGGGGAAACTTTCTTTTCCTTCTCTCTTCCTCGAATTCTTTGGAGAATTCCCTTTCTCTTGATTTTCTTCTTCACGACGACACCCACACCATCACCACCTCAAAATCTTCGACAAAACAAACTTTCATGACCACCATTG
The DNA here is from genome assembly GCA_036320875.1 of Cotoneaster glaucophyllus. Classification (NCBI taxonomy): domain Eukaryota; kingdom Viridiplantae; phylum Streptophyta; class Magnoliopsida; order Rosales; family Rosaceae; genus Cotoneaster; species Cotoneaster glaucophyllus. The sequence continues at coordinate 19,506,178 of CM070058.1, forward strand.
CCTTCCTCTCGTCACCATGAGTCCAATAGTGGTCCTTGTTTCCTTAACATCAAAGCTTGGACGCCGTTTCACAAAACTCCACCGCGGGGCCTTTTTCTCAGCGAGTTTCCTGCCGTTTCCGATGGAGGTGAGCCCTAAAACCACTGTCTTGTGTTTGTCTTGTCAAGTTGATGAATTTTTCATATGGATTGCATGACATTGTTGAGATTTGAGTGAGAACAAAGCTGGGAAAGTTCTCTGAACATTTCGGCAATTTTTCCAGAATTCGGCCGATTTTCTGGCGACTGTTGATTCAGAATTTGCACATTGATTTTCCAAATTCAATTATTTAAATGTGTTTTACTAATAGGTGATTTTATTTGGTTATAGGCGAGCAGTTCCAGAGGCTCTAGAAGACAAACCCAGCTAGAAGAGGACTACATTAACGATTTGTGAGTGAACTTTTATTTCAGAAATGTTTTATCTATCTAAATTCTAAGCATATGCCTAGATAAAAATGAATTTCAATTATATTTTACCGATTACAGCGGTTTCATGATATGTCTTCAGAGTTATGATTAATTTATGATATATGAGTTAGACATATTTTGATAGTTTACTATCAGAGTTGGACATATTTCGATAGTTTACTATCAGACTCATGATATATGATCGATAATTTATGACGATGACGACTTTATGATGGTTATTTATTTATCAATACTTATCTTGTGGCTTGCCTACATCATATAGACTTCGAGTATTGTACCACGTCTACGTTCGTAGGACATAACTTGCACGTGTATGAGTATTTTTAGCTTGTCCACATTGTGGACATGTGTCCTTCCAACTTGTCATTGCCTTAAGATTACCCGGCAATGACATTATTATATTTCTAACTTCCACTAGCTACAGCTTACACATGCATTGGGGGTACTATATTTATACTCTCAGCATGTCATTACTTTGAGATAACTCAGTAATGACATGATTACTGTTATATTCTCAATTTGTCATTACCTCGAGATTACCCGTTGATGACATGATTATACAGTTATATTCTTAGTTCGTCATTGCCTCGAGATTACTTGCCAATGACATGATTATATTATTCCATATTCCACTAGCTACAGCTAATGAATGACATTGTATGTCATGCCACCTGTAAGTATCAGCTCCGTATGTATATACTTATCAGCTCTCAGTTATTACATTTTACCCCCTCAGGTTTGAGGTCGATTGCAACTTCTTACAACATCTTTAAAACATTTCAATTTCATACATCTACTTATCATTTTATTTCAATTTCATACAACCGTTAAAAAATCTGTTAAGTTAACCGTTAAGTGATGATGTGGCAAATATGAGATCCACATTAGTGCTGACGTGGCTGTCAACTTTTTGCCACGTGGTAATTTTTTTATTTTTTTTATATTTATTATGCATTAAAAAAAAAAAAACTGAATCCCTCTTCCCCGACACCTTCTCCCTCTCCACTTCACCTCCCCTCCCATCCAAAAAACCCACCCCATCCCACTCCACCCCCACCGGAAATCGACCTCTTCCGCTCCCCCTCCTCCTTCCCTGGAAATCAAGATCAAACCCCTAATTTGCAGGAAGTGGCAATCCAATAAAATTATAATTTGGGGATTCTATGGATTTGGGGTTTTGGTGGTGGTTGGAAACCAATTTGCAGGAACTGGGTTGGGGTCCTGTCGTAGCCTTAAATTTCATCAACACCACTACTGGTTCGTCATTTGTGGGTTGTGGGGGTGAAGGTAGCTAGATGGATGAGATGGGTGGGGGATGAAGGTGGTTGCAAGCTCGACACCCTCCATGGCGGAGCCCTCTCAAAGATCGCGTCTTTCGACGACCTGGGTTTCGCCGTCTGTGGCCCAATCGGCCGGTAAGAGCCTTGCACACAGCCCTCCTCGTCCTTAGGTAGGTTGACGCAGAAAAGAGGATGGTTTTGAATTTTGGGAAATAAAATTTTGAAATCCATGAAATTTCTGGGTTTTTTTTTTTTTTTAGAGCAAAAATAGAGAGATTTTTTTACAGAGATTTGGGGAAGAATTTGAAGAATTAAAGAATAAGGGATTGGGAGGGGTGGTGCGCTGGTGGTTATGGAGATTGGAGGAGATGGAGGCTTCGGGTGGAAGAAGAGGGGGTGGGCCCCTTTTCATTTTGTTTTAATTTAATTTTGTATTTAAGTTTTTTTTTTTTTTTTTTTTTTTTTTTTTTTTTTTTGACGTGGCAGATTGATTTCTATGTGTCCAAGTTTTGAAGGGAGTGGGCTATTGTGTAATGGGGTCCACTACTGTCACATCAGCTCTTAATAGACCAATGAATGAAAAATGTAACGGAGGTATTATATTGAAATAAAATAATACATGAGGTATGAAAGTGAAATTTTTTAAACATGTTGTATGAGGTTGCAATAGACCTCAAACCTGAGGTGGTAAAGTGTAATTTACCCATATAGATATATATATATATATCGGTTTTTAGTTTTATGGAATGCTTAGCTTTTCAGAAATCATGTGTAATATTATATGTGTTTTTAAAACAAAGGGGTTTGTATGTTAGAAAATAAAATGTTTTATAGAACTTTATTTTTTTGTCCACTCACATTTGTATGTTTTTCGCCCCCGGCCCTTAAGATTCAACAGCTGTCACAGTGGTCACACGAGGTACTTTCCAGCAGATCTAACATATTCCACCAAGGATGGTATTTACTCAATATATACTCAGGACTTGTGTTTGGGTAATTATGCTCTGAACCCATTCTCATGCATGTGATAGAGGGTCGGCTACCCAATTCAGTGTGGCCCTTCAAGGATATGTTGAAATAAATGTCATTACCTTTAGTGTTTCAATTTGTGCTTATCCATATTTTAGGGAAAGTTCTGCCGAATTTCGGTAGTTTTTAATGGTTAATAATTTTAGCTATGACTTCGTGCATAGCATGGCTTCGTCACCCATTCGGGTGATGGCCATCACACCTCGATTTTGGTGTCTACTGGATATTAGGGTCGGAGTGTGTCATCATTTTTGAGAGCCATTGAAAAATTTTGAATAAGAAAACCTATCATTTATACTTCAAATGTTATTCCTGGGTGTTTGTAGTTAGTGAAATAAACTCACTAGTATGGCATGATGCTTCATAGTAGAGACATGAGCATTTTTTGTCATCATATATGCAACCACATTTCTATAAGTACAATGTTATTTTACTTGAAGCCATTTCTTAAGTATGAAAATGCCATGAAATTCTTATCCAAAGATTTCGATTTAAGAGCATAAGGCTCAAAATATGTACTCAATACCTATTCTAGATAAATTGGGTATATATGAGTACTTTTGTTCGTTTGAACTAAAATTATATTGTTGCAACATAATCTTAAAAGAGTTAAGAGTTATGGTAAAACTCTTGGAGACTCTATAAAGCTATTTGTGTATATGGTGTGTATTCGCTTCATGAAGTTTAATAGAATGCTTGTATATTCTTTTGGTCTAATCTTTGCAAGAATATATAAAAGACTATTGTCATTCAGTCCCGATAACTTCCGTACATCCCAAAATCAAGTCTAATTATTTCAAACTTGTTAGTGATGATCAATTGAACATAGACTTACTATCATTAGGGGGAGACGAGCGGAGTTTTTCATCAAGGGGAGTCTTAGACAATATGCTATAATGGAAATATAAGGGTGTTGTGCCCTTTTTCCCCTTTGACCAGGTTTTTATCCCACTGGGTTCGCCAATCAAGGTTTTAGTGAGGCAACATTATGCGTGTCCAACACCATACCAAAAGTTCATAATCATGGCGCCTGATTTTTCTTGTTTGCTTAGGGTTTTTTCCCACTAGGTTTTCCAAGCAAGGTTTTATCGAGAAAATTACCATTGATTGATGAACATCCAAGGGGAGTGTTATAAACAATATTTATTATGCGTTTTTCACTTCTGGGTCAAATATGTATTATATTAATAGTTGAACACCTTTCTATGTAAATCATATACCTATAAAGGCACTCTAACGAGAAAGAAAACACACCTTGATTTCTCAACTCTCTCTCACTCTTTGTATTCTCTTTTACTCTCTATTTTATTTCCAACAATATATAAATTATAAGTACTAAAACATGCTAAAAATATGGGGAACAAGGATATTATGAGTGTTCATACAAGTATATAACAAGTTTCTTACAATTTATTAAAATGATAAAATGTAAGATGAAAGTTATCTATGCTCGCTAAGGCAAGCTAGGCTGGTTTAGGTAGCCTGGGTGGGCACCTAGGCAGATCTAGGTGTCTTTTCTTATTTTATAAACAACTAGGGATTAATCGTGACGGTGATCAGCCACCTAGCGCCTAGGCATCCATTTCTTAAGATGTGGATACAAAGCATGAATGGAGTTGATTATTTTGAGATCCTCCGTAAATTATAGTTAGGAGCTCATTTAAGGAGCCCAGATGCTCTTATGTTTTACTATTATTGTTATTCACGTAAGCTTTGCAGCTTACCGGGTTCCTTTACCAACCTAGTACACTATTTCAGGGTTTAGGGGTTTGATTTAGCAGTATTGGGGCAAAGTGTTTGGACAATAATGATCCCAATTCTACAACACTCTCATTGCATAGAATTTTCATTAAGTATAAATATAAACAGAAAACACCCCAATTTCCAAGATCATGAACCATTCTCCGGTCGAATGAACCTTGGTCTAGTACAATTTATCTCAATACAAGTTGCAAACACAAAAGGTATAATAAGATGGTTCATGTTTAGTTGTCTTACAGAAAAGCTTATTCAATAGTAATGTTCAAAAACTGGACAATGAACTTCAACACAAGTAACGTGAGATGGAATGGTTCATCTATCGCCAATTCTCGTTTTTTATTGGTTTTGCACTATAAACAGATGTAAAATATGTTGAAAATCCTGTATACTTGAATCATATTCGTATCCTTATTGAGATCAAGAGACGGTTGATTGCCTCACATTTTAGGTTCTTTGGCTGTGATGGACAAATTAACCAGCATGATCATGCCTTCCAGCCATAACGTACGTACATTTACTTTCTGCCTGTAATCCATTCCAAGTACCTCTCCACAGCTTCCAGCCCACACAGCTCCTTCACAACAGGCATGGTAGCGGGAACATCCAACTGGAATATTGATGCCGATCCATCTAGGCCACCCCACTGAAGAAGCTGTTTTCTTGATTCTTTAATGGCAGCCCTTGTAGCACAGTGAATAGAAACGGCAAGAAGTAATGGTGGCTCACCAGAAGCTGTACAAAAGATTTTCAATGTGTGAGTTTCACAACACTCTTCAAATTTTATGATGAAACACTCTCTTCTTTAATTGAAATGTTCATAATAACATAAAATTTTCGACTTTTCAATCTTTGTAATAACATAAATCTCATTTTTTTTAAAATTCGCCTACTTTTAATCACACAAAATACTTTTCTGGTATCAGTTGTAACTGGGATGTGCAAGGCACGGCAGACCTTTTGAAGAGAGCACGTGGTTTTTATGATGCCCACTGTTCAATACTTCAACGTTGAACTGTTTGGGTATGGTGTCCACCGTAGGAATCTTATATGTCCATGTACCTTCCGAAATCACCAACCCATCAGAGTTTTCCGAGTATTCTTCAAGCATGAAAAACCCAATACCTTGAACAAAAGAACCTTCGATCTGCAAGAAACATTTAATGTCAAACTGAACCACATTAACCACAAGCCCGTGAACTGGAGTTATGGATCTTAACAGATTGTAGAAAAGTTGAAAACTAGGATTCTTATTCCAAAGAAGACTAGATGATGAAAATGCAACCACCGTCGAATAGAGAAAGCCTAAAGACGCTAAATAACCAAAGTACCTAAAAATTTATAAAATAAACCCAACCATTTACTTTTCTTACAATGGAATTTGAAAAATTCTCAAAGGCTCCTACTGATTAGCAATACAAAAAATAAAATCTAGGTAGAGCTTAATTAAAAGAAAATGTATGTAAACATTATAAAAATCTGAGTAGCAAGTTCAATCATGCTAACCTGTCCTAAATCCACAGCAGGGTTGAGACTCTGACCACAATCGTAGATAATATCCGATTGCAGAATTGTGGTTTGTCCAGTCAGAACACTTACCTCCACCTGTGATCAAGTAGTTTCATTGTTATTAATCTATCAATTTTAAATGAGAAAAACTGGTCTCTGTGACCGTGACGTTGCACTATGATTTGCTCTGCATTATGTAAATCTGCATCTTGCCGAAAATTCAACAATACACAAGAATGAAAATGAAGGAGTAAGACGGTCAACACAAACTTGCCTCACTCACAGCAGCACCATAGTTAAGGTATGCCATGGAAGCAGAATCAGGGACATAATAAGAACTTGCTGATAAGTTCACATCTTGCAAGGATGCCTGCATTTTGACAGAAGAAAGATAAACTGCAACGACTACATTAAATTTGGGAATAGAGAAAAAAGCAAGTTAAAGAGAGTTTTTTTTTTTTTTTTAATTTTTTAATTTTTAATTTTTATATATATTTCTTGGAGAGAAGGTTTGGTGTTTCAGTGGCCTTCAAAAGCTATAAGGATAAGCCACAGGGAAGTAGGGCTGTACTCGTTAAAAAATTGTGGCTCAATGTCAGTTATTCTGTCCGGGGTTGAGTTTCTTGGTTCTTCCAGAGTCAGTGTGTGAAGTATTGGAGCGCCATGGCATGGATTTGAAACAAACCAATAAATTAATTAAATGTTTCAAAAGAAAAAAGTGATGCATCAATAATTTCATGGTGATTGCTACTTTTGCTCCCCGCACTCCTCTGGGAGACTGCAAATAACATGCTATTATGGTTGTGTTATTTGCAGTCCAACAAAGGAGCACACGAGTGAAAATAAGCCCTCCCCTCAATCCAAATAGAATACCTGCTGAATAAGAGTCTCCCAGTTAATAGAGCCCATTTGGTCCTTCAATCTCCCCTTGAGAGTAGCTAACCTTTCAACCAAAATATTACAGCAAAGTCTAACTGCCTCACAGCTTGTCTCAGATGTAGTGCTCCCGGCAGTCATTCCGCCTTGAATTAAGCTCAATGTATCTGATTGCACCACCCGTATTTTATCCAAAAAATCTCCACTACCATCACATTGAATCGAACCAAGAGAAAAAGCTGTCACCTGTTTTACCTTCGTCCAGAGCCCCTGACCCAGTTCAATTCCTCCAACTTCAACAACAACAGACCCATCACTTAAAATGCTTACTTTTCCCGGAGTTGGCCTCAATGACACTTCATACACTATTGGTACTCGAGAAATTCCTCTTTTCTGCCATTTATTACACCTATTAAATTCTTTTACCATCTCAGTCCTCAGGTTAAAGCTTGAAGACATGGCCAACTTGTTCCATATCAATGGTAAAGTATACTCCAGGGGTTCACCAGCGCTCTGCTCGTAAAACAAATCAAGGCTGTGAGATGTGTGAAGATTAACGCTTCTCACAGAATCTACTTCCATAGAAAGGGTGGATGCTACATGTTCAATTACAGCTTCAGCGATAAATGACCCCTGCACCTCCCCAGGGGCCCGCATAGCAGACCTACTTGGACTGTTTGTTTTGCACACCTTGATATCGAAAGCCAGAGCACCCCAGTCATACTTCTTAAGTGCAGTCACAATATTTTTTGGCAATAATGGACTAAAGTCTATGGAAATCCCTGCATTTATCAATATCTCAAGCTCTAAAGCTGTAATCTTCCCATCAGACTTGAATCCCACACTGTAAGTTATCTTCATGGGATGCCTTCCTCCAGCCATTATCATATCAGTCTTGCGATTCAGATATATCCTTACAGGTCGATGTAATTTGTGTGCTGCAAGAGCACATGCAGTTGCGACCTAAACATCAGAATTGCAGCAGCTTTATCTTCTATTGAGCATTGGGAATCAAGTACTCAAAAAACCATAAACATAGCAAGTGACATATAATATATATATATATATATATATTATGTGTATATGTGTGTGTGTGTCTGGTGTCTGCACGCATGTGTAAGGTAAAGTTTATTGGTTTACTATTGATCCTGAAGAATCGTAATTTATCAGGATACACACCAACAATCATTTATATTCTAACACCCTCTCACGTATTGGCCTCTCACCACCGCTAAAGAACACAACACCCTCTCCCCACCACTAGAGAGCTCAAGATGTTAAATTTTTAAAAAGTTGGAGGGTTAGAGTAGTATGATCGGAATGATATGCATCGAAGGTCTCCAACTCTAGTAGCACATAGAACTATTGATTTACAACTATTCCCAGAACTGACACTAAATGCTAACCATTGCTTTATATTCTAAAACTTGGCCTCACGTGCACACCTCTCTGCACCACTAGAGAGCCAAGACATTATATTCAACAAACATTTTTTAACACGAATGTCATTGATCATTTTAAAATCATACGGAGTTCAACATTCGCCGGGAGGTTGTAGTTACAGGATCCTAAGATCTCCCACTTCACAGAAACAAATGATAAAGTTTATTGGTGCGCTGCTAAAAAACTTATATGGGTCAGAATCAAATATCATTTTATATATGAACTATATATCTACATCTATGTGTATGTGTATATATAAGGGCTTGGTTGGAAGTTCCTACACTCATTCCCATCTTATTTCTAAATTTCTAGGTGCATAATGAGACTAAACCAGTATGTTTCTCTTAATCTGCATTTGTGTACTCTCCACATGCAGGATAGGAGTTGTATGTGCGGAGAATGTTAGCTTAATACACAATGTTATGTTAGCTTAATACACAATGTTGGCCCGCTTCCTTGCAGCTTAAGTTTTTGGGTTCCATTCATTGTCTAACAGAAATATTATATTCATGTTCACAGTGATAACAAGTGCTTAATCTACTGTTAAACGGACAATCTCGTCCATGATTAGATAAACAGTAATAAAGAAGGAATATAGAGATTTATGTAGGTATTATACTCACAGGCATTGATTGCATGGCCTTTCCACCAAAGCCCCCTCCGACCCTTCTTGTAATTACACGAACATTATTTTCAGGAATACCAAGACATTTTGCAATTGTAGAGTGTACATACTCAGGCACTTGACTTGAAGTGTAAACCACCATGCAGTTGTCTTCATCTGGTACGGCAAGGGCTGTTTGTGTCTCCATGTAGAAATAGTATTGTGAACCAAGTTTGATCTGAAAGCAAGGTATGCATGGATTTGTAAGTTAGTGGGCGGTTCTACTTGAAAACCAAGCCAACATTCTCTTATACTCGTATTTTCTCCGATTTCACAAGTCCTTTCTATGTATATAAATAAAACCAAGGAACAAAGTTAAATATCCAAAATCCAAATTACTGGAACATAGAAAAGTACAAAAAGGGCAGAACATTAGTGTGGGAAGGAGACCGGGAAACAAAGAAAGAATGTCATATTGATTTCAAGTACCTCAGCAGAAATAATCTTGTGATCAGCTGCAGCCATTCCATTTGATATGTCACCAACCTGTTTCGGATACAAGAAAGGAGGGACCTCAAAAAAACTTGCTCTCTTAACTGCCTCTTCGACTGATAAGATAGGTGGATCTACATCTTCCATGTCATAATCAACCACCGCAAAGTTTGTAGCCATATCTGCATGTTTCTGCGTATCTGCTACCTACAAAACTTTCTTTTGATGAGTAAACTGACACACATCCAAAGAAAGAAGAAAAATTACATGTATAGTCTACAATTATGGATAACGATTGACATTCATCCCAACTAAGATTGTTAGATATAATCACAAGATCGTTGAATTACCACGAAAGCAAGACGCTGACCGGCCCATTCTGTAAGATCATTAGCAAACAGAGGTTCTGTACCAAGAAAAGTCTTAGACCCTATGTTCTCCCCAGACTTGGGAATGTCTTTCAAAGATATCACTGCAGTAACTCCTGAATGTGGTTTAGGTTCAAATTTTATTCCCTTCACTCTAGCCAAAGGCTTTGTACTATAAATGAACGCTCCATGTAAGCAATGTTTTGGAGATGGAATGTCGTCTACATAGACTGCCTCACCTACAAATTGATGGTCATGATTGAGATAAGTACTTTTGTGTCAAGAGCTAGAAGCACTCAAGAAAACATATAAAAAAAGGGAAAAGATACAGAGTCAGTTGAAACAAAAGAATTATAGAAGAAACAATTAACACTGAAGTCGTAGCAAACCCAATGTTTTGCGAAAACAGTCAATAATTATTACAAACGAGGAAACAAAACAAATCAAAACAAAAAAGACAAAAGGTCAACGAAAGCTTGGTGCCATAAAGATACATAGAGAATCATTTGAAACATGATCTGTTAAGAAATTTTATATATATATATATATATATATATATCTCTCTCTCCAGGGAGAGCAAGAGAGCAAAAGAGTGAGAGACAGCGGGAGGAGGACACAATACTATATAGCAGGTGAACAAATTGCCCATAACTGGTCATCACTTTGTATTCTGTCAATTTTGGTTTCATTAAGACTTTGTTTCTTATACAAAAGAATGATCTCAAAAGATGGAAAATGAGACCTTTCTATAAGCATATTATAAATATATAATTCAAACTCCCACTACTTTTAGGTATTTAACATGACCGGCCAGCGGGAAAAAAACAAGAACCAGTCATTCTAATCCTAAACATAATTGTTAACGAATAAATCATACAACAATTTTCTCAACTAGATAAAAGGGAACATTTTGGAGCAGAGAACAGGCCTGCAAACTAAGTCCAAACCAAAAAAATGAGACAATGATCCTCACTTGGTTTAACCTTGGGTCTCTTGGCTGAAGCTGGTTTGGGAGGGAGAGAAAGCTAAGTTTATGTGGGGTTCACACCATGGTTTGGAAGGGAAAGAAAGCTAGGGTTATGTGGGGCACTATGATCCTCACTTTGTTTTGGGTGGTTTGGATGAAGAGGAATAGAAGGATTTTTGAAGATTTCGTGGGAGCTATTGGAAAGCTGCTATCTCTTGGTTCGTTAGCTGTTTTTAGTATTTGGTTGTTTCTTTTTTGTTTTGTTCGGGCTGTAGTCTGATAGTCCTCCTCCCTCCCACCACCCATAAAAAATAAAAGGATGCTTAGTAATTAGACATCTTTATAATCATGTATGTGAAGGATAACTAACCTGAAGCTTGTATGAGACCTCCAGATTTTGTAATTGGCTTACCAACCGGATCATACTCTGTACTTAATTCAATCACCTGTTTACCAGCTGACAGAACAGTTGTCATCTTATCGTTAGCACTTTTGTTCCTTTTTAACTCAGAAGCATCAGCCAACAAAGTATTTCCCAAGAATCCATTGGAACTTTCACTGTCAATTAAGGGGCTAAAGAACTCGAAAAGAAAACCAGCAGCCAAGCTTGACCTGTAAGCAGGGCTCGTAGTTCCTTCTTCAGGAACCACAACATCCATAACTAATTTAATAGCGTCATATAGAACACCAGGACTCAGCACTTTCCCAGTTAAAAATTCCTCAACCTTTCTTGCTCTAATTGCATGTTTAGTTCCATAAGCACCAAAAGCCAGATGACAATAATCCACCATAATTCCATTGGAAATCTTACCAAACGACACTTCAGCTAGGAAGGCAGCATTTAAATAAGCTAATGCCCTTCCTAGGGGTCTTGGTGCAGCTCGATAGGTTTCAAAAAGCAACATGGTGTTGGTTTCTGGAGAAACTTTTCTAACTGCTTCCCAATTTGGGATTTTAACACTTAAAAGTACACTTTTCGGATCCAGTGGAGGCCTCTTCAGAAAATCCTCCAACATAATCATTTCAGATCTAGCACCATTCATTATATATACCTCTGAATCCACAGCAAGAAGTATCGTAGCAATATCTGAAGGAAAACATTTTTTCTGTGCCATCACCAAATTCCCTCCTATACTAGCTGTATTTCTGATGAACCCTGAAGCAATTTTCTCCATATGATTGGCAATTTTTTTCAACACATCACCACCTCTTGATGGAGATCCACCGTTGTCTTTCTTCCTCAAAGACTCAATAACTTTAGAGATTGTTACAGTTGCTCCGAACTCAACCCCCACAGGATCCATCTTAACCATTGATAATTCAGGAACACATCTGAGATCAATGTATCTGTCATAGCGCTTTAGCTCCTTGTAATAGCCTGTCCCTGTGTTTCCAACAACTAATTTCATCTCGTTTTCATTATCAAAATCATTATCCTTCAATAAGTTTTGAAGCTCCTCAACTCTAACAGGATTGTACCAACCATATCTTGTAGGATCCAAAGACATGGAAGAACGAATTTCTTTTTTTAAGAAGTCCGGAAATGAACAGATGTCACCATTACGGTTATATAGAGGCAAACTCTTTACTTTTACTTCCTTACTATCTCCCTTTTTCCAAAAGGAGTTGAACCCCAAATCCTCTATATCAACATCACCTGCGAAACTCTTGCAGGCATCAGCAATTGGTCGATACCCAGTACATCGACAGAGGTTACCTGCAATAGACTTTTCAGCTTCAGAAACAGAAAGCTTCGAGAACCCAGGAGGGGGATCAGGTCTATTCGTCTTTTCAGCATTGACAAGAGCTCCAAAGAGTGAAACACACATGCCAGGAGTACAAAAGCCGCATTGAGAAGCATGGAAACCAGCAATCCTTTGGTGAATTGGGTGGAACCCGTCTTTGATATTTCCAAGGCCTTCAGATGTTGTAATTGAACATCCATTTATACTGCAAAGCAGAGTGAGACATGAACTTGCAGTAAAATCTTTCACTTCGTCGACAACAGGGTCGTACTTGGACAGTAGCACAACACAAGCACCGCAACCACCTGCACCCAATTTTTGTAAGTGCATATCATAAAACGTGTCCAAAGATTTATAGTAAGACGTGGTTTTCCTTGAAAATTTTGAAACTCAAACTACAACCTCATCTAATATGATCACTACAGAAAAAACACCTTAAAATTACAGACATTTCATCACAAAAAGAAACCTCTTTAAGCATCAGTTGGTCACCACGGAAGCGAGGTGAGTAACGAGTTTCGTTTTCTGAATTACTTTATTTTGCAACAATTGTTCAGGATAGTAAACCAAAAATCCAGAATTCTTTCTATGAGAAACACAAAGTTTGATCATAACGGAAGAAAGTTGAGGTTCCACCATAAAACCAATTAGCAACATATGGAGTAGCCCAACCTCTTATAAGCCCATACAAGGTCCTCCTCCCATCAATGTGGGACTCATTCTCAACACACCCCATCACGTGTGGCGAATTTTTCGACCCTAACACGTGGACAACGTAACGGGGTGACGTGGAGCTAACTCTCAACACGCCCCCTCACGTGTGACGAATTTTTCGAGCCTAACATGTGGACAACATAACGGGATGACGTGGAACACATGTGTCTTTTAGCTTCACACGTGATACCATGAAGAAAGTTGGAGTTCCACCATAAAACAAATTGGCAATATGGGAGTAGTCCAATATCTTATAAGCTCATGCAATATGAGACTCGTTCTCAACGATAACATGCAAAATGCAATTTTTCTTTGATAGTACGTACGACTAAGTCGTCCAAAAATCTGCAAATGATACTCATCAAGCATCATGTTTATAATATCAAAAAGCCACAGAAATTCATGATCATACACGCAGAGCACAGTCAAAGTTAGAGAGAGACCTTCACCGCAGCTGAGCTTGACACTTTTGAATCTCGTCCGAGAACGCAAGAAGGCGAGCAGAGTGGTCGAAGGGTCAACTGTCGGGAGCTCAAACCTCTCTCCGTTAACTGCAAAAACCAGGCTGCCACCGCTTCCTGCTGCTGCGTCTCTTTCGTCGGCCATTTCTGTGAGCAAAGCGAGAGGAACCCAGCTGCTGTTTCAGAGGCAATGCTACTCAGCTACAAATTCATATATCGAAAACTAACCCAACAACCATTCCAATAACAATGAAAACGAAAGAAACAAAAAGACGATTTGAAAATTAATAACGGAATATTTTATTTTCAGAAGACTTTAGTTTACTGATGGCACCTGTATTTTAATGCATCAATCACATGGTCCTTTGAATTTAGGGGTGAAGATGCACAATTTTGACTTTCCTTCTTTTGTGATTGGTAAAGGACGAGAATGCTCTCCGAATTTTTGTTTGGAATCCGGAAATCAATCAATCGTTTATTGTAAATTGTATGATCAATTTTTGTTAAGTATTATTTATATATTTAATTTAAAATAATTTCTAAGTGCACGATGTATGATAAACAGACTTGATTGATTGATCTTGTGGATTTCCACAAAGAGAATCCAAAGACGATCCTATTCCATTGGTAAAAACTAAAAGGCTGAGTATCTGACAGAAAAAAAATAAAAAAAAAAGAGTTAATCTCAGTTTATTACCTGAAGTTTCTTGGTTTTCAACATTTGATACACTAAGTTTTTTTCATTCCAGATTGGTACTTAAAGTTATAATTTTGGGACACTTTGATACATCCGTTAAGTTTTCAGTTAGAAATTCTGTTAACTGATTATGTGGCACCCACGTGGACAATAAGTGGGTGCCACGTGACAATATGGGCCCACTTGAATTTAAAAAATTAAATTTTTTTAAAAGTTCAAGTATTTAAAAAATTTAAAGAATTTTAAAAAATTAGAGTTTGATGACTCTCTTTGGAGCTCCGACAATGGAGCTAGCTCTGCACATGTCCGCAACTCTTCCCCAGAAAAAACCACCTCACCACCGCCACTTCAAATTCCTCACAACCCAAAACCACTACACATCTCTCTTCTTCCATTTCTCTAAAAACCCACAATTCCAGTCAAGATATCAAAGAAATTGGACCATAAAACTTGTGTATGCAGCCACAAATCAAAGACTCGGGATTACCGAACAAGAACAAACCCAGGAAGAAGAAGAAGATGCAGATGAGGAGGATATAGAAGAGCTTTGAGAGAGAAGTTAAAACCCCCATCCCTCATGCCACACGACCTCCAAAACTCCCATCCCTCATTCCATCAAGGTCGACGGAATCCCAACAGCCATAACCACCATTAACAGGCCCACCAAATTTCTTCATCTTCTTCTTCCTCCTATCTTTTAAATTTGGGTTTTTTTTTTTTTTTACTTTTTCAAATTTAGGGTTTTCTGGGGGCGGGTTTAATAAGTTTGGATGGTTGAAATTGATTGGATTTGGGGATGGAAGTCGAAGATGGGAGATTTTTGGAATGGAGACAGAGAGAGAAGAGCTTCGAGAGAGAGGGAGGGCTTTGAAAAATTGGGATTGGGGGTTAGAGGGTTAGAAGAAATCCCAGAAAGGTGAGAGACCTTAAAAAACGTGGAGGCTGGGCGTGAGAGTCTTCGAGAATTTTTTGGTTTTATTTTTATTTTTTTTATTTTTCATTATTAATATTCATGTAGGGTCATATTGACACGTGGTAGAGGTTCTAACTGAAAACTTAATGGATGTATGAAAGTGTTCTGAAATTATAACTTTAGATACCAAACTGAGACAAAGAAAACTTGATATATCTAATGTTGAAAACCAAGAAATTTCAGGATAGTAAACTGAAATTAATCCAAAAATTAAATACTCAATCGTCTTTTAGAATACTTGGTTTTTTGTGTTCTAATTAGGCTTATTATATTAAATCGGCAGTATAAAGTATTGCCCTTGAGATGCACACTAAATGATATTTTATGCATCATATATCATAGTCAAACACCTCACCATTATCTGATCATCAGATTTTAGAACATGGTTATGTGAAACAGCATCACCATTATCTTCTCTGCGAAAGAAGGTGAGGGCTGTAATCTGACACCAATGAAGTTTAACCTTCATCCACCTCTGATGGTACATTTTGAATAAGGCGAAGCTTCCGAAGTTCTATTCGCCAAAAATAATTTTTTTTCAATCAATACGCTTGTAGTTTCATTAGTTAGACTTTTGTTCTATAATGGAGAGTGAGAATGGTTTAGAGAGTTAAAAAAGATAAATAATCTTGTGATATACATGTTAAAAGTGATTTGGGATGTATTTATTATTTTTTTAGGGTCAATATCAGTTTACTACCCTCAAGTTTCATGGTTTTCAATATTTAGTACATGAAGTTTTTTTCGTCCCATAGTCATACCTAAAGTGTTAATTTTGAGACAGTCTCATACATCCGTTAGTCTGGAAGTTAAGTCTCCCATTAACTGATGACATAGCGCCCATGTAGACAGTGACTGGACGCCACGTGTCATTAAGGGGTTCACGTGGAAATTAAAAATTCAAAAAAAAATTCCCGCCCAAATTTAAAATATTAAAATAATTAAAAATAAAAAAAAACCAAACCCAGAACCTCCATCCCCTCCACTCTCGGATTCGCTCTAGCTGTCTTCCCCTCAGCACCCTCTTATCTCTCGGCTCTCTCTCACCTCTAACTCTCTTTTACTCTAACTCTCTCCCTATCTGCTTCACTACACTATGAGCACCACCATCCATTTCCACCATTTTTCACGGCGAACAATATACGAACTGGCAGCGCTGACCCTAGTACGACTCTGGGATGAACTGGCTTCTCCTCCTCCATCCGCCATGGCTTCTCGCAACGCCGCCCCTGGTATGAGCCTGTGGACCGGAGCGCATTGTCCCGACCCAACTCCCTCACCGAGGCCTACTCCTGGATCCGCAAGAATTTCACCTACTTTCGTGTCAACTATGTGTCCCTACTCACCCTTGTACTCGCCACTCTCTCCTCACCCATCACTTCTCTCTCATCGTTCTGCTCTCCCTCCTCGGTGAGTGGGTTTTCCTCTACCTGTTTCGAGCATTCGATCTGCCCCTGGTCATCCTCGACTGCACTTTCTCCGACGCCGAAACACTAATCAGACTCATCATGTTGACCGTGGTCGTCGTCTTCCTGTCCAGAAAGGGAAAAGAAACCTCGGCCTGGGTTCGAGCTTGGGTTTTATCTAGGTTTTCATAATGCGGGATGGCCTGGGTTGTTTGCCGTGAAAAATGGCGGAAATGGATGGTGGTGCTCACGGTGTAGTGAAGCAGAGAGGGAGAGAGAGTAAGAGGTGAGAGAGAGCCGAGAGATGAGAGGGAGCTGAGGGGAAGACAGCTCGAGCAAATCCGAGAGTGGAAGGGATGGAGGTTCTAGGTTTTTTTTTGTTTATATTTTTTATTTAATTATTTTAATATTTTAAATTTGGGCGGGAAATTTTTTTTTTTTTTTGAATTTTTAATTTCCACGTTGACCCTTAATGACACATGGCGTCCAGTCATTGTCCACATGGGCGCCACGTCATCAGTTAACAGAAGACTTAACATCTAGGCTAACAAATGTATGAGACTGTTCCAAAATTAGCACTTTAGGTATGACTCTGGGATGAAAAAAACTTCATGTACTAAATGTTGAAAACCACGAAACTTGAGGGTAGTAAATTGATATTTACCCTTTTTTAAATTTTTTTTAAACCTTATAAGGTTGAAATTGTAATTGCATATTAGACCTACTCCAACCCTTGTAGTAAAACTCAAATTTTAGGTCCTAAACTAACCCTAACTTGCTCCAACTCTTAGGGCAAATATGAGTTTTAACCCAAAACTCATTTATGGGACAAATTTAGGTCAGAATTTCTTCAGGGTTAGTGGGGTTGGTTCACCATATATGTGTATTCTTTTTTATTTTATATTTATAAATTCATTGAATCCAACTGTTAAGATCTAATATAGTCAAATCCAACAATAAAAAAAAGGATCTAACAGTCTAAATTTAAATATAACAGCTAAATAATTAAAAAAAATTATTTCATGTGTTTCATATTCTTTCATAGTATTCCATGATTTTTATGGTGTCAGCTTAGTGATTTTGTCACCCCGATCCTGAATGTCCACCTGGACTTCGAATCGAGTTATGCTGGCCAACACCAGGAAGGTGATGAAGCCATAAAGTGTAGTGATGTGGAAAAATGTAAATAAATTTAAACCTAAAAGTGTCTAAATATAAGAGTGCGCATGTGAGCAGGAATGGACCCATTTCACACGTGATGTCAAAGCATAAGTAAAGTCTAGTAAAATTATAATAAAAACTATACCATCGGAAGTACCTCCGATATCAGCGTTTGCCAGAGATCCTCGTTGACACGAACATTGGCACTAAATCTTGGATGGGTGAAAAAATAAGGGTGAGTGGGCCTAAAAATAAAGCGTTGTAGAAACCTTTTCGAAAAAATAATAACCCATCGCCGTAAAACAAGTATAGTTTCCAAATATAACATACTACGTATAGTATGAAAATACTTATCGTAGCCAGCAATAACTCAAAAATGCAATACTTCATAACAATTCGTAAATAAGCATATAACTTCCAGTAATCACAATATCTCGCAAAAATAAACATATCATATCGAGTGCTCATCGACATATGCTGACACACGAGTTCATGCATAGATATTCCGACATGAACATGACTGGGTGTAATAATGATTTACTGTCACATCTCGACCCGGACCCCCACCACATCCTGGGCTCGACTCTACTGTAGCACGATATTGTCCGCTTTGAGCCCTAACTATGCCCTCACCGTTTTGTTTTTGGGAACTCACGCGAGCAGAACTTCTCAATGGGTCACCCATCCTGGGAATGCTCTGGCCCATTCTCGCTTAACTTCGGAGTTTCAATGGAATCCGAAGCCAGTGAGCTCCCAAAAGGCCTCGTGCTAAGTAGAGATGGGAATATACATATAAGGCTTACAGGATCCACACCCCTGGGCAATGTGGGATCTTACATTTACGTTCTAGTACTACAATCTCGTGAAGACTAACGCTATGTGCATCACATACGAGTTCTAATTGCCTATAGCAATCTAGGACAGGACTGGCATCTACAATGGATCCAAAGTGAGCGTACGGTGCGATGTGAATGTACACATGAAAGAATGACCCTAGGGCCGAGCGAGAACTAACACTGGTGCAGCACACGATGAACAGATAACGTAAATATGATCATGCAACGGTAAGTCGATAATTCTAGTCAACATAACACTATTCATGGCCGCAAATATAATTAAGGCATCCCATAATAGTACGTATACCTGTGCATCCTATAGGATTCAAAATAATTTCATAATTCTCAACATTTCGACCTTTCTTATAAACGTTAAACTAATTATGGCATCACGTAGAAAATTCATTATTAAGTACATATAGAAACTAAATATATATATATATATATATATATATATATATATATATATATATATATATACATGTATATTGTATAAAAGAAACAACCCACTCACAAATTATGTCGTTGAGTCGAACCTGCCTCACGGACATCGAAGATCCTTGCGATGCGTTTCACATAGAAATGAAACCATTCACGTAAAAATATAACGTATTAACATATATATACGTTTTTGTACAAAGTACGGCTAATAAAAAAACTATTTTAAAACGGTTAAATTTTAGAAAACGGACGACGGATTCGGATTCAGCACTTCGAGAAACCTAAGGAGGGACTTCAGGTTCCTCCATGCACCGCCATACGTGCCACCACAAGGTGGTTGCATAGGTAGCCACGCGCCGGTCATCGCGATTTCTAGATTTTTGCAGGATTTTGAGCTAACTTCTAGAGCTCATTTCGAGCTTAATTCTTCACCAAACTTGATGATTCAAAAGCCAATTTAAAGCTAGAAATGTAGGGAACAAAACCATACCAAAGTGGGGCCTAGTTATGGTCTGTGTTGGCCGGACAAATGGCTTGAAAGTGGTCAGGTGGTCAAGGTTCTAGGTTTCCAAAAATCTGGGGAAGTCTCCCCCTTAGCAATTTCTGCAAAACTCTCCTCCAAATCAAGTATAGAGGTTACAAACAGTACCAGATCATGTTTAAAAGGAAAAATCTGAAGGATTTTGAGACTTACCATGGTTGCACAGTGGAGTTTTGCCAGGAAAATGGCTATGGCGATGATGTGTTTTCTCTACACTAGCAGAGATAGGGAGGGGCGAGAAAATGTGGTAAGGAAAATGGGGGAGAGTCTAGTAGTCAGTGGTGGTCTAGAGTTCGCCGGAGTGGCGATGATGATGATCTCAGCCTCACGGCTGTGCAGTGTTTGTACGGTGAGAGAGACGTCAGAGAGGTTGTGGGAGAGAGGTGTAGGACAAGAGACTATCACTTAGACTTGTTCTGCACTGCTTTGGCTTTTGCCATAATTACTGCCAAACCAAACAAAACCAAAAGGCAAAAGTCTTTGGTCTAAAGCTTCCTTCGCCACCCCCAATTCTAAAAATTGAGAATGGAGTGTGGATAACACCCCTCATTCATTATATTCCATAAGGAATTTGTTTGATCCATCATGGGAGTTCTTATATTCAGTTCAACCTTCAATGAGTTGCATAAACTGAAGGTAATGAGAACTGCGATTAAAAATAGAATTGTTGTTAAATCAAAACGTTATCAAATGGGTGTAGCTCCAAATTCGATTTCGCTTGCGCCTATGCTTTCTTACCATCAAGTACTTCGAGAATATGGTAAAATAAAAGCTTATACGGGTCACGTAATGATGGTCAACGAAAGTCAACAATTTCGCCACTAAGGGCGTTTTTGTCAATTCACTCTTTTAGAATTTAATAAAATCGTCAAATTAGGAATGGGTTGTCACAATTTTCAATATTTATTTGAATCTAAATAATTTTAGGTTAAAATGTTCATAAAATTAGATTAGAATAGTCTACAAAATTTTATTTGTAAAAAGTTACTTTAAGAAAAAAATTATTCTTAATTCATTCTTTAATAATATCGAGCTAAATTAACCCAGAAGGATTGGAGGAGAAAAACTGGTTTTGGGTGAAAACCTAAATTTTATGGGTTCATTAGTATTAAATATTAATATGGGGTGCTAATTAAAAAAGCTTTAATTATTAGATATTTTTTTTAAAATAAAAAAAATTAAGATCTAACAGTTTAAATATCCGAAGTATCTTCTCTTCCAAAAATAACACAAATTAACGTCATTAATCTCAAAATTAGTGCTTTGTATGTTTCCAGTTAGATCAATGGGTCCAAACCCTTTAATTGAAATTTGTTTGATAGCCTTGAAAGTGTTTGGCTTTTTGGTGCTCTTTTAATGTGCACTTTCTTTTATTTATCTAGATTAGTGTTTTTCCGGCCCTTTTAATTGTTGCACTTCACAAAGTCCTTATTGATCTTGCAATTGTTATTTTTAATTTATCTTTGTTGGGTATAGGGCATGTGTTGTGGGTTTTAGTGTTTAGGGAATATTCTAAGCTTCATTGCTATCTTAATGTTTCCTGTCTGCCCTACAATGAAATGAACATTACATTAACCAATATAACAATGAAATCACTCATAGATTCCAAGCATAATGCATCAAAAGTGCATTGAAACATAATTCTAAATAAAACGCAGTTAAGCAAGAACAAGGTAGATGAACATGTTGTGAGATGACTGACACATTTTAACAGCTTTATTCGGATGGTAATTGAGAACATTATCAAGTATAAATGGCTGGTCATCAGCTACCAGTGGATCCCCATCATTGTACCTGGATAGAATTATTTAAAACCCCATTGTGGGTTAGAGCATTGCCAAGCACCAAGCAAAGATGTCTCAATGTGATTCATTAGTTAGTTTTCATGACGCAATTTCAATTTCTTTGCTTTGTTTGGAAATTAGTGCGCTTATCTTTGGTCAAATCTAAGGGACGAAGTAAAAATTGATGTTCTGAGACTTACCCTTTGTTTGGTGCACTGTCATAGATTGAGTCCATTGCATCGTCACACTTTGAGTTACTTTTACTGTGTCCGTTTGTTTAGGCTTGGAATTCTTACTCTCAATCTCGCTGGTTTTTTGCAATTTAGATTGGAGTCTCATCACAGCATCATAATCAGCTCTTACTGCTGCCTTTCATCTAAGGGTTCTGAGCCACTACGTTTGAATCAAGGCTTTAGTATGTCTTGAACTTCGATGCGTTGTTTCCCCATGCTTTCTGTTTCAGACAACACGACTCTATCATTTTTTAATTGATTGTTTGGGTTTTTTGGCTTATATTATTCCTTTGCTCTATGCTTTGTTCCTCATTCTTGGTTGTCTCTATGACCTTTGATTGTCCAGAGGTTCGATAGTTTATTTATTTATTTATTTTTTGTTTTAATTTTGTCTATGCAATTCTGTTATTGTTCAAAGGTCTTTTGTTGTCTCTGTGATTCTAGTTTAACCCAGTGTTCTTGATTCTTTATCGAATGTTGTTAGGCATTTTAAATATATACATATATATATATATATATATATATATATCATTTCTTTGTTGCATTCTCAATTTTCCAAATCGTTGTTTGGAGGTCAGTTGCTTTGGTTAGTTGGTGTTTTCATTAGTTTTTTTCTGGTAGTGAACTATCTCATCCTCCCTGAACTGCTTTATTAAGTGTTGTTGACAATTGTGCTCTCTCAACAAACCAGAAATATTTCCAGGAAAATCACACCTTCTACCAGATTGTGTGGGAAATAAAAAATTGGACTGCTTGCACTTTCATGTGTTTATTTAATTTTTTTTTATGGCGTTATCATTTTATCGCCAAAATAGAAATCTCTTACAGCTTTGGGTTTTGGTGCTGTAATGAGTTTTTTTCTCATAATCCATATAAAAACCTTTAACTCTAGTGCTTCTATGTTTGAACCGAGAGACACTCATATGTTGCTTTTACAATTTGATTAGTGGTTGTTGATTAGATTTACCTAACTCTTTTGCTGAGAATTTGTTTTTACTTGCTCTATCCATTTTTCTTCATCTAAGTATATTGAAATTGCATCGTGAAACTAATTAGAATTAGTCAACTTATGGATGTGTTGACATGGTTAAGTAGTGGTGCTTAAACTCAAAACATGCTGGAGTATTTCTATCATTAATAATTTGTATCAAACTCAACGTTTCATGAGAGTCCAACCTGAGAGCTTCGAGGAAAGGGATGAAACTAGTTCGCACTATTTTATGTATGTTTTATTACATTGCTTATAACACAGGTCAATATTTTTTAAACTGGAGTAAAATTCCATTATCTTGCCTTGAGTTTTGCTCAAATTGTTATATCGAGTTAGATGTAGTTAACAAACACAAAAAATTAACTTATGAAATCTAAATTATGATTGTTCATGTGGCCATGTTGACAAGTGTCTCCAAATCTAATGGATACTGTGTGATGGACAAATAATAGTTTCGGGTTAGATTCCAGGCTAATGTATGCTATCCCAGGCGATGAAATCATATCATGGGTTTCTAGGTTTCCTTGAACAGATTTAATGAAAATGTTTTCTAACGTCTACGGGATCAGACATAGTGAATGCAAACTTTAATCTTGGAACATTCTCATTGTTGCTATCTCTGATGCTTTATTTAATCCTGTTAGGTTGTTCTTGCATCAACCAAAAGTGTCTTGGCCTGCTATTATTGTTTTGTGCTATATGCTTTCTTGTTGTTAGATCGGTTGTGATTCTATATGACTCGTATTTCCCGGTGTAAAATTGTTTATGCAGTCTTACTTTTGCATATCATCACTCAACCAAGGAGAAAATTTGAATGCTTTAAATCCTGGTCATCTCTGTTTCAGGCAATGCATCTTTTATTCTGGCCTAAAAGCGTTTGATGCATGTCCTTTATGATGCAAGACAATTGTTTTCTATGTTTGTTGTTGATTAAGCCCGTGAAGTATAACTCCGTCCTGGACTGTTAAAAAAGATTTATTGTTTGAAATTAACGGGTTCGAACCTAAATAATTTGTTTCTTTCTGTCAAATTTATGCATGCATGTCTTGCAATATTAACGGCGTAGAGGCGTGCATTAGTTTTTTTCGTTCTATATTTTTTCTCTTTTTTATTTCTCTCCAATTATGTATGTGTTTATATTTTGTCTTCCTCTTTCTCTAGGTTCTGTTTTGATCATTGGGGTCCTACATTGTTCTTTGGTGGCATTCACATGTGGCTGCACTTCCGTCTCTACAACGGTTAGATTTTTGTCCCTTTAAAGAACCATCACCTTTTTTTTTATTTTTGATTACTCTTTTTTGGGTTTACATGTTCGATCGTCAATGCATGTTTTTTTTGGATCACAGTAGTGTCGTTATTCGATCTTTATGTTGGTTACCTTTATCGCACTTTTTTTTGCAATGGTAATTCACTTTATTCGTTCCTTTTCCGCCCTGCACTGAGAAACAACGCTATCTAAGGAAACAACTACAAATCAACTATCTATATTCTTCATTCTAATCTAAATAGATTAGGGTTATGTTTTTACTGTTATGTTTACAATGAGTTCATGGTTTTGAAGACCTCTTGCTTTAATGGGTTGTGGTTTGCTGCTCATTTCATGTGGTTAGCATAGTTGTTTCGTCATCGCATTGCTTTTATTAGAGAGTAAACCACTGTTGTGTGGTTTTTCCTGTTTATGTAGATTTATGTCTGAAAGAATAGGGGTATCTACAAAGGCCACTGGAACTCAGCGTGCCAATTTGCTTGAGTCTGTTGTGGTCGTTAATCTGAGTGATTTGGTGTTGCAAGATGTTTCCACCACTTATAACGATGAATACAATAATAATTCAAGTTTTTTGCTATTTTTTAAACAATGGAAGCAACCCTCCCCAAACATTTGCATCCATTTTTGAACAAAATATTCACGCCAGTGGTGTTTTTGCCTCACATTTGGCAGTTGGGACGACTTCTCATCCAATTTTTGTACTCGTTTTTCTTGCTGACCGTGCCACTGTGCACTGTCTGTTGGCCAGAAATACTCAAAGGGTTCATTCTGTTGCAAACTTGCTCATTACTTGGTAGGCCGCCTATCAGAAAAAAGAAGAAGAAAAGTATGCAATCTTTCGATATAACTTTGTTTGCATTCTCTTGCTGATTTCAAAATTTGACTTTTCTTCGTTAATTAACTTCTATCAATGGGTTTGATGTATTCTTCTATTAATCTTTGTTTTTATAGGGATTGATCCATAATATGTTGATTTTGGATTAAGAAATTGCCAATGTCAGTACTGCAATGCTCTATTTTGGTCTGCAGAGCAGACAAAGAAGCATAGTAAGCATACTTCTTCTTCTTCTGCCCCCAGTTTATTGCGTGTTGCATGTCAAAAAGTTCAATTCCCATGCTCTAAACCCACCCCCACTTATTTGGATCATTTGTTAAACCCCACAAATTCTCAAGGTATTTTGTAGTTTAAAACAAATATTAGATCGTATAATTCAATGATAACGTTAACTTCAATGGGAGCCAAATTTGATACGTCGAACAACAAGGGTTGGGGTCCATATATTTTTAAGATTAACGGTCAAGTGCATCATTTGATGGTTCTCTGTTGCCTCTAGAAGTCAACAATCTTAAATTTGCACTGTTGTACATTTATGACACTCAAAATAAGTCAGTAAACGTATCGGTTGTTTCAACAGATCAGAAGCATCTGAAAAACTCGATCAACAGGTTGTTGGTGGCCTCATCAAAATGCTAGATGAGTGTAATGAGGTTGTTCAGCTTTTTAGGCTCGTCAGGGATAGGATTGATGAAGGGTCCACAAGTAATTTGCGGCTGCGTTTGTATGGTGCACAGGGCAACCGTGATGTGTAGTACAATTTGCTTGCATGTGACTAGATAGGTGGCTTGATAGTTCGGGACATTGGCCAATTTCACGCCAAAAGAGATATTGTTGTGGAGCATAAGACTGATGGCCTACAAAGAATCACAAAGTTACGTCCTAAGTACAAGACGCTCCAATACCCTCTTCTTTCATACACTGAAAATGGGTATAGGAAAGATCTTCCTTGGAATCCAAATTTTAGGGGGAAAAAACCAAAGAATGGGAGGGGGTATCAATGAGAGCATTTTTGGGTTATCAAATTCAAGATAGACCAGGACATAGTGACACCCTATTGAAAGGCAGCATATTGTTTCAACAATACTTGGTTGATGCATATGCAATGCTTGAAGAAGATAGGTTAGATTTCATTAGGGCAAATCAAGATTCTTTTAGAACGGAAGGTCTTTAAGGAATTCATGAAGTGCTCAAAACAGGAAATGCAACCAGTTCTGCTGTTGGCAAGAGGGTAATTTTGCCAACTTCATTTACTGGTAGTGTTAGATATATGATAAATAATTATCAGGATGCCATGGCTATATGTCGCCACTTTGGAAATCCTGATTTATTTATCACTTTCACTTGCAATACTAAATGGCCTGAAATTATTGTAGATCTACGTGATAAACCTGGTTGTAAAGCTGAAGACAGGCCAGATCTAATTTCCAGAATTTTTAAATCAAAGCTTGACCATATGATTAAATACCTCAAGTCAGGAAAACCTTTTGGCGAAGTCGAATCTGGTTAGTTTGTTACTCTTGACCAATTTTTCCCCTTTATTTGTTTATGTATTCTCCCTGTAAGTCTGAAGAGAACCTAGTAAGGTACTTCATAGCCGATTCATCAGATGCTTGTGCCATTCTGGCCATGGATGAGACTGAAACCTCCATTCCTCGCCGATAAAACTGCTCATGGAATTTCCCAACTAAGTCGTCCCAGCTTTGCATTGAATTCAATGGAAGGTTAATGTATCATGCAAGTGCGGTGCTTGTTAACAAAATGTTAAACAACCGCATCTTGTGGTAATCATTGTTGACATCTCCACACTAAGTAGTAAACCTTGCCACATGTTCTTACGAGGATAAAGAAAACTCCCCAGCAATAGGCTAAAATCTGAAATTTTGAAGCCTTAGGGATATTCAAACTTTTCCATGAAAGCTGGATATGGATGGATGAATTTTGGAACTTTCAGCCCTTCCTTCATGACCGAATCAATTGTCATCTGGACCTCTTCTACGTCGACAGGCATTGTCTTGGTCTTTCGGCCTATTTCGGCAGAACTAGTACTGAGTTTTTGTTTGTAAGGATCCTCCAAATCAATTGTCACAATTCAGTTAAATTTTGCCTCGGGCTGCACTGGCTGCGACCTCTAGCCTCCTGGAGCGTTTTTCTTTGATGGGGTATTCTGTATCTGTTTCTCAGCGAGTCTACTTTCTCGAAACTCATAACGCAGAGTCTCGAGCTTACATTTGCTTTCGCTTGTTTGATGCTCAAACCACCTATTTCTCGGCCAATAGCATGCTCAAGTTTCCGAGTTTGCTCCAACCTACGCCAAAAAAGGACTTTGATGGTATGTCAGAAGCCTCATCATCTTCGTTGTTACAGTCTTCCACTACAAAAGCAATTTGCAAATAACTACAAAGGAAATTTATATAAAACTATAACAGCAATTACGTTGAAGTACATAAGATATGGGTTTTAACTTTTTTTGTCAAAGCCTAGTTTTTTAACTTCAGTCTCGTACATTGCAAACATATATTTATTTAGAAGAATAAAGTTTACTTTATTCTTTAATAAACATGGTAGTGATGGATAAAGTTACAGATTATGGGATATAAGAATCGGTAAAATAGTTTTAAAACTTGAGAACAAATGAAAGTGTGCCAAAATTAAATAGACAAATTGAACTAAATTCTATTTAAGTGAATGCAGAAAAATTCATGTAATGATAATCCTTGCATATTATTTTCTTGCACCAACTTGTCTAATCTGTTAAATTTGTATTCATTTTGGCTGCCTCGGTTCAACGCTCATAAAACCACTTATGGAGAATATTCATTCTTAAATACTCAAGAAATCAAGTGATAGGTAGTTTTCGAGCATCTCTGGTAATTGTATTGAGACATTCAGCAATATTTGTTGTCATGATGTTGCGTTTTCCATCAAAGTACGCCAAGTCCACCTTTCATATCCAATTGAATTAAGATAATCACCCACCTCAGAGTCAACTTTATATATTTATGTCATACGACGATGAAATTCATGAATTCGATATGCCTTAGCAGCTGTAAAATAAACTTTGCGTGCTCTCCCATGCTTAAAATTGTGCCTAATGTTTTGACTTATATGAAACATGCATGCATCATGATGGGCATTGGGAAAAAAAAAAACAGTTGAAAGAGCCTTCCGAACGCTTTCATGTCTATCAGAAATGAACACCAAGGCATCAATTTCGCCAATTGCTCCCCGTAATTTTGTCAAAAACTATTTCCATTATGTGTCATTCTCTGAATCTCCAACTCTGAATGGTGGAGGGTATGTTTGTTTATTGTCGTCTACGCATGTGGCAATTAACAGAGTCCCAAGATATTTATCTTTTAAATATGTCCCGTCGACCGCTATTACCGTCCTAATAACACGTTGAAATCCTCTTATGCAAGGTCCAAGTGACATGAAATAGTACAAAAAATAATTATTCTCATTTGTTTAATATGTGTTATCATACCTGGATTTTTGGCTTCTAACACAGCAAAATAAGAATAGCAGATACCTCGATTCACTACCATAGTCAATGGTAACCTTCAAAACAGAATCTGAACACGGAAGAAACCCTTAATAATGTAAAGGTGTGGAAACCTAAATATGAAGCACATATAATCCAAAGGAAAATTTAGATAAATTACATTACAAAGATTGACAGTTCGTTCTTCAATAAATATTCAACCTAAGGAAGAAACTACAAAAGCAAAGAGAAAACGTAGACAAGCAGATGAGGTAAAATGAAAAAAATTAACCATCTACACTCACCTTCGTTTAGGGTTGCACAAGTCTCCACCAGCAGCCGATGCCTTCGCTATGTCTACACCATTTCTTAGGTTTTGCCGTCAGAAACTTTCATCTAATAGGGTTTTTGTTTTTTAATTTATTTGGTTTTAAAGTTTAAGGGCATTTGTGTTTATTTAAGTGATATTTTGGATATATTTGAAAGTTTTTATAAAAACGGATATTTTATACCTTTTTTTAATCTTGAAATATATTGAATTAATGGGACATAAATTAACAATATCTTCTTTTGCAAAATTTTAGGAATTTGTTATATCTTGGACTTAGTTAGTAAATTAATTATAATAAAAATTTGTGTAATTTGAAATTAATTAGTAAATTAATTAAAATTGTAGAAAAATAGTTTGATCAAATCTCTAAAAGGAAATTGAAAACCAAGCATCTAGATCAAAATGCCCCTTAGGAAAAATATATTTGATCGAATTTGCACACATCACATTGCCACATAAATATATTTTATAGAAGTTTTTTAGTAGTTTAAAATTATTAAAGTAATATTTCTCTTATGATGTTACTTATCCACGTGTATACCTGGACCGTCCTGTTATCTTAACATGTGCTTATCAAGTTACCCAATAACGACTCAATATTCGTTAACGCGTCGACCGAAACTTGTTAATTTTGTCTGGTTTCGTGTCGTATTAAAGGGTCGTCTAAGAAATTTGTAAAGTCTCATATTTAAAAAAAATATATATATGTATATGAGAGAGAGAGAGAGAGAGAGAGAGAGAGAGAGAGAGAGAGAGAGAGTTAGAAAGAGACTAGGGTTAATGAGCTTGTATGTGGACATTATTAGATAGCATCTTGCCAAGGTTCTAACTGTCGAGGTGAACGGTTTGTGCAATGTGTCTTAAAAATGTTCTTATTTTTCAAGTCTAGCATGTTAACTTTCGAGAAATGTTGTGATGTGTATATATACATTTTATGTGGAATTACTTGAGATTGTTCATAAAGCATGAGAACTTTGATGTTGTATTAATTCGAGGGATAAATGTAAGTTGCACATGGGGACATTAAGACAGAATGGCCACTAAGGGTCACATGATGAGTTACAATTTATGAAGGATATAATGAACACGCAAATGGATGATGATGTGGCACTATGTGTATAATAATTTGATATACGTATGATATTTTGTAGCGTGTGTAAAACGACATTGCTTGGCTGACATATTAAATATTCTACTCACTGAGCGACGATGATTGTTGCTCACCCCTTACCCTTTTATTTTACAGATGAGTTATTTGGCAAGACATGTGATAGACGAGCTAAGGTTGTGTTAGACGAGAGATTCAAGGGTTTTATATTTATTTTTACTCACGTGTCGGGCACAGGGTCATTTTTTTTCTCGTTGACCCCGAGTCCGAGGTGTGATAAAATTGCTAGTACCCAAGCACTGAAATACCTATAAATTATGCATGCCGATGAGAATTGTTTGGATCACAAATTGATGATAATTGATAATTTTTATTAGAGTAGCTACTCATATCATTAAAGGCTATTCAGTCACATTTTCCCATTAATTGTCGACAAATTGTAAAAAAAAATTGGTCAAATTAGAAAGATGCAAATTCCATTTTTAAGAGCTATTGGAAAACATGGAATAAGGAAACCTATAATTTTACATCCAAATCTTGGGTGTTTGTAACGAAGTGAAATAAACTCACTAGTATGGCATGATGCTTCATATATGCAGCCACATTTCCGTAAGTACAGTGTTACTTCTGACGTGAGACTTATGACAGGTGGAGACTACATATTAACCACCTAAAAAATTTTCTATCGAAGACATTTCTTAAAGTATGAAAATGCCATGAAAATTTTGTCCAAATATTTCAATTTAAGAGCTAAACCTCAACATATGCACGCAACACCTATTCTAGATAAATTTGGTATATATTTCCTCAATGAGTACTTTTGTTCTTCGACCTAAAATTATATCATTGCAACATATCCTTGAAAGAGTTAAGAGTTATGGTAGAACTCTTGGAGGGTCTATAAAGCTATTTGTGTATATGGCATGTATTCACCATGAAGTTTAATAGAATACTTGTATATTTCAAAGTATATTGTTGGAACCAAATTTGCTCCTATCCGCAAACGGAGGCAAGGACCAAGTCAGAATTGTCCATGATCACCAGGTAGGGGATGAGGTTAATTGAGGGGTGTGGTTGAATTCGAAAATGACTGCCAACATATATCCGAGAAGGAGAATCAAACCACGGTGTAGTTCTAAGGAAGAATGGCGTAAACCATCCTTGACGAATAGCCTATGGCAAGGCGTTGAGAGATAAGTTCTCCATGGACATGTCTACACGTGGATGACAACATAAGGGTCTATGTTAGGCATAGAGAGAATAAGTATGTATATGTCTAGGAGAAAGATAAGTCAAGGGAGATATGTTTGTCTATGGTAGTCTTGTAGAGACTAAAGTGATAGTCCTCTGATAAATACCCAGGTTAGTGTATTTATAGGGGTCTTGAGAGTCCTTGTAGGGAAAGCAATCTTTCAACAAATCGGGAGACTATCTAGAAGGAAATCTAGGATAAGATACCCAATCTTTCTAGAATCTTAATTATGTTGTCTAATCCCTAAGATATCCTAATTTGACTTTAATTAGAGCTTATTTATTTGGGAGACAAGTAATTTCTTCAATGAGTTAATTAGGCCTAATCTGTCTGACTACGGCTATCTAACTTCACTTGGTATTCTGACTTCATTTGACTAAGGTTAGTTCGATTCTGACTAGGTCTACTCCGAATCTAACTAGCTCTACTTCGATTCTGACTAGGCCAACTTCGATTCTGACTCGGTCTACTCATATTTAACTAAGGCTACTCAGATATGACGAAGGCTAGTCCTCTCTAACTATAAAAGTAACCTATTCCAATCCACATCCAGCCTATCAGCTTATTTACCTAAATATCACGTGCTATGGGCATTCCAGCCTTTCTTGCCACTTAAGATTCCACATGTCTTGGGCCCAGAAAGCTCATCACGCTTGAACCCCAAATCGCCCCAATCTCGAACCCCCACTGTCAGTTGTCTCTCTCCCTCTCGTTCTAAACGGCGGGCAGCTACCACCCCCTTCGTCGTGCTCGTCTCTCTCCTTGAAAGTAAGTCTAATTACAAATTATGGAATTGTGAAATTAAAGATTTTGATTGTGAATTGAGATGAATTTTAGAATTTAGGGTTTTAATTTGGGATAAATTACTAGGGCATAGGATGAATTTCAGGGTTTAAAAATTTGTGAATGGGAATTAGGGTTTTAGTTTTGAAATGGGGATTGAATCAGGTTTTTTATTTGGGATAAATTATTAGAAAATGGGCTGAATTTCAGGGTTTAAGAATTTCATTGTTGTTGATTCTTGTTTGCAGTTTGAAGCAATTTCAGTATAGATTTTCACTTACTAGATTTTTCATGAAACCCTAATTTCCCTAAGTTTTTGAAAGTGGTCAAGGATCCGGCAGTGTAGCACATGTATCAGAAGTGTGATAATTACCCAAATTGAGTGAACTCCTGCATAACAGCCGCAGTTTCTCTCACAAGTTGGGTAACATGGATAGGTTCCTGTTAGTGTTGAGGTACACTGCAAACGACCAAATTTTAACACTAGTGCTTTCATATGAATCAAGCATATTTGTTATGTTATTCGTGACAGTAATTCTCTTAAAATGGGTGATCTCTTTCCAGGTTAATTCAATCTTGATTGCTAGACTTCGTAATTATTATCGTCGCATAAAACTAACAATCTGTCATGTAGTAAGTATAACAATCTGACCGTAATCTGTTGGAACTGTACTTGATGAAATTACAGCTAACCATCTTAGTAAAAGGTTCCTCTTTTAAATTGCACTTGTAATTACCATACCAAAATCTTACAGTGGAATCTCGATATAAAAAAACTGAGATAAGTTGATTATCCCCAAGCCCCAAACACCCTCCCCACCCCCAAAGCCTCTTTTGCGCTCCTTTGGCACTTTTTTGGTCATTTTGTCTCTTCATACTTTGGTCATGTATTCATATATTTCTGGTACACTGTTGTAGGTGAATACACACCTCACTCCCCGCCCAATATTACTTACTAGGCATGGAGAGAGAGTAAGGATAATGTTAGAGGCAGAATTGGAGGAGACAATCCTTTGAGGTTTGCCTTTGATGTTGATTATCTTGATTAACAATACTGGTTTATTCATGTTAAAATATGCATAGTATAGTAACCGCTCAAACTTATCTTGATTATCTCGTTTTTTTTACACTTAAGTATGCTGCTATTCATGTTTCTATTTGCTAACATACAATGGTGTAGCTCCCGCCACAGTTTCATTTCAGTCAACTATACAATTTGGTTTTGCCTCATTCTAAGACCTGTTCCTTTGATTTTTTTTTCTACTTTCGTCATAATGCATTTTAAATTCCACGTAAATTTTGTTTTTTGATGGTAGTCAGTAGTTACCAAATGATATTCCTAATTGTTTCAACAGTGATACCGGAGAAATTTATGCACAGAAACTTGCTAACTTTGTTGAAAAGCGACTGAAATCAAAACGGGCTGCTTCTGTAAGCTTCAGCAATAT
The DNA here is from genome assembly GCA_036320875.1 of Cotoneaster glaucophyllus. Lineage (NCBI taxonomy): Eukaryota > Viridiplantae > Streptophyta > Magnoliopsida > Rosales > Rosaceae > Cotoneaster > Cotoneaster glaucophyllus. The sequence continues at coordinate 19,539,465 of CM070058.1, forward strand.
CTAACGTTCAGTTTTAATTTTGTTACTTTCCATATGAAGTAAATGCTTGCTGTGGGTTGATCCTTGTTTCTCATGTAGTCTACATATATATGTTGATCCCAAAAAACAAGTCTACATCTCTCTTTTACTAAAACGTGCTTTGACCGTGGGTGGTGTGATGGATTAAGCTAAATGTTAATTAGAAGATATATAATATCAGCTGTTTAAAATTGGAGAACTATATAATATGCTTTTGAATGTACAGTTGCTAACTATTGTTTTAAGAATCTAGAAAGAAAATTTCCAGTTCTTTTCATTTATTATGTGTAGGAAATAGCTCTAAGATACCTCAAGTTAATTCAACCTTATCCAGCTTTTTCAAGTTCAATTTTGCAGTTGGTCCAGTTATAGGTTTAAGTTAGACCGAAACTAGTTTGGTTTTTACCAATATTTGGAGTTCTATATATTTGGAGTTCCTTCTCTTACCTTCCTACCTGTTTACTAGCTAGTCTCTAAGGTCATGTGTCTAGTTGAATGGCTTGTACGAAGTAAATTGTTTTTCTACGGTACTTTGATCATATCAATTAGTCTAATGAAGTTTTGGTTCCTTTGATTGATTACAATGTTTGCTTACTAGAGTGTTTACTAGGCATCCTGAAACATGTTTTAGTTGTTATAAACATTAATTCAGATAATCTTTATAATTTATCACACATTCCCAGTGTTTTGAAAATGGATAGGTAGTTCCTCTTGTTTTGAAATTAAGAATGTTGGTAACCTACTTACTTATTACTTTGGCTGCTAATTGATTAGTTTCAAATGCAAGAAAGGATTAGTTTCTAATGTTATAATTTTATGGTTCGAAAAGTGTATAGATGTCGTGGTTGATCACTCGTCGTCGGAGTGTGACCAATGCGTGTAGATGAGGGCCCAGGGCGAGCAGATGAGGGAGCAGATGAGGGCCCAGGGCGAGGAGGTGAAGGCCTATGCCGGGCACGTGAGAGACCTTGTCCGAGCCATACAGATGTCCGGCATCCAAATCTCGCTACTAGTACCTGATCTTGCTACACCTTTGACCTTCGAGCCTCTTCGCTCTACCAATATCCAGTAGCCTGATGTATCAAACCTTGAAGACTACTTGTAGTTTTTTTTTTTTTTTTTTTTGGACATCTTGTATGTACATTTTCATATATTTTATAATTAAATCATTTTCTTTGGTTAATTAATTATTGTTTAGAATTTAATTACAATATTTATTAAAAATTAAAAAAATAATATTTTTGACCAAAACCAAAAAAAAGGGTTCGCGCGACGAAGAAGAAACATGCGTCGCGCAAAGCCACTTTGCATGACGCATGTTTCATCTTCGTCGCACAAACCCTTCTGTCACTGCCTTGGCACGACGGTTGGCGCGCGACGAAGGTTCGTTGGGCTAAGTTTTGCGCGACGAATGACCTACGTCGCGCAAAGTGTTTTTTGTACTAGTGGTGGTAACATACCTTGTAATTTTTGTCATTCCCCTTAATTCAAGGGATGTGTATCTTGTAGTTGTTTACTTTGTTTGTTAGCTTTAGGCATAAATGAAGAAGGGATAGGAGGTTTTGTTCCTACTCTCCAGCACACATATATTGGTTAGGTCCCTTGTAATTCTTTTTCATTATGAATACACAACTTGCAAAATCCAATATGGTATCAGAGCAGTGACCCTAACCGGCCTGTCTCTGTATATTTTTCTTGAGATTTGTGAGCTTCTTCTTGTTCTTCAAAGTTGAAGAAAGCTCAGTACATTTCGAAGGAGACAACTCTCATGCTGCTCCATCATCACCTCGTTCAGATGTTGATATTAACCCAAATCAACGTCTTAGTTATGTCTTACTAAATGAGTTTAACTACCTTCCATGGGAGAGAGCAATTACTCTTGCTCTGGGAGGACGGTCAAAGCTTGGCTATGTCAATGGTGCTATCCCAATGCCTGAGATGTCCTCACCAGATTACGATGCTTGGCTATGCAAAGACTAGTTGGTCATGTCATGGCTACTTAATTCCATGGATCATAAGATTGTAGAAATTTTCAACTATGCTAAATCCTCCTTGACTCTTTGGAAAAATCTCAAAGAGATGTATGGGAATCAAAATAATGCAGCTCGTGTGTTTCAGTTGAAGAAGGATATTGCTGGCTTGCAATAGGAAGGAAAGTCATTTGTGCAAGCTGACCACCATGTGGAATAAGTTGAATGTCTATCGTCCACACATCATCGACGCTGTTGTGCTAACTAAGAGAGCCGAGGAAGACAAGATATTTCAACTTCTAGCAAGCCTGAGTCCTGAATTCGAAGATCTTCAAAGCCATATCCTCATGAATCCAGACCTGCCTTCTTTTTCAAGTGTGTATGCCACAATTCAAAGAGAAGAAGTTCGTAGGAAAGTCATGACCTTGGAAGTAAAGGCAAATATGCCAGAAGCTAGGGCCCATTTTCCTAACCACAAACTTGGTGAGGAGAAAGGCTACAATGGAATAAGATCTGGCTTAAAATGTAGCCATTGTCATGCTGGTGGACATTCAAGAGACCAATACTGGATTCTTCATCCAAAGCTAAAGCCAAAGTTCCCTAGGGACAACAAAGGTTTTTTTAAGGGCTCACATAATTCTCCTTACAAGGCAAATCATGTTGCCACAACTTTTGCTGAGGGAGCACTAAAGTTCACCACTAATCTAATTACACTGATCAACGAAATTGCTCTATTCCTTCACAAGAAACAAGGTTGTGGAGACAGTGAAGGACTAACAAATCAGTGTGACAATAATCAAACTGCTCTACTAGGGCTGTTCGCTGGCTTTCTAGCTAAAAATAAAGGTGTGGTATAACAAGACATCCCAGGTATCTTGCACTCTTTCTCAACTGCTCTCAAAGTTGGTAATGTGCATGATTATTGGATTATAGATTCCGGAGCCACTGACCATATGACCAACAAGTCTAAAACTTCCATAATTTTGAAAAACTTTCAACTCCATCTCAAGTGTCAGTTGTTAATGGCAAGGGTGCTATGGTTATAGGAAAAGGGAAAACACATTTGATCTCAAGTGATGTCGAGTATATGGCTGTTTATGTTCCATCATTTCCTTTTCAACTTTTATCTATTGGCAAGATGTCAAACTCATTAAATTGTATTACCATTTTCTCTCCAAAAAAATGTGATATTTCAGGATCTAGTCACCAAGAAGACAATTGGTGAAGGATTTTTCTTAAATGGTATCTACTACCTTTCCAAGCATATCCAAGTTCCCAAGGTCTTTCAAGTCACTTCAAGCTTAGCTCAAGAACAACAACTTTGGCACCAACGACTAGCACATCCTTCTGAAGAAGTCTTATCCACTTTGTTCCCAAACTTGTGCAAAATTAATTACAAGTTCTTGTGACGTGTGTCACTTCTCTAAGTGTACTAGATTACCATTTATTTCCTCTTTTTCTAGGGCTAGTAATCCTTTTGAAATCGTGCATTTCGATGTTTGGGGACCAATTCTAGAGTCTTTTAATGGATACAAATATTTTGTAACTTTTGTGGATGATTTCACGAGGATCACTTGGTTGGACCTTTTGAAATTTAAAAGTGAAGTGATGGATCTTTTTTCAAGATTTTCATAGACTTGTGACCACACAATTTGCTTCAAATATTCTTGTTTTATGATCAGATAATGGCACTGAATATATGTCCCATAACATGTCACGGTATCTGAGCATGCATGGTATATTACACCAAACAAGTTGTGTTGGAACACCCCAACAAAATGGGGTAGCCGAGAGGAAAAATAGAGATCTACTTGAGAAGACTAGAGCTCTTATGTTTCACATGAATGCGCCAAAGAAATTTTGGTCTCAAGGAGTCATCACTGCAACATATCTCATCAATAGATTACCTAGTAAGGTGTTAAACTTTAAATCACCTTATGAAGTATTGAAAAACTGAAAGATCAACTTATCACATTTGAGAGTCTTTGGGTGTACATGCTTTATTCACATTCAAGCATAAAATCGTGACAAGCTAGACCCAAGGGCTGCCAAATGTGTCTTTCTAGGTTATTTATCCACCCAAAAAGGTTACAAATGTTACAATCCAACAACTAGAAAAATGGTTGTTTCAAGGGCCGTTAAATTTGAAGAACATGTCCCGTACTTCTCACAACCATTGGATTACTCTAGACAGGGGGAGCATTTGCTGGATTTATTCCCAATTCCAATTCAAATGGAGAAGATACAACATGCATTTCTAGTGATCATGTACCGGATGCTGCCAATCTCCACTCCGTGACACATCTTGAAGAGGAAACTCCTCCTCCATTAGAGACTCAACTTGCACCCTTTAGCACTCCTTCCAACAATTATGTTATTCCGTTGCCTGCAGCCTAATCTCCTCCAGTTCGTCGCAATCCTGCTCGTGAGAGGAAACTTCCTTTCAAGTTACATGATCATGTGACATACACTACTAGGTATCCCTTGACTGATGTTATTGATTATAGCAAAGTCTCACCATGTTTTGCTGCATTTCTAAGTGCTATTAATGAAGCCTGCGAACCACAAAGTTTTCAAGAAGCCAATCTTCATAGTGAGTGGAGAACTGCCATGGCGGATGAGCTTCAAGCCCTTCATGAAAATCACACATGGACCATAGTAAAACTGCCAAAAGGAAAAAAGATAGTGGAGAGTCGTTGGGTGTACAAAACTAAGTTTCATTCAGATGGCACGGTTGAAAGACATAAGGCTCGCTTGGTTGCTAGAAGATTTACACAAACCTATGGGGTTGACTATAAGGTGACATTCATTCTCATGGCAAAAAATGAACACTGTTAGGGTGTTGTTGTCAGTTGCAATCAACAATGCATGGCCTCTCTTTCAAATGGATGTTAAAAATGTTTTTTTGCATGGTGAACTTGAAGAAGAGGTTTACATGAAGCTTCCCCTAGGTCATCCTCAATCAAATAACCTATAAATGGTGTGCAAACTTTTCATAAATCCATTTATGGTCTCAAGCAAAGTCCACGTGCATGGTATGCCAAGCTAAGTCATGTCCTAGAAAGGGTTGGTTTTTGTCGAAGCACAACGGATTCCTCCCTATTTGTTCGTTCTAGCTCAGTGGGTAAACTCATTGTGCTAATTTATGTTGACGACCTAATTGTGATAGGTGATAATATGTCAGAGATCAATGCTCTTAAACAGTATCTCAACAACAAGTTTGCAATCAAAGATCTTGGAACTTTCAAATATTTTCTGGGAATCTAGATGGCACACTCTCACAAGGGCTTCTTCCTCAACCAACGCAAGTATGTAATTGATCTTCCTCACGAAGCAAATATGACAGATTGCAAGCTTGGGAAGCACACCCTTGGATAGCAACTTGAAGCTGAAAACTCATGGTGATCCCATTCCAAATTTAAGTTACTATCAAATAATGGTTGGCAAACTCATTTATCTGACTATCACACGTCCTGATATATCCTATATTGTCAGCCTCGTTAGCCAATTTATGCACTCTCCAACCATGGATCATTTAAAGATTGTTCATCTTGTGCTCCGTTACCTCAAGGGTTCTGTTGGTAGAGGAATTATTATGCGTAACAATGGTCACACTCGCATCTCAGGTTATACCGATGCTGATTTGGCGACAAATTCTCTCGATCGCAAGTCTACCACTAGTTTCTGCACCTTTGTGGGAGGCAATCTAGTTACCTGGAAAAGCAAGAAACAAAGTGTTATTGCACGCTCTAGCGTAGAGGCGGAGTATCGTGCTATGGCATCAACCACATGTGAACTTATTTGGCTCAAGCACCTTCTGTTGGACTTAGGGTTTTCTCATCAGCAACCTATGTCTCTGCATTATGATAATCAGGCTACAATGCACATTGCATCGAATCCTGTATTCTATGAATGAACCAAACACATCAAGGTTGACTGCCACGACGTTCGCAATCAAGTTCAGTCCAAGGTGATCGATACTCACTACACACGCAGTCATGATCAGCTAGCAGATATTTCACAAAAGGATTGATGTCTGCTGTTTTTCAGCGTCTTTTGTTCAAGCTTGGATCAATTAACTAATTTGATCCAACTTGAGGGGGAGTATTGGAAGAAGTATGTTAACTAGTCAACTAGAACTAGTGCAAAAATAGGTTTGCGCGACGGAAACTTGCGCGACATAGCCAAATTCGTTGCGCAAAGTATGTTTGCTCGACGCTAAACACAAAACGTCGCGCAAACGGCCTTTGCCCGACGGCACTTTATGAGACGAAGACCGACGTCACGTAAAACTATTTTGTGCGACGTAAGTGCTCTTACGTCACGCAAAACTATTTTGCTCGACGTAAGTGCTCTTACGTAGCGCAAAACTGTTTTGCGTGACGTCCGTCTTCATCGCGCAAAGTTTTGGCGCCAAACCAAGATGGCTTTGCCTTTTTTTCGTTGACTTTGCATGACGCATGTCCACCAGGGTCACGCAAAACAGCTTTGTGTGACGCATGTCCACCAGCGTCACGCAAAACATATTTGCGTGATGCCACCTACGTCACGCAAAGCTGTTTTGCATGACGTAGGTGGCGTCGTGCAAAGTCAACGACTTTTTTCCCATCATTTAATTAGTTTGGGAGGTAGAAACTGCAACCTAGTTGCAGCAGCTACCTCTCTCCCCCATCTCTCTTTAAAACCTTCTCCAATTCTCTCAGATGGATTATTAAGAATATTAATGAACAGTATAACTTCCACTAACGAAAACAGAAAATGAAAGAATAACTTGCTAAACACAATACAAGACAAAAGCAAAACAGAAAAGTTATGGAACCATGGATTCCTAGCTTAAGAAATAAGATATAATCAAGAGACCTATGCATAATAACTTTAATTGGTTTCTCAAATTATTTTTAAACAAAAAGCCCAAAGAAGATTCACAATTCATGGGATCAATACCAAATCTTGATAAGGCAGCTAACACACCTAGAATGAAGTGGACGAATGGAGACCTTCTGAATAATGCTCCCAAAAATAACAGCTTCTCTTAGATTACATGTCCCTGAAGAAACAGAAATGGGGCCCACAGGGAGAGTGCATTAGGATTAGAAAAACATTCATTCCAAAGCCCTAAGAAACTTTTAGATCCATGCATCCCATTAATATAATGAAATTGAGGTGAATATCAGATCTCAAAAACTTAGTTTGGATAAATACGAATGAACTAGCAAAAAAGGTTTACAACATAAACCCACAGCTTTGCGTGACGTAGGTGGCGTCGCGCAAAGATGTTTTGCGTGACGTAGGTGGACCGGCGTCGCACAAAGCTGTTTTGCGTGACACTGGTGGACATGCGTCACGCAAAGCTGTTTTACGTGACGTAGGTGGCGTAGCGCAAAATCAACGACTTTTTTCATCAATTTGGGAGGTAGAAACTGCAAACTAGTTGCAGCAGCTACCTCCCTCCCCCATCTCTCTTTAAAACCTTCTCCAATTCTCTCCATTCCTCAATCTTTTTCTATCTGGTACACGATTTGATTTTGTATATGTAACTTTGAATTGAGAATTCAAACTAAAGCTACTAAATTTGTTTTGTACAAGATTTTTATATACGATTATCATTGAAGAACGAATTTGAAGGTATTTTCTTCATATTGCATATGGGATTTTTGTACATGTACCTTTGCCTACTTGCTATGCCCTTTTTTGGTAATGGTGGAGTTTTGTGAGATTGAATTTTGAAGTAATCTTTATTAATTTTGCCTATTAGGTACCCTTGCCTACTTGCTATGCCCTTTAGTAAGCTTTATTAATTTTGCATAATGCGTTTCCCATCAAAACGATAGATTTACTAACACTTGAAGTTTAATTCTACTTTTATTAAGTATAACATAAGATTTTGTGGTATTAACTTGTGTAAATTTTTTAAATTGAAGATCGACTTCATTCATTGTATTCATATAAGGTCAAGGAGTGTATCTGTAAAAAAATCATCAAAATCGGAGTTAAAATAACCGTTAAATCATGATTTTTTTGTTTACAACCGTCGAAAAGTTTTGTCCCGTTACTTGATCTCTGCATGTTTTTTTTTTTGCGATTTTTGGCGTATACGATCTCGAAGCATACAAAAACCAGTTTGACGGTTGAATCGTTGAAACTAGTTTCGTACAATGCGTTTCCCATCAAAACGATAGATTTACTAACACTTGAAGTTTAATTCTACTTTTATCAAGTATAACATAAGATTTTGTGGTATCCACTAGTGTAAATTGTTTAAATTGAAGATCGACTTCATTCATTGTATTCATACAAGGTCAAGGAGTGTATCTGTAAAAAATCATCAAAATCGGAGTTAAAATAACCGTTAAATCGTGATTTTTTTGTTTACAACCGTCGAAAAGTTTTGTCCCGTTACTTGATCTCTGCATGTTTGTTTTTTGCAATTTTTGGCGTATACGATCTCGAAGCATACAAAAACAAGTTTGACGGTTGGATCGTTGAAACAAGTTTCGTACAATGCGTTTCCCATTAAAACGATAGATTCCCTATCACTTAGATTTTATTTATACTTTTATCAAGTATAACATAAGATTTTGTGGTATTCACTTGTGTAAATATTTTAAATTGACGATCGAATTAGTTCCTCATATTCATATAGGATCTAGGAGTGTAGTTGTAAAAAATCATCAAAATCGAAGTTAAAATAACCGTTAAATCGTGAATTTTCCGTTTATAACCGTCGAAAAGTTTTGTCCCGTTACTTGATCTCTGAAGGTTTGTTTTTTGCCATTTTGGCGTATGCAATCTCGAAGCATATACAAACAAGTTTGCTGGTTGGATCGTTGAAATTAGTTTCATACAATGCGTATCGCATCAAGTTTAATGGTATATATATTTATTAAGTAGATTTAAATTTATTTATTTTTTACGTATAATACTTAAGAAATTGAATGATATGTATATTTACTAAGTAGCTACCAATTTATTAGTCAGGTTTTTGTTAGAAAAATATATTATTGAGGGTTTTACATAAAAAAAAATGAATTTGAAATGAGTAAAGTTACATTTTCAGTAATTTTTATAATAATTTTTTTTAAATAAAAAATACCTTGCGCGACGCCTTCATGTGATCGTCGCGCTGCGCCACGTCTAATTGTATGTCTACGTCGGGCCAGTTTTGATAATTTTGGCTCAAATGTAAAAAATAAGCGCCAGTTTTGATAATTTTGGACAAAATCTTCCCAGACCCCTTCGATCATCACGCCCTCCTCCTCTTCCCAGACCCCTCTCTCTCTCTCTCTCTCTCTCTCTCTCTCTCTCTCTCTCGGTCTCTCTCTTCCGTAGCCTTCCTCCTCTTCACTCATCACGCCCTCTCTCTCCCGAAGGCTTGCTCCTCTTCGCTCGTCACGCTCGAACCCCAAATATTGAACCCCAAATCGCCCCAATCTCGAACCCCACTGTCGGTTGTCTCTCTCCCTCTCGTTCTAAACGACGGGCAGCCACCACCCCCTTCGTCTTGCTCATCTCTCTCCTTGAAAGTAAGTCTTATTACAAATTAGGGAATTGTGAAATTAAGGATTTTTATTGTGAATTGAGATGAATTTTAGAATTTAGGGTTTTAATTTGGGATAAATTACTAGGGCATGGGATGGATTTCAGGGTTTAAAAAATTGTGAATGGGAATTAGGGTTTTAATTTTGAAATGGCGATTGAATCAGGGTTTTTATTCGGGATAAGTTCAGTCTTGATTTTGTTCATTAAATTTTCTATCTTCAAATCATGCTATGTGAATACTGATTTGTTGTTTGTTAAATGTTAAAGTTGCTTTTAAATGACAATCCTAATTCGTATTAATATGGATTTAGTCCGACTTAAATTTATTGATTTTCCTAATTATTTGGTTCATATATTGGTTGGATTTGTCAACTTCTTCATTTTTTTTTTTGTATTCTGGTTGTCTTTGGTTTGGTCGGAAGTGAAAAATTGTTGATTAATCCATTAAGGTTGTGTTAGGACAATATATCCTTGAGGACTCGAAAGAATGACATGTTTTGTGATTCAAAGGAAGGATATTGAACTCAGTGAAAGCAAAAAAGTTCAGAAATATTAATCTGTGGTGTTATAGTTAAGGAGCTAGAGTGTTTATCCGCATCTTAATTTATAAGTTTTCTTTTGTGCATAATCTAGATTTTTCACTTGAAGGGAGACAGAAAGGACTATGACTTTGTGAAATCCAGTCTTTCATAATGTTGTTTACGTTATAAGTGGTGCGTGTAGTCTTACATTTAGCCTCTGCAATTTGAATTTGCCGCACTAGAATAAAGTTCTTGTTTACTATAGCTTACAGTTCTCCTTCATAATTTGTACTTAATAATTTTCAAGACGAGAGGCAGAAGAAGTTGTGCCGATTATTGATATAACTAAGAGGAAAGAAGTATATAAAGTTGCTGCTATTTTGTTCTTAGAACCTGGTCGTCTCTTCCTTATCAGGTATTTTATTATTCATCCTTCCCTAAATGGTATTAACATGTAGCATATTGTTAAATAATATATACTAAATCCAAATTGGGACTTATAATTTTCTCTTTAGAGCAAAGGTACTTATAATCAAAATCCAAATTGGGTATTTATTTTGACTTGCTAGCGATATGCTTGATAGCTATGATTGATTCCCTTAGCAAGGAGAACTTGTTTGTTTGCATAATTAGTTTCATTAGAAAGCATACATTGATTGTTGCTGAGATATTTTTTTTTCTCCATGCCAAACTGTTTTGAATTTGAGTTGGCCAAAATCTAACTTATGGTTTAGAGAGTTGGAGTGACTTGAATTTGACTATGAGTTGGCCAAAATCTCACTCATGTGTACAGGTTTCTATTCAATCATCACCCTTGTAAAGAATAAACCAAATTCACTTGATTGGACTTTCATAAAACTTAGGTTCCAATTTCTTAGGAACATGCTTTAACTAGACCAATACATCCGAGAGTCATGCGAAAGTAGAAAATTTGTTATAGCTTCATTTGTAGTGCTTTGAGTAGTTCATTGTTAGCGCTCGTTTTCCTCATTTTTAACCATTGAGTCTAAAGTCCCTACAACTTTGAGAGTCCCTCATCCAAAACACGGAGTAAGTAGTCTTATATAATCCAATAAGTAAACGAACAATAGTCATGGTAGATATTCAGTCTTTATATTTAGTCTTATATAAAGATTGAGTTTGAAAGGGCAAATCTGTATTAGTGAAACATATTATGAGTCACAAGTGTATTATATAAGACTACTTACTCCGTGTTTTGGATGAGGGACTTTCAAAGTTGTAGGGACAAAATCTGTTTAAATTGAATAAAAGCAAGCATTCGCAGCTCAACTATGTGCCAAATACATGGTATGACTGACCTGTTGATGCCGACGACGTTGGATAACAGTGAATACTCTAACCATGATATAGATTGGAAAAAGAATTCCAATCATTCTCAACACCATTAACTACAGCATAATGAAAATATTGGTACGTTCTTTTTACATTTGCCTGAAGATCATTTCATCCTTTAAATAAAAAATGGGGTTAGCAAAACTCAATGTGAATAACGTCAATGAGTACTCTCCTGCTCCACTTATTAAGATTGGAAGAGTATGGCGTAAAACCAGAAGAACCATGAACTGAAATCAAACAAAAAATGCTGTAAAATATGACTGAAGTAGTAAAGTCCACAAGACCGATTAATTCTTGCTAGACAGAATTGACATATTCGAAAACATGTGTCTTCAATTTCATTTATAACTTTAAAACAGAATAACTCCCCCATAGGTTGAAAAAATTCAACAACTAAACCACTTCATTATGTGAACATCTGCATGTTACTAGGTTTTGTAGTTTTTTCTTTTCTTAGGTCGCCCCTTCTTCCAGTTCTTTCTCTGCTATTATGGCATTTTTTCTTCTTGTTAAAACTCTTGCTTAATGGCTATTCACAAGTCTCCACTTGTTTTTTTTTTGTGTGTGTGCGTGTGTGTGTGTGTGTGTGTGTGTGTGTGTGTGAGAGAGAGAGAGAGAGAGAGAGAGAGAGAGAGAAAGAGTACGATGATAGCAACTATACGACAGCATATCAAGCTTCTTGAAGAGGGAGCTGAGTATTCATCAGCAAAGTCCGTATTCAGGTATCCGTGATCAGTAGTAACCATTGCTATAAATCCAGGATTCTGCAAGTCCCTTCTGGAAATCTCCCAGTTCCCCCTAATATGGTAACACCAAATTGAGTATATAATGTTTTTGGTTCTGAAAAGTGAAATTAGATCTTTTGTTGAAAACAGAAAACCATGATAATATGGATAGGTAGAAAGAACCGGAAGTTCATTGGGATACCACTATAATGATATAGAGGCGGCGGTGATGTATAATCTGGCTTGAATTGCTGGAATTTTACATTAAACAGGGAAAATGAAAATTCTTAATTGTCCCAAATTAATAATGATCATAAAACACAACTAAAGTTAGAAACATGTTCTGTAAAGGAACTGTTTTTAAGGAATTTAATTCCACCACTGTCACTACCACTAGAGATCGACCGAGAAGGAGGTAGCAGGCAGGGAGTGCGCTGTACTCCAAGAAATATAACATGCTTGTGCCAGCAAAGTCTAGCTTTTCGGCCAACTTTTGTATTCAATATATATTTGTGCCTATTTACTCCATCGAACTAATGAAAGCAAATTTACTTACGAGCTTAATTATAGGATAATCCTATGTTTCAGGGTCTGCTTATTTGTTTCAAACTTTTTGGTGGTCTTATGTCCATTAGAACGAGTGAGATAATAAAAATATGATATCAGATGTGTATGGGTTTTCTTAATTCTGTGTTTGAACTTGTTCCGGCGGAGGTTGAACAAATGAAATATATTAAGTTGATTATAAATGGACAAGCATGATATGTGTGAGAGACTGTGGACATATGGAGATATGTCTAATATCTGGTGTGCCTTGGATTCATTACACTTTGTAATCTTCTGTTAATGTTTGTTCAATTTTCTTTGCTTTTTTCTTCTACTTTCAAATGCAAGAAAGGATTAGTTTCTAATGTTATATTTTTATGGTTCAAAGAGTGTATAGATGTCGCAGTTGATCACTCGTTGTAGGAGTGTGACCAATGCGCCTCCCGCAGATAAAGGCCCAAAACGAGCAGATGAAGTCCCAGAATGAGCAGTTAAGGGCCGAGAACGAGCAGGTGAAGGCCCAGATGAGTATGATTGTACAGGGCAAAGACCGGTCTCCAAATCCAGCTGCCAACACCTGATCTTGCTCCATCTTCGACCTCCCAACCGATACCCAGTAGTCTGATGTATCAAACCTAGAAGACTACTTATTGTAGTTTTTTCTTTTTTTGTTCGGACGTCTTGTATGCACATTTTCATATAGTTTATAATTAAATATTTTTTTTTGGTTTATTATTTATTGTTTAGAATTGAATTACAATATTTACTAAAAATTAAATCAAAAATATTTTTGTCAAAAAAAAAGAGTTTGCACGACGAAGAAGATCCATAAGTCACGCAAACCCACTTCGTGTGACGTAGATTATTACTTCGTCTCGCAAACCTTGCTTTCACAGGCTTAGCGTGACGCTTGGTGCGCGATGATGGTTCGTCGAGCAATTTTTTGCGCGACGTTTTTTTTACTTTGCACGACGACGGACCTACGTCACGCAAAGTGTATTTTTTACTAGTGTAGGTGTAGGTTATATATCCACTGTACAAGTTGTTAACCTAGTTTTAGGGGGATGGTTTGATGTACCGTGTAGAGTGGGCTGTTTTCTGCCCTCTTGTACATTGGTGTCATCAATAGTTCTCTTGTTGTCAATCCCCTTAATTCAAGGGATGTGTATCTTGTAGTTGTTTACTTTGTTTATTAGCTTTAGGCGTAAATCAAGGAGGGATATATAGGAGGTTTTGTTCCTACTCTCCAGCACACATATATTGGTTAGGTCCCTTGTAATTCTTTTTCATAATGAATATACAACTTGCAAAATCCAATACTTACTCTCTTTTTTCCCAAAAGGAGTTGAACCCCAAATCATCCATATCAACATCAACCGCGAAACTCTTGCAGGCATCACCAATTGGTCGATACCCAGGAGTACAAAAGCCGCATCAAGAAGCATGGAAACCAGCAATCCTTTGGTGAATTGGGTGGAACCCGTCTTTGATATTTCCAAGGCCTTGAGTGGAACATCCATTTGTACTGCAAAGCAGAGTGAGACATGAACTTGCGGTAAAATCTCTCACTTCTTCGACGCCAGGATCATACTTGGATAGTAGCACAACACAAGAACCGCAACCACCTTCAGCCAATTTTTTTAAGTGCATTTCATAAAACTTATCCAAAGATTATAGTAAGACATAATTTTCCTTGTTGAAACCCAAACTACAACCTCATCTAATATGATCACTATAGAAAAAAAGACCTGAAATTACAGACTGTTCATCACAAAAGAAACCTCTTTAAGCATCAGTTGGTCACCACGGAAGCTTGTGAGTGACGAGTTTCGTTTCCTGAATTACTTTAGTTTGCAACAATTGTTCAGGCTAGTAAACTAAAAATTCAGAATTCTTTCTATGAGAAACACAAAGTTTGATCATAACATGCAACATGCAATTTTTCTTTCATAATGTACCACTAGGTACAAAAAATCAACGGTAGCATCACAAAATGGTCCGGAAAAACCCACTAAGGATTAGATTTTGCATAAAAGCTGTAACACTGCATTGTACGTGGCGGACACATAAAGCTACAAGCATAGGTGACGCACTTCCAATTAGCATATGGAGGAATAAAGGTATTCGGGGAAAATCGAAGCTCACAAATGATACTAATCAATCATCATGTGTATAATATACATAAAAATAAAAAATAAAAAAAAATAAAAAAAAGCCACAGAAATTCACGATCATACACTCAGAGCACGGTCAAAGTCAGAGAGAGACCTTCACCACAGCTGAGCTTGACACTTTTGAATCTCGTCTGAGAACGCAAGAAGGCGAGCAGAGTGGTTGAAGGGTCAATGGTCGAGAGCTCAAACCTCTCCCCTTTAACTGCAAAAACCAGGCTACCACCGCTTCCTGCTGCTGCGTCTCTTTCCTCTGCCATTTCTGTGGGCAAAGCAAGAGGAACCCAGCTGCTGCTTCAGAGGCAAAGCTACTAATCTACGAATACACATCTGCCCATGCAAAACCAACCTTAGAATATCCGAGAAAACAATGATGCCACAATCGCCGTTGCTTAAAGACAAAACCAAACAACAACTCTTCTAATAACAATAAAAAGAGAGATTTTTCAGTGTTCCCGTCACACGAGACGGTACATCACGGGTCTCTTTGTAAATGGTTGGATATGTGTGTTAAAAGATTAATAACTTAAAAATTAAAAAATTTCACCACTTACATAAAAACACGTGATGTACCATTCGTGTTTCCGTCACAACTAAAAATTTTCCCAATAAAAAAAAAAAAGCAAAACGACAATTTCAAAATCTAATAGGAGAGAACGTCCAATAGCAAAACCAACCTTAGTATATTTAAGAGTAAATTGTAGCAATGGTTCTTCAACTTAAAAATCTATTACCACTGGTCCCTTAACTTATCAAAATGTGTAGCTATAGTCATTTTCATCAATTTAGTCAAAATTTTGTCAAAATAAGTTATGTTGAAATAACCATTTATATAATTAGGGTCCCTCAACGCATCAAAGTGTGTAATTATGATCCTTTTCGTCAACTACGTCAAAAATTTTGTCAAAACGAGTTATGTTGGAAGGACCATTGCTACAATTTGGTTAGAGTTAAGAGACTATTTCTTTAGTTAAATTAAAGTTGAGGGATCAATGGTAATGAATTTTTAGTTGAGGGACCATAGCTGCACGTTTTGATGAGTTGAGGGACCAATAGTAATGGATTTTTAGTTAAGAGACCATTGCTCCAATTGAGTAAAAGTTCAGGGACCATAGCTACAATTTACTCTATATTTAATTTCTGAAAGACAGAATTTACTCACGGTACCTGAATTTTAATGCATGTTTCACGTCATTCAAGAACAACTATTACAATAACAATAAAAAAGAAAGAAACTAAATGGAGAGACTGTCCAACAGAAAAATAAATAAAATATTCAGCTGTGAACAGTGAATGGTAGGGAAGGGACTTTTGTAGGAGAGTGCTTCATTTATTTATTTATTTTAGAAATTATATTATCTATTTTAAAGGAGGGGATGAACTTAACCTTATAATGTGCTAACAATAATATAATTCAATTCGCATTTGACTAGAATCGAACCTAATTATTAGATATTTGTTTAAAAATAAAAAACATTAAAATTTGATGGTTAAAATATCCGAAGTATCGACTCTTGCAACAATAACCCCAATTAACCTCTTTTAAGTCTTGAATTTTAGTTCTGGCAAGTACGAATGATATGATAGTATAATAATAAGCACGAATATCTTTCGAGAAAGATTGAATTGATTCTAAAAATCTTACTAACTAAATTGAAACAATTCTAAAGGAAAAGCTTTAAGGAAAAGATAGAAAATTTGAATTAAACTGAAAATTAAATTAAGCATTAAATTTAACACATGAAAATAATAGATTAAAAACATAATAAAACAAGATTTAGGCCATCCGAACCATAACCAATTCTACTTAATTCTCCTAATATGTTATGAACAAGTAATTCCCCATATTGATGATTGATTTCCCTAAATTATTCAATGGCTATGATAGCTGGTTACATCAAAAGTATATTTACATGTTAACCCTCTATGACATCTAGACAAATTAAATAAGTAACAATCCATTAAGCTTATTGAAAATCATTAAAAATTACATAAAACTTTAATTGCATGCATCTACAGATAGGAGTTTAGATAAGAAAAACACATTTGTTCTAAGTAGTTACTGCTCAGTGTACCAATGTGCCCCCATTACTTAGTCACGAGTCTACTCTTGACATCCATATATGGAAGCCATGACATCCAAATGATATTAAGGCCGATACACTAGTTGAGTAGAAGAAGATCTTAAGTATGCTCTAAACCAAACTTGCTCTAATACTAATTTAACACACCCCTATCCCGATATCATCCAAACACCAGGATGGGCACGTGCTGGCCAACACCCGAGGGTAACGAAAGCCATTCTAACATGCTATGCTAAGAACATGTAAAACATGCATGCAAATTTGCTGCGAAATAGAGTAAACATAATTAAAAATGCAAGACTTAAACAGAACGTGTAAGGTACTGATCAGTGATAAACATGAGAAATGCTTGAACATGTTCAGAGCACACCACTAGGTGCGATTACAAAGAAAAGGATCATATACCGAGAGAAGGACTCGAAGTTACCGATATGGGAATGCCTCAACGACGAATTTGTACGCTTTGATTCTAAGTCCTGAAGGGGGCGCAAAACAAAGGGTGAATGAACCAGAGCTTATAATAATAGTAATAAGTAAAACATTTTTCGTTTGAACATACTAACCCCTCCCCCTCCACCCACCACCCCCCCCCCCCCCCCCCCCCCCCCATTTTAGAAAACTCATATAGTACTACATTGTAGGTTTTTTTGAAAACTCCAGAACGCCATAAAAACATTTGTAAATCAAATCGCCACATACTTAAATAATGGTATCGTAATCACCCAAAGGCAAATCCACAAAATGTTCATAAACCATATGACAATGTACTTAGATAGGGGTATATTAGTTGCCTGAAGGCAAATCCATCACCCGAAGGTGAAGCTGTACGACACTAGGTTACGCCAGTGAAGAAATAGGTAGGCCTCATCACTTGAAGGTAAAGCTGTACGACATTGGATTACGCCAGTGAAGAAAACATAGTACTTATCACACTGAAACTAGTCGTGGCTAGTGAAATGTCCGACACTTGTTTCGCTATTGAAGCTGGGAGTATGTCATAAATATCCAATACGCGTAACATATCACACTGAATCCAACACCCAAAGGTGAAGAAACCATCATAAAATACCTCAATACGCGTAAATTGAGTCACATAGCCATAGACAAGGGGATATTCGTGTTGTGGGTATGTGTTGTATGATTACCCACTAAGTAAGTACAAAAAACATAATCAAAATCTTTCATATCACATCATCGGAGCTCAATAGCTCAAACATCACATCATAGGATCTCAATAGTTCAAAGCATCATATCATAAAATCATGGGAGAGTTCTATCTCAAAACGTCATCACCATAAATCATATTTATAAATATTCAATAAACATAAATTCAATAAAACATGAAATTTTTCAAAAAATGTAAATTCAACAATCATAAATGTTTCATAAAACATAAATCCGATAAAACATAAATATATTTCATGAAACGTAAAATCATGAAATCATGCTTTTCATGAATGATATCCTAGTCTTTTATAAAATCATGCAATTAGATAAGGAGTCTACTCACAGTCATGTAGTCGGGTCATATCCCGCCATGTAGGCACCGAATGTCCTTAATATGCGTTTCACCTGGAGTCCGCGCTACGACTCTCTAGCACGAAGATCAATGCGTTCACAAACAATTGTCGCCTGAGCAATTCACAAGTTGCATCTAAGAATTTTAGTGATAAAACACATAATTTTACATTTTACACGTTTTCTAGGACAATCTAGATGGATTCGGGACACGCTGACCAAAAGTCAATCGTCGGTCAAAGGTCAACGATAAGGTCAACTTCCAAAGGTTCTCATTACATTCCTAGAACCACATACTAAAATTCTATCACGATCTAACTGTCAGATCTCCGCTGATCGCGATTTCGAGTCGCAGTCAACTATGAAACTATGTTAAGAGTTCAGAATTTCACTAAATGGATGTCAAAACCAGATTCGGGACATCAAAATAAGCCTATAAGAGGTCCCGATGAAACCGAAAAGTCAACACAGGGAATATTCCAAATATTTCAGAGAATATTCCATGGAATTCAGGAATATTCCATGGAATATTTCAACCCATCTCAGAAACGGGTTGACTGACCAGACCTACCTGAAAACCCACCGAAATCTGGGCAACTTTCAAATGGCTAGATCTATCTCATTTCTCCACCAAATTTGACCAATAGATATCAAAATAAAGCTAGAGAAGAGTAGCACAAGATAAATCTATTTGGCAGCCAAATGGTAGCCGAAGATGGCCTGAATCCCACCTGAAAGTCACGGCCCTTGCCGAAAACTGGAGAAAGTTCAAATGATTATAACTTCTTCAATACGGAACGAAATTGGGTGATTCAAAAATGAAAATCATACCTCTCGACGAGACGAACATAATGGTACCCTTATAAACTATTAACTTGCCAAGGTTTGGCCAGAAAATTGCTCAAAAACCATCAAATTTCTTCATCTCGCTGGGTTCGAGGGTTCGTTCAAGTTTCTAGGCTCGGGGAGAGAAATGAGATGTAGTGGTGGTTTCTCGATGAGGCTCGCCAGAGGAAGTGGTGAGTGGTGGTGATTCCTATTGCACCATCTTGGTGCTTGCAGAGAGAATGAAGAGTTAGAGAGGGCAAGAGGAAGAGAGACTTTGAAAGAGTCCGAGAATAGGGGAGGAAGGACACGAGGAAGAGAGGGAGAGAGAGTTGAGTAGGTTGTGGGCCCCACGGGCCACAAAAATCTCAAGAAAAATAATAAAATAATAGAAGAAAATATCTAAAATACAAATTTACTAAAATACCCTCAAGTTTTGTAATTCGTAAAATCTTCACCCCCCCCTAACTCTTATTTCAATTCCGCTTGTGCCCACACATTCGTGGTGACGAGTACTACACGAATACGCTAATATAGTAGTTTATACATGTCCAGCCACAAAAGTTAAGGAGAGTAAATGATCTCGCCTCTAGGGACATTTTGGTCATATCACTTTTTGTACCAAAATATTGTAAAATTTGGGACAGGTCCTAAGATCACCATTACCATTACTCAGAGTCAAAACAAACCAACAACCATTCCAGTACCAAATAAAAAATAAATAAACAAAATTGAAAATTAATAAGGGAACATTTTCTTTAAGAAGGCTTTCATTTAGTCATGCCACCTGACTTTTTATGCATGTTTCACATCATCCCTTGAATTTAGGGGTGGAGATGCATAATTTTAACTTTTCCTTCTTTTTTGACATGGAGACCAATTATTTAGATTAAATCTCATAAACCATATGACATAGTTGTTGATTAACGTGCTTATTTATTATTGATGACACATAGTTTGTAACTTCAGTCTAAAAAGTTGGTCTACCTAGCATTACTCAATATTTAAATACTCACTTATGAAAGGTAGGGAAGGGACTTATATGGGTGTTTCAGAGTACTCGGTGTTTTAGGTTTTTTAATTATTAGATATTTGTTTAACAATAAAAAAATTTAAATTTAAGTGTTAAAATATCTGGAGACCAACTGTTGCGAAGATAACCCAAATTAACCTCATTAGTCTCTAATTTAAGTGCTCGCCCGTATACGACTCAGACGATAGTATAACAAATAAGCCCGAATATCGTCACACAAAGATCAAATTGATTCTAAAAGTCTTACTAACTAAATTGAAACAATTCTAATTGAGAAGCTTCAAGGGAAATGATAGAAGAACTGAATTAAATTGAAAATTAAATTAGAGAATTGTTATTAGCACTCCAAAAATCTCATTCTACACTCCTCACAAGTGTAATTTGCTTTCTAATTATAGAAAGTTTGGAGTGCCAAATGAGATTTTTGGAGTGCTACTAACAGTTCCCTTAAATTAAGCATGAAACTTGAACCATGAAAATAATAGATTAAATACATAAGAAAACATGACTTAGGCATCTAATTCACAATAACCAATTCTACATAATTTCCCTAATATGTTATGAACAAGTCATTCCCCTGGTATTGATGATCGATTCCCCTTAATTATTCAGTGGCATCTAGTGGTTGCATCAATAGTATCCTTACATGTTAATCCTCTATGATAGCTAGACAAATTTAAACAAGAATCCATTAAACTTTATAAAAATTATTAGAAAATCACATACCCTAATTGCACGGCATGTACTAATAGGAGTTCATGGTATCTATTGCAAGAAGCTAAACTCAGGTTAAGTATGTCATCTACTATAATCTGCATCAACCCAACTCAATTAAAACCTAGATCGTGATCAAGCATCTAAATAAAAATCAAGTTGTTTGGGCTTGAAATACAAGGTTTAGGCTGAGAAAGGATAACCCGAGTTGAAAGGCCACAATTATAGGCCCAGTAATGATTCCTCATGCCAGTTGGCTCTTGGCCAGGAAGAGCATTAATTTAACCTAGTCCTAATGGAAGTGGGACTGTTAAGGGATTAGACTCAGGCGTAGCTAGGTTGAGTCCTTCTTGAAATAAGATTGCCAAGGGTCAAGATGAGTTTTGATAATATTCTAATCATTCTAAGGATCAGAACCTATGATTGATCACATAAGAATGAATTAAGTGCATAAAGGGACTAGGTTTAGAATCCTAGTTCAAGTCGAAGAGGCCAAGATTAGATAGAGATTGAGTTTCGGCTAAATATAAGTAGTTCTTCAACAAGAGAAGCCTCTTCGACTCGACAAACAACTCAAAATGATCAATGAAAAATCCTCGTTCTATGCAAACCCTTCTCATAACCCTGAGAAAAATGCTAATTATCCTAGCTATCTTGTCAACACATCTTCAATGTGGATAAACAACACTATGTTGACAACCTGCTACGTCTTCAAATTGGATTACCAACACTCTCCGATGGTCAAATTAGTAAGAAATATTAAGACTCAAGCAATAGGCAAGAGAAAAATTATGCAAAGATTGTGTTACCAAAGATGAACCCTAGAATGGTGTATTTATATAGTCAAGGAAATGAACTTTTAGGATAGTAGAATACTTATTAAACTGGGAGAATCCAAGAAGATATCTAGAAAGTAGATATTGCATCTTCTTAGGACGGCGCATGCCAATCCTTAGATGGTAAGGACTCTAAGATTATAGAAAACATGTTGATTCCTTGCTAGATTGGGTCTCCGAGTCTTGTGGAAAAAGAATGGTCTATCTCAACGAAGCCGATGGACTTTGCCCACTAATTGTGGAACAAGATGGTGGCATCACTGATCCATTTAATCAACTCCAGAATGGAGGCTGTTGAGTCCATGACCGGACTTTTGAGGTAGGCAAACTCGAATTCGTCTTACTCCGACCTTGAAAATCATGGTCCCACAATTACCCCTAATTAGGCATCGGAATGACTTGTTCCCCTTGAGGATAGGTAGTTACCTAGAGACCATGCTTTTCCGAGTAAGTCGAATACGTACCGTTTTCTTCCTTCAGACGCATGATGTCTCAACTTCGTTTCTTGTGAACTTTTGAAGTTCCAGATTCAGTCATTCGGTCCGAATATTGAGAAGAAGAAGCAGCAATTATGAAAGATATCATGTTACTTATGCACATTTAACAAGGAGCAACTCTCCATATTACTGAGCAATCTTCGTTCTTCAAACACGCAAATTCCTAGGCAAAGCTTTACATATTCAACGGTGAGATCTCCACTTGCTTTTAAATAGCTCCATTGTAACTGCGGCTTTCAAATCACCTTCATTTTAGCCTTCAGCTCTCACCATGAAACTCCTCATCTGTTCCATGCCTTACCTTCCAAACCCAGTTTCTTATTTTAGCCTACGATGATTAGGATTTTCAACCAAGAAACTTACCTTAGCCATATCTTTCTTTGTCAAGGAAGGTTAAGCAAAACAAAGATAGATCATAACATTTCCATAGCCACTCCTGCTTCTCATAATATGTTCCATAACATTTATCCCTCACCATCTTGCTAGCTACACCCTCCTTGTAGTCTTTACATGAGGTTTTAGCTACATGAAGGCGTCAAGAATCTTGAGAGGGTTCTTCTTCATTGGAGCACTCTTCGCCTATCTTCACTAGAGTCTTCTGACGATGACTAAACCTCATCAGAGTTGATGATCCTGGAAAAATCTGTTTCATAGCTCCTATAGGAAAATTTGCATGAAAGGGGTGAGGGCTTGTCTCCCCTAAGTAATTGTATCTTTTCTGCCATGTTCATAGGACTTTGATAATAAACATGTATTTACGCATTATAAACACTTACATTTTTATTGAAGTCATTTATCTTGTCTGAATAAAATGTTCGAAATTTTTCCGTCCCTTACTTCCTGATCATGGAATAATCTGGTAATCCGACAAATATCTTCAAAGTAATCTAACTTTGAAGTAATAAGTAATAGAATAGAACACGAGCAAGCTTGTGGGCCATGACAGAGATCAAAAGCCCATTAGGTAACATTGATTTGGAAAAACATTACCTCCTAAATTTGGTATTCATAAGGATCTCACTGTGGTTATCGAAGTACCACCTTACTATCAGGTCTCATGCCCATGAAAAATCATTTTACTCTATACTAGTTGTAACATATTTGTCAGATTAAGGATGAAAAAGTGATAAGTCTTACCTAGAATGACGTCTAGAGTTTGCGTTCGGATGAGCTTTCCTTCCTCTATATGTTATCTTGTTCGTTCACCTTGCCTATTTTGGGTCTGATGATTTTAGATATTGCAATGTGTAACTAAGAAGGGGCTTCCTTCTTAGTTCAGATTGCTAGTCTGTCCCTAGTGAATCTTGTTGATAGTGGAGTTGCACAAATTCGAGCAACCTATAAAATAGCAAACAACAGTGAGAAAGCCTAAAACCTTAAGGTGTGTCGACCAAAGACTCTCTGACGATCAAGTTAGTAAGAAAGTATAAGACTCAAGTAGCGTGCGATGTTTGCATTAACAGAGACGAACCCTAGAAGGGTTTATTTATACCAGTTGGGAGATAGACCTTTTAGGATAGAATCATGTGTTAAGCCGGGAGAATCCTAGAGGATATCTAAGAGTAGATATTGCATCATCTTAGGAATGTGATTACTTGTGGCACACGCTAATTCCTAGACTGTAGGAACTCCAAGAATGTAGGAAACCTGACTGATTATGTGTTGGATCAAGTCTACGTATCTTATGGAACAAGCATGGTCAATCTTAGTGAAGTCGCTCAGACTTCACCCACTACTCAAAAATAGGGTGATGGTGGCACCACTTCTCCGTTAATCCAGATTTGCTTGGAGCAATTAAGTCCATGACCGAACTTCTGAGGTAACTGTATTCTGATCTGCCTTACTCCGGCCCTGAAATCAGGGTTATAATTTCCCCTAACTATGTATTGAAATGAACTTGTTTCCCTTGAGGATGGATAGTTATCCAAAAACCATACCTTGTGGAGTAAGTTGGAATACATACTGTTTATTCTTCTATCATATGGCGATCCGGTTCTATAGAGTAAAGGAGACGCTCTCGATTCAAATGTGTTCTCTTCAGTATCATGCCAGAAAAATTGCAATGATAAAGAGTGTATCAATTGCACATGAACATTCTACAAGAAGCGGCCGTTTGTATCTTCTAGTGGCTTCATTCTTCGAGCACACAAATCTCAGGATGAAAACATTTCATATGCAACGGTGAGATCTCTAAATACCTTGTCTTTAAATAGCTCCCTCTTGGTTGAGAATTTTCAGATTATCTTCACCTTTATCCTTCAATTTAAATCATGAAACCTCCTCATTGGCATCATGACTTACCTTCTAAACCCAGTTTTATTTTAGCCTTCGATGACTAGGATTTTCAACCAAGAGACCTACTTGGCCATATGTGTCTTTATGAAGCAAGATTAGGCAAGACAAAAATAAGCCATAGTCTCATATGCGACATCTTCCTCGCATCAGCTGCATAGTCTTCATAGGAAAGTTTTCATACCAGAAGTGAGGAGGGATTGTCTCTCGCAGATAGTTATGCCTTTTTTTCCTATTCATGGGACTTTGATAATAAATATGTATTTTCACGAAATTTCTCATTTGTTGCCTTCAATCCGATAAATCTTTTCCAAAATAATCGAACACAGTGAAATATGAGTAAGCTTGTAAGCCCAAGACTGAGCTCGAAACCCCTCTTAGTGACGTTGATTCGAAAAAACGTCACCTCCTAAACTCAACATTTATAAACATTCTCATCGCGATAGCTGGAATACCACTTTACTTCGGTACTAGGTATTACACCTAGGGAAAACTTTTTGCTCTATACTTGCCAAAATGCATTTATCAGACCAAAGAAGAGAAAGCCTTGAATCGTACTTGCAATAACTTGAAAATATTTTCATCTTCCTACCTTGCCCCACTTCAAGGTCAAGGATTTCGATATTTGCAATGTGATGCTAAGAAAGGACTTCCTTCTCAGTTCAAATTGCTTTATCCAATTAATCTTAAATGAAAGTTCTTTGGAGACATGGTCGTCTACATGTGAGTCGAAACCAAGGTTCTAAAAGACGGTAGCCGCTAGTCGGGCAGCGGGCTGGGGCCTAGCGCCTAGGCTGCTAGGCGAGGTCTAGGCGGGCGCCTAGGTAGAAGAAAATTTAAGTAAATGCATTATATTTCATGTAAATAAGTGTCTGTTTATGCTTAAAATATATATAATTTCATCATAAACTACAAAATATAATGACATATGTATTATGAAGTATTGGAACATAATGAAAACATGGGGAACAAGCATATAGTGTGTGCTCATTTAAGTATTCAACAAGTCTCTTACAATTTATTGAAAAAAATTAAATGCAAATTGAAAGTTATCTATTTTCTGTCTAAGTGAGTCGCAACATAGGCAGGTGCCTAGCCGGGTCTGGGCGGGCTAGGCGGGTTCCTAGGCGGTCTAGGCAGGCGCCTCAGCTGGTCTAGGCTCCATTTCTTAATTTTCAAATGCCTAGGCATTAATCGAGGCGGTGAGCTGCCTAATGCCTAGGCGAGGCCTAGGCAGCGCTAGGCGGAGATTTTTAGAACAATGGTCGAAACACCTTTAGAATCCTTTTGTCAGACCCTATGGTTAAACCTGACCGTTTCCGATTGGACTACCTTAAATGACTTAGCTAAAGAATTTCTATGTATCAAAATTTCGTGGAATAAAATTCCTCTTGTGAATTGCCTAGTCTAGATGCTTCCTTTGGACTTGTTGAACACATGGTGTCGTAGAACATACTTGACTTAGTATGTTGGTCTGGGATAGAAGTAGTCATACTCAGGTGTTGGAAGTATGCCCATAAAGGCACTCATTTGATGTAATAGCTTTTGGAATGCTCGTTATGCTAAACTCTTATTTGTTTAGTGGAAGGGCAAAGCTTATTGTTAATCATTATTTATTGTATCATGTGCTTAAGCAATAATAGAAGCTAAAGAATGTATTCAATCTAAGAGAGAAGTGATCTAAGTAAATTAGATTGACGAGACCCTTCTCTTATGTTCATTCCTAAAACGTTCATAGCCATAGGATTGCCAATTGGGCATTGACAATCCGCTAAGGTTAATATGTGTTATGTTGACTCAAGTGGGAGTATGACTAGTCTCGAGCCATCAACTGTTAGACACTAAGACAAACACATAAGTGCTCAAAAGGGTAGTTGAGTACACTGAACAACGATTAAAAGGAGTTCTAACAGACATGTCATGTAAGAACTCATTAGTTGCAAAAGTGCAAAGTAGTCATTTGACCTGAGGCATCATAGTTGTCTAGAGGTTAGGTCCTTAATCTTTGACTATGTCAAAGGCATTCCATTGAGAGTGTCCACAACATTATTGGGATCAAGCTATCTAGTCATGTAGGCACGTGAATGTACAACAAGAGATCTCTAACCTTCCATGGTGGAAATAGAGTATTCTGAGGTATGATTCAGAAATCTTTGGCCAAAACAGATGAATATGACTTAGGAACAATGTTCCAAATCACATTCAATAGAATCATATAGAGAAGTATCACATTGGATAGTAGACATGAAACAAACTATCAGTTAAACAATGTGATCAAGAGTATTGAATTGGAGAATGGTCATATTGCATCATAGTTGTACTGCATAGGTTCTCCAACCAATTCTACTTAGCTTGGGGAGCCATGACATATTGCTAGATGTCACTCATGATTTGTGGAAGCCCTGAAGATTAGCAATCACCAATCTTCATCAAAGGGAGAATTGAAATGTGGTTTCAATTCGCAATTGATCGTTAAAATTAACAATTAGCCACTGCCTTCGCTAATTGGAACTTAATGGATCATACACCGAATCAAGATGATGTGAAGAAATATAAATAAGATGTATAAGCAATTAAATAATTTAATTGAGCATAATCAAGAACTAATTAATTAGTTAATTAATCATAAGGTAGGTTTGTATTTGCCTTTAAAGTTAGTTTCAGGCTTCAGGACCTAAACGAGTTCTGGTCCTCAAGGCACATTTAGTTTAGTTGTATGACAACTAAATTAAAATGAGCAATTAACCAAACTAGACAGGGGAGGCCGGCCATGCTTGGGGGAGTGACTTATTTACAAGTTTGCCACTCAAATGAAGAAATGTATAGAAGTAACTTATAGCATTTCCTTGGGTACGTAGAATGTAATATACAACGGCTATCATCATTTCTCTATATGCAGCTCTTCGTATCACTAATGTCCCACAAGAAGTAGTAACTATCCTTCACTCTCCAAAATCCATTAAGTAAATTTTGTTAACGTTCGCCAAATAACACTCAACAAATAGGCATCTGCTACCTCAAGGCCTCAGGATTTCTGAAATATTTGACACAAATCAGTTGGAGATCATCTACCGTGAATCTTTGAGAAATTACACTCAATCATTGTAACCAATGGGGCTGCTTCACGCATTGTCGGAATGTCCAAATTCATGTCACGGAGCTTTAGATTGCGAAAGCATAAATGGCCATTTCACTACCAACGTCTGAGTAATATTTGTTGTAGTTGAGGTATTCCCAAAAATGAGAAAGTCCAAACTCCCCATGTTTAGGTGACTTTAGGTAACAGAGGTGCAGGTCTTTCATGTTCTTGTCAAAAGTTTGTTTTATAGCAACCACCTGCAAAACAGATACACATGCATGTCATCAACAGGTTCGTTCGTGTTTTGAACATGATATTTCAGATCACCGATATTAAAAAATTTCATTTTAATATTCAACTGCACAAATCCTCTATAATGTCTCATCACAAATATGCATGACCATCTACTTAAGCACCCGAAGCAACAGAGAGTTGTTTAGGATGCCATGACACTATGTCCTTGATGACTTGGGTGTTCCTGAAAACATAGTATGCTTTGCGTTTTAAGCACCCGAAGATCCCAATACCCAAGCTAGCAACATTTTTCTTGCGCTTTCGCCTAATGGTCATAGTTGCTGTTGCCTACTGTATAAATGGCATTGCTAGTTCAACTAAAATGAAATTGTTTATAATTTTATGTCACCTTAAATTTCATGTCCATGGTTATTTTCAACTTTACAATTGTGATCATCACCTGGGATATATTGATTCCAGAAAGCCTTGCCGTTTTATTCCCTTCACCTGTTCCAACATCCCACATTCCCCCAGTCAGACAAGACCTGAAGTCAAGAGCACATTGCAGAATGCTTTCAATGATGCGAGCTATAGGTCGTGTTTCATCAGATAGGAAACATCTGCAAAGGTCAGATTCATGGTTAATCGACAATCAAAGGAAACATTATCGAGAAACATTGAAATGTCAAACCATTCCACAAGGAGGGCAACATTCCTTTTGTTCAAAATTCAAATTGCTTATCCCTAAACACCCTTTTGCTGGGGACAAGAAACAGTTTTCCACCTGATGAAATGATCTCTTTTACCATCCCATTAAAATTTTCAAATTTGCACACTATAGTATGGTGACATACTGCTTGAAACCGAAGCAATTAATGTGGGCCTACCTCTTGATAAAAACAATTTCTTTCCACCCTTCAAATATCCCTAACCATTTTTCCACAATCAGATCCCAGTCCCACAAATTCAAACCTGGATTTCCACCAGGTGGAAGACCCCATAATTTCATAGGCCAACTTCACAGTTGACAACCCAATTTAGCAGCTAAACCCTTCAGTTTAGTTTCTTGTGCATTGATTCCAGAAATCTTTCAGCAGACACCACAAGACACACTCGGTGCAATCTTTTTTTCTCACTTACTGACTAAAAGTGAATAAAATGCTTTTATTGGTACAATCACAAAGCATGGAAATTTAGAAATACAGGGCATACATGTAACAATGCCATGGTAAGAGTAATTTATGCAATGACCAATGAACTTACATGTCCAGCGAATCTGTTAAATATGCCATATGTGCAGACTGAAGATCCATCATATCCTTGACCTACAGTAACCAGATGTCAATTTTTAAGATCAACATCATAAAATATTCTAGAAGAAAAGGCATACCAGAAGCAATTGAATTATATGGCGTAAAGAGACATGATATAAGTCGTAGATGTCTACGTGTGGCATTTTATTTTTCAAGAGATACCACTCAAATTAAATAACTTTACAATTTACTCAACAATAAATAGTTCAATCTAACATAGAGCAACCTAATCAATCTTGTACCCAAATTTGAATTTTGATTTTTCTTTCCCTATTTTTTTTCCTAGTAAAGTTCAATTTTTGTTTTAGGTGCTAACCGTGCCATTATTGACATTCCAAAAATCTCATTCTGCACTCCTCATAAGTGTATTTTTCTTTCTAAATATAGAAAGTTTGGGGTGCACAATGAATTTTTTTGAGTTCCAATAACACCCCATCAAACAAATTTCCATTACAAACAAATACCAACCTCATGTCAGAGGATCTCCAGAGTTTCACATCAACAATTGAGATGCTCAAAACAATCTATGCATTTGAAGATTTATCCTTTTTTTTTATCTTCCCTAGCGTGGGACCTAGCAGCAAAGAAGGAACATATTCCAAAGGCATTGGAAATAATAAAATGCGCAGTTTTTAATTGTCTTTAGGGCGGGGGAAACAAAAGTAGGAGACTTTGTTATCCATCACAGAGGGCTGGCTTTAGATGATTTTCATCAAACCACTTAGGGAACTGGAATCAATAATTTTATTTTTAAATCAAAATTAGTTTAGCAAAGATTTATGGTCCTTTCATGTGTCATCAATTCAAATAACATAGATATCTCTCATCACCGTCAAATGTAATGTGCACTAGCCATTACATGGACATCTTATAGAACATAAACATGGAGAGAGAAAATGAAACTTCAACCGCAAAGTTGATGTACAAAGATTTATGTCCTAAATATTAACCTTCCCCAAATATCAAAGTCAACTTTCAAAGGTAAATTGTATGAAAACTTTTAAGAACAAAATAGGAAGCTTCAAACCTTATGCTTAAGTGAGTATAGAAACCTGCACCATGATACATGTGATAGCTGTGACTCCACATACTGCTGTAGTGTAGATACAAAATGATTGACCTGGTGCCTAGGCATAGATCAGAGAGACATTTAATAACTTTCAATTTGAATTCTTAAAGCTAGTACTTGATCAAATTTAAAATTCCTCTGAGGAAGTTAGATTGTTCGATAAGATAGTCACCCATTTCCCCTTTCTTTAGTTTTTACTCTAGGTTAAAGTTAACCCTGGTAGAAGTAAGACTACCTAACATATAGACAATAAGACTATTCTTAAAAAGTTTACAGTCATTATTACCAGACTCTACCCAACATCTCACAGAAATCCTACAATCAAATTTCTTCAATCTTGCTACAGGTAAAGGAAATCGATTGAAACACATCTCCAAACATTTGAGGAATAGGGCAGTTCAAAAGGATTTATGTCCTACACATCTCATGAAACACATCTTTCAATTAGTCAGAATTGAACCCTTCACCTGTCACGCCTCTTGCCTATTCCTTTCTCTTGTTTGCTCCTGTTATTCCCCCTCTTATGGAGGCCGGTAGTCCTACGAATAATACAGAATGAGAGCAGCACTTTCCATCCTATAAGGCCCCCAAACTTGGTGAACTCAAGATTCAAACCCAGGACTCCCCCACGATGACAACATAGCTTACTAACTCAACCATTCCGCAGGGATGAAAATGTTGGCCAATAGCTCTGACATTTTCGGCCGAAGTATCCTTTTTTTAAAGTGTCTACACCAATACTTGGGCAGGGGGGTATTCTTCCTCAATGTGGCCAACAATTCATGCTTATGAAGATATTCATACCAAATAGAAGGGAGAAACAAGATGCAAATTCAAATGAAATCTCGAAGCATGTTTTACACTCTCTATATAAGTCAATTCTAAATCAACGTAAGCCTTGCTAGAGTACCCATGTACTAACCCGACCAATTAATCTAAGTCGATTCCTTCTCTGAGATCAATTACTCCTTTAAACAGAAAAGAAAACCAAAAAATATCACTAAAACACGAAATAAACTCTCATAATATGATAATAACAACTGCTCCATGTACCTCATCTTCACTAATGCATTAAAATGGCTCGCTCCCGTTTTGTATTGTTCAGAGTGATTATTCTGACTAACTGAATGTACCAAATCCTGCAGATACCAAGAAATAGGATCACTTGAACTACCATGCATTTCCATGACCAAATGTAAATCCACGTAACTTATGCACCAAAAAAGATTACCATGAATTACCTCGCAGTTTAAGAAGAAGAAACAGAAAAGTTAATAAAATCAAGAACATCAAAACAAGCATTATGCAGTCAGAAACTGTGAAAAATGGTGTAGTGAAAACAAAACTTGTTGAAAAACTGCACACTAGACCTTGTTCTTTAATGTAACCAACGGCAATAGACTAAACTAGCAAATATAGAAAACTTAGAAACACACAAGACTTATACTGGTTCGGTAGAACTTTTGCCTACATCTAGTTGTGATTAATTTTCCCTAAAACAATCCTAAACCAACTAGGACACTTTGACAAGCCAAAAAATCTAACAAAACTCATGTATCAAAACTTAATTATTTACAACTGTCAGAGAACACTTATGTCTCAGAAATTCATGGTTAAAAAATGAGAAGGTAAATCAGCCCCAAAAAATGCCCTATCACAAACCGACAGTAGTTAGTTCTGCTTCCAGTTTACTATGTTTTACTTTTTTAATGCTTAAGATTCAGAAGAATGATCAGCTGGTAAAGTACAACAACCAAAACTCAATAGGAGGCATCAAATCACACGGAAACGAAGGAAAAAGAAATGCTATGTTACCAACATCTATAAGTATAGACAAATATTATCCGTCCACCTTCTGAAATTTGGAGCTTCATATCTCTGGCTAAAAAAGGGAGATTTAAGAGTGGGGGGAGGATGAACATCTACAATAAGCTTTTAGCCAGTCAAAGAATCCCTACCTTTAATGGGCGCCATACATCAGTCAATGAGAATATAGCAAGCTTCACTTGCATCAGAAAACTGAATATCTCAGCATATATATTCAATGCACCGGGACTCAAAACAATACTTATGGGCCAATCCACTCGATAACCCAAACCAAGAAAGTTGAAGGAATGGACTCCTACATCATCGACGGGATACAGTATTAGAGGGAATATATGTTTGAAGTTCCAAGCTTAATCTAATCTGAAAGGAAGGACCAGAGGAGAGGCACTATATGCCTTTTTCTGGTGGACAATAAATTAATTTGAACAACAATCAAGTAATGTTCCAATAGCTGATGAAACATGTGGGAGTAATGTACCACTAGCAGATGCAGAAAGAGTCATTGCATCATTTCCTTTCATGTACACAAATAACCTGTCCTTATGAAGGTCACGTTCACATGATGACCTCTGAACTGATGACTCAAGGAAACCTTGAATTTCTGAAAGTCTATGATCTGCCTCTGTAACGAACCATTTCTATAATTTCCAGGAAACAAATTTGAAAAAGAGTCAGGATGGTACCATGATAACTCAGATACTAGTATTGTGTAATGACAGTAGTGATTATTACATGATGCCAAAGGGACATAATAAACAAATCAGCCCAGTCCGCTAGTTCCATAAAGTGGTAGCGCCGCAGAGCCAGTAAATGTTCTTGCAAATCAAACCCTTCTTCAAGCAACTTAATAGTTAGCTTGCTGACATACTTATATCTAGTATGTTTAAGGATACCATCTCTCTTCCAGCAGAAATACTTTGAGTAGGACAAAAAACAAATATGGGATATACAAGACTCACAAACTTTGGATAGCTAAAAACAATCAAACGCACAAACTGATGGTTGTAAAACTTTCTATGCAGTCCAGAATGTGCTCAACCAAAACATTTACAAGAAAGAAGAAAACAAGAGGTCTACTCAGGACCTGATAAACTTTCCTTCTATGTAATGCACAGAAAAAAGGATACTGAAGCATGATTTCCTGGAGAAGGCATTTGTCAATAATAAAATCAAGTGGTATCTCAAAATTCTCTGGCTTGCATTGTCTGTGATCTTCAACTCTATTAACGACAATGTCACTAAATCTACCAAGCAAACTCTCCCAACAGCTACCACCAGAAACATTTGTTAAATTTGCGTCTGCTTGGTTGTGGTCCTTTGTGTCTGAAATTGGAAGAAAATCAGACACTTTGGTTTTATCAATCAAGACATTATGTCCACCATAACCTTGTTTGCCAAGGTGATCCCTCCTGACACAGCTTGCTGAGGCACTGGAGTCTGAGAGTCCTGCAGGCGGCTTTTCCAGATACACCCTAAAAGGGTCTTTTATGAAAGAAAAGTCAAAGTAAGGCAAATAGTCCCCAAAGTCTGTTCTGTGCCTCTGTCCTGGCTTGGTTATCACATGAATTAAGTTAGTTTTTGTCAACATTGGGTTCATGCTGAGAAAATTGTTATGGGAGTTAACTTTCCAACGTTGTAATGTCAATAAATCTGAAGAAGTATATGTAGCGTTTCGAGATTGATTCTTTCCATAGGCTTCTTCAATTAAAGCATTATGAGTCTCAATTCCTTTTTCAAATGTACCTTCCCTTAAGGCCCCTATGATTCTCTCATTCACCTTTGAGGCAGAACCCATTGGATGTGACCTTGGACCATCACTGTACTCTTTATCAATGACAGAATAACTCTCAAATGAACTACTTTTTGGCCAATCCTTAGCAGATATACAATCTACCAACTGAGCGCTAGACATACATGACCAGTTTGACTCCTTTGGTTTGACGGGCACAGATATCTGGCTTGTAAACATTCCTTCATGATGAGAATGAACAGGGGAATCTCTTTCTTCACAAAATATATTCGGGTCACTTATGATATGGCATGAATCTTCACATACATGAGGATTTTGCAAATTATCAACAGGACTACTCATTGAAAAGCTTAAAGCGGATAGATATTTTTGTTCCAGCTCAATGATATTATTGGGAAGCTCAATCTTCTGCTCCGACACATCTTGCTCTTCAGAATAACTGGAGGTTGAACACTCAGATGACTCGTATGTATCCACCAGATCAGATAGACCATCCCTTGCACTTAATTCATCAAAATCCAAATCAAGAACTGCCCTGAGAATTAGAGAAGTCCAACCATTTATGAAGCTACAATAACATTTGGAAAGAAAGTGGCAAAAAGAAAGAACTAAAAACACAAAAAAGGAGCACATGTATTCACCAGCCTCTCCCAATCCTAACATGGTAAGAAAACCACACATGCAGAAGCACAACAGTCATCCAAAAAGCATAGACATGCATGCATTCCCATGCACAAAATAAAAATACATAGACACTCCACAAACAGAAAAGGCGATAGGGGGAGGAGAGAGAGAGAGAGAGAGAGAGAGAGAGAGAGAGATTACACATGTGACTCCCTTTCATCATCTGTTGGAGAAGCAATAAAACTAACTGGGATGGTGGAACTCCTTCCATTATTATCCAAGAGAACTCTGCCTTGTGGAACTACCTGTGTAAAGAAAATGTATCAAGTTATAAGAAAACCAGATAACAACACTGCAGAGAAATTGTATGAAAGAAGGCAGACATGAAACCCATGTTTCCTCTCATACAAGACCTTAATCCTTCTAGAGTAGAGAAGTAGATAAATAAGAGAGAGGCACCTATAAATTATAATCCATGGGATAATTTACTTTCAAATTTGGGCTGCCTGGAGGTAATCATGGCATGTCAAAAGACCTATCAATATAAGAACAGTTCTATGGCAAAGGACCTTGCGATATCAACTTAAACTTGCACTACGTGCTAAAACCCAATTTGCTCATCATAAGCAGAGTTTCAACGTCACACCATCAGAGATTGCTTCCTATATACCATTTTAGAACATACCAGAGGAACGTCTTGTAGTTACATCTGGAAAGTGTTAATTCAACCTAGGACAATAAGAAAATGGCATGACGTGTTTTTACTGAAAAATTCAAGGGTAAGAAACTATCAAGAGTACTCACAAATCATACAGACAGTTTATAATTTTTATAAGCCTAGGAATGCAAAGACATCGTACATAAACCATTAAACATTGACCGGAAACTGAATAAAATGCTAATTGCATTGCATGCTGCAAACTAAAAAATAAAATAAAATAAAATAAAATAAAATAAACTAATTAGAGTTATAATGCTATTCTATTTCTAATTTCATAGGTGGAACATGGTTTCTATCTAAAGAAACTAAATTATCAGTCAATGACCTGTTGATATCTGAATTCAAATTTCGCTGAAAGATTCTTTAGTTTTTCTTGCATCTTTTTGTAGTAAGTGTCCCTTGAAAGTATCATGGCCTCTATATTTTCTTTGCTGAAAGTCAATGGAGATGAATACCATGGACTATTGCCCGAAAACCCACTCCAGCAGGGAAGAAACCCCTCATAAGTATGGTCTTTGGTGGCAACAAAAGTACACAATTCAAGCAATTTCACTAGAACTTGCAGTTGCTGACCAGCTCGAACAAGTGGAATCAAGAAGTCTTTCAAAAAATAAGGAACAGCAACACCATCTCGTTCCTGAGGTGCAAACACCAACTATGAGAACTCGTGTGAAGAAGAGAATGATGAATTCATCGAAAACATAATCTAACTCCAGCTCCAATATCAAAAGTAATAGCATTACCCTAATAGTTGCCAATGGGAAGTCAATCGGGTTTCCGGCTTTACCGCATTGATTTGGAGACATACTGTCAACATATTCTACCACAAACTCCTTGTAAGGGTCACTGATCTCAGCTTTGAAAATCCATGATCTAATAAACCCACAATATGGTTCAAATGTACGAAGGAAAATAAATTTGAGTAGAGGACGATGAGCAGGATCAGAAACCTAATAAAATAAGTATATATGTCAATGAAGTGTCCACTAGCAAAACCAGAAGTTAAAATTTTAAACTAAATAAATATGTCAATGAAGAGCATAGCATACTAAACAGGGTTTCACGTCGGGAAAGAAAAGTAAGCTAACCTGTAATTGGGTATACAGATATGTGAGCAAATGCCCTCCTCTGTAGAACTTGGAAAATTCAAAATTTGCTTTTGTAACCAATTCTTCCAAAGAAGATACTGAGAAGCAACTAGAGAACTGATACAAGTTGCATAAGTTTGTAAGGGATTCAATCTGAGTCCTCAATTCTTTCGTGTGCAAATACAACTCCAACATAGTTAGATCAGAATACACTACACTGTTCAGACATCCCACTACAGAAGACGAACACGAAGAGCGCCTCAAACCCAGTGATGCATACAAGGTATCCAGTGCACCCATGTACCCTTCCACAACCTTTCCCATGGCAACGGCAAAAGCATGATTAACAAGACTAAAAGGAGGGCACTGCTTCACTTGAGCCTCACCAGCAAGATGATCCTGACTTTCCACATTCAAATTCGTAAAGAAATCCACAAATTTTCCGAGGAGAAAGACTAGCAAACCTGAGCAGCCAATGGGTTGGAGAATGCTTCCCAGAGCATGGGTGCTTGAAGACCTATTCCACAGGCTTGGAATCTGATGGAAGCTCCGATCAGCCGGGTCGGAGCGAAATGCAGCAGAAAGTTTCTGGATACTAACAAGGGCTGATTCGACTCCTTGCAGTGCATTCATCGCCAACCTCACCAAACTTGCCTCCTGTACCCAAATGGTTCAAATTCTTAATTATTTTTATTTTATTTTTTTACTTCTAAAGGACGTCTACAAAATGTACAAGTTCAATTTTCCGTCAAACCAAACAAGATTCTGACAGAAAATCCAGAAACTTTGGAAAAAGAT
The DNA here is from genome assembly GCA_036320875.1 of Cotoneaster glaucophyllus. Taxonomy (NCBI): domain Eukaryota; kingdom Viridiplantae; phylum Streptophyta; class Magnoliopsida; order Rosales; family Rosaceae; genus Cotoneaster; species Cotoneaster glaucophyllus. The sequence goes on from CM070058.1 coordinate 19,576,613, forward strand.
TGAAGAAACCCTAGGTTGAGACAAGGTGGGACTTACGGAGACGGCGGAGGCATGGTAGAGGGACTGAGAGGAAGAGGAGTTGGGGTCCAGAAGTTGGGAATTGCCGCTTTCGGAAGGGGTCGATTCCCAATTAGTTGGAGGAAGCCATGGATGTTCCAGCTTTAGATTCTCAAACAATGAGGATGCGAAATTGGTGTCCACTGCCATACTATCGCTGCGGGCACACGTCCTCGGCTCGCCTTCTTCCTGAATTGATGAGTGATAGTGAAGGCAGGAGAGCCGCAGACATCTCACAGGCTCTGTTATTACCAAATTTTTTAAACCAAATTTATATTATTAATTAAATGTCAATTAACGTGTTTATTTTTTATTAATCACACATCATTTGTTGTCTTTAGCATTACCCTTACTATTATTATAAGAGCATCTCCCTGGAGATATCAAAATCCTAAATGGAATGTTATATTTGACGTCAAAACTCACTCCAACCAAAGTGTTACTTGTTGACTAGATTTGAAGGCTTTCTCATTTTGAGGTGGGTCGCGGGTCGGGCGCGGGGGGGGGGGGGGGGTGGGTCGCCCGGGGGGTCTGGGATTCTGGTTTGGGGGGGGGGTGGGTCGCCCGGGGGGGGGGGGGGGGGGTTCTGGGATTCTGGTTTGGGGGGATCACGGGGGTGGGGATTTGTTTCAGCTTTTGGTTTTTTTTTTTTTTAATTTAGAAGATTTAGGTTTTTAAAAAAAATTATTATTATTGCCACGTGGCACAAATGTGGCAGCCACGTTAGCGCTTAACGGATCAATGGATGGAAAATGTAACAGATGTATTATTTTGAAATAAAATAGTACGTGAGGTATGAAAGTGAAATATTTTAAAGATGTTGTATGGGGTTGTAATAGACCTAAACTTGAGGGGCTACTATGTAATTTACCCAATAAAAATTTTGTTTCAACATTTTTTTAATAATTGCAACCATTTAAAACTATATTTAAGTCTTCTAAAAAAACTATTTAAATAATAGAAATAATATTTAACATTTCGATTGAAGAAGTACAAAATTTAACATAAAACTTCAGATTGTCACATCATTCATCAAATGTAATTTGATTCTTATAATTTGACATTTCTTTTGGAGAGGTCTAATACAAACAATATATTTATCACATTAACGATAGCAAATAAATAAACGGTTCTGACTTTTGAATGCGTTTTTGTCCATTTATTTTTATACAGTTCGATAATTAAAACATCTCATGTTTTATTGATTTTTTTTATAAAAATAATCTTTACAAAAGTGTTTTACAATATAAACGATAATTATACGCAAGAAGTTTCGTATATCGATTAGGTAATGGACGGAGGAGGAACTCCTCCTCATTTATTATTGAAAAGTCAAGTTAATTCCATTCTCTATCAAGTGATCGGGGTTTGGGCTAAGGGCCAGTTTTTTTTCTTGCTTGTAGTGGTACGTGGTGGAGGTCACATTGTACTTAAAAGGTAGAAAATTTGTGTGCACTTTAAAAAATTAATGGAGGTATAAGAGGGAAGAGAAAATATTCATTGACGGTTTAAAACCTGATTTGGTACTGAGGTGATTATAAAAAAAGTGGGTATCAAAAAAAGCTGGGAGCTTTTTTGTGTTTGATAAACATTCAGCTTCAACTTTTTTCACAGTTTTGGGTGAAAAAAAGAAGCCAAAAACACAAAGCTGCAAAACCCAGCTTTGAAAAACCAGCTTTTTTTCATATCTGTTTTACATAAAAGTTTACCAAACCCTATAATACTGTTTTTTTTTTCGAAAGCACTTTTACAAACAAGTTTACCAAACACTCTGTTGCTTTATTTCACATCTGTTTATTCTCACAGCACAGCAGAAGCAGCTTTTTTTCAAAGCATAGCAATACCAAACCAGCCCTAACTCCTCCCCTTTTTGTGAAAGCAGCTTTAAAAAAAAAACCTACGAACTAGTCTCAAAAGTTATTGAACAGAGTTCAGTATTTTTAAACTAAGAAATTTGAATGAGACGAGATATTTTGTAAGAAGCAGCAAGCTACAACAAAATCCTTATATGTGTGACTGTGTCCAAGGAAGGAAGGATCAGATTGTCACATCATTCATCAAATGTAATTTGATTCTTATAATTTGACATTTCTTTTGGAGAGGTCTAATACAAACAATATATTTATCACATTAACGATAGCAAATAGATAAACGGTTCTGACTTCTGAATGCGTTTTTGTCCATTTATTTTTATACAGTTCGATAATTAAAACATCTCATGTTTTATTAATTTTTTTAAAAATAATCTTTACAAAAGTGCTTTACAATATAAACGATAATTATACGCACGAAGTTTCGTATATCGATTAGGTAATGGATGGTGGAGGAACTCCTCCTCATTTATTATTGAAAAGTCAAGTTAATTCCATTCTCTATCAAGTGATCGGGGTTTGGGCTAAGGGCCAGTTTTTTTTCTTGCTTGTAGTGGTACGTGGTGGAGGTCACATTGTACTTAAAAGGTAGAAAATTTGTGTGCACTTTAAAAAATTAATGGAGGTATAAGAGGGAAGAGAAAATATTCATTGACGGTTTAAGACCTGATTTGATATTGAGGTGATTCTGAAAAAAAGTGGGTATCAAAAAAAGCTGGGAGCTTTTTTGTGTTTGGTAAACATTCAGCTTCAACTTTTTTCACAGTTTTGGGTGAAAAAAAAAAGCCAAAAACACAAAGCTGCAAAACCCAGCTTTGAAAAACCGACTTTTTTTCACATCTGTTTTACATAAAAGTTTACCAAACCCTATAATACTGTTTGTTTTTTTTTTCCGAAAGCACTTTTACAAACAAGTTTACCAAACACTCTGTTGCTTTATTTCACATCTGTTTATTCTCACAGCACAGCAGAAGCAGCTTTTTTTCAAAGCACAGCAATACCAAACCAGCCCTAACTCCTCCCCTTTTTGTGAAAGCAGCTTTTAAAAAAAAAAACCTACGAACTAGTCTCAAAAGTTATTGTACAGAGTTCAGTATTTTTAAACTAAGAAATTTGAATGAGACGAGATATTTTGTAAGAAGCAGCAAGCTACAACAAAATCCTTATATGTGTGACTGTGTCCAAGGAAGGAAGGATGCTCATCTTAAGAGACAAGGAAGGAACCTTCACTTTTGCCATGCATCAAGTCAAGTTTGTCACCAATTCTATCTTGCCCCAACCAATTACACCAAGCATATACTTGAACTTGTTAAACAAAGAACCCCAACAACAACAACAAAAAAGGAATAACTTAAATCCAACCGATTAAACCATTCATATATGCCAATATCATCATCATCATGTGTGTAACTATAAAATCCAACCAACCATTCCTTACATTTTGCACATCGCTACATTCAAATACAAATCTATCTTCTATCTGCTATCTCATACAAGTTTATTAACAAGAGAGACAGAGTCTAGTCTGATTTACATCCATCGATGGAGGGAAAGCCGTCTTCTGCAAACATTAATCGTGTTTATGAAGACATTGAACCGTCGGGTGAATGGGAAAGAGAGGAAGCTTGTGACACTCTCCTCGTTTATCTGCACGGTTTGTTGCTTGCTTGCTAATCCCCTTTCATCATAATGCGTCTATATATGTGTATATATGTTAACTTACGTGGTGACCAGGACGTTGGATAATGTTGTTGCATTATAATCTCTAATATCTTTTATCGTTTCTTAGTTTGTCAATATATCCATAAATCTCTCTACTTAATAAGTAAAATTCATTCTGTTTATTCAATTAATTGGTTTTTAGTAAAAGACTTGTGTGTTTTAGCCCGTCCCGATGTGGGAACTAGTCTGATACAGCACCCTGATGGAGCATGTTGGAGAATGTTAATTAACAATAATCGAAATTAACCATGTGATGTGAACTTTTCTTTATTCATCTTTGTTTTTCACATGGTTTTGAAAAATGATGAATGGAGGAGTGTTGTTTGAGGATGCTTTGATTGATTTGTTGTGCAGGATTTAGAAAGGAGAATCTGAGGATTCAAGTAACGTCGTCTCGCAACATAAGGGTGTCTGGTGAACGTGCACTTGGTCATGACAACAAATGGCAGCGTTTCCGAAGGGAATTCCCTATTCCCTCCAACTGCGACACCAACGACATCAGTGCTAGATTTGAGAACGGCATTCTCTACGTCAAGCTTCCAAAGACTATTGCTCCCGCAGTAGTTGAATCGAGGGACAAACAACAAAAGCCACCCACCACCACAGAAGCTCCTAGGCCACCCGCCACGGGAGCTCCTGCGGAAGCTCCAAAGCCACCCAAAGAAGCTTCCAAGCCACCAGCTGCGGAAGCTCCAAAGCCACCCAAAGAAGCTCCCAAGCGACCCACCACAGCAACACCTCAGCCTCAAAAGCCCGCACCCACCACAGAAGCGCCTAAGCCTCAAAAGCCCATAAGCACAAGTGATCTGCCACAGCCTCAACACAGGACTAATGCTAATCAAGAACAGAACAAGAAAAGCGATGGTGGATCACATTACGTGCCTGAGGTGCCTCCGCAGGCAGCGGAGAAAGAGAAGGAACCAATTCATCATCCAAGTAAGGTGAAGAAGAGTACTGATAGCCATGCGTTAGCTGAGGCTAGCAATGCTGCCGCTCAAAAACTTGAAGATAATCGGGCGAAAAAGGTTGAGGAGGATTCGACAAAGGAGGAGTATAAAAGAGCAATATTCGGGCATGAGAACACCGCCGGGGGTGTTGATAGGTTTAATAGAGCACAAGGTTATAACTATAAGCAGGTGCTTCAAGGCTTGGTCATGGAGCTGAAGCAGCAGCCAAGGAAATTGGTAAACTTGGGTCTGGCATTTTTATTTATTCTTGTACTTGGCTTTTATGTCAAACACGCAATCACTTTCGTTCGGGAATTCAAACGCGAAGAACTGTAAATCTGTAACAGAATCTTGTGTATAGAAGCCGTTCTAACGGTTGAATAAAATGCATATACTACTAAATGCATGAATTGAATAAAATGGCTTAACAATTTGGAGGGCTATATATGCCCAATTTGTTTACTTACAATCCATTGTAATTGAAATTTAAACTTACAGTTAAAACATGTTATATATTTATTCTATATTTCATTTCACGATTGAACAAATATGATCGATGTTTATGTACTCCTATCATAAAAGCATTCATTCCTTGCAGAAACGAGTGCTGGAAATTAACCGGTATAAATATGAACTTCATCCTAACAAAACTTTCTCTTTTCAGGAAGAATTGATCATTTCCTTGTTACCAGATATAGTATTACTGAAGCTTCTAATTAGTGAGCAAAAGGAATGCAATTTATTATAACTCATATTGTTATCAGACTAATGCAAATGGGGATGAGCACGAGAAAAGGCTACTTGCCATAAGTTCGAGAATTAAACATAAAATTTATTCTAGTATCCGTGTAGAATTAAACATAAAACTAAGTCTGTCGTGTAGAAGACCATTTCTGGTAAAAGTTAAAACCATCTCCACAGCTCAATTGCTTTCTTCATTTGGGAACTCCAGGATGAAAGGAACCCACTTGTCATCACTAACGGGCAGCACCGTTATGTGATTAGGGAGTGAAACATCTGGAAATTGGTTGTAAACTCTAACCCTGTGGCACAGCAAGCAACTCTTCAGTCCACCACTTTTCCATCCATTTGTATCTGAAATTGAAACATCAGCAGGAGGTTTCAGTTTTTTAAATGTTTGAAAGGAACGGCTTTCTTCAGTTGAAGGGAATATCGATTCAGAACATGATGAAGACTGTCCAGTTTTGTTCATGTTATCCATTAGCACTTCTGCATGAGATGATGAATTTTCTGATGAGACTGAGGCTTGAACTTTGATAGCAATGCGTTCATAGAAAAATGGTAAAACAATTTGAAATCCAACTGCACCAAAACTGGTAGAAAGATGCAAGGTCTTAGATGAAGATTTCACCTTTAGTTTCGTTAGCACAGTCCTCATACTTGATAGCTGGAGAAAAAACCGATTGATGTTCATGTATGAGATTCTCAAGTGACTCAACAGCAACGGTCAAGTCTGAGCTTTGAGTGGTTTTGATGGCACTTTCTAATACATGTGGGGAACTCAGCTTGGTACTCCGACTCAATCCACCTAACAGAAATTAACCTAGCTTCTCAATGTACAACATCATTGACTTTCTGTCGTATGAGAATAAGCACAAGCACTGAAGCAAACACGACTCCCAAGTTGGATACAAAGATTTAAATTCTACGTAACATTGTGAAGCGAAATGTTATAAACGTAACACATTGTTTCCCTAAATCCAGATGATTCAAATCAAACACTGTCAAGTCAACTAAGTCCTAGTAACGAGTCAAAAACCATCTGGCGTGCCAGATAAATCATTTATGCACCTGATGTCTATCACAGTGAATAATTTGAGATCATTATACCCTGCCTTGCCAGGTAAGTATGAAAGAAAAAAATTTCATATGCAGCAGAAGAATATATATGATTTTTCTGTTGTAGTGCATGCTCATGCTAAATGAAAACCATAAGAACCTTTCTTCTGCTACCAAAATGAAACAACTGAAAGCTATCATCAGAAAAGAAAGAAGTAACTTAACTTACGCTGTTTTAACGAAATATAGGCAACCTTTGCAGCACTCAGCTCCGCCTGTTTCTTGGATTTCCCTGCTTTCCCGCAGAACTGCTCATCTTCTACCTCCACAGTGGAAGAGAATGTTGGCATATGAGATGCACCGGATTTCACAGTTTTATATGTCGGCATGCAAAAGCCTTCTTCCCGAGCTAACTCCTGCAAAATATTCTTGTAATGTCCCGTCTCATCCTGTACAAGGAAAGTAAGAAAACTTATATTATTCATGTCTGCAGCCACTGGAAATTGAGAGAAGAAATGACAGCAACTAGTTTCGAGAACTTGCATTAATTCGGGAGCTGTCTTCTGACAGTGACATCGAAACAGTGTTTGCAGCTGCGGGCTCTGCCTCCTTCAAAGTGTTGTACACCTCTGTATCAGCTGTGAATTGGAAATGTATATGAAATGTTGGTTCCATTTAAATTAGATTAAGTTTGCCAAGTTGAAATGTGCTTGATTGTCTACTGTTATGTATTCAAAGTAATGACAAAGAGATCACTTTTCATCGTTTAGTAGATGATTTACAGGTTTACAGTGCATGTATTCTGCAGAGCAGTATTGCGAAAATGGTCTCTTGGTCACCAAGGAATGCATGGTCACTCATCCTTGGGTTTGTTATATCAAATCCAAAGATGGGCGATTATGATTCTTTGGTCACCAGGGGACCAAGAAACTGGGACTCGTTATTAGTCCTAATTTGGTTGTTCTTTAGGTAGGATTACATACTGTGCATGCTATACTTTACATAGTTTTACTGGAAATATGTTTGTATGTGGTGGCAACGCAAAATTATACATTTTGGAGACTGATTAATTTATAGATTAAACACAACGCGAGTTAAATCATGGTTTGACATGTACATACCAGTGCCAGAAGAAAGGTTAGAAGAAGGTGGAGAGGTGAAGTGAAAGAAAGCGAGCATGGCAGCTTGGTTTTGGGCTTGTTTGGACGATTTGCAAGCAACCGGAGAATCGAAGGAGAAGCCATTGACCGAAACAGAGGCCCTGAAGCAAGGGTTGTGATCCGGTCCGTCTTTCATGGCCGTGTATGTTGGCAACCCCCATTGCTTCCCATGGCAGACCTCCTGCAGCTTACTCTTGTACATTCTGATCTCAACTCAACTCTAAAGTCCAAGTGGAAGAGCTGAAAATATGGAAGTACCACTGTTGGGTTGGGTTGAGTTGAGTAGTTCGGAGCTAACTTATCATTGTCTCTTCATGTGAAAAGCATGAGTGCATTTGTAACCAAGAAATCATGAAGAAATTGCAACTCCATATGCATTTCTTCAGAACAAGATGGAAATGTGGATTCTAATTCCGTGCCTAACCAATAAAGAGAGCATACAGTTAATATGCATTCGGATACGAACTGATGTAGCACATAATATGACAGTAATTGTTACAGGCCAAGGTGAAACAAAGCCCAAGGTTGTGGTGTAAAATATTGTGGAGCCATAAAAGGCCAAGCATGAAGACAAGGCCCAAAAGACCGTTTTAGTTAAGGTCGGAACCAAGTTAGGTCGACTAATGTTTGAGTCGAAGCTAAGTTACTCAATGTGTGATTTTTTGTAGTTCGAGAATGATTATTTGCTTGAGATGGGGGCTCTTTAAAGTAAGAATCAAGAATGTTTTTCTAATAGGAATGGTTATTGAAGAACCATAACTATTGCCTAGGATATTCCTTCAGCAATATTCAGTGCCTCGCTAATAAACTGTATCACCCTTTGATTAGAGGCTCCTTCTAATTGCTCTGAACGGGAGAAAGGGTGGGTTGCAATAGTCACAGTCTGAATCTTGGTTTGTAGTTTAACTAGCTGCTTGCCTAATTCTTTATGGCATGAGTTTCTCACTCTAGATCTAAATGCAAAGACTCATAATCCTATTTTTTACAAAACAAAACACAAAAGAAATCTAAGGTCCGTTTGGTATTTGATTTGGATCCAATGTTTTCAACTCAAAAATAAGTTTTGAGTCACAAATTTAAGTCTTTATTTGGTATTTGATTTTAATACAATTCTCAAAACCACAACTCAAAAATATTTGAAAACAAAGCTTATTTGTTGAAAACGCAAAAAGTGTGTTTTTAAACTTTTTCTTTTTTGGGATTCACCACTCTTATTTGTCTCTCTCTATCACTCACTCCCCCTCTCTCTTCCTCTCTCTCTACCACTCACTGCCATCTCTCTCTCTCTTATCTCTATCACTCACTCCAGTCCCTCTCCTCATCTCTCTTCTCTCTCTTTTGTGTTGCCTCTTCAATCTCTTCCCACTTGCATTCACCATAGCCACCACCTCTATCCTTCTTCCTCTGATCGAGATAAATCGACGGCAACGAATAGTCATTGATTTTGGAGGTTGTTGGATCTCAGATTTGAGATCACCGACATGACCAGCCTTGGTCTGTCAACGCGATTTTGGAGGAAGGAGTTGGTAAAAACCAAAAGGGGTCGCTGGGGAGGGAAGGGATGCGGTGGTCGAGAAATTGGTTTGGCATAGTCGTTTATTTTTTCTGTTTTGGATTAGTTTTGAGAAATTGCATGCCAAATAAGGTTTTGAATTTAAAATTTTTAAATCAAAACATGTGTTTTTAGAAAAGAAAAAAAAATCAAAAGTTTGAGTTCTGTTCTCAAGTTAGATGCTGACATGCCCCAACCCCAATATCTAGACACGTGATGGCCGACACCCGAGGGTGACGAAGCCATTAAAAACACGCATATAACAAAAATATATACAATTAGAACAATTATACAAAAGCAAGAACGTGCTCAGAGCATACAACTAACTAAGAATAATATGAAACAATGACTATAAAGAGATACGAACAAGGGAATGATACCTATACTGAGAAGACTCGAGAATACCTATGATGTAGAGTCCTGACGCCGGGATCATATGCCTCGATCCTAACACATGAGGGGGCGCAAAAACAAAAAAGATGAGTGGACCAAAGTTTATAATAATAATATTAATAATAGAAAAACCGTTTTCTTTATGAACATAGTAATCCCATGTTTTGAAAACATATATAAACGACATATAGGTTTTATAAAAACCCTAGCATGCCATGTAGAACATTCGTAAAACATGTATGTAAAACCAGTGCTCATAAATGGTAATAACGCCCAAAGGCAAATTCGCAAATCTCATCAGTGAGGTACTCAACTAGGGGTATCATAGTCGTCCGAAGGCAGTACCTGTCCATCACCCGAAGGTGAAGCTGAATAACCTGTCCATCACCCATAGGTGAAGCTTAATCAAATAGCATAACATCCACACTAACATTAGCCGTGGCTAGGGAAGCTGTCCAACACTGCTTTCAGCAGTGAAACTGGGGGTATATAATATATCATATCTCACTCCTCCATCATCTGTGTCATATGGCCATAGACATCTATACACGTGGTGCACGGATGTGCCGTAAGATAACCCGCTAGGTAAGTACCAAAAACATATCTTAAAATCTCGTATCAAAACATCGGAGCTCAAAAGCTCAAACCTCGTCTCATAAACCACGATAATGCATATTCATAAAACCCAAGTATTTCATTTACGAAAACCCCATATTTTGTAACCTTTAGAAAAACATAAATTCGATAATTCATAATTATTTCATAAAAGCAATCTAAATAAATCATAAGTATGAAAATCCGTAAGACGTAATATAAATCATGCTCCATTCATAAAATATGCAATGCATGCTAAAATATATAAGTTTAGAAGGGGTCCACTAACAGTTTGCCCGAGAACCGCTCTAACTAGCGAGGATAACGACGCTTCCCGCCAACGCGCCTAAACACAATTAAGGACCTTTTAGTAAAACTTTACTAAAACGTTAGAATTTGGGAAAACGGACGGCGGATTCAGATTCGGCATGTCAAAAAACCTAAGGAGGGACCTCGGGTTTTCCCCCACACGTCGCTGCACGAGCCCCATGACTCGCCGGAAAATCGAACAACTCCAAAAATTCCCAAATTTTACAGGAATGAAGATCTCAATGAGAGGAACAACTTTCATACCAATGACTAAGGCCAATTTGGCCAGGTTTGGCCAGGAAAAGCTCCAATTCGTCTCGAACTCGTCGGAAACCCTAAAAAGGGTGGCCTTCGATTCGACTTCTTTGGTGTTTCACCACACCAGCCAAGGCTTGGGACTTGTTCCTGGGTTCAAGAGGAGTCGACCCATGGTGGTGGTTGACGGAGTTTGCTTCAGGAATGGTGGATCGTCACCATGAGACCCTCGGTGCCACCGTGCTGGTTCTTCATAAATTCATGGTCAAATTAACTCGGGTTTGATGGAGAAATGAAGATGGGAGGTCTCTGAGTTGATTCATGGTGGTGGATGGTGGTGTTTTAACGAAAAATTCGACAGAACTCACGTCGGAATAGCCCGGAACGGGACGGGTTGGTAGGGGAGAAATCGGGTCAAGGGTGATTCGGTGCTCCTCCATTCTCTGATTTCCTTTCCTTTCCTTTCTCTCTTCTTTGATTGGTCACTCTCTCCCTTGTTCCCGATTGAGCAGCATTCCCTCATTTCTCTCATTTATTTATTCTTTCATCCGTCCATCTCTCTTCTTTCTCTCCTCAACTCTGCATCACAACCATCCACGTGTCACTTCCTCACTGCTCCAGAGTTTGCTGGAGCCTTCTAGAAATGAGGGTTAAATTTATTAAAATGCCTTCGACTTTAAACGTTAATAACTCCTTCGTTATAACACCAAATTGCGTTCCGTTTGCACCCATGCGTTTGTAGCAACGAGTACTATGAGAATACGCCAAGAAAACGGATCTTAAGTGACATGACAAGGCGATCAACAAAAGTCAACGTATTTGCCTCGAAGGGTATTTTTGTAAATTCACGTTTTAAAATTATAAAAACTATAATTTTTGGGGACGGGTCGTTACAATCTAACCCCCTAAGAAAATTTTGTCCTCGAAATTTAAAATAACTTGTTAAATATAAAATACTCAAAAATAGGGAGAAAATATGTATATAAATATATATACAAGGAAGTAATTGAGTTAGAGCGGCTGCATAAAAAAGAATACCATTCTGTCACGATCGGATTGCAATTATTCCTTTTTTATGCCTTCAAGCTCATACCTTCCTCCTTCCTCGATAATATAGTAGAAACCATAAGGTTGCAAACACCAATTATTACGTAATAACATAAGGTCAAAATATATGCATAATAAGATGACGTCAAAAATAGATATATATAAAAACGTACAATTCAAATACTTGTGTTGAGTTTAAAACCAAAAGTGAAAATAACTCACCGAAAATTTGTAATAGCAAAATACCTATATAAATAAAAATAATGTAGTAGGAAAATATTTGCACGGAAAAAAAATCAACACCAAATATGGAAATGGGCCTTGCCAAGCATTCGTCGTGTCATGAACTTCGAGATTGAGCATGTGTGCTATGAGTCGAGTTCAAACCATAGCTAACTAGTAAGTGTTGCCGTAGACGAGCCATCTTGCCCACTTGCATATCGAACCCAACAAATAAGCCATCGATATTACAGTCTATAGCCTGTAATGCTAATAACTCATTGTTGTCTCGGTAAGCAAATGAGAGATTCCTGAGGATGCCAAACTACCATTCTGTTCCTCATGTGAGAATATACATAAGTCGTCCAATTCACGCCTCGATCGTGCTGCTGTACTATCCCAGAGCACCCCGATCCAGCTGCTAGAAGTGCTTCGACATCCACGTTCCCACAACAATAAGATCCTGGAGTGAAATAGCAGAAAGATGCGTAGAAACGAACACATATCGTAAAGCATTTCCTAGTTGAGCATCCACTAGGATCGCGCTCCAAATCGAAGGGTACAAAATCTGAAAGTTTGAATTAGAGAAACCATATCTCTTACGACATCCATCGAATGATAATTGTAGTCTCGAGCCACACATGGAAGTTTACGCCATAATCGCTAAGCTCATAACCTACATTTCTACATTCACCAAATCAATGTTGGACGACTGCTCAATCCTCAAGACCACTTGAAACTCTTCTTGGTAAATCTGGTAAACTCACGAGAAGAGTATGCTCCAATTGTTCTTGCTAGCATTGATATGAAACTGGGCGCACGCATCTTCCAAATCGATCGATCGTGACTTCCTCACTGATTGAGCGAGAAACCATGTCAAGAAGCTAAAAGAACACTCGAGAATTTGAGAGTCAAACAAATTCGTCAAATCTAGAGTACAATATATCTAGAGTGAATATGTAACTCTGCTGGTTGAATGTGTGTAACTTTTTAACTTGATTACATGATAGCAATTAAAATGGCCGAACATTAGCTCAACTTGAACGATGGTCAAATGAAGCTAATGGACGGAAAGTTAGATTTTCCCCGAACCAAGATTTATTGAACTTCATTACAATGGTAACCCCAGAAATGTCAAATTGCCAATAGTGAAGGTTCGCTCGATAGGAAGTTGATTGGGTGATTCAAGGTCTGATGATCTCAACTAAAGGCTTTCAACATTTGGGTGGTCCTCCTGGATGGTCTGTCTACTGCAAAAGTGATATAGAAAACATAAGAGTGACCCAAGATTGACTAAGACTTCTTTTAATACTAGTAGGTGAAACTGAGATTATGAACAGGGTCAATGCGGACCAAAAAGTGTTGGAGAGTCTGAACGGGTTGAGAATGAGGTATTCGGCCAAATGGTTCAAGGTACAGTCCCCTCGAACTAATGTATAGTTCACTAAATGAGATAGTCAACGAACATCGAATCATTACCAAAGTCTCCACGGAGGAGTGTCATTAGGATTTCCAAGTAATGATGGTAGCAGTTGACTCTAGGTAGAAGAGAGGATGGTTCACTTCATACAGTGTCAATGTCGCAAGACATAAGCGTCACACGATCATGCTGCATCTGCGCACGACAAACCATCAAGTAAATATCATCCCCGGATTTGACATTTATTGGTGTCATCGAAGGGTGTAAGAGCAATGATAAAAGGAGACAACATCTCGAACCTAAACTTACTTACTTTTTAGCCAAAGGGAATGGAAATAGGATTATGGTCAAAGAATCGTGAACAACTGTCGATAGAAGTCGACAAGACCGATAGTATTTCAAAATTCACAACATTCGAGAGGATATTCGATTTCCAACAATCATACTCTTGAATTTGGTAAGAACAACTTTTGTTATGCTCACACCTCCTAAGAAAGGTACAAACTCTAAGCAAGGTCGACAGTTGAGGAATTTGGTATATAGCAAGTCGTGGATGTTTAGTAAGCTGACTTCATGGGTGGAGTAGGCAAGGATGATATAAATAAGACAAACACCAAGAAGATTTTCCTGAGGGTCTACACAGATTCCCTCAACGGAAACAAACAAGTCCTAGGAAGCTGATTCGGTCTACCCCACGGATACCTGCTAACTTTGCCTACAACTGATGTTTCCTTAATTTCCTCTAACTCAAACTTTGGATGTTTTGAGTAATCTCCCAAAAAGTATAACTCTGCCCGTCATTCCAAAGTGACACAGGTCGTAGAGTATTGGCTCGACGCTAAAGGTCGTTCATTCACTCAGTTATGTCAAACTTGAGGCACGATTCAAGCTGAATGAGGATTGCATAACCGTGCCAGAACACAACGATCAACAGAAGCCGTGACATCCGAATGATATCAAGGCTGACACACTACTATAGTAGGAGAAGATCCTAAGTATGCTCTGAACAAACCATGCTTTGATGCCAAACTGACACGTCACAACCCTGATATCCATAAATATTAGGGTAGGCACGTGCTGGCCGACACCCGAGGGTGACGAAGCCATTAAAAACAAGCATATAACTAAAATATATGCAATTAGAACGATTATACCAAAACAGGAACATGCTCAGAGCATACAACTAACTAAGAATAATATGAAAGAATGACTTAAAGAGATACAAACAAGGGAATGATATCTATACTGAGAAGACTCGAGAATACCTATGTTGTAGAGTCCTAACGCCGGGATCATGTGCTTTGATCCTAACTCCTAAGGGGGCGCAAAAACAGAAAAGGTGAGTAGACCAAAGTTTATAAGAATAATATTAAAGGAAAACTAATGAAAAGGGCTTGAAAACTTTGAGTTTTAAAGATAAGGACAAAATAAAAGGTAAAGTGAATAGTACTAGGATTGACTTTTTAGTGTAAAAATGTGGTTTTTCGTTAAAGTGAATAGCACCGGGAGCTTTTCGTTAAAGTTCCCTAATATTAATAATAGAAAAACCGTTTTCTTTATGAACATAGCAACCCTCTGTTTTGAAAACATATATAATACTACATATTGGCTTTATAAAACCTTTAGCATGCCATGTAGAACATTCGTAAAACATGTATGTAAAACTAGTGCTCAGAAATAGTAATAACGCCAGAAGGTAAATTCATAAATCTCATCAGTGAGGTACTCAACTAAGGGTATCATAGTAGCTCGAAGGCAGTACCTGTTCATCACCCAAAGGTGAAGCTGAATAACCTGTCCATCACCTGAAGGTGAAGCTGAATAACCTGTTCATCACTTGTAGGCGAAGCTGAATCAAATAGCATAACAAACACACCGACACTAGTCGTGGCTAGTGAAGTTGTCCAACACTGCTTTCGGTAGTGAAGCTGGGGGTATATAATATATCATATCTCACTTCTCCATCATATGTGTCCTATGGTCATAGACATCTATATACATGGTGTGCAGATATGCCGTATGATAACCCACTAAGTAAGTACCATAAACATATCTTAAAATCTCGTATCAAAACATCAGAGCTCAAAAGCTCAAACCTCGTCTCATAAACCACGATAATGCATATTCATAAAACCCAAGTATTTCATTTACGAAAACCCCATATTTTGTAACCTTTAGAAAAACGTAAATTCGATAATTCATAATTATTTCATAAAAGCAATATAAATCATGCTCCTTTCATAAAATATGCAATGCATACTAGGCTAATATTTTATAAAAATATTTAAGTTTAGAAGGGGTCCACTCACAATTTATATTGCCAGAGAACCGCTCGAACTAGCGAGGATGACGTCTTCCTGCCAATGTGTCTAAACACAATTAGGGACCTTTTAGTAAAACTCTACTAAAACATTAGAATTTGGGAAAACGAATGGCAGATTCAGATTCAGCACATCGAAAAACCTAAGGAGGAAGAACCTCGAGTTTTCCCCCCCACGTGGCAGCCGGCCGCCGTAACTCGCAGGAAAATCGAACAACTCCAAAAATTCTCAAATTTTACAAGAATGAAGATCTCAATGAGAGGAACAACTTTCAAACCTGTGGCTAAGGCCAATTTGGCCGGGAAAAGCTCCAATTCATCTCGAACCCGTTGGAAACCCTAAAAATTGTGGCCTTCGATTCGACTTCTCTGGAGCTCCGCCGCACCAGCCAAGGCTTGGAACTTATTCCTGGGTTCAAGAGGAGTCGACCTATAGTGGTGGTCGAGGGAGTTTGCTTCACGAATGGCGGATCGTCGCCACGAGACCCTCGGCGCCACCGTGCGAGTTCTTCCCAAATTCATGGCCAAATTAACTCGAGTTTGATGGAGAAATGAAGATGAGAGGTTTCTGAGTTGATTCATGGTGGTGGATGGTGACGTTTAATGGAAAATCCGATGGAATTCACATCGGAATAACGCGGAATAGGTCGGGTCGGGTCGGCGGTGGAGAAACCGGGTCAAGGGTGATCTGGTGCTTATCCACTATCTCCTTTCCCCTCCTTTCTCTCCTCTCTGATTGGTCATTCTCTCTATCCCTTGTTCCTGATTGGGCAGTCTCCTTTCTCTCCTTTATTTATTCTTTCATTCGTCATTCTCTCTCATTTCTCTCCTCAACTCAGCATCACAGCCATCCACGTGTTACTTCCTCATTGCTCCAAATTTTGTTGAAGCCTTCCAGAAATGAAGGTTAAATTTACTAAAATGCCCCTGACTTTAACGTTAATAACTCATTCGTTATAACTCCAAATTGCTTTCTGTTTGCACTCACGCGTTCGTAACAACGAGTACTATGTGGATACGCCAAGAATCTTGTTAGACTTAAATTATAAAGTCTTGTTAGCTGTTTTTTTTTCCAACAATCTTGTTAGGCTTAAAAATGGAAAATGTTAGGAATACCATTTTCTAAATCACAATTATTAACTATATGATGTGTCACTAATAGAAAATAAGCACATGAATCAAATAATTAAGTAATAGGGCGAAGTGTCGATTTAGCCCCTGAACTATCGCCTCAATGGAAAATTAGGTTTCTGAATTATTTTTTCAGTAAAATAAGTCCCTAAATTACTTAAAATTGCTAATTTCATCCCTAATATTATATTCAAAGCTATTTTATCCTTTTTATTTTGTCAACTTAAGTCAATTGACACATTTAAGAGTGTATTACCGTTCTTTTCTTGTCTTAATAGCTCTTAACATTTCATATAGGTTGCAAGTCTAACGTCTAATTTACCATTTAATGTTAATTTCATACACTATTTCATTATGTAAAATTACCAATCTACCTTCCAATGTGTATCACATGCAAGTAACGTGACTTAAAAAAATAGTTTCGAATATATAATTGGCAGATTTTTATAATTTAATGACTGATTTTTCTTAAAAAAAAATAGTTTAGGGACCTAATTTTTACTCATGTGATAATTCAAAAACTAAATTGGCAGTTCACCCTAAGTAATAATCTAATCATTATCAACCAAATCATATGCTTTATAAAAGAAAAATGCTAAAGAGACGCTCTCAAGGTCAGACTCTTCATGGACTCTCCACCACCTCATATGTTTTGCACAATGCTTTAGAATATTTTGGCACGGAATTGTACCAAAAATATGAGGTGGTGGAAAGTTTATGGAGAATCTCACTTTTAAGAGAGTATCCTCAATATTTCTCTATATAAAATATGATTTAAATAGATGATGTTAGATCATCTCCAAAGGAGATGTCAAATTTTGAACCTAAAATTTAAATTTGACAGCTTATGTGGCATTTTGACATATTTTCATGTTTTGCTCTCCACCTGATATGTCAAATTAAACTATTATTTTATTACATTATTATTTTTTTCCTAATTTCTGTCTTATACTTTAAATTTTACATATAAATAATTCATAATAAAAGTCATATTAATTAATACTAATACAGACGACCCGATCGATGCCTTTTTTTTAGCAAAGTATGAGTCATAGGCTTTTATCGCACTTACAATTCGAAGGAAAATAGGTTGACTCATCCTAAATCTCCTTCGAAATTGAGTTGGATAGTACACTGGATGTTCAGCAAAATAATCATTATAGAGTTTTTGGTGCCCATCGAGTCATCTTCTATTGATATATACATGACCTTTTATGGAACCACGACGTTTTCTCATTCCTGTCTCCATGTTCTCTTGTTCATTTTGTAAAGCAACCAATTCCAGCCTCTCCAGTTCTTCACCAGACTCAGAATTAATAATACTCCAAAAATGCTTGACACACCTCGACCCGGAACGTCCACTAGGACTCCGAATCGAGCTGTGCTGGCCAACACTTGGAAGGTGACGAAGCCATAAAGTGTGATGATGTGTGAAATGTGAATAAATTTAAACCTAAGTGTCTAAAGGCAGAAGTGTGCGGTGAGCGGGATTGAACCCATTTCACACACGATGCCAGAGCATAAGTAAAGTACAGTAGTATGGGTAAGAATCATACCCTCAAAGGCAGCCACCTATACTGAGATTCGCCAAGAATCCTCGTCGATACGAACCTTTAGCAGTTCAAACCTGGAGGGGCGCAAAACAAGAAAATGTGAGTGGGCAAAAACAAAGCTTTCCAAAAACCATTTCTCTTTCCAAAAATATTAACCCCTCATCGTAAAACCCGTATAATTTCCCAGAAAATAGTAATACATATGTATACAGAAATCATACCCAAGAGTAGGGAAAACCAAGTATATGCCATGTCAAGTATCTAAGAAATGAAATAAGTAATCTAAGAAATGAAATAAGTAAGTCATGTGAAATAAATCAATGAAAAATGATACGTCAGCCGGAGTCACCTAACGTGACCTGTACGGCTGAACCTATAGCTCATAACCCAATTCCGCACACGAGTCGGAACCACCTAAAGTGGTTTGTACGACAGGCTAGGTGTAAATAGTTATGCTCAAGTGCTACGATCATGTGAAGGCTGTGCGATAAATCGCGGGTCACCTACGAGTCGGAACCACCTAAAGTGGTTTGTACGATAGGGTTGTGCACCAAACTTGGATCCAAGGTGAGCGTGCGGTGCGGGAGGTGAACATCACGTGAAGGACTGTGCCCTGGCCACGGACAGGAGCACTAACACGGGGTGCAGGTTAATGAGCTCTAAATGCATCTAAGTATAATCATAATCACGCAACTCACCATCCACAACATATAAACTCACCTGGAACTTACCTGAGCGTCCGCAGCATCAACAATAACATATGCAACTATTAAATGCATATTCTAAAATATAAAGCATTTGACATGGCATTTCAAAGCGTAAAACCATTTAATTAAATTTTCTGGAAAAACGTAATGCATATATATATATAGAAAACCAAAAGCCCAATCACCTGGAGTCCGCGCTACGACTCCCTAGTACAAGTACCGAGGCGTCCCGAATGATCGGCGCCTAGAACAATTATCAAATTATATCTCAAAACTCTTATCAATAGAATACGTAACTCACATAAAACACGCCCCCCAAGGACATTTCTAGAATAATTTGAGACCCATGACCAAAAGTCAACCGTCGATCAAAGTTCGACGGTAGGGTCACAACCCTACGTAACTCGATCCGAAAGATCTGCATATCAGATTTTTGATCCGCAACTTCTAAAGATACACATTATGCTTCTAGAATAACATATTAAAGTTTCGTTACGATCCAACGGTTGGATCTCTGCCAATTTCCAAAACCAAGTGGCGGTTAATGTTTTATTTTATGAACTTACAAATCCAATTTGGGAAGATCCATATGTCAGATCCCCGATCCGTAAGTTCCTACATTCTTCAAATATTATGTAAGATAATGTATCAAAATTTGGTGATGATCCAACGGTCAGATTGTCGATTCGTATATTAACCAAACCATGTATCGTAATGAAATTAAGTTCAAACGAACAACCTACGCCATTCGAATATCAAAACTAAATTCAGGACATTTAATTTAGCCTAAGAATAGCATTGGCGGCCCACTGGCCATGCGCCGCCGCACGCGCCCCTGTGAGTGGCGATCAGCCGCCCCGACTCGCCGAAAAATTCAACTATTTATAAAAATTACCAAAATTTACAGGGATGAAGATCTCAGTGAGTAGAGAAACTTTCATACCTGTGACTAAGGCCAATTTGGCTGAGAAAAGCTCCAATCTCACTCAAACCGTACGGAAACCCTTGAATTTGGGTGTCTTCAATTCGACCTCAAACGAACTCCAATGCCCCAAAACTTGCTTGGGCTTTGTTCTAGACCTCAAGGGAAGCTTAAAGGTGGTGGAGATGGATGTGGTTAGCTTCAGATTTAGGTGGTTCGAACCCAAAACCGCCGCACCCCACCACACGGGTTCTCCCATTTTCAAGGCTAAATCCCTTGATTTTTGGGGTGAAATAGGAAGAGGGAAGATCATGGAGGGTTTTCCAAGTGATGGTTTGAGGTAATTCACCGAAAAATGGGCGAAAATTGGCTGGAATGGCCCCGGCCGAATGGGTAGAAAATATGTGTGGGTATACGGGTCCAAAAAGAGGGGTTTTTTTTTTGTTCCCTCATTTCCCCTCCTTGCTCTTGTTTCTAATTGGTCACCTTACTCCTCCTTTCCTCCTTTTTCTCTCCTCTTCTTTTAATCCTAGCCATTTGTTTCTTTCTTCCCTTCCATCCCAGCCACACACGTGGCTTCACAAATATTTGCTCCAGAAATCTGGAGCTTTCCAAATTAAATAAAATTACCAAAGCATCCCTAACTTTAAATGTTAATATCTCTTTCGTTATAACTCCAAATCACGAACCGTTTGCGTCCACGCGTCCATAGCGACAAGTACTACGAGGATATGCCAAGAAAACAAATCTTACGTGACACGACACGATAGTCAACAAAGGTCAAAAAATTTGCCTCAAAAAGGCATTTTCGTAAATTCACTTATTAAAATTATAATTTTTGGGGACGGGTCGTCACAATGTTCCTCTGCTGAATCAGAAGATGAGTCTGAAAAAATTTGGGGCATGTTCACAAAATAACGAAGGATACCTGTTGAAGAACGAATCACTTTATTTTACAAAGCAGCAACGTTGCTTAAATTGAAACAAATTTGTTGATTAAAAAAAGAAAAGAAATAGGTAGTGTTTTAAACGAACTCTACCGTTCAACAATCAATTGCTTAAATTGAAACAAATTTACTGATTAAAAAAGAAGAAAAAGGTATTGATTTAAACCAACTCTACCGTTCAACAATCAAATAATAAATGACATTTAATAATAAATGATATTAAAATATTAATAAAAGACATTTAATAAAGGAAAACTAATGAAAAGGGCTTGAAAACTTTGAGTTTTAACGATAATGACAAAATAAAAGGTAAAGTGAATAGTAGCAGGTTTGACTTTTTAGTGTAAAAATGTGGTTTTTCGTTAAAGTGAACAGTACCGCGGGTTTTCGTTAAAACTTCCATTTAATAATTAGTAAAAAAATTTGAAGCTACCATTTCATGTCATGCCACATACTATTTGGCATTTCGGTTGAAAACAATTAGTGGCCATCTTTTTTTTTTACTATTATTAGACCTGGCATTCGTGTCTTGTTTCCCGTGTTCGTGTCGTTTTCGTGTCATACCCGATATCTTAACGGGTCGTGTCGTGTAACACCCGTTAAAATAAACGGGGTAAAATGACCCGACCCGATAATATTAACGGGTAATAAGACCCGACCCGTTAAGGAAAATATATTTTAAACCAATAAATAATTAAATAAAAAACATAATACTTTTTTTTGAGTAAAAACGCATTTTTCTTTTAAGTATTGTCACATCCAAAACATAAAAACGGATTTTTCTTTTAAGTGTATATTTACATATCCAAAATAAGAGCATAATAAAAAAATATTAGAACATTGCAAAATATCAAATGTTCAAAAGATTTGCAAAATTAAGGACATTGGAACATTAGAACATCTTGCACATTTTCTTCCAATCAAACCCTTCAATGTAGAAGTATAAAAATATAGAAAAAATATATAAACGCTCGTAATAACAAGCTTTACAACTTTCGTGAAGAGCTTAACTTCGAAATTCGTCACTATAATCATATAAATCATAGATCAAAATTTAACCGTTGATTATTGTTTACATTTACGTTTCATTTTTCTCATCAAATTTTGTTTTTTCAAATTTTGTTTTTTGAAAACATGATCTATTAGAGGATGCAAGAAGATGAACGGTTTGGATCGTTGATATTATGTTCAGAGTTTTACGATTAGTGAAAATATTGCTTGATGTTTATAAAGTTTCTACAAAGTATATGACATCGACTCATATTTCAGTTAACTGTAAATATCGAAATGTGATATCAAAGATCTGAACTGTTCATCTTCTTACATCCGCCAGATGATCAAGTTTTCAAAAAAAGAAAATTTAAAAAATGAAATTCAGTAACAAGAATAAAGAGTAAATGACAATCGACGGTTAAATATAAATTTGAGGTTTATGGATTATAGTGTTGGATTTCGAAGCTGACCTCTTCATGAAAGTTGTAAAGCTAGTCATTATGAGTGATTGGATATTTTTTTTACATTTTGCACACTTCTATAATAATTATTATTAATTTTATTAATTTTTCCCTCACATAAAAAACATTATTTATGAGGGTTTGGAGGATTTTAAAAATCTAAACAATAATGTAAGTGTAACCATTATCTACTTGTAGAGGAATAATGATGAATCACAAGTGTTTATATATTCTTTCACATTTTTCATACTTGTATGTATGTCTTCTTAGTTCATGCCTATACAAATAATATACTAGTTTATTTTAATTTTGGACAACAACATGTTAAGTAAAATTGATTATCCTAATAATGATAATAAAGAACTCTCACAATAAAAATAAATAATGACTAAATTTTTTTTTTTAAACTTATATAGAATAATAATACAAAACTATATATTTAATATAGAATATATTAATATGGCTATTGTATTTTATAATAATTTTTTAGTAATTAAACTTTAAAATTATCAAAATAATTTTTTTCTTAACAAGTCGAAACGGGTCACCCACGTGTATATCCGTTATTAATAACGGGTTCTTAACGGGTCACCCGATAATGACCCGATAAGTTATCGTGTTGACCAAAAACCCGTTATTTTAGTGTCGTGTCAGAAACTGCCGGGTCTGACTGTTATGACTTATGTGGACAATTTGACATCTGTTTTGAAGATGATCTTACTAACATTACCCTTAAAAACATAAACGTTGGCGCAATGACAGTGGCTGTTGGGAAGGGAATACGATTCACCTTCCAACACCCGATCCCTCGACCAGGTTTTATATCTCCCTCCTTCCTCCTCCCTCCTCCCTCCTCCGACACCACCGCCGCCCAAAATAAAGGTTCGCCCTCCCCCCTCCACCAACCTCCTCCTCTCTCAGCCCTTATCCGCCCACAGCCTCTCCCTCCGTCGCTCTTCAAGCCATCAAAATCCGCAATTTTGACAGCCTGACGAAAGCGACTTAAAGCGAAAGAGGTTGGAGTTCTCTCTCGGTTTTCCTTCTCATATTAATTTCTAGTTAAATTTTCAGCAACCTTAATCTCTGCTAAACGTCGTATGGATATCTGTATCAACACACACACACAGAGACACCTATGTATATATTTAACAAACAATTTCAACTGTTTAATGTTTCAACAGTCTCTGTAACGGAAAACAAAAGTTTGAGCTGTTTCATATCCATGTCTTTTCACACGTTGACGTTGGTGTGCTTTTTGTTTCTAATTTTGTTTACTGTCATTTTTGCTTAAGAAAAAAAATGGTGTCTGAGTTAATAAATGCGAATCCGGTCATCTACGAAAAGAAAGAGCGTCGGGTTCGTAGCGTTCCAAGTGCTGCTGCCGATGAATATGCCGTTGAAGCCATTGACCAACAAGAGATTTTTGATATCCTTTCTGTATATACTTGTATTTATGCATTTTACTGTAAGTGTATATGAAGCATCTATGTGTATGCCGAGAAGAATTTTTTGTTTTCTGTGAACGAATATTAATCCATTGATTAACTTAATTGCTGTACTTTAATTAGTTTCGAAAGTAGTTTTATGTTTTTTCTTGTATGCCGGGATGAATTTAGTCGTCCTTAACAATTGTTAAATCATATTAGAGATATAAAGGACCCGGAACACCCTTATTCTTTGGAGGAGCTCAAAGTAATAACCGAAGATGCAATTGAAGTCGATGATGGCAGTGGCTACGTCAGGTAGACAGACCTTTTTATGCTCATTTTAAATAGGCTTTTGCCTAATTCTGGCTATGTTTTGAACCCTGTTGGCTAAATGATGATTGTTTTCTTCAGGGTCACGTTTACTCCTACCGTGGAACATTGTAGTATGGCAACAGTTATTGGTCTTTGCTTACGTGTTAAACTCTTAAGGAGCTTGCCTTCTCGTTACAAGGTACGATCTTTATCTTCTTGTTGAATTGGATTCACAGTATTCTCTATTACCATGTTATATAGGTTAAATTGGGAGTGAATACCAGGATACCAGGACTTCATCAAATTGAATTTCTGCCCGTATAATAGTACTGTTTTTTAAGCTGTTGAGATGAATGTAAAATGTAACTGTCTGTTTGGAGAGTCATATTATTGTGCATTATAATACTATGATATACATACAAAAGAGTCATGCGCCATTTATTATGTTGGGTGAATAAGAGTGGAAGCGGGGAAGACATTGCTCAAGATGTGTTTCTCTACAACAGTGTGATATTATGATGAACCTTTCCTATGTTGTTATTTGGTTGGTTTAATATCTTGATGTTTAGCTGACCTCATAGGTCGCAATACGTAGTGGAGATAGACTCTGTATTTGGTCACGATAGTATGCTTTTGATTGATGCCTGGAAGTTGGAATAACTATATAGGTAGGCTCTCTAATTTGGTTGAAAATCAGTAACAATTAGAGTCGGCCTTTTGCGGGTCTTTTTGTGTCCACTTATCTATTTACTTTTCTGATAAAATGCTAAAAGGCATTCTGAAGTTTCAATTTTGTGAAAGCATCATTTTGTTGTGTTTGTTAAAGAGAATGAGTGTTTAAGGGCATCTTCTTCTGATATGTCCACGCTCGACATACAAGTTGATATGGTTTTTGTGGTGTATGTACACATCCAAGAATAAATGCATAAACATGTAGGCACACAAACACATACTCAAGAAATATTTTACAGCAACCACTTGACATAAGTGTAGAAAATAAATTCTGATCGGAAACAAGTAGTTAACTATGCCTCCAAATTTCATGTATTGTTGTGAACTATTCGACCATTTGAACACTCTTGTGATGCCGTTTAGAAATAATTATTGGACACCCCATTTTACTCTAAATTGGAATAGCCCAGTATTGTCTGCCTATGATTCATGAAGGTCCTTTTGTTTCTTCTCTATTGTACTGATTAAGTCTTAGCCTTTGTAAGCCTGCTAATTTTTTAATCTTTTCATTGTGGTTAGGTGGATATTAGGGTGGCACCGGGATCTCATGCAACCGAAGCTGCCGGTACTCTCTCTCGCTCTCTCTCTCTCTCTCTCTGGGTTTTTGTGACACATGGTTGGGCTGTGGAATTTCTCATGATTCGTTGACATGATTCTGAAACCAATTCACAATTTAGCTTATAGCAACACATTCCATCTACACCAAGCTTACATTGCAAAGGTTACTGACATCTCGTTACTAAAACAAAAGGTTACTGACATCTGTTTAAAAGAAACCTAGATGTAGTAGTCTTACCTTTCATCTGGATGATGGAATAACATGTTAAAGGCATCTTAATAAATTTTTTGATAATTCTCGTGTAGCATTCGTGATTTTACTTTTCTTACGTGTGTAGTTAATAAGCAACTGAATGATAAGGAACGGGTGGCTGCAGCGTTGGAGAACCCAGGCCTCGTTGATATGGTTGATGAATGCCTTTCTCCTTCATACGAGTGAATGAATCGCTTATCTTGACGGATCGACTGGCCCAATCATCAGTATACTACTTTTCTACCAGATTCATACATCTTGTGGCCACTTATGTTGGTATAATTTGAATGGCCAGTTAAGATGGGGAATATATGGATTAAAAGAAATAGAGTCCCTTGTTTGAAATTAGTTTCATTGTTTTTCCTCTCGACTGATTTGTATTGTAATAATGTACCACAGAATAGCATTAGTTTATGTTATGTGATTTAGTTTAAGATCGGATTGTTGAATAATTGGGGTTGCTTTGCTTTGATAACTTTATTGTTTGTTTTAAAGATAAATTAAACAGAGAGTGAGGAGATGGAGCAATACATGGTTCTGATTTACCTACCGTTTAGACGAGGAAATTTAAGATTACAAAGAAATTTTAAAAGGGTTTACATCATAAAGGGTCCTTGAAATTGACCCATACCATCAAGATGATCATTAAAATTGAAAATTTATCAATGTAGTTCTTGAAAATAGGTGTCGCAAATCAATGTGCTATTTCCTTCTCAATTTTGTCAAAATTTTTGTTATGGGTTGGTGTGGCATATAAATGAGTTCTACAAGTCCCTTTTTTTTTTATTTTTTTATATTTTATCATAAATGATCCTTGAAATGATCCACACAATTAAGATAGTCTCTGAAATTGAAAATCAATGTAATTCTAAAATAGATTTATCAAATCAATGTGGTCATTTCGTCTTATTTCTTTCGAATTTTTTTTTATTTGCGGATGTGGCACATAAATGGACCCATAATAAAAATAAATTAAAAATAGGTCTAATAATTTAATAATTAAATATAAGAGTTGTCAACTCAGTAACTCGATTCTGCAATCACCATTGATCCCAACTCGTACTCCTCTACCTACATCTATGGTAGCGTTCGCTGTCTCTTCTCTAAAAAGGAAAATTCTCAAGACACTCATCTTTACACCCTTTGAAACCTTTCATCGAATTAGACCAGGATCGAGACCACCTTTGGTTATGGCTTAGATTTGGTGACCATTTTTGTGACTCCACCGTCAACATTTGGGCGATCGACAGCCTCACAACCTTAATCTTGGAGAGCTTGCTGGAAGCTTCTTTGGAGATATTGGTGACGCGAAGAATGACAAGCTCTGCCTTGAGATAATCTCACTGTGCAAAAAGGTGTTTTGACAACTTTTTTAATCAATTATTAAATCCACATCATCACATAACATAATTTTGACAAAATTGTGATGGAATGACCATATTGATTTGTAACACCTATTTCTAGTGATTATATTGATCGATTTTCAATTTCAGGGACCATCTTATGGTGTGGGTCAATTTGAGCGATTATTTGTGACATAAATCCATTTTAAAATAATAAAAATAGAAATGATGATATTTTTTTTTTAATTTGTGAATTTTCTTGTTTGGTTAACCTAGAAGAACAATAGAATTTGAATACGAAATTTGTTACTTTTCACTCTCACTCATAAAAATTTGGAGACACCTATTTACATGAAATTTAAACTTGAGAATTGGAGGTCCCAAATTTCAAGTTTTTTTCCATGCGAAAATTCTAAATTTATATGTTCATGAATCTAAACAAGAGATTTATGGAATGAGAATTTGAATTATTTTGATTCTCAAGTTTCCTGCATTTACTAAAGTATAGGTATGAGAATTGTTTTACTTCTAAACTTTTGCTTGTGTTTTCTAACACGTAAGGAATTGGAGAAGCATTTTCTTTTTTGTAAGAACCGTAATCAAACCTAAAAACTAATAATTACATCAATTGGAGGAGTAGTTGATCTGATTCCTTTTCCTCTTATTTCTTTTCTTTTTTTGGACAAGGGAAAGATTTTAT
This sequence comes from Cotoneaster glaucophyllus, assembly GCA_036320875.1. Lineage (NCBI taxonomy): Eukaryota > Viridiplantae > Streptophyta > Magnoliopsida > Rosales > Rosaceae > Cotoneaster > Cotoneaster glaucophyllus. The sequence continues at coordinate 19,604,318 of CM070058.1, forward strand.
TCCGACCAAAACACAAACTTACAAACAAACAAAGGTCCAACAACACCTATACACAACCAAAAAGGGCCTAAATAGAAAGAACAGAAACAGAAAAAGAGGCCAAAAGCCCAAAAGCAAAGAACATCCGAGAAGCATCACTGCCTTCTCCACTAACGATCCAAGGAACTGTTAGCCATCTGATTCCCCGACCACCGCCGATCATCTCCTTCACTGACGTCTCCTGCGCACAACCATAAGTTATGGGTAATCGACACCCAACCGAGAGAGGCCCAATCACCAGTTGGAAGCTCAGAACAAGTCCCGAGCAACACTGCCGCAAGCGGCAGACACAAAGGAAAACGTGGTGGTGTGGAACACACCCGAGCCGGTGCAAGCGCTTGAACTCTACACACGATCTCGACCGAGGACATGGTTGAAAAACGAAGCAAAGAAGAATCAGGAAGAAGAGAAGCCACAAAGTTGGAGGAATTGAAAGGTTGAATTGAAAATTAGGGAGAACCAACAGTAGATGCAGGGAGAAAAGAAGGAGAAAAGGAAGAAGAGGACACAGCACCCGACCGCAACCGAAGCTAGGGCCGGTGCCACCGAAGAGCCTGGAAGAAGATATCATAGAAGTACTCTCACAGCAGAGAGAAAGAAACTCTCACAGAGGAGAGAGGCTTAGAGTTCTATAAAAAAATATTTTTTATTTGAAGATTCTCTTATTTGACCAAGACCACAAGCTCTGTTTTGAATTTCCTTTTCTTATTTCTAAGTTCTTCTGGTATCTAATTTAAAGTTGAGGAGTTACCTACAGTCAATTGGTTGCCCCTTGATTTCGCCTTATTTACAAGAAACCCATGAACTTCCTTTTCTTATTTCTAAGTTCTTCCATTATCTAATCTAAAGTTAAGGAGTTAGCTATAGTCAATTGGTTGCCCCTTGATTTCGCCTTATTCACAAGAAACCCCATCAGATTTGGGCTGGTATTGGGACTGAGTTGTTTTGGGCCGTTCATGAAGTTGTCCCTGGGCTTTCTCATTTGTTGGTGTGAGGCCGACCCTTTGGGAGTCTAAATGACGAGATTGCCCATCTGGGCTTCAGATTGCACGATGAGGATTGCAAGTTAGAGGGGTTATCCAATGGACATGATTAGGGGGCGTTTTGGTCATTTTGTACCTTGGGTTCGGGTAGGTCGTTCTGTCAGTTGCAGAGAGAGAGAGAGAGAGAGAGATGGGGGAGTATGGGGTAGGGGAGAGGATTCTTGGGAAGGAGGTATGGGTTTAGGGAGAAAAAGTAAGGGATGGCTTCGGCTTTGATCTGATCAAACCCACCTCCAAAACCCTTCCTGATCACCATCTTCACCAACCCAATTCTGAGCCTGCTCGGATTGGCAACTCTTGGAGATTCGGAGCTCCAGGTGAGATAATTTTCCCCAAATTTCCCCCAAATTGTATTCAATTTATGTCGCTTCATTCCATTTTCCATTTTAATTTGGAATTGGTTGATATTTTAGGCGGGTAGCTATTCGAAATCCAGTTTGTTTCTGAATCCATGCGCCTTCAAATGAACTGACAGTGATTTTGTTTTGTATTTATTTATTTTTCCAGGTGAAGTACTCACGAGAGCGCGACAATATCACCAAGTATTGTGCTCTTATCGATGTGCAGCAGTACAGATCTAATGGGTTTTGTATACCACTCTTGGTTTTGTTTTTTCTGGAAAATTGTTTTGATCTGATTGTGGGTTCGTAGGTTTTGATTTATTTCGTTTGTTTCAGCTTGCAAAGCAAGGGGTTCTGACCTGAGGGTTCATTTCAAGGTACTGTTATTATTCTCTTTTGTTCTTAGAGTTTAATGTTTCGAAGTTACATGTTTTTGGATTTTTGTGTGTATTTTCTCAAGGGAAAAAAGTTCAATACTTCTTTTGGTTTCTTAGCTACCAAATGGGAAATATTTCATTTATTGGTAATGCTTTGAAAAACGCGTGATTCATTAAGTGAAAGACGCTAACCGAATAGTTAGAGATGCCGCAAGCAAAGATCATATACCCTAATTGACTGCCAGTTACTTTTATTTGTGTTTGAAGTGATGTAATGCTGGTTCTGTTTATTGTGATTTTAAATCAAATGCCTTACTTCGTCTAAATTTACCACAAGATCTGATCTGTATCTTGCGGGAAATGGCATAAAAAGAGGGGATACTTATAGTCTCATAAATCTATCTCAGTCGAAGAATGTATTTTGGCGAGGGAACTTTGAGCTTATTAGGTGAAGAACCAAATTGTCTTATAGCATGCTTCTCATTTATTTTAAAAATGGATTGGATTCCTATAAATATTTTAGCGATTGACTATAGATAAGGCAGTTGTATTGCTACTTTAAGATAAGGCAGTTGTATTTTTCAAAGTGAATTATCTCATACATATACAAAACTATGTGAAATGGACTAAAGTATAATCTGGGACTTTTACCTCAGTATAGAACTTGGCTATATGCCAGAATGGTTTGTTTAAGCACCCTTTAAGTTATATTATGTTTTCTATTTTTTTTTTTTTTTTTTTAAAAAGGAAGTTATCTCCTGTCTTTTGGTATCAGAACCGTCTATCTGTACATGATCGTTTCTTCATTGCTTCATTGTAGGTGAGAATGTTATGCGAGAAAGCAAAGGAAATTCTAATGGGAGAAAGCAATGTTCAGGTGTAAATTTTGGTTTCTTTAGTCTCTTATTATTATATTTGTATTACATTACATATTTCACTGTTGTTACATTTTGTATGGGGAAAAAGCTTTATTATTGTCCTTCATTTTGAACTGGTAACGCTGGTGTGGATCTTTCAAATTATATGGGTAGACACTTACTATTATTTATTTGCATGCCCGTGAAAAGGCCAGTGACAATATGTGGCGATATTCATGGCAATTTCATGACCTTGCAGAGCTTTTTCGAATTGGAGCGTTTTCTTGCTTGCAATTTTGAATTATTTCAAATTATGAATGAAAAAGCTTTTTTTTTCTTAGTTTATATCAAGACATTTGATATGGTTTCATTTATTTTGTGAGATTGGATACTTTCAGTGAAGATTTTTCTTTGGAGTTCAGTATATTGATTGCTCCTTCGGCTGTAAGTTTGACATAAGTAAATTTTGGACTTTAATTTCAATGATTACCCAGCATTAATAGTTATTGATTAGCATTTGTTTTCTGGAATTTGGACTATGAACAGTTCAAAGGTTTTGGGAAAGGAATGTTTTTTAATCAGGCCAATTGGGTCCTGGCAATACAATGTCGAAATTTTTTAAATCCGAGTCCGACAATTTTGGCAAGATGCAAATGAGCTGTGATTGGGAAGGTAATATCATCCTAATATATTTTTCGAAGCAATTTACTTATTTGCATTTGTCAACTTTATGTGTCCAAGAGGGTTCAAGTGTTAGTGAGGATCTCGAAATGTATGTATTAAGGTTAATCAGTAGTGGTACAAAATGTAAACATCACTTTGAGTGATTAATATAAACTCTGTACGTTTTCATTTTGAATGTTGAAGTTGGAAATTGCTTTGGTTAGGATACTAATGATCAGAAAATAACTTTGTTTAAGGAATGCCCAAATAGAGTCTACGGGTGGATTCTCATTTTATGGAAAAGTTGACTAAATTTCTTCTTTGTTGTTTTCATATGGTGCTTCTGTGGTGGGTTTTGAAATTTCAGTTGTGGATGTGAAATTCACTTCTCAAGATAGTTGCGATAATGCCTATTTTTCTCTCAAAGCTCTTTCAGCCAAGTTGCCAGAATCAGTGACCGAAGCTCTCCATGACGAGTCGGACATCGGCCTGATATGCTACTCTCACTCTTTCATGCTTTTAATTTTGATTGTTTATGAAATGTGTGCTACAGCTTTTAGGGTTATTGCCCACAAATTCCAAACAGAAAAGTTAGAAGAGCTACGGATTTGCTTTCGACTGGTTCCCCTCTATTGAGTGCAAACGTGCTCCTAATATACTTGAATTGATTCTAAAGTTAGTGTCTTTTCTGGGATTGTTTGTGGTTTTGCTAGTGTTGCTTAGGTAAAACGTGGGTTGATTAAAGGGAGGTTTAATGAAAAGGTCCCGGTACTGTTCACTTTTAACGAAAAACCACTTTTTTACCTTTAACTGACACTATTCACTATACCTTTAAAAAGGACTTTTCGTTAAAAGAGAAGTTTTTTTGGGACTTTTCATTAGTTTTCCTTTGATTAAATTGTTACATTTAAGAATGCGATTTTATTGTAGCAGGATTTTCATTTAATTCTCTGGGGATATTATTCATGTATGTTGTCAGTTATAGTTTGAAAACCCGCAGCAAAGCACGGGCATTCCTGCTAGTTAGTACTCCTAAAACTGAGGGGTCATTCTTCACACAGTATTTTAATCTGTTAAACGTTTTTTCGAATTTATCTTTCTTCCACCAAGAGCCACACACTCTTGTATCACTCCTTACAGTCATGCATCACGCAGTGTTGTAAACAAGTATGAATGCTGAGATTGTGGCTTGGAATTGGTATCAATTTCCTGAATTTACTGAAACTTTTCGACCAAACCAGTAGCTGTTTCAGAACACCAGTAGCAAACACTCCGCGAAAATAATCGTACCCGACCCCGACCCTAGTATCAACAGAGCACGGATACCTTACATATGTATTATGTACCAACCAAAATACCTAAAACTGAAAGAATTTGGGTTGTAATGCACTGAAGCGAGAAGGCCGCCCCACGTCCCATGCTATGAAGGAACTCTTCACTTTCTCAACGTGAGATTACGTTCCGCGTTCACTATGTAACAAGCATCTTATGTCGCCATCACATAATCGCAGCGTTACAAGCAAACGATTCACTGCATATCTACCAATATGACAGGTACAATTGAACAAAGAGAAAATCTGCTGGCATCAAAACGTAACGATTTTTATGTGCAAAAATGTAAATATAAAGGAGAAGAAAATACAGAGAGCATATGGAGATTTAAAATGATAAACGGCAACAGAGCAGACATAAACGGAAAAACTCAACGCTGAAACCAAAATGGGCCCTCAGCTCACCGGTTACTTGCCTGAATGCCCAACATCTTCCGATTGTACTTGGCAGCAGTAACCATGTTGTTGAGGGCAGCCTGGACTTCAGAGTATTTGCGTGTCTTGAGACCACAGTCGGGGTTAACCCAGATGATGTTCTTCTCAAGGACCTTGACAATATTCTCAATTTTGACACTGAGTTCCGTGTCTGACGGGATCCTTGGTGAGTGGACATCATAGACACCAGGACCAATGCCAGAACCAAACTTCAGTCCCTCAGGGAGGACCGAGAGCAGTCTCTCATCCGATTTGGAGTTCTCGATTGTGATCACATCCGCATCCATGTCAATGATTGAGTGAATTATGTCATTGAAATTTGAGTAGCACATGTGGGTGTGGATCTGTCCAATACAATAAGTCCAAGCATTACACTCCAACATTAAGTAGGCCCATTCATGCTATGTTAATATGCATTCAGTCTTTCGTTTCTGGAAGTCATCTCTTTGTATTCGTTTCTTTGATACATAATGTCTTTAGTCAAAGCACTTATAAGATCTAGTATTGAAGTCTAAGAAAATATGATCGGAACTACTGATTTACAGACAGGAATAAATGGTGGAGAAGTGAAAAGGAACCTGAGTAGTATCCTGAACACTACAGTTAGTTATCCTGAAGGAGTGAACAGCCCAATCAAGATAGAGAGACTGCTCGGCCTTCCTCAAAGACAAACCTTCTCTTAGAGCAGGCTCATCAATCTGGATCACAGTAATTCCCGCTTTCTCAAGATCCTCAACCTCATCCTTCATGGCCAAAGCAATCTGATAGCAGGTCTCGAATCTGAAAGCATACATCGTGTTAAACACTAGAAAGAATAAAAAACGAAAAATTACATGAAATCAATGTGCTTGTACTCTTACCTGGGCTGGTCATTTCTCACAAAAGACCAGTTCATAATGGTGACAGGTCCAGTGAGCATTCCCTTCATAGGTCTCTTTGTCATTCCCTGGGCTAGCGAAGACCAGAAAACTGTCATGGGATCTGGGCGACTCACATCACCATAGATAATAGGTGGCTTTACACAGCGAGAACCGTAAGATTGGACCCACCCATTGGAAGTAAACGCAAAACCAGATAACTGCTCTCCAAAGTACTCAACCATGTCATTCCTCTGGGTTGGCAAGTCATTGGCAAATATAATCCAGAATCAAAAACCCTCCTTTTACAACAAAAACATGGCCTATATGAGCAAATAAGCATTCGATCTAGGGAACTCACCTCGGGCTCTCCGTGCACCAATACATCAATGTCCAGCTCTTCCTGAAGCTTGACAACTTTGTTAATTTCTTCCTTCATTGCATTGACATAATCTTCCTCAGAGATTCTAGGAAGATAAAGTGACTGGTTTAGTATCTACTGTCAGATTAAAAATTAATAAGAAAATAACAGAGTATGCGGCAACACAAACTTCCAGACAAGCATGCTAACTTTTCATCCTTGTATTCCCGGCGCACTCTTCTAAGATCCATTGTTTGAGGGAAAGATCCAATGGTTGTTGTTGGAAGAATTGGAAGGTTCAGCTTCTTTTGCTGAGCATCCAGCCTTGTACTCACATTTGTGGGCCGGCGGTGGTCAGAGCCCTTCAGAGCAGCAACCTGTGCAAGAAAGAATGATACTCCAATAAGTGAAAGATAATCACTGCATGTCAATTTAAGATATTTAAACATAAAAAACTCAAAAACTTACAGCCTTTTGCACAGCCTCATTCGTCACCCTCGGGGATGATTTTCTTGACGCTTGAGCTGCAGCATTGGCAGTGAAAAATGCCTGGAAATGAAATGGTAGTGGCAAGATCAAAAGTACTAACCAAAATATCCTCAAGAAAGCTTTGAAGAATTACAAAAACGTTTCCCTAACACAGAATCATACATATTTTCTCCCTCTGATTATACAGATTTTATATATAATAGGAATTCAAGTGCACTGATCAGGGTCAATTTTAATGTCCATTAAGTTACCTGCTTCTAGATGGAACAATTGCAACAACATTGTAGATAAACAAACATTAAATATTGCACATAAAAGTTATCGGTCAAACACTTCAACTTCAAAACGCTACTGGATCAAAAGTAAAGCAAGAACAGATGACATTTACTGGTTGAATTCTGTACTTCATGCACAGAGGCATGAGGGTATACAAATAATCTACCAGCAACTAAAGATGGAGAATGTCCTATGTGATCTTCTAGGATGACCAACAGAAATCTTTGACCAAAGGAGACAATTATAATAATTTGGAAAGAGTTCTTTAAATTTATGTATAGGAGTCATATGAATTAGATCATACATATATACTTAAATTAGGCTTCCAACAATAATCACCTTATTAATTTAGTTGGGGAAATTTGCGACAGAAGGATTCAATGAGACTAAAGGTTCACAAACATTAATACAGAATTGGGGTAGTAATGATAGTTGCTAGGTGTCATTCGGGATTTATGAAAGTTCTAAGAATAAATTAAGACTAATAATTAGTAATTATTAGATGGATGTATAAGAAATGGTTCTCATCCAAATTAAAGTTCTAATTTGTGGATGCCTCATATAAAAAATAGGTAATATATAACTACCTCATCCTCCTGCCCGGACAATGCTTTAGCCAAGGCATTTACTTCAATAACTTTTTGGGCTGCAAATGCAAGCCATGGTTTAATATCTTTATCCAACTTAGTCTCGTTCTCTAAATCAACAGCAGTGTGGAGAAGGGAGCAGGATGTTGAAACCACAATCTTGTCTGCCAAAAAATCATATTGGATCAGATTATGCAGCCAACTGAATAATCCTTCTCTTATAAAAGAATGCGCTTATGAATAAGACCTTTTCCAACAATGCTTTCAAGAGCCTGCAGGATATTGATGGAGGATGCAAGATCGTTGGCCCATATATTCCTTCCATCAACCACTCCAGCAAAAAGGTATTTTCCAGTAGGAAATCCACCCTTAATCAGATCAAGGGTCTTTGCTCCACGAACCAGGTCAAACCCATAACCAGTAACACCCTTCAAAGAGGTAATTGTGTTGTACGCTTCGGCAGTAACATCAGAAAAGTATGTCTCAATCAGAACATTTAAACCAGAGAAAGATGACTCTAGTTCTGAGTACGTATGAGTAAATGCTTCCAATTGATTAGCATCGAGATCCAATACAAGAGCGGGCTCATCAAACTGGACCCAGGTAGCACCGGCTGCCTTTAGTTCAGCCATAACCTCCCTGCATGGTTTTAATCATTAGTAGAGATAATTTCAATCACGGCAAACATACAAACAAATAAATATTTTAGAAAAGGTAAAGTCAGTTACTTGTAAACTGGAAGAATATAGTGGAGTAGGGAGAGGGGGGAAAATGATTGTTCAATACCCCTTGCTGGTTTTGATAGCAACAAGTAGGATACAGGTCCTATAAGGACGGGAATTGTATCCACTCCAAGCTGCATTGCAAGTTGTAACCAACTATCAATGAGTCAACAATTCAAACAAAAGAACTTGGAACAAAAGGCAAGACGATATTGCAATTGAGGAATACTTACAGCTCTGGCCTCCTTGAATTCATCCACTGCCTTGTGCGATGCATAAGAGAACCTAATATGTGGGCCCAATTCAGGGACAATGTAATGGCTGCACAAAAGGACACGCGGTACATGTTCCATTAAGAAAATTTATAAACACAAACCAAAACTCATTGAAATACTATGAGATGCATAACTAATCACTTACTAGTTGGTGTCAAACCACTTGGTCATTTCCATAGCAGGAACATTTGCATTTCCCCTAGCCATGGAAAAGTAGGTCTCGAAGCCAATCTTGCTGTGTTTCCAACCATACCTAGGGGGTACAGCCCCAAGCATGGCTGTGGTGTCTAACATCTGATCATAGTACGAGAAGGTGTTGCTTGGAATATACTGAATACCAGCATCAGCCAGCTGCTTCCAAATGCTGGACCTAAGGCCTGCAGCCGCCTTTTGCAATTCTTCGGCACTGCTCTTCCCATCCCAGAAAGATTCCAAGGCAAACTTGAGCTCTCTTTTCGGTCCTATGCGGGGAAGACCAACAATGTGGGAGGCCACTGCTCTGTTCCGCCGTATCCATATGTCATCAAACAAAGTAAAGTTCACCTATTTGGGTTGCTAACAAAAACCAAAAGAGCAACAGAAAAGACCCATTTGCATATGGTCCTTCCTATCAAAGTCTATTCAAACAATCAAAGTGGAAAGAAAAATAATGACAGATATCACAGTTACAAGCCATAAATTAAAGAGTAAATTGTAGCTATGGTCCCTTAACTTTAACTCAATTGGAGCAATGGTCCCTTAACTAAAAATCCATTACCATTGGTCCCTCAACTCATCAAAACGTGCAGCTATGGTCCCTCAACTAAAAATTCATTACCATTGGTCTCTTAACTTTAATTCAACTGGAGAAATGGTCCCTTAACTTTAACCCAATTGTAGCAATGGTCCTTCCAACATAACGCGTTTTGACAAAATTTTTGACGTAGTTGATGAAAAAGACCTATAATTACACACTT